>JAWNPP010000081.1:600000-1200000 GCA_035047445.1 Drosophila siamana
TTCTTTTTCTTCTTTTGCTTTGCCTCTGTTGTTTTCATTTCTGCTGCGACACTTGACCTGCTCTAAGCGCAATCAGCTTTAACTCATTTTCCAACACGACACTTAAGCCAACTGTTTTGAATTAAAATTCCTCCAGCATCTGCAAAGCGAATCTTATGCGCTTCATTTTGCTTTAATTAAATCATTAAGGCAATCCTTAAAAACTGTTTCTCGTTATAACAGATCTAACTTATTGAAAAATGCTTCTTAGTTAAGAAACTCAAAGTTTTAATTTTGTATTAAAGGCATCAACGGTAGTGGGAAAAAGAATTTGATAATACGCTGAACACTTAGCGGCTTAAATATATGCATGCGTCTGTGTTCCTTTATTAAAATAATAAATCTGCATTAAATACACTGTGTGCGATCAAAGTCCCGCATGCGGGACTAAACCCAACAAACCGTGCTTATACCCTGTACACAAAAAATTACGTTTGTGCATGTGATAAACTATAGAAAAAATAAATGAAACTCGCATTACAAATACTTTGCTTTCTACACCAAATGTTAAGAGTTAAATATATTTATACTCAATTATCCTGTACAATATTATTAAATTCTTATTTGAATTTACGGGGCAACTGCTCGCCGACTATCCAATTTAATAGACTCGCTCTACTCTTGGCTAGCCGACAAAGCATTTTTCATTTTTAGTCGCATATTTTTTTGTGCTCGCGCTTCTTTTTAATAAACTCTCAGCTGCCTCTAAGCACATGTTCATACATCCCCATTTACCATATATATATATATATATATATATATATATGTATATGTATATATATGCATACTCTCAGCCATCTTGCTGATGCCGGCATGAGAGGCGTTCTGCAATTTATTTCGCTTACGCCACAGAAAAAAAGGAGGAAAATAAAAGCTGAATAAAATAAAAATTGATTAAAAAACACTTTAATACAACATAGCTCATTGTCGCATTTTCCTGCCTTCTCACAGCCTCTGAATCCGTATAAACGAGTTCTAAAGCTGCACTCGCTGACAGTTATTATTAAGTGCTGGGCTTGCTATGAGTTTAAACACATGCTGCTACTTTATCCTTTTATTGGGATTTAAATGGTGTATAAATTATTACTATACAACTGATAAACGGGCAGCAACCAGTAGCTTCTATAATAAATTTTTCCAGCAATCCCATATTTAACATTTCACAATAGCTTAATGTTTGATGATAGCGACAAAGAATATTTGAATATTTATTGAAACAATTATAAAAACCACATTTCAGAGAGGTACTAGTTAAATACAATATATGAAGGCGATTAAATAATTTAAATAAAGTAAATATGTTAAATTTTGTGAAAAAGTCTTGATAATGGCAAGTATGAAAGCAACAGTCAATACTTTACTGCAATATACATTTAATTACTGTATTGTTCAACATAAACAACATTCGCATCTGCATCTATATATAAATTGAAGAATATAAATAAAATTATCGAGCTGCCTACGTGAAGTCTCTCTTAAACATTTGTTTTAAATAAATGGCCAAAATCTCTTCGAGTACTGTCGACGTAAATTTGAATGTAATTTCTCTAATTATTAATGATCACTTAGAGGTAAACCAATACAATAATTTGTAAATCCCAAATATGTTATACTTGCTTTTCTACTATAATATTTGTGTATTATGTCTGAAGTGTGGATTTTTTCGGCGCCTGTCAAGATCTTTTCGACCTCTCTACAATGAACTGCATGAATGTAATTTGAATCTTTTTCATCACTTGTGTCTTTTATGAAGCGAAGCAATCATTTGTGAATCCCAAAATGTGCTTGCCTTTCGAATATTTTGAATTATCTCTGAAGTGGGGACTTTTGTGAAAGTGATTTACTTGGGATGGGGAAGCACCAGAGATGCGTTCTATACTACAATTTTTCCTTTATAAATTTAAAGCTCAAACCATTTGTAGTTAGTCTATTAATTACACTATTAAGATGCAAATCAATTTATACGTCTTAGTAATCGCAATTCTAGCCAGCTGTTGTTCGATTGGACTGGCAAACGTTCGGATGCATTATCCTCGTCCACCTCCACCGCCGGGAAATCAATGGAATCCATTCAATTTTAATCCGTCGCCATTTAATCCTGGTCAACCACGAATTTAACGCAAAAATTAATAATAATGCTCTACAAAATTGAATAAACAAACAAATGATTTATAAACTACTAGCGAATTTACCCGGCCCAAAATTGTGAAAACACTCAGTTGCGGGAATGTAGCTGTATTTTAAGGCAGCAATAATTAAACAAAGATCAAAGGAGAATTAAGCGAAGGCAGGAAGCGAAGAGCTCAACTAAACAGAATAGGATAGGATAATACAAGATATATTTTGACGCACTGAATGAATGCCTTCGATTTACGCATTGTAATATTAAAAAGTATTCTCAAATATTTCTAGAAAGTCATCTCTTGATCGCCAGTGTAAGCAAGCAATTTGTATTAATAATTAAAAGTCGAAGTTGTTTCATCATTTATTGTATGCAGGGAAAGGTTCATCGCTTGCATTGTTGCACTCTGATAAGAATGCGAACTTTGTAATATTGGAAACTATCGATTTGTTGTTTCTGTATTGCTCTAGAGCGAAAAAGTTCAAATTACAGCGCATCGTTGCGGTCAATTGTTAGTGTAAAATACCCCAAACAATTAGAAACCACAATTGCTGCTGCCCCGACAACGGGCAACTTTTCATTTTTCCTGGCACTTACTGCCGGCCTGCCTGCCTTCGTATCCTTCACATCGTCCTGCCATCCTGCCCGTTTCAGCCAGTTGAAGCAGCCTGGCAACAGTTTTGCTGCACTTCTCCTGCTGAACTTTACCCCTTCAGATAGCAGCAGTAACCAACTGCAAATGCATTTTGAGGTTAATGCCCCAAGTCAGAGCGTCGAGCTGGGCAACTAAGCAGCAGCCATGGCTGCCGCCCGAAACTGGGAGTATTCGGTTTATAAACTTCATCAACATTCTGCCTGTCAGTACATTTGGTGAAATTCTTCTCCCTCTCGTTTCTTTTTATTTTTGGCTCTGCAATTCTCTCGTCCCTAGTTACTTGGCTGGTCGACTCCCTCGCTGCTCGCCCTCGACTCCATCTTCATTGGCCCCATTGTCAAGTGAGGCGCACATAATGCGATTTTAATACAGATTTCCTGGGGCCATTGGCAACTTTACCCTGTCATGTTTCTGTGCTCTATGTGTGTTGTGCATAAGCCTTTAACTGTTTATTTGCTGCTACATTGAAATCATATATTTTTCCCCTATATTTCAGCATACTGCTTCCCCCATGAATCTCCCATCAGAATAATAAGTGCTTAACAGCAGACAACTATCAAGCAGCTCCCTCTCTCTCTCTCTCTTTCTCTCTCATTATGTCGAGCAAGTGTCCTTTGGAGAATTGTCGCAAATTTTAATCCCTTAAGCCGCTTAACATGCTGACTAAATGCAATTTCGGCTATCTAGCATCGATTTTCAATAATTTTGGAAATTCAAAAGCAAATTGCAGATATTTTGCTTGTTAATTAGAAGCCACTGTTTATTTCCACACAAACATATAATTATTTTTGTTTATGTGAAAGAGTCTTATAATTTTTAAGTAGATATAAGATAAGTATCCACTGGACTACTTGCCCCCTATCAAGTATATCCAAGATTCAAATTAAATTAAATTGTATAAATTCTAGAGTGCTTAAATAGCAATTATTAAAATCAACTCGACTAAAATAATTCTAAACAAACTCATAAACAAGTGTCAGCCTTATAACATTTATAGAAATAAATCCCATGTTAATTTTTACATAACAATAAGAAGTGCTCGACACTTTTCAAGTTTCATGCGGAACATTAAATACAAGTATACTTCATTATTCCTTACGTTAGTGAGCATATAAAAAATAGCGCAAAGCAAAGCACTTTAAACAGATTCGCATAAAATATTTCTCTTCTAATAATTTCGTTGTTCCCTATGAAAGTTCTGTTGTCCTGTGCGATATTTCGTTTCGTTAAGAACAATTTATGCAAAGTTAACAGGTTTTCATCCATATTAATGCTGGGCCGAAATGTGATTAAAGTGTCGGCTGCCGCAACCATGCAGTCAACCAGCTAGAAGAGGCATGAGCTTAGCAAGACAGAAGTGAACAGGAGTGAAGCCAGTACAGTCAGAGCGGCAATCAAATTAAAGTTGAAGTGATTTTCAATTGGAAATTCTTGTGACAGCACTGGCAAACCGCAGGACACTTAAGTGTATTCAAATTAAACTGACGCAGACCAACAATCAGCCAGCAGTTGGACAACAACAGCAAGCTCAGTCCATGGCCTTTGAATTGAAACGGAGACAATGCGAAAACCAGCCAGCGACATTCTCCAACTGGGCCAAATGGGCGGCGGCCTCCGACTACGGACTGGTGACTTCAGATTTAGCTTCAGCTTTGGCAATGCCAGTGTTTTGCTCCTTCGGCGTTGAGCTGGCTGTGTTTGGTTGCTGTACAAGTCGTTTTACTGGGCATTTCGCATGTAATGCGTTGTTGTTGCTGCCAGACTTATCTGATTGTGATGCTGTATACGAAATGGGGCGCTGTCAACGCACAAGCGTTCAACTCCATCGACGCAACGCCAACGTCAACTCCAACACCAAAATGTAGCTTTCCCAACTCCTTCTGTGAACTGTACTTTGTGATCCTTTGGCAAACGTTTAGAGAGCGTGTTCACGATGCGCGGTTTTTGAGCTGACGGTGATTAGATTGTCTGATACTTTAATAGGATTGTAAAAGCAGACATACAACCCCATACAACAGATGCAAACACACGCAGACTAGTCCCAGTCCCTTGTAGTCATTGTAGATTGCGCTTTTTAAACGCGACTTTTACCCGAACACAAATTGTGGATTGCAGGATCTGGTCGTGATTTGCGGTAGATAGATATTTTGTACTTTATTTTATCCAGATTGTTATTCTTTATATAAATAACATCTTTAAAATGACAAAAATTGCATCAGTATTAATTCAAGAGTAAGAAGTATAAATTCTTCGTGCAGTTTTTGGGCAGCATTTTCATTACTTGATTATTCCGAAAAAAAACCAAAAGGAGCCACTGAAAAAGGACAAAACGAAATGAGCTGTGCAGACACGTGGGTAAGTTGCGAATGTAAATGCAATTGAATTGAAAGGAAAACAGCAATTGCATATACGACCCATGTAACACACTTTGCGGAATTGCTTCTAAAACATTGAAATCTTATTGAACTGCAAATAAAATTAGTCGGAATAGCTCTTTAATATTTTGCAGGTACTTTTTTTAATAGTTTAACAAATCTGCTATTTGAAATAGTCGAGCAGAAGAAAGTGTCTCTTTTATAGTAATTATTTATTTCTCCTTCATGCTACACTTGTTTTCGCATTTTCATATATTTTGCTCAACTTTAAGGCGTAAAGTGAATTCATAATGAATATGAAAGATGCATGCGGCTGAAAGAGTATAATACAAGTACGGGAATATGGAAGGGAATGCAAAAATTGGATTTTCATTATTTACAGCATATCAAGCAGGTCGTGGTATTATGTCTTGCCTATCGATAGGCAAGCAAAGGGTGGTATATCACTATAGATTTGAGTGTGTGTGTGTGTGTGTAGACTTTGTTTGTGTTGCTGTGTATGTTGCAACGTGACGTATACGCAACACAACAAATAAAGGAAGCGTTGCATGAAGCAGGCATCGACAAGAGGCAAGCAAACGGATCGGACCCTTTGGGGCTAGGAAATTAATTAAATTAAGTCAACGAAAAGTGAAACGGCATAAGCCAAAACGCAACAAGAGAGACACCCGGCAACACACACACACACACACACTCGCACTACCACTAATACAATTGTGTATTCTGGCTGGAAATGTTGCCCGCAGGCTTGATGCCAGGACGCGAAGTCTTTGACATTCGTCGCTTCGGCTGGTTCCCTCATCACTTTGATGCCGGCACGACACAGAAAAACACCGCCACCCTCCACCCTCCCTCCACTGCCCCTAGAAGTGTGGAGCGATAAGCTCGCTTCGTTATAATCCTAATTAAATATTTAGGTTTACTCTATGGCTGTATTTACTTTTTTGCTCCCTTCTCTATCGCCATCGCTATCTTCATCTCTGTCTGCCGCTGACTACAGCGACCATCCCTATCACACTTCCTGTTCATCTAATTCTGGGCTCCAGATAAGCGGCGGGGTCGCTCGCAAAGGGTTAATTGCATTAAAGTTATGACAATTGTCGACAAATTTGCTGCTTTTGGCCGAAAGCGAAAGACGCTCATGACGACAAAATCAACTCAACGGTTTCACTCTATTGTCCTGTTGCGAAACTAATTAGCGAAATACGCAAACTTTATCTATTATCTCATCAAAGTGTGGCAAGAAAATGTGTAAAGACACGCAATGGAATAAGGAAAACACGGCCTGTCGAACTGAGTTAAGTACATGTTGTGAAGCAAAAATACTTCAATGAGTTATTTAAAATTCAAATTTCGACTAAAAATATATTGGATTGCAAGTTCAGCAAACTAATTGATGAATATGAAAACACTCCCTTTAATATAAAAGAGCTAATTAATCAATATAGACGCAAAAGTTTTAGTTAATACAAGAGACAATCTGTTTTCTGCTACTTAAATTTACTAATATAATCCAATTGACCATTTACTTATTAAAGTGACTTTAGGTTTATTAATTTTTAGTGATTAAAGAACGCAGAGGAACGCAAGGCAGCACCTCACTCTAGTCCCAGCTAGTTGTCCAATAAAACCAATTTAATCTGGACACCCCGAGCAGTGGCTTGGCATTGCAACTGTTACGAATATGCTGTGGCATGTTGTCTAGCGTGCTTCTCAATTTCTCCTTCCCTGCCTTCTCTGGTTGGCTCCTCGTCCAACTGTAGATGCTTTGCTTTGTTGAGCGTCTGCCGCACTTGAAGCAGCGCGCAATTTGTTTTAATCAACAAAGTCAAAAAGGGGCACGTAGCGGGGAAGGCGGACGTAGCACTGCACAAAAATTAAATAAACTTTGTGTTGGGCCAACGATTTGCCCCAGCGTCTAGGAGCTGCCACAACAGCAGCCACCGCTCCAAATGTCTGCGGCTTCGGTCGGTCGCAGACAAAACGCTGACAGGCAGCTAAAACCTGAAGAGCGGCGGCAGCAAGACGTGACTGTCCGAGGACATGCAGCAGTAGCTCCATCAGCGTCGTCGCTGAAGGCATCAGCAGTAACGGCTGGCTGGCAATGGTTGCAATCAGTCTCACTACGAAATCCTTTAACTGTTTAATATTGCAACACAATGAGACAAAATTGTTCTGTTCATTCCTGCTTTGTGTCTTTGCTCCATTGTCGGCAGTGCAAACAAATTAAACGAAATGAAGTCAAACGCGATGCGTAAATGCTGCCCAAGTTGGCAAATAATTAGCGACTGCACACCGCTAACACTCACAGCTATATATTGAGAAAGCAGCTTGCTCAGTGTCAAGCGATGCGTATAGAGCCATTCATACCCGACAGCCAATAAATGAGAAATTCCTAAGTTGTCCATAAATTTTGCACAGCCACTTTGATATATGTCCACTGACCACAATCTGATAAAGGCCACAGAAATGTGTTGCTTTTTCTTTTCGAAATTTTCAGCACATTGTTATTGCCCTGCAACGAAGCATGCTAAATTCATAACTTGGCTAGGCATCTGCATTCCATTGAGATATATACCAAATATGTTAAATGTGCAATATAGCAATTTCGTGACATTTGAATAGAGAGGAAAAAACATAAATAAATTCTTAAATCAAATCTGAACCATGTCAAAATTGAAGATAAAATCTTTAGTAAAGTCTGAAAATCTCAAAAAATTATAAATTGATTTGATTTTTTAAAGAACGTGAAATATTGTCAATTGAAGTATAGCCGATATGTTTAAACGTTTTTGTTGGTATTCCAATGTCCACAGTTGTATATCCACAATCTGATAAAAGCCACAGAAATCTGTTGCGTTTCCAATTCGAAATTCAGAGCACTTTGGTATTGCCCTGCAACGCAACTTCCTCAATTCTTAATTTAACTAGGCCTCAGCAAATCGCGGTGAAATATAGTAATCTTTGGAAAGCTTCCTTCCATTGTGTAAGTTGACTACTTAGAAGCATCGAAGAGCATCAAGTAGTCGTCATGCCAAAGCTTTTCTAGATCTGTCGCTGTGCTGTTGTTATTATTGTGGTATATTGCCTTTCATTGTGTGTTATCAATAAAGCAAATTGAATTTGGAACAGCACAAAAAGTGTCACTCAGGTCGATCAAGATAAATGCCAACTGAACGTAGAAATATAGGCGGAGCAGCGGGGAACGTGGGAGGAAGCGCAAACTTCAGGCTTTCTCTGATACGTTGATGAGTGTGTGTCGAAATTGGGAAGCTGGGAATTGTGGGCAAATTAAATTAATGCATTTGATTGTCCTGCTGACCCTTTGCATTGATAAATGAAAAGGTTAAATCACAGATCAAACTAACAGACACCCCAAGGACCGACCCCTCACCTCCTTCCCCTCGCTTCAGCACAAACGAGCAAAGTTCATTGTTAATTTGTTTTGTTTTTTAATGCAGAGAGCGCAGAGGAATCTGTGATTGTTACTGTCAGCTTTTGTTGCTTATTATTTATCATCCAGTTTATTTCTGTGAAGCCAGCCGCCCCCATCTCCCATCTCCCTTCTGACTACAGACCTGCTGCCAATGCAATGAATCACTGTAACTGCGGCGTGTGTTTGTGTGTGGGAGGAAGCTTCCAGGACTATACGTAGCTAGTTTCAATAGGTTTCAAACTACATGATTTATTATACACCCTCTATGGGGGGAGGCGTGGCACCGCCCGAAGCCAACATGCGCCTGCTTGTACCAATACACTAATGGCAGCTAAAAAAAAAACGGGCAAGCACAAAATAAAACATGCAATCGATTGATTGTTAACAAACCCATAAAACAAAATCCATGAAAAATTGGAGCCTCTGGTAATCAAAATTATGTAAACATGTCAGTACGCATTCATACGTGTGTATTATTACAAAAATAGAGAAAAATATCCATTCGATCATCTCCATAAATGTCGATGATATTAAAAGTGCACAAAAAAAAATAAGTTTTCAACTTAAATAGAGTGTGTACTCTATACTTAAAAATATTAAAATGCACTAGTGGGGGCTTGATATGATAATATATACAGAATGTACGGAGTTATAAATATATTCACCAATTTATATTTATTTGAACAAAACTTATATTGAAACTGCATGCTGCTCACTTTAATTTAAAGCGTAAACATTCAACTAGTAAATTAAGATATACGGAATTTGATATTTTTATCATTTTATTTGAATATAATGTATTTAAATTTCGCTTTCTTCTGTTCAACATTTAAAGTGTCCATTACTCACCCACAAATCAGTGAAAAGCAACTCAAATCACTTTTAATTGGAATGGTAGAAGTGTGGTGAAGTCGCTCTCTAAATACCGCAGCCACTTGAACACGCCCCACGGCCGGAGTCTTAATTAATTATTTTGATTACTTTCGCATTAATGCGAGTCGCCTCTCGAACCCCTCGATTCCCACTCCGCCTCCAGCTCAGCTGGCGCTTGACAGCTCGCATAATAAACGCCAAAATGAAATTGCGCGTGAAACAATGCATTTCCGGTTGTCCAGAGAAACACAGTCTCATCCACACACTCGTCGCATTCAGATTGCCATTCGCAATCGCAGTCGCATTCACTCACACATTCGTATTCACAATTGGAGTTGCTTCCGCTTCAGCTTTTTTCGCACCCCAAGCTTCAATAAGCATTCACACGCCCCAAACTGCAGAGCGGGCGCCTCCTAACGTCTGATCATTGGAAGCCCGTTGAAAATGTTGCCTGCTTTATGTTGTCATTCCATTAATTATCGTTCGTTATTTTAACTTTTAGCATAGAGCAGAGCTTTCCTTTTTCCCTCTCTCTCTCCCTCTCATCGCTCGTTTTGCTTTTTTCTTTCTTTTGTGACCATTGAGCGCCGTCTGCACTTTACAAATACTTCATAACATTGGACAACCATTTCACATCTTTTTCCCCTCCCTCCACTCGCTGCTCCACCATTTTTTCGTATTTTGTGTTGCCAACGCCTTTTGTTTGCACATTAAATGGCGTCGGCAGCCATGTGCAATTGTTGTGCGTGTGTTAGTGCATAAATATGTACGTGTAGAGTGTAGTCTCTCTCTCTCACTCTCTGTATATGTGTGTGTGTGGTGGTCGGGTCGGGGTAATGAATTACTAGCCACATGGTTTTTGTGTGCACCGCCCGCTGTCTCGCAACAATGACATTGCAATTTTTAGCCAACGCCAACAATGTCAGGGACAATTCGCGACAGAGGAGAAGAAAGAGTACGAGCAGCGGAGAGTGAGAAACGAGAAGCGAGAACAGAACGAAACTGTCGCTGGCGCAGACACGTCTAGCGCCGAAAGCAGCCGCACAGAGTGCAGTCAGAAATTATGCGACTTTAATTGCTCACAAATTGCTGAATGGCCCAAGCGATGTTTGAGGCATTCAAAAAGCATTTCTCCATTATTAAATAGTGAAGCCTGAATTAGTTTATTATATTTTCACCATATTTACATCTCATACATATATTTTATTCATCTATCACAATCGATTTAACATATGGTAAGCAATATATTATTCATTCGTTTGTGTATTAAACGAAGCCGTTGAGTAAAGTGGCAATATAACATAATTTCATTTTTACATTTTTTTTTTTGTATACAATTGTAACCGATGAAAAGAAGATAATGTTTTTGCACAGACTACATATAATATGCAACCTGATATTCAGTATCCTTGCATTTTAATATGAGAGCAACATAATTAATAAACGATGTCTTCAAAATTTACTGCACAGCAATGAACACGAATTATTGACAGAACACAATTCTTTTTTATATGAACAAATTGCCAAACAAAATTAGTTTTTGTTAATTAAAATGATGAAACGTACTTTAATTTAATATTAATATTCCAAACATTAAATTTAATAATCTTTAAATTTATTCACTATGCGATCATTATTTTAACTCTATATATGTGATAATCATTTTTTTTCACATAACCTTAATTTTGAATAATTTGAAGTAGAGCATTTTTTTTTTGCCCCCTCTTATGTCGAATATATACATATATGCATAAATATATGTATGTATATGATATGGTCAATAGCGAGTGCAGCGTGTTTAAGTGTTTCTTTAGAGCGTATTATTAATTATTTAAATGTGTTGCTGAGTGCAGCTACATCGCAGATTTTGCATTTATTGGGCGAGCATCATTAGGCGGAAGCAACCACGAGAGCAACAACAACTACAAAAACAGCAGCAAAAACAACTGCAACAGCTGCGTGGCAATCCCGTTTAGCAACTTAGCAGACATCTTCTCCTTTGGCCGCACAACAGTTTCAATTTTCCGTGTAGGGCCGAGGGCAGGTGTTTTCAGCAGGATGCGAATATTGCACTGCTAAGGGAAGCCGATATGGCAAAGAAGAGGAGGAGCCTAGAAAGAGAGGTGGGAGGTGAGGGGTAGAGAAGTGGTTGCAGAACCGGGCACAAGAAGCGCCGCGAGCAGCGAAACCAAAACACGGCAACGAGATGACGATGATGTTGACGATGTGGTTGCACTTATGTATTCTTCGTGTTTTTATTTGCCTGCTCTTTTTGTTGCTGTTTTGCATTTGTAGTTGTTGTTGTTCGAGCAGTTGGTGAGGCTATTGTGGTTGCTGTTGTTGTATTTGTTGTTGCTACTGATGGGGAAATTGTTTTGAAAATTACAAATAGTAGTAAAACAAGCAACACACACACATATTCACCCGAGGCATCAGCTAGACTATAGCTATAAAGTTACATCGTGTAATAGAAAAAATGGCAAACTATATTTAAAATATGTTCCAGAACTATGAGCTAATATCGTAACAAACTTCAGGCTCTTATCCGAACATATAAAGCCGCTTTTAGATTTTGCATTAAATAATAGGCTATTAATATGGCAATTAAAGTGAATTTTCATAATATTTGGAACAAATAAGAAATTGCACAAAGTTGTCAATATAAAATACACATTGTGTAAATGTTTTTCAGCAGACTACACACTTTTACTTTTCAAAATATCCTATCTATATCATTATCAATAGCAATCAGTTTTCAAGTGAACAACAAAATATTTTCCACATTAAGCATTTATTTATTACAGAATGGTATTTATAAAAATACCACAGAATTTAAAAAATATTATTTTGTTGGCACGTCAGGTAAAACTAGTTGGCACCTTCTCTGCCTTTAGAGTTTTCCAAGACTGCGGGAATTGCTGCAGGAATTGCAAGTAACAGATGAACTGCTCGTAGCTGAAATCCCCGAGGGATTCGTCGCTGTGGTGCCTGTGATAAGCGCACAGATCGTGGCAGATGAAGAATCGCCGCTCTGGAACCAATATTTTAAGCGAACTAAAGTACTGTTGGTGGAGCGCGGAGCCATCGTCGTTGCAGATAACAATCAAGTCGGAGCTGTGGAAATCTGACATGTTAGCAATTTCCAAAATATAATACTTGATGCCACCTACTAAGCAGCTCGAATGATCTTCTGATACTCGGGCTGTGTGATGATAAGTTTGAGAGCATTATCCTCTGTTGGCTGGCGCAATTCCAAAAGAGATTTGCGCCGCAACAGCGGCAGGCGAATGATGTGCATAATGGTCACAATATGTTGCTTGCGTGCTGGCCAATCATGGGTGAGCCAACGGACGGCAGCAAAGAACACCTCCTTCTCACAGTTCACCGACAGCTCATCGGAGTTGAGCAGCGAACAGATGTGCTCCATTGACAGTCGGACGAAGTCACTGCTGGAGACGAGGGTCAGAAAGAAGCAGCGAACGCGTCGCAACATAGCAGTATCCAGTCCCCGGATGGGCATATTTAAGTGCAGCTTTAACGACTCTTGTGAGAGCACAAAGGCCTGATCCTCGTGGAATTCATCGGGCAGATCCAGACAATACCAAATATGCTTAACCAAATGCTCGATCTCCAGAAATACGGAGGTTGACAATAGAGTTATAATGTGCTTACGTTCCAGCAACTCGCTCGACTTCTTTAGCCATTTGCAGACGAGTTTCAAGCCCTTCCACGAAACTCGATCCTCGGGCAGCACCAGTTCACGTCGTCCGCCTCCGAGTTCCCTCAATGCGTACGCTGAGTGGCACATCAGCAACAAGCGATTGCAACGCAGCTGCCTTGAGCCCAATTTCAAGGTCAAGTCTTCGATGACATCCTCGTTCCAACTCGTTAGCAGCATTGGCAACAGCGATAAATGCTTCTCCTTCAGGAAGTCAATGTTCGGTATGCTCCAATTGGGACACTGATTGCCAAACTCGAATTCAGTCAATGACACCAACGGGATGCTCGGCTCTGGGTCCAAATCATCCATTTTGTTCGAGTCGTCTGAATCCATAGTTTCGCTTAAAAAACTGATAATTTTGTTTATAAAGAATAAAAATGTTATATTTGATATATTTACATTAAATAAGGGCTACTAAGCATGTGAAATGAATGAATGTGATGTCGAAAAAAATATATGTGCATATTTCACACTTTGTAAGTTCATTAAAAGACAAAAATTATGTTGGTGTCGAGCTGTATATCTATACTATACGATACTTTTAACAGATTCTTGTAGTGCATCTACGTAATTTACTTTAGTTTATTCTGAAGTACTGCAGCTTCTAATTGCTGTCCTTTTTATCCCAAAATAATTATCTTGATTAAATTCAAAATTTTACATCCAAACGCAGTCAAATTATCTGTAATTACGAATACCATAAATAACATATCATAGTGTGTAACAACGTTGAGATTTCAAATTAAATTCGCTATTGGTTTTTTTTGGCGAAGGGAAAGCTACACGTGGGCAACATCTGAGAAGTTCAAACTTAGGGGTTTCTGTATAAGGTGTTGTCAACAAAAAATATGTAATTTTTCTTCGTAGTTTCCTAATTTGTATCACTGACATTTACTGGTATTTTCTTGATGAAATTATATGCTTATTGAACTTAGTACATGCAACTAAACACACATTCCTAAACGACAACCAACAGCCCAAATATATATGAATGTTGTTGGCGTCTTCAGTTCTAAGCAGAGAACAGTATTCATAGAAATGCGAGTATATATAAATGGACAACTCCACGATTGCTCGCTCACATTTTGGCCAATTAGGCGCACAATGGGCTCCAAATTATGCAACATGGCGCGACAAATTCAATTTGCTATGCCCCAAACACGTGCCCAACAACAACAGCCAGAACAATAGCAACAACAACAACAACAACCATAACAACAACAAAGCGCACGCACAGACAGAGGCGAAACAGCAGCCGAGCGACACATTGAAACTTGTTCAAAAATCCCTGGAGAAATTAGTTTGATTTATGTTGAGTTTCCGGTGCAAATAAATTGCCAAGTTTACAGCACTCGGACACGGGACTCGCAATGCCAACGCATAATTGATAATTCGAGCGGCATAGAGAGCGTCGACACTGGCTGCGCTGAGAGCGAAAGAGATAGCGATGGCGATGGCAGGAGGCGTATAGACAGAGAGGCAGTCAGCCCGACAAAACCTGACATCAAATTGACACTGAATGGAGTTATAATCGTGTCTCACTGAGCTTATATGTTGCCAAACGCAGCTACAATTACAAAAAGTTGGAATGTTAAAGACAATAAATAAAATAGGATGGTGTCAGGTTAAATGACAATAAATGTATATATTCATTTAAAAAATCATCAAACACGAGTAAGTTAAAAACTATTTGTCGGAACATCTGAATTTCAAAAGCATTCACTGCTTTTCATTTTAATTTTGTGTTCTATATTTAAAAAAAAAACAATTTCGTTTATACCGCATAAAGCACTTATACGATATTGGATAAGCAAATTCACTTTAATCCGTTGGCCAAAGCTGTCTATCAATCGCGGCAAACTGTTGGGGGGCAAAAATCAAAATCGATCGACCCAATACAAATGGAAAACCTCAAAATCAATTAATTTTATTGGATGCTCTTGTTTTTCGTGTCTCTCAACGGTAGCACAGTCTGAAATGTCATTGTGGTGGAAACTATTTCCCAATGCGAATGGGTATACTGCTTGCCAAAGAAACCAACGGGTGTTTTCAACAGGATACTTCCAAAGTTTTGGAATCTTCAACCTTAAAGTGGTGCACCACAGTATTCAAATTTACCTTTTTTTGCTGGTTAAATAATAATACAACATTTATTAAATGCAAGCTATAAAATATTCAAATAATTTGTTTAGAAGTCCAAGCTCAAAAGGCGCTTGAATCTATCCTTCCATATCATATTCATGAAACACAATATAGCTCAAGGTACAATATGGACATTTGGTAAGGGCATATAAAAATTAACTTCCGTTCTGTCAGCATTTTTCATGTTTTGGTTTTTGCGCCTCGTTTTCGTGTTTGTCATTGACCATCTCGTCTGACATTGACAAAAGTGCAAAGGATTAAAAGTTGTGCTCAGGCAGCCCGTCAGGCCGACAGGGCGACAGTCAGGCAAGCAGGCAGGCAGGCAAAAACTAACCAAAAAACCATGCACACATACACACACAGACACATACACAATACATAGATACACAGCTACACCTTTGTGGCCAGTCGACGTTTCGAGCAAGCTGCGGCTGAGTGAGAAATTGAAGTCACGTAGTTCTGTGCAAATTTTTTGTACCGTTGACACTAACAGTTTTTTTTTTCCTATACACCTCGCAATCTAAAACCTTCATAAGGGGTATATTTAACAATTTTTTCTGTTGATGTTATTTATCATGTACCCCAAAGTAACTGGAACATTATCTTTACTCTTGTGATTCGATATTAACAATATATTAAAAAAAACTAAGTTTACTCAACAAAATAAAAAATACTTAACCTACTTGCAAATTTATGTACAGTTGGAAATGCAACATTCAATTTGAATTTATAATTTACAATCAATAAGTTTAATAAACAATCCACCTTATCAAAAATTATGTTCCTCAATCAGAACATTAAAATATTAGTAATTATTTTTAGGGATTGTGATATGTAAAAAGTGTACTCTATCCCCGGGTATCTAATAGTCAAGCTAGTCGAAAGCGCTTTGCCCTTCCTCCTTTCTTTTTTATTTTTTATTTTTTATTTTTTGCTGGCTGCCTTTATTTGATTATGTTGATAAATTTAATTTTTGTTTAGTGGCCGCACAGTGATGTTATGCTGATTAAATTTGCCAACATTTACGTGATTTCAATTCGTAATTTATGCCATCTTTCTCGAAGGATGCGAGTCGAACCCATTGCCATATAGGTTAGCTCGGGTCTGGGCCGAAAACTTTTAATTAGTTTAGTGTCATCCGCCGTCATGAGGCAATTCAAAGCGTAGTCAGGATACGCTGGCACATTTCAATGCCCAATATGGCTACTAGATTCCATTTTATTTACCCCTTTCTTTTTTCTTTTTTTTTTATTTGTTTGTTTTTGGTTGCCGCTCCCACACTGACTTGCATTTATTTACAGATGATGGTGATAAGGCGCGTGGGGCGTTAAACCATGTTTGCATAGCATAAAACTGTTGCATACTTTCAGGCGCTACGTATTCAGGTTACACCAGAGTCTGCGTCCGCTTGGTTTACTTTCAGATTTTATCTCAGATTTGCCCGATCATTGCTGTTGCTGTTATCTTTGCTGTTGGCGTTGCTATTTCCGTTGCCTTGGCCACACGTGGTCACTCCCATCCAATTAACAAGACGCCGTCGAAGGCCTGTCAACGGCGTGCAGAAGGTGAAAAGTTGCAGCGATATCAAATGTGACCAAATCGCGTGACTGTCAACCAAGAAAATTTTTTCCAGCCGTGAGCAGCGTAGCTAACATTTCCACAAATACCCTGCAGCTGGGTGTCCCACATTGTTAATTTATTTCAAGTATAAAACTTACGGACAATACGCGCATTTGTATGGTGATTGTGGGAGTAGAGTATAGACAACCTCGACTATATGTGATTGAGTCACATTTCTTTTCGTTTTTTTGCGACTGGCTGGCTGAGAGCCCAATTTAATAGTTTTTCGATTTGTTGAAAGCAAACGCCAAAGCATAGAATATAAATTGTCACAAAATGCTGGCCAAGTTGAGCAGCGACGCGCGGCAACCGCAAAGGCTGGAAAAGTTTGCCTTGAAGACCGCTTGCAGAGCACTCAACTCCTCGGTCTTATCTTTATCAGTTGAAAGAAAAGCGCAGCCAGCGTTGCTGTTGTTATTGCCGTTGTCGTTGTCGTCGTCACATATCGAGTGCTTCGGGCCTGCAAAAAGTTCGACGACTTGCGTTTGTAGTTGGAGCTGGAGTTGGACTTGGACTTGGTCCGTGGTCTTGGTCTTGCTCCTGGTCTTGGCGACTGGCCCCAAGAGCTATTGAAACTCTCACGAATACAAACAACCGGAATACTTCCGTTTTGGCCCATCGCCCACGTCCTGCGCTGCGCCCCCTTTTTGGCCCGTCCCCACTTTATCACTGCTTGAATCGGAGTTGTAAATAAGTTGGCATTGGATGGAGAATAAAAAAATATTCAATTGAATTCATTCGACTGCCAGTTCCAATAGTCAGCGAGCAGTTCAAGAAGATAATTATTGAGACATTTTCAGTCATACGCACAACGAATGACGTTTTAAAATGCTCCATAAAATCTCATAAAAGCGCATAAAGTGCCTTTTAACAGCAGTTGTTGTTCTTGTTCTACTTCTTGTTCTTGGTGTTGTTGGGCTTTAACTAGTTGTAAATATGCTCAACATGCACTCAATGAATGAAATGTGTGCACAATGTTGAAAATAGTTGTAACACCCCAAAAAAAAAAGAAAAGAAATAAGAGGCGCCCACAAAAGGTCGCCCCATTTCTGTTCATATACATATGTACATATGTTGTAGTTGCAATTCTTGTTGTCGTTGTGCATACGCCTGGTTTGCCCTGAGCAGGCAACTTGTACTACAACTTCCGCTTATATGGACACCACTTCAGCATGATAAATTGATGTTGCCGGTTTTAAAAACGAAAAGAAAATAAAGTACATGCTCTGCGGTTCGGCTTGAGCAACACCAATAAAGCAATTTAATTCCTCGACTCTGTTATATGGGTACTGATATATGCCAGACTTTTGCTTATTACAATGGCGACACTTTTACATATTTTTTGTGTGTTCCAAGTTTGAAGCATACCGCCATTGAGCATTAGGTCAGGATATTATGCACAACACTAAGTACAATTAAGTGCTCTACGTTTGCTGTCTTTATGTCGATGTAAAATTACTACAACAATTGCTGCACCCAGCTGACAAATACACTTCTAGGTGACTGTGTTTTTTGTTTATTTAATAGTATTTTATTGTTGAGACGTGCCAATGTAACATATCAGCGAGCCTTTCATTTGCTTACGCCATTCAGCTTTTGTCCATTTCCATTCGAGTCTAGTATTGTCTTTGACACCAAAAGCCAAGCCAACTTGTGACTTTTTATTACAACTGGAATGCTGTCACACTGAACTCGACCAAAACAAAATATGCATGCAAATGTGAATTTATTAATATTATTAATATTTGGTAAGCATAACGACAATGCGGCAGCAGTTTAATTGCTGATTCTCCCGTCTATTTCGTCAGGTCTCTGTGCAACATTGGCAAACGCCGAGCTGTCGGGATTGTTGAGCGCTCTACAATACCTCGGCATCAGAATACACTCAAATGGTACAGGATCATCCTCTGCACTGAGCCACGGATTTCGGGGCCAGTGCCCCTACACATTTGAGTCGTACGCGCTGATGAGTGATCGCCATACCTGTGGGCTAGATGACGAGCACATTCTGCACTTGACGGAGCTGCCGCAGCAGCGCAAGCCTCCCTTATTGATAAGATGTCTGCAGCAGGAGCCAACTCCGGAATTTGATGCAGACGGCTATGTGGCATTGCACAAACTACTAATAATGAAGTCGGCCAAAGAAATTGCAAACCTGCTGAAACCGATCGGCAATGCAACCAAGCGACACGAGTACGGCAGCTGTGTGGTCGTCCACTTCTGTACGCGCACAAGCCTGGAGTGCGCACGTGTGGCACCTGTGGTCAATTTACTGCCACACTTATTTCCCACGCTAAAGGTGGCCTACATCGATGCATTCCAGTTCACACGGTTTAATGCTGAATTCGGAATCGTGTCGCTGCCCACTCTGATGATATTCCATCAGGGTCGTCCTCTGATCAAGTACGATCCACCGTGGCAAGATCCAGCCAATATAAGCTACGCCAAATTCATAATGCGGCATACTAATATCAAGATCGTGAACCCCAGGAGCTTGCCCTCTATCGTTCTGCATCAAGCAAAGATGGGACCGTTGCTCAATGTGCCCGATAAGAAGACCGATTTTTATCTGGGCCTCGCGTGGTTATTCATACTGATCTGTCTGGGGAACTACATGCGACGCACGTTGCTTTGGAAGCAGCTGGTGGAAATGGTGCAGCGCAATTGGCGCGAATCGGAAGAAACTCAAATGGAAATGGTCGATTAGGATTAAAACCTTGAAGGGAGGCATCGATATCGCCATCGCTATCGCATAAGTAGTTCATTATAATGCGTATAGGAAATAAAGACAAGATACGTTTCAGATTTACTATATGCGTATTTTCGTTTAATTAAATTCACATAAACATTTACTTATACCTTAATTATTACATAGTATTTATGTTGTATATATATTTATTGGATTTTTAATGTACTTGGTTGGTTGGTTGGGGGAAGGGGTAATTTTACGGGTGGCGTCTTCAGCTCCATCAAATTGATTCTTATGCTGCAAAAATGTATCGCTTATATTCTAATTAACTAAAAAAATCTTGAGAATATTTCCAAACGCACAAACCGATATTGGTGCCGTTGTTTAAATGTGGTTTTTATCTTTAATACAACTTAAAATTTCCATTAACATTGTATTGGTGTCCGTGAATGCGCGTATGTGTGCGTGGGCCTGTGTGTGGTTTTGTGTTGTGTGTATGTAGTTTTGTCTGTGTGTATGTAGTTTTGTCTGTGTGTGTGTGTGTGTATGTAGTGTTGTCTATATGTGTGTGTGTGTGTGTGTATGTAGTGTTATCTATATGTGTGTGTGTGTGTGTGTGTATGTAGTGTTGTGTGTAACGTGAACAGTTGCCCGTCAGGAAATTAACAATTCATGTTATTCGCAGGATAACTAACCTGTTTGTGGCAGAAACTATATTAATTTGATGCTAAATATTCTTCCAAAGTGTTCTTTCAAAAGTGTTCTTAAGAATTACAATTGTATATATATATATATCTCGATAGATAACGCCTACGATTTTTGGATTGGCCAAACCAAAAATCGTACAGGGCGCATGCAGAAGAAAACTGGCAAATCTATAGAATCAGAATGTAATAATAAGTGTGTGGCGTTTCATATATGGGTGGACTAATTGTTGCTGGCGCTTTGCAATTGGAGGCTTAATTAATTGTGTGCTTGTGCCTGTGTGTGGCTGTGTGTTTATGTGTGTGTAGTGTGTGTAACATTGGTATGCATTTGTTATATTTGTTGCTTCTCATAGCTTATTATTGAGGTTTGTTCCGCTTCACCGACTTGATGCGCGGCTCACTTGCGTCTTCTGTTCCCCCATTGGCTTGTTGATGATGGTGCTTCAGACGCTGCTGGCGACGTGCCGCTGCGTGATTTGCAGCATAGGGATGTGGATGTATGCTGCAGATGCAGACACAGACGCAGATATGCAATTGGCGAGAAGAGAGCAAAAAGATGATCACATTAATAACAGGTTATATGCCACCGATAATGAAGTATATGTAATTAAAAAATATGACAACGTAAAAGTTTTATAGAATATACATATATATAAACATTCGTACACAGGCCAATTCGAACGTAAATTGTAAATTGTAAAATAATGAGAGAGAGCGAGCGGGCGAGCAAAGAGTGTTTTGTTATTCAGATGAGAGGTTGGTTGTGGTTGGTTGTTGTGATGATGAAGCCAAATCACCGAGAGAGAGGCGAAAGCTGATTGATATGAGAGGTACGCAGTAAATGTGTTGTTGCAGTCCCTCGGAAGACAACAAAATCGCAGCGGCAGCAGCAACAACAACAACAACGTTTAAATTTTGATAAGCGTCATATTCGATTTGGTTTCGGCGATGTCACGTTTTGCGTTATACGTTAGTCGTAGCGTAGAAATTGTGTGTAACACGTTGACCAATTATGCGTAGCGTTGAGTTGCGTTGTATTGTGACGTAGCGTAGCGTAACGTAACGATGATTGTATGCGTAAGTTAAACGAACGAAAAACGTAAATGGAATTTGTCAAAAGGCAACCAAAAATAAGTGACAACTGATCTTCCACACATGTTGCGCTCTGTCAACTGGAACTGAAAGAATTCTTGCTGGTATTTTCGTTTCATAAGGAAATCAGACTCATTTGGCTTTAAGCTTGCGTTATACGCAAATAAGACAATTGTGACACAACATGCTGATCACGTAATCGTCGCCTTATTTGGTTGAGAACTTTTTGGTCTTTAAAAGAGTACTATTTTATATAGAGAATGTATGTAGTATTAATGGTAGTAGTAGTAGTAGAATTTATGTACATAGCTGGGTTTTGCTGGCGGCCTTACACGTAATGAGGCACGTAACGAGGTGTGACGCTGCAGCAGAGATGTGTGCGTTGCGTTGCTTTGCGTTGCATTGCGGTGACGTAACGATGATTGTGTAGCGTCGCAGGGTCGATAATCTAGGCAGGCGGAGATAGTTGTGGGTGGTATCGTCGCAAAACGTCATAACGGGTTAGTAGTGGATGTGATAGCGTTGACGTGTCGCGTCTAACAGCACTGATCGTTGTTCAATTACGTTGTGGTAGTAGTAGTATGTATATATTGTTTTATTTTTTATGTGAATTGATAATTAATCATGAAATCTGTAGTACGAGTAATCTATCTCTACTTGCGGTAGAAACGCGAATTATATAAACGCCAATCTCTGCATTTTAATTGAAATACATTATTATATAGAGAGGAGAAAGAAATAGAGCGAGAAGTGTTAATTAAGACATAAATTTCAAAAGCGTATTGTTTATCATAAAACTACGGCAATTATTTTCTTCTGATTGTTGGATTATGTTTTTTTTTTTTTTTTTTTTTTTTTTTTTTGTTGAAGAGAAACCTAATTATGTTTACAGCCACCAAATAACGTGTAGATAGCATAACGTATTAGGTAAAATTGGATAGACAAAGTCAGCAATTCAGTATAATCGTACTCTGATTATAGAAATTGTTGAAATCGTTGGATTTGAACAGGTTTTAGGTTGGATTGATTGGCAAATTTTGTATGCGGAAACTAGGCTAGTCTCTGGGGCCTATTCGTGGGATGCTTTGGATCATTTTGTTGTTGCTGCTGTTGACGTTGTCTTGTTTTGCTTATGCGAACAAACCTTGGCGTGCCGGCAATGCTGTGACTAGCGCTGGAAACGGTGGCCAAAGGCGATGACGAGGGCGTACGCAGCGGGCGACGGGGCGTGGCCAAGTGCTGCGCATTGCGCAAGTAGGCCCGACGCGACGAGGACGATGCACTTCCGTTTCCGCCCAAATAGTTGTTATTTGTAACGTCGTAGACAGTGGGCGATGACGCTGGCGAAGTTGTTGTTGCTGCGGCTGTGTTGCTGTTGTGTTGTCGTTGTTGTCGTCGTGTGGAATCGATGCGAAGAAAATTTAAAAGAGATTACAACAAAACATTTGGCGTGTGTCTTTGGACACATTCAAGAAATGTGTGTTACTATTGGTAGTAATAGCAGTAACAATGGCTGTTCCTTATTATGTAGCATCGCAACATGAACGTAACGCGAATAGAGGACTTTACGCAGAACAACAGTCTACGTAACGAATGCTTATGAATATGTGAGTGAGTTAAAAATTAAAATACTCAACGTAAGTAGTTTGTACACATTGTTGATCAAAAAGGAAAAGTTGAAAATTAGGTAGTTATATGTAGTAATTACAAATTGCTTGCCGCCTACCTCAAATTGTTCTCTTTTTTGAATATCTTTTTAGTTATTTACGTGTGGTTAGAATGTAAAAGCAGAAATTTATATTTATATATGCAATTGTTTTGTATTAGCTTGGACTCTGATATATATATTCGTTATGCACATATATTTGATATAAATATATTCAGATATATTTATTCATATTC
Source organism: Drosophila siamana (assembly GCA_035047445.1). Classification (NCBI taxonomy): domain Eukaryota; kingdom Metazoa; phylum Arthropoda; class Insecta; order Diptera; family Drosophilidae; genus Drosophila; species Drosophila siamana. Next base: position 623,374 of record JAWNPP010000081.1, read on the forward strand.
GATAGTAAAATATACTGTATGTACTTTTGCTTGATTTAGTAATTATATCTGCAAGTAAATACAAACGTTTAATTTAGAGAGAGGTCTTTGTTACAAAAAGGGGCACAAAAAAGGGAACAGCCTAACTGTAGCACCTGGATACGTCTGCAGTGGCAGCAGAAATGCAGAAATGAGGTCAAGGCATTGAATTTCTTAAAGTATCTGTGCAACAATGTTCCAGAGTCACAGCATACGCATCCAGATGAACAGATGAACGCAGGGGAAACGGATTAGTTAACAGGAAATCAAGTTTCAAACGGAAGCTAAGCAGCTCACTAATTACCGACGCCTAAATCTGCAAGACAAAACGCGAGGATCTCTGGTCACGTCGACTCACCTGCTGTGTGGAGCCGATGGTGTCGATGGCAGGGCGGGCATTTGACGACCTGACACCGTTGGCTCCTGGATAACACAATCGTCATCGTCGTCATCATCCAGCGGTTCAATGGTAACAGTTGAACCAGTAGAAACTGGAGCCTGTATAGCGCGCATGCCGCTGCGAGAGCTGCCATGTGGCATCACTCCGCGATTGGCACGCGATGTGAACTCGCGGTCGAACTGCTCGGCCTCCTCCTCATCCAGGTTAATGAACTCTTGACGTTCCTCTAGTTGGCCGGAGCGCAGATCCTGCTCTTTCTCGATAATGTGCGAGCGCTCGCCAATGTGATGTCCAATAGCCATTTTCTTAACACCTGTACGTGAATCCTGCACGGTTTTGCGTGTCTCGCGCACTCCACCTGGTCCAGTTTTGGTACTGCTGCTAGCTTGGTAGATCTGAGGACGTCCGTCAGGACCCGTCGACACAGTCATGACGTTGCTTTGGCAAAACAAAGCGCCGTTATTGGCGCCAATATCTAGAGCATTCCATAAGAATTAGACCAATAATTCTCAGATTGAACCACATAGACATACGAACCAGCATTAAGCAAACGATTGAAGCTGGGCATTGGTGGAAAACCAAAGAGACCTCCGCCCATGGGGGCCATGGCCTGTTGACCGCGTTCCATTAGGGCGCCTTGCTGGAATCCCGGATCGAATGGTGATGGAGCCAGCATGTTGAACGGATCAGGCATAAAGGAATTCATCAAACGATTCATTGAACGCATTTGCATATTCATGGCGTTCATGTGATGGTTCATGTGATTGCTGCAAAAATAACAAGGAGATTTCATTTAGTCAATCAATCAAGGATACTGTTAGCTGGTTTAACTTGTGATCCATTTCTTGACTCTTGCTATTCGATTTCTTGCGGAGAGAATTTCGTTTTCGTGTCATAACAAATGTATGCCGAAAATGTTTAACAAACTAAGCTGAATATTTGAAATATCGAAAGCAGAAAACAAACATTTCTTTAAACGGCATGGCACGGTTGATTATGATGTAAAGCATTCGATCTGAGCGAGTGAATTATAGAAAAAAGCAATGTTTACTGGGCACAAGCAGCTGATTATCAATTGTAGTTAAGTGGCAACTCTATTACATGACCCACGAATAACTAGATGTAGTTTATCTTTGCACTGCATTATGCATTTATGTTAATGTGATTTAATTTTAAACAAGTCAATAAAGACAAACTACCGAACAACAAAACTTTATGATATTCAAAGAGAACCTGCAATCGAAATAATCGATTAAATGGGTGCACTTCTGTTTTTACGCTGACATGCTGCGCACTCACACACACACACATACACGCGCACATAAACAGCTAAGGAAAATCGGATTTGTGTGTATTGTATAAAATTTACAAACACAGATACACCTGCGACACCACACACATGGAAATTAACATTTCCCTTGTGTTGACCGAAGGAGACCCAGAGCAAATTAAATGCATTTAGCAATTGCAACCACATTGCAAATACTCTGTATTGAACTTTAGTACTCGCACATAACTTTTAGGTACTCTTTTTTATAGTTCACACGCAACTTTTCCACACCCTAACTAGCAGACAGCATTGCTTCTCATAACTTACTTCATGAATCCAAGATCGTCATCGAAATCCCCCATTAACGCTCCAAACAGTGACATATTTGTTTTAGTTGTTTACGCTGCTGGCAATAATAAAATAGTATTCTTGCTGCCTCTTTTTTTACAATTTCACGAGTTTTCTCGAACACAATGTGACCGTGTGACACAAACACAAATACTTTGAATATGTGACAAACCACAAAATACCTAAGCCCAAAAAAATACCAAACCCTGGTATAAATACCAAACCCTAAAACCAAAAACTTTCCAATAGAAGTACACTGCTTCAAATTCGATTTATCGGTCAAATCGATTGTTTTGTGTAAAAATAAACTATTTCCTTTCGCGAGACAAACTTAAGCCAAGTTTGTTTAATATATATTCATGAATCCAATAAAAATAAAAAGCCGCGGCCAAGAATTTCTTTTTTTAACAGACAGGCAATAAAAGTTTCGGGTCGAAAAACGAATTATCGATAAGTAAATGGCCTGCAATAATTTTAATTTGAACTACTTGAAATCAAACAATTGTAATGCACAATTAAATTTATTTATAATGAATAAAAGCAGATAAAATATTTTTAAAGATAATTTGATCGGTTGCTTTCTTCGATTGCATCTGTTATTTAACTCATTGCAGTTTATCGCCTATAGATATGGCAAAGCTTGCTCTTCAATCCAAGCAGTATGGTGCAAGACGCTGGTGTACACTCCGGGGAAACCTTCACGGGCGCAGCCAACTCCCCAAGACACAATACCAACTAGAATTCCATCCACTGACAATGGGCCTCCAGAATCGCCTTGGCAAGCATCCTTGCCCCCCATATCAGCGCCGGCACACAACATTTCATCCGTGATGGTATAATCCTTGGTCGAATACTGCGCTCCACATGTATTAGTGTCCATTATTTCGACTTCAACCGCACGTAGCAGAGCAGGAAGTGCTTCGTCCTCTTCGGTGCGCTTACCCCAACCGCTAACGACGGCAAATGTGCCCGGTTTGGGTGAGTCGACAGCCAGAGCAATGGGCTGCACGAGGCTGGAGTATGTCAGTGGCACAGTGGTTATAATCATACCAATATCATCCACATGCGTCTTCTTGTTGTAGCCAGTGTGATAAATCAATTTAGTAACCTTCACACCCTGCTCGTCCAGATCGGCGATAGAATTCTGGCCGGCAACGATGCGTATGTAGGAGGCAAATCGCCCCTTAATGCAGTGGGCAGCCGTAAGGATCACGCGAGGAGCATAAATACTGCCACCACAAATGTGAAGTAACATATAGGTTTCCAGGCGCACTGATACCTGATACGGATAGTTGCCTATGTCCGCTTCAGTACCACCCACAATGTGGGTGCTGATAGAGGCACCATTGATGAAAGCCAAAAAGGACAGCAGCCCCAAAACGATAAATCCAAGACGCAACATTTCGCAGAGCAAGTAAACACAAAATGACTGGTTGGCGTATAGCAAAGGGCTTATATAGCTCAGTGCTTATCAAACCCCGCAAACCCGAAATCGCGTCAAATCCACGAATGGTATCGGATATCAATAAAGGAATCGTATGATATTATAAAGTTTATGTGGCCAACTCTATAAACAAGGTTTTGTCGGTAGTCTTTTAAAGAGAAATTCTTACCCATAATTGACCCATAGAACCATGAAGCTCTTCGATAAGTCTTTTACGACACTGAAAACAAAAAGTGAAAATAAATATTCTCATAATTAACCTAAGTGGATAATCAGTTGGATGACTAATATTATTCCGTTGAAATGAACTTTGAAATTAAACGGAGATGTCTGTGTTTTACGTAATCTATTCTCCAAGTCTCAGTTGATTAGAATCGCCAACGCACCACTTACCACTGCAGAGATTTGTAATCAACCGTCTATCGGGTGCGTGCCAACTTAGAACGATGATAAGGCATATTAGCCAAGATTTTTTATGTTTCCAATAAGGTATTGATATAAACAAATAATGTGCCATTATATCGTAATTGTATATGGTAGCTAATTCTAAACAGATTTCTCGAATGCGAACATAAAGATTAGGTTGAACTCAAAAACCCGCACTTATAGAAATGATGATTCATAATATACCTATTCTTTGATTGACAACTATTTGAAGAGGTTGAATTATCATTAAATGATGTATGGGCTAAACAACAAATTTAAGGGTACACTGCTCAAAAAAATACAATAAAATCAATTTAAAAATTTAAATAATGCGTATTAAAGAATCTGGATATCTAAATTATAAAACTGCGCCTTCAGTTAAAATTGCAACGCCTGCGCTGCTAACTAACGTAACACAATTTAACAGTCATAATTTTCCTTAAAGTGACTAATATGGTCAATATTGCACTAGAAGCAGTAGCAAGAAATTTATTTTACTTCTCTAGAAATTCTGTTACTAATTCTGAAAAATATATTGAGAAGTAGAAATTGGGCCAAATGATATTTTGTCGCGGCATCACAATGGCAAAACAGTTTGAGTACATATTTATCGATCTTTGATTTTATTTTGTTTAACATACATATGTACATACATTCCATCATTCATTTGAAATGTTTCCTAAAAAAATTTTTTTCGGAGATATTGTAATTTCGTGTTTTTTCTTAAGAAATTTGTAACTCAAAAGTAAATAAATAAAATAAATACGATTGCTTAAGAAGATGTTTCTATTATCTTAGGAAAATAATCCAATGGCACTAAAGTATGCAGTACAAATAAATTACCACACACATCGGGTTGTTGTTGAACTATTTGTGAACATCACCTTTTTAAAGTTACCAAACCGTTGGAGAAATCGAATTAAATCGAATAGCGTTGCCATTAAATGCTGTAGCATTCAGCTTTGTAGCTAAAGCTTTTTTGGGCGATTCCATCGGAATCGTCAGTAGTCGATAAGGATAAGATAACACAAATACTAACCTTAAAGCCGTTTGAATAGATTTACGGCTTTTATATTATCGCTTTTAATCAAGCAAATTGGACAAGCATTACACTCTATATAAAGTCCCAGCTCGGGAATTTCAAGTTAGTTTGCAAAAATGATTCGTATCTTGATCGGGCTTTGCATCATCGGCTCATCGCTGGCGCACACCGTCTTCCACAGCGGTGTTCCCATGCCAGATGGACGAATTGTTGGTGGCGAGACGACAGACATTCGTGAATACCCTCACCAGGTGTCCATGCGTTACCGAGGAAATCACAGATGTGGCGGTTCTATTTACACTAAAAACTCCGTCGTGAGCGCAGCTCATTGTGTGAGTACACTAACAGACGCTACCAATCTGACGGTCTACTTTGGCGCGAATAACATCTTCTTTCCAAAAGGACAAGAGTTGCCAGTACTGAAATTCGTCATTCACGAAAAGTACAAGACCTATAATAATGACTACGACGTAGCCATTCTGTTCCTAGATGGAGAGATTGAGTTTAATGAAGCAGCCCAGCCTATTGAACTGGCAAAGGAACGTCCTGACCACGATACACCTGTCACTGTAACCGGCTGGGGAACAACTACCGAAGGTGGCTACTTGGCCGCCGACCTTCAAAAGGTGGAGGTTAACATTGTCGAGAACTCAGAATGCAAATCCGCCTATTCCATTATGCTTACCAGTCGTATGTTGTGTGGAGGCGTCACCGGCGGTGGCAAGGATGCCTGCCAGGGTGACTCTGGTGGCCCACTGATCTATGATAATAAGCTGCTGGGTATTGTGTCATGGGGTACAGGATGTGCTCGCCCAAATAAACCAGGCGTTTACGCTTCCGTTCCTGATTTGTACTCTTGGATCGTGGACACTGCCAAGAAGGGTGATCAATTGGGAAATATTGAATTTCTATAAGAATTCTAAGAGAATCATAGATTTGCAATAACTCTTTGAAATCATGGTATTTGCAATAAATACTTATCAAACCATAAATTTTGTCTTTTAATCATAACTTAGTATGAAACACGTGTTAATCGCGTCATTTCTAATCATTGTTATCTGTTAGAGTAAGCACGACTGGGAGGTTCCCAGATTCATAGAAACTGCCAAAACAATTATATCATTATTTATTATTGCTTTGCTTTATTTATTGAATCTTCACTTTAGAGATTAACAAACAATAAGTTTTCCAACCTGAACTTTTGAAGTATGAACTTTTGTACATTTAATTTCAATTTTCTACCTCTCGTAGACTCCGAGCTTCAAGTTAACAAATAGATCTGCACGCAAAAGGCCTACATTCTTTCGAATAATAATACAATTGACATTAGAAAATCCCATATTATCAAAAATTACGACCATAACCCTCTAATGTGGCAACCAGCTTTTGACAGCTATCGTAAGCTTTCTTCTAGTCTCTTTTTTTTGCAAGATAATAGAGAGCCCAATTAGACAGCGGCCAATAAAATAATGGTTTTATTATACACTCGGTAGAAGTTCGGTGAAAACATTTAATTATCGCATAATTATCATATACAGCTAGCTACTTGACGATAAGGCTGATACCGCCCACGGGTACATTTAAAGCACTTTCATTGCACGCCAGCGGCCTGCAGTGTTTCATTGATCCACGACTCGAAACTGGCAACATATGTATAAACGGATGGATAGCCAGGACGGCCACAGCCACGACCCCAGGACACAAGACCCACGAGTTTCTCGTCTATAATCAGTGGACCGCCAGTGTCTCCTTGGCAAGCATCACTGCCGCCTTGGGCAATATTTCCGGCGCAGATCATGCGTTCAGTCACATCGCCATAGATGTTATTGCATTCAGCTGAGCTCACGATGGGCACCTGCGTCTGCTCGAGATGGGGACTAGAAGGACCCCATTCCTCTCGATAGCCCCAACCAACCACCAAAGCGTTTCTGCCAGCCGCTGGACGTTCCTCACGCACTTCAATCTGTCGAATGCCATAGTGCGAGAAATCAAAAGGGATGTCCACGATGACAATTCCTATGTCGTAGTCAGCAGTAAAAGAATTGAACTGCGCATGGTACGACCAGTTTGAGGCGGGATAAACTAAGCCATCGGTGCCGTTTCGCCTATTCGCACCACCAACCACCATCAACTTCGTGTCCTCCGTAAGATCAGCCAGACATTGTGCTGCAGTCAGCACGACTCGCTCTGAGTAGATGACTCCAGCGCACTCGTGGAGGTAAGCGGATTCGTTGTTGCGGCGATATCGCAGTGAAACACAATACGGATGACGAGCTATGTCCACCTTGGTGCCATTAATAATGCGTGTTTCCGGCTGAGCTTCAGTAAGCGAAACACAAGCTAAGAGTGTCGAGAGCAACAGGATTGAGCTGATTCGAAGTATGTCCATGTCGCGTATGGTGATTCGCATTTGAACAAGCGACCGCCTCCTATCGAACTGATTACAAATAATGTGTTTGTGGTATTTGGCAGTTTTCTAGTGGCATTTCGGGCGACTATCTTAATTGCGGTTATTTCAGATAGTCCTATGTACAGGGTCCACACGATAACGAGCTGCAATACTGAATGGAAGATAGGAAAAAAGTTTGCTCTCGAAAAGCTTAACTATGTTATGCTAAGACAAGTCTGACCCAAAGCAATTCGAAGGAATTTGAAGGTAATTTGATTTAATATTCAAATCTCTCGTTATCTCCATTTGGAAATCAAATAACTAAGAAAGCTTTTAGTCAATTATTTGCTGTGCCAGAGTATGGACTTCTGCAACTGAAGAACTTTAATAACACTTAATCAAGGAATTTTAAGGTAATTTAATTTAATATTAAAATCTCTGATTTCAAAATCTCCATTTGGAAATCAAATAACTCGGAACACTTTTAGTCAATTACTTGCTGTATCAGACTATGTACTTCTGCTACTTTAATAAAACTTAATAGGAATTTTAAGGAAATTTAATTAAATATTAAAATCTCTCATTTCAAAATCTCCATTTCAAACTCAAATAACTAGGAACACTTTTAGTCAATTATTTGCTGCATCACTTCTGCTACTTTAATAAAACTTAATCAACAACAAATTATATTAATCATTATATTATGTTGAGAAGAGACAGAAATACATACTTTCACATAAGCTAAGTAATTTGTCGACTACAGTTTTAATATTGTTTTATAAATGCCTACTAAATTTAAAACTACAAAATTATCGAAAATCAATTTACTACATATTGAGTAACGAAACCCAAAAAAAAGACGAACTGTTGATAAATATTACTATTGTGGTTTAATTAATATTAATATGTTGAAGACCAATTCATCATAACTATGCAAAAAAAAAAAAAAAAAAAAATTAGTGCACACTTTTAGGCGTCACATAAAATGCCCAAAAAAGCGTTCCGCCAATTAATTGATGTGTGGAGTTCCGAGAATTTTAGCTAGCTGGGGCTTACCAGCTTATAATCTAAATTGGGTCCAAATATGTCTTACACAATCACAATCCCTATCGAATTAGAATCGTATTCGTAATCAAGGTATCAGATAAGAGCCATGTAGTAAGTCTGAACGCAACTATTGGGCGCCAATCAGCCATTTATTTGGAAGCAACATGTGGCAAAACGGGAATTTTATGCTACAATGTTCATGATTTAAGCGCAATCAACCTTGGACTTGATCCAATCGAGCAGATAGGAGACTCGCGAATACACGCCGGGGTATTCGGGATGTGCGCATCCATAGCCCCAGGAGACGACGCCATGGAGAACGTTGTCCACGATCAGTGGACCACCAGAATCCCCTTGGCAAGCATCCTTGCCGCCAACGCCTCGCACTCCAGCGCACAACATGGTATCGGTGATGCGACCGACACCATAATCCTCGTTGCATTCCTCGTTACTCACAATGGGAACATCTACTGCGAGCAGTTGATCGGAGGCCTGTCCACCGGAGCTAGTCGTACCCCAGCCGGTAACTGTGCTAATAGATCCCGCCTTCACATCCTCGCTGGCCAGCTTAATGGCCTTAATGGTGAAATTATTGACTGGCAACTGCGAGCTCAACACAAGAAGCGCAATGTCAAAGTCGTAGATGTCGGGATTGTACTTCTCGTGCATGATGATCTCGGATACGGAGACAATCGCTCCGTCAGTACCATTGCGGCGGTTGGTGCCAGCGACAACCTTGTACTGGCTCGGCACGGAACCAATGATGCAGTGCGCCGCCGTGACAACAACTTTTCCATCACAAATTATGGAACCTCCACAAATGTGACTGAACGGATTTTTCGGATAGTTGATGTTCTTACGACGCAGCGAAATCTGATGCGGATAGACAGCCACATCGGTCTCATGGCCGCCCACAATACGTCCATTAGGCGAGCTGCGGTCCTGTTGCAGGGCAGGATGTGCCCAGGCCGAGGCCAGCAGTATGACGGTGGTCAGGCAAATGTAGAGCGGCGCGTGCGTCATGTTTAACAACGGCTGAAAGACTGAATTATCCCAATTGGCCCCTAATCGATGGGTTGTAAATGAAACTTATCAAACGGTCATCGCCGATTAGAACACTCTCTGGGTCATAAATTTTACTGGATACGGATACATTTGGTTGGTTGTTTGACCAACCAGCGATAGGGCCACCATCAGGTGGCTTTTTATGGATTCGCCGCCAACTGCTGGGCTATCCAGCTCTGGTAGTGAGGAACGGCTGCATACACGCCAGAATAATCTGCACGGGCACAGCCCTCGCCCCACGAGACAATTCCCAGCAACTGATTGTCGATCACCAGCGGTCCACCAGAGTCGCCCTGACAGGCGTCTTTGCCACCTTCAGGCACACCGGCACAGAGCATGCCATCGGTGATGGGTCGCCAATTGTAGGCAGCCTGGCATTCAGCGTTGTCCACCAGCGGCACCTTCACCTGCTGCAGCTGCATGGAGGAGAATCCGCCCTCTGTCGTTGTTCCCCAGCCAGAGACTAAGGCTACGGTACCCGCGTCCGGCAACTCCTTGGCCAGCTCGATGGTCGCTATCTTCGGGCGTGTGCCCACAGGGAAAGGCGGCGAGACGAAAATCAAGGCAATATCATTATCGGTTATCGATGCGTTATACTGCTCGTGGGGCAATAACTTTTCCACACGTGCCACCACACCGCCGTCCATACCAGAGCGCACCTCGGTGCCGGCCACGATCAGGAAATTCTCCGCCAAGCGATTGTAGACACAGTGCGCCGCAGTCACGACGGTACGCTCGTTGATCAAGCTACCCCCACAGGTGTGGGCATAGGCGCTGCTGTTGCTAGTCCTTCTGCGTAGGGAGACCTGGTACGGCAGGTAGTAGGTTGAGACAACCTCGCCTCCAACTATGCGAGACTCCACATCCAAGTGGCTAGCGATGGAGCTGCAAATTAGCAGCAGTAGCACGGCAAGTATACCAAGCAATTTGTTGTCCATTTCAATTTTTGGTCATTGACTAACTGGACTCGTATTTTTGTATAGATTCAAGCTTTCGGTCTTGCCCTCAGGCGGTATCAGCGCAATAAATGTTTCTATAAATGATTGATAAGGCTTTTGATTGTAAGAATCACATCGTATATTGCCAATATCAGCAAAGATAAAGAATTGATCTAATATTTTTAATCATACGCGAGTAAAGACAAAGTCTCACAACTGATCAAGAGTTGCTCGGACTTGGTTTTCTATAAAAAACTTAATTTCCAGATATAATTAATAGTAGATTCAAGTTATACAGCGTCACTTAATGAATTTTAATAAGTATACTTTTTAAATTATTTGCCCAAAAATGCATGTCTATCTTTTTTATAAGTCGCTCCTTCGACTTAAATAATAAGTAGTACATTTAACGACAATACAAAAATATACTACAATAACATGCAAAAATATGGTATTTAAAAATATACTATTTTAGAAAAAATGAACTTATGTACAATAATACTAGTACCAAGTTTGGGCTCGAAAAACCTTCCTCTACCCTGTTCCAAAAATTCCCAAAACCAAAAAGGGAAGAAACCCGTCTACCCTATGGGTAGCGGGTATAAAAATACCAAATTTGTCAACTGTGCTTTACAGAAGCTTTTCTGTATTGATAACAGGTGAAAAAGCTGTTGTGACAAAGCTTTCGCGTATGACAAACTACCGATCAATTCTCACACACATATGTTATATATATTCGCTAATAATCTTTATCTTCCCGAGCTTTTAAAAGTTTGCCTAACATGTCAAATACAGCTCATGCATTGTTTTCTCGATTTTCTTTGTTTATTTGAAAAGATTTTTACAAATCTGAGTTCTCAATAATCCAATCCCTAAGGGTGGCAACATCAGCGTAAACACCTGGCGTCTTATCTTGAGCACATCCGTATCCCCAAGAGACAATGCCAACCAACTGACCGTTGGCTACCAGGGGCCCTCCGGAATCTCCTTGGCAGGCGTCCTTTTTCTTTTCATAAGCACAGACCATTGTGTCCAAAATGATGTCACCATATTTATAAGAGTCCGAGGCGCAGTCTTTCCACTGTACAATGTAAACGAGAACTGCTTGCAAAACCTTGGGCAAGGACATACACCAGAAATAGCACTTGGAGCCCCAACCGGTGACAACAGCGGGCGTTCCCGTCGGCGGCGTTTCCTTGGCCAGCTCGATGTAACGAATATCGTCAGTCTCGGCCACACTCTCCGCAAGCTTGACCAGACCAACATCGTATTGCATGTTTTTGCTGTCATACTTGTCGTTATAGATTAGGCTCTCGGCAGCAATACGTAATCCGCCCTCATTGTAGATAGTTGAACCTAAACGCACCCAAACTTGGGATGCTTTCATGCCCTGTAAGCAATGTGCAGCAGTTACAACGTAATTGGAACTGATCAAACTGCCTCCGCAGAAGTGCGCGCCTCTTTTCTTCTGCAGGGACACTTGGAAGGGATGAGCTCCAATTGTAGTATTCTCGCCACCAACAATGCGTCCATCACGCTCAAATGGATTGGGCGCGATAGTGCCAGCCCAGGCACCAACTGCCAAGCAGACCAATAACGCTACCACTCTGAACATTATGCCAAACACTAAAAGTATTAAGTTAAAGTGGTCTATTTATAGGGATTTTCGTATTTATGGACTGTGACTTATACTCGCCCATTTGTTCTAGAGATGGAAGCTTTGTATATGATCCTATAAGTTGTTTAAACTTCACCAACCTATTATATATAATATATTTTAAAACTATATCATGGACAATCATGAAGATAACAACAAATCATTTTTTTCCACCAAACTTAATCGTGACCGTGAGTGTGTCGTGTCACGAGCACATCGCAAATAAAGTACCGGGACAATAAACATTTTGACAATATCAAACACCAAACAAAATTTATAAGATCTCTTATTAGCATACATAGTATACAGGCTTAATTTTTGACTTATACTATAATTTATTTGCAGAGCCCAACCCAATACTTTCAACTCATTTCTGGCTAAGGTTATCTATCCAATAGCAACCTGCTATCTGCCAAAGACACCATTTCAAATTGAAAATTTGTATTTATTGCATTTGGCTAAATCTCGGTCGGTAAGTGTTTTATGGTCTATTGTTATAATACCGCTATCTATTATAGCTCATTGAGCAAAACCTTTGAGTAATTGCCGGGTTTTTCGAAAACACTCATTGAGACTGCTTCGTAATAATAATATTCGTAATATATTTATGATGGGGTTCGCCGAAGATACTACACATGCCATCAAGTGAAATAGACAAATAGATATGGCCCTTTTGATATAGGTTCTGTTTATTTTACGCAAGACATCAATCTTCTTTAACTGCGCACAACGAATCCTTATCTTATATATTGCAGAATTTTAATTAAAAATATTAATTATCAGATGGACTCTTCCAAACAAATGGAAAACAACTTTCCCATAATAATCTGAAGATCAGTGTAAATTCGTGGAATGGAAAATTTGTATATTTCATTCGTGAAAAATCTACTCAATGCGCGAATGAACTTGGAGTCGTTGATTTCATAAAATATATAAGAATCATTTGAAATTTAAATTTTTGAATGATTGAATATTAAAGCTAAAACCAATAATTTAAAATTTATGGCATCCTCGCAGTGGAACCTTAAGCGAAGTTAGGAGTAGAAATTCGCAACGTTTGAATTGAACTTTATGAATGTAAATACTATCAAACGCCTTGCATTTTATTCGCCGCAATCAATGAAAGCACTTGAGTTATGATCAATTAATCTTTGACTGTCTAAGTCAGGAGCTAGCGCATGCTCTCTATCAATAATTGATTAGAACTTTAGTCAAACTGAATAGTCATTTAAAAACAAATATTTCTTATTTCGGGCGTGTGTCCCACTCGAAATTGATTAGATTAACTTACCACGTAATGGTGGACATCACTTCATCATATCATATCACTATAATTGAAGAGTTTTCGGCAAAATGCTTACCGAATACTATAACAAATACACGCAGATATCTCCCGGCCCTTTAAAACCTGCCAGATGCTTCCCCAAGATAAGACAATACTTAGACGTCATTTTGGCGTCTTGTGACCCTGAACAGTTAATTCAAATTTTATGCATGATAATCGTTTTATTTGGATATTATAATAAATTCAATAGATCCAATTAGATAGAATTGGCTGCACTGATAACCCAGGAGCGCAGAACAGCAACATCAGCGTAGACACCAGGATAGTTGGAGTAGGCGCAGCCAATACCCCAGGACACAACACCAACGAGCACACCACCAGAGACCAATGGGCCACCAGAATCACCCTGGCAGGCATCCTTGCCGCTGGCAGCAGCGCAGATCATGGTTGCCTTGATTTGGCTGCCGTACCTGTAGGCAGAAGAGCCACAAACCGATTGGCTGACGATGTTCACGTTGACGTACTGCAGCTGGGATGGGATGGAACTAGAACCAGACGACAGAGTACCCCAACCAGAGACGGAGGCAGCAGCACCATTAGCGGGAGCATAAGAGGCCAGACCGATGGCCTTGATGTTGGAGCTGAAGGACAGGGAGGAGCTCAGACGGATGACAGCGATATCGTTGACCATGGTGTTGGCATTGTAACCCTCGTGATTCCTGAAGGCAGCCACCTTGCTGACAACGCCACCAGAGCTCCAGTAGGTGGAGCCGGCGCGAACCTGAAGGACGGAAGTGGACACGGACTGCAGACAGTGAGCAGCAGTCACAATGATGTTGGCGGAAAAGATGGAACCACCGCAGGAATGGCTGCCACTACGCTGGAGGGAGATTTGCCAGGGGAAGCTGCCGATGGTGGTGGCAGTACCTCCAACGATGCGTCCATCCAACTGGGGGAGAAGACCCTCAGGGACAGCAGCTCCAAAGGCGCAGGCCAACACTGACAACAAAATCACGAACTTGAACATTGCGAACTTAGCAGGAAAATGAATGGTTTACATTGTAAATCAGGTGTTTTTATAGGGAACCCACCCGATTGTTATCAGTGGTAGACACAAGCTCTTTCGAGGGGATTACACACATTTGTCGAATGACAAATGAAAGACATTAAAGTTGTTTACAATGCTGTTTATTGAATTAATTTCAAGGGTTGGTGCTTAGACATCACGTGCGGTATCCTCGATCCATGAGTGGAAGTGAGCAACATCGGCGTAGACACCTGGGTATCTGGTGTCCGCGCAGCCATGACCCCAGGACACAACACCAACGAGACGGTTGCCGGAGACCAATGGGCCACCGGAATCACCCTGGCAGGCATCCTTATGTTCGGCGTAGGCGCAGATCATGGTATCCTTGATCTTGCTGCCATAGCTGTATTCCTTAGAAGCGCACTCCTCACGTTCGACGATTCTCAAGTTGACAGCCAGCAGATGGTCGGGAATGGAGCTGCTACCAGACGAGGTGGTGCCCCAGCCAGAGACAACAGCTTCAGCGCCGTTGCGGGGATTGGAGTCAGCGATGCCAATAGCCCTGATGGTCGAGCGGAAGCTCAACGAAGACTCAATGCGGATGATAGCAATGTCGTTCACCATGGTCCTCGAGTTGTAACCCTCGTGGTTCCTGAACGCACGCACGGAGTGCACGCTGCCACCCGAACGCCAGTAGGTGGTGCCCACACGGACCTTCAGTTGATCAGCGGAGATGGACTGCAGACAGTGAGCAGCAGTGATCACAATATCGTGCGAGTAGATCGAACCTCCACAGAAGTGAGATCCGCTGCGCTGCAGGGAAACCTGGTAAGGATGATCATCAATGCTCGTCTCGTAGCCACCAACAATGCGACCATCCAACTGGGGCAGCAGACCCTCGGGCACGGTACCAGCCAAGGCACAAGCGGCCGCCGATAGAAGAACCAAGAATTTCAACATGTTTTCTCTTTGTAGTTTGACTAATCCCATGACCACCCTTTATATACCAAAAACCTGCACTATGGTATTACAAAAAAGAACTAGATAAGTACGTCTGTCAATCAAAATCAATTAATTCATTGTTAGACCTTAACCACTCAAAATATTTTAGGGGATTTTTTCGTCGTTTTCGCTAAAAATCAAAACGAAGCGCAAAACTTGAGATAATTCTCAAGTTCCTTAGATAATACACATCGAATTTTGCTATAAAAGCGCAATCGCGAAATCAAAACCACATTGTACTGAGCAATATGTTCAAGTTCGTGATCTTATTGTCGGTTGTTGCCTGCGCCTTTGGAGCTGCTATCCCTGAGGGTCTCCTCCCCCAGTTGGATGGACGCATCGTTGGAGGTACTGCCACCACCATCGGCAGCTTCCCCTGGCAAATCTCCCTCCAGCGTAGTGGCAGCCACTCCTGCGGTGGTTCCATCTACAACTCTAAGATCGTCGTGACGCTGCTCACTGCCGACGCCCCTCCGCCCTTAGGGGGCCGTAGGAGGGGGGGTGAGAAGGGGCTTAGGAGGGGGGTAGCAACAGGGAAAGGGTGGCCCGCCAAGGGGGGCAGGGGGGGGGGGGGCCCGAAAAAAAAATTTTTGTGGGTGTGGGGGGAGGGGGGGGGGGGGGGGGGGGGGGGGGGGGGGGGGGGGGGGGGGGGGGGGGGGGGGGGGGGGGGGGGGGGGGGGGGGGGGGGGGCCCTCGGGGGTGTGTGGGGGGGGCCGGCGGGGGGGGTGTGTGGCGCATTTCTATATAATATTTTAAAAAAAAATTTTTTTTATATTTATTTTTTTTTTTTTTTTTTTTTTTTTTTTTATTTTTTTTTTTTAATAATTCTAAGTTCTCACTCTAACCACTTTAAATCTCCAATTCGAATCAGTACAAAACACCTCTGTCTTTCGAATAAATTAAACTTATTTAAATTAACAATTAATTAAAAATTATAATACAAATCACCTACATTATGGGTGTTACCCAAAAACAGACTAAAATAGAAATTCTAAAAGAGAGAAAAATAGGAAAGAGGAAACTTACGAGTACAATAGATGCTATAGGTCGCCATAGTCCGTTCGCCTATATATGAATTAAATGAAAGCAAGAAAAAAAAAATATTATAATAATAGTTGCTAGTTGTGCCATTCAATTAGGACAGACAATATTATAACTGGCATTTCTACTTTAATTATTATTATTATTTATTTATTAAGTGTAGAATGCGTACTACAATAGTGTACCTTAACAACACAGTGGTGTACTTGAGATTGAGCCAAGCCCCATAGGTATGAGTATTAAGATATTTATACTGAACTTCATTAAACTGTGAAAAAATATTCTCTATATATTTAAAGTTACTTCGTTTATTAATATAAACACCTTCTAACCTTGCAAAGCAACAAACTAGTACACTCCACAGTAAAATACCCAGTACCCATTTTTATGATTAACAGAGCGAAAAAGACTTCAAGTTAAAACAAATATATACCGAAAATATGCAACGTAATATATATATTTAAGATACACCTAAAAGTATATTTCAAAAAACCATTTTTAACTCTTAGGGCATCCGTTGACTCTATCTCTTATAGTTGCGGAGATCTAGGCTATTATTCGAAAAGACAGATATGTCGATTAAGTCTTAATTGATTAGGCTGCCAATATATAAACTTCTTTTTGGTGTTATATATACATATACTTTTAATGGTGGAAGAGGTCAACTTCAATTGGTGACGCTCATTTGCGACAAGCCAAACACCTTTTTCAGTTCTTAAGAGAAAGTGATTAGGTCAAAAAATATTTTCAATTCAGTATCATATCGCATTTGCCACATATTCAAATGGTTCTTAAGTATTTCAGCGCATGTGTTTCTCAAGTACCCTCAACTTACCACTTCCCTTTTTTAATTCTCATAGATAATAACGAATTTTCACACAACGCTCCAACCGTGATTAGATGAAAGCACTCTTGATATTAAGCACATTATTATAACTACAATAAGATAATGATTACCAGAATTTTAGTATAAAAGCACTTTTAGTGAACCTTAACAGCTACATTTCAATATGTTCAAGTTCGTGATCTTGTTGTCGGTTGTTGCCTGCGCCTTTGGAGCTGCTATCCCTGAGGGTCTCCTCCCCCAGTTGGATGGACGCATCGTTGGAGGTACTGCCACCACCATCGGCAGCTTCCCCTGGCAAATCTCCCTCCAGCGTAGTGGCAGCCACTCCTGCGGTGGTTCCATCTACAACTCCAAGATCGTCGTGACTGCTGCTCACTGCCTGCAATCGGTGTCCGCTTCCGCCCTTCAGGTTCGCGCCGGCTCCAGCTACTGGAGCTCTGGTGGCGTTGTCAGCAATGTGGCTGCCTTCAGGAATCACGAGGGTTACAATGCCAACACCATGGTCAACGATATCGCTGTCATCCGTCTGAGCTCCGCCCTGTCCTTCAGCTCCAACATCAAGGCCATCGGTCTGGCTTCGTCCAATCCTTCCAATGGTGCTTCTGCCTCCGTCTCTGGCTGGGGTACTCAGTCCTCCGGCTCCAGCTCCATCCCCACCCAGCTGCAGTACATCAACACCTATATCGTTAGTCAATCGGTGTGTGCTTCTTCTGCCTACAGCTACGGCAGTCAAATCAGGTCCTGCATGATTTGCGCTGCTGCCAGCGGTAAGGACTCCTGCCAGGGTGATTCCGGTGGCCCATTGGTCTCTGGTGGTGTGCTCGTTGGTGTTGTGTCTTGGGGTATTGGCTGCGCCTACTCCAACTATCCCGGTGTCTATGCCTCTGTGGCTGACCTCCGCTCCTGGGTGGTTAATGCCGCCAACAGTGTCTAAGAACTTGAATTAATAAATATTGCATTTCAAATTTAATTAGATTGTTTCTATTGATTTTTAAATGAAGTCGCTATGCAGCTAGTCCATTATCTTTCAAAGACAATATATATATATATACATATATATTAAGTTTTTTGTCCTGACCAACCTAAAACGCTCCACTGAAGATTGGCGAGCGAGTCAAGCGTGTTCAGTGTGTATGTATTTCACAAACAATAATAATCTGATTGACTAAATACCTAACACCAGCAGGAATTTTGTGACTGACTATCAATTCTGATAAAACGGACATAAAAGAATTTATTACGACAAGTAGAAGCGATATGGTCAAGCCTCGACAAGTATATAAGACTCATGAATTTATACTTTCAACAAATTGCTCAGTAGCATGTTCAAACTCGCTATCGTTTTGGCGATTGTTGCCTGCACATTCGCGGTCTCTATTCCTGATGGACTTGAGGCGCAACCGGTTGGCCGAATCATTGGAGGCACGGCCACCACCATCAGCAACTTCCCGTGGCAAATATCGTTGCAGCGTAGCGGCAGTCACTCCTGCGGTGGCTCTATTTACTCAGCTAACATTATTGTGACTTCTGCTCGCTGTCTCCAATCCGTGTCGGTTTCCAACTTAAAGGTTCGTGCCGGATCAACTTATTGGAACTCCGGGGGTGTCCTGCTGCAGGTCTCCGCTTTCCGAAACCATGAGGGTTACGATGCCAACACCATGGTCAACGATATTGCTGTCATTCGTCTAAGCTCTGCTCTGGCCTTCAGCTCCACCATTAAGGCAATTGATCTGGCTAATAATGCTCCCGCAAACGGAGCATCTGCGTCCGTTTCTGGCTGGGGAACCGAATCTTATGGATCGAGCTCTATTCCTTCTCAGCTGCAGTACGCTAACGTGGATATCATCAGTCAATCCGACTGCGCTTCCGCTAGCTACTCTTATGGCAAGGAAATTAAGAGCACCATGATTTGCGCTGCTGCCAGCGGCATGGATGCCTGCCAGGGAGATTCTGGAGGTCCACTGGTCTCCGGCGGCGTGCTCGTTGGTGTTGTCTCTTGGAGTTATGGTTGTGGCTCCTCGGACTACCCAGGTGTATACTCCGATGTAGCCCTGCTTCGCTCCTGGGTGATTAATGCAGTCGACAACATTTAGGAAGTTTTTTGAATAAAAATGAATTTGCATATCAAGACGATTTAACTATGTGAATAAAAAATTATTGTCATTGGATTTTTTAGGATGCTTAACGTACATTATTAAGAAATATTCCACAAGTGCTTCTCGTGGTATAATTGAGAACGGTTTGAAACATTTTAAATATTTGCTTGTTTTAAGATACTTCAGTTATGAAAAAGTAGCTAAATACTTATTCAATATAATGTACGTCTGAGAAATTGAATTAATTGCCATGAGAGAAGAGTCATAAACCGAAATTAAAATATTCAGTAGTCTTTAAAGGTTTTAAAATACTTAAGCGTTCATTATACGAGTATATGTTGGAACATTTCACAATTCCAGTCGATGCTTAAATAATAAAGGATTGCATTTAAAACTTCAACTAAAATTAATGTTAATTTATTTAACTGAAATCTTACTGTCGATTTACTTTACAGAAGAACTGGACTGTGTAATTAATTTAATAGCTTCCTATCACAAGAATTCAATAAACATGAAAACTCATAGTTGCATAAACAATCCTATTATATTAGAATATTATTATTATATAAAATAGAAAAAGAAGAAAAAGAAGAATACTAATAAGAAATAAATAAAATAAATATTTACAAAACACTTTACTAATAAAACAAGTAAAAAAAACTTGTATAATATAAATTCATTCAGTTAATAGAAACGTTGAATGCTACATATCAAAGCTGTTAAGTTCCCATTGTGAAAGGTAAGCTGCAATAGACTTATGACTTATTTAAATATCTTTAAAAACTGTCAATTATAATCATATCAGATCAATTATGTTTCTACTAAAATTTATTTAAAATTTCCGGTGGCGTGGTCAAATTTTAAAAGAAATATCTGTGCAATTAACATTAACAAGTGTTTTGAATATAATTTGATAGTTCTTTTTAGTCTTTTAACCCTTTCGTATTTTCTTTTTGAAAAGTATCTGTCCTTTATGGACTCTCAAATGCATCCATATCCCTCCTACATGCATTTTAAGTTTAATTTTTTAATCGTATTCAGTATCTACTCTCGCAATAAGCGGGTGTAAACACTTTCGATTCAGTCTTTAAATACATTTAGTCCTTATATATTTCACCGGATGTGTTCGTCAACTGTCCCCCATTCATGCTTTTCTGATTTTATTCTTATACCTATATATACGTGTATTTTTAGACTATCCGCGAATCTTTATATACTTAATTAGAACCTCCTGATATAAAATATCAGCAATCAGATAGATAATGAACACCTGAATTTCAGTATAAAAGCACCAGAGAAAAACAATAATAGTATTACAAAGCAATATGTTCAAGTTCGTGATCTTGTTGTCGGTTGTTGCCTGCGCCTTTGGAGCTGCTATCCCTGAGGGTCTCCTCCCCCAGTTGGATGGACGCATCGTTGGAGGTACTGCCACCACCATCGGCAGCTTCCCCTGGCAAATCTCCCTCCAGCGTAGTGGCAGCCACTCCTGCGGTGGTTCCATCTTCTCCGCCAACATCATTGTGACCGCTGCTCACTGTCTGCAGTCCGTCTCTGCTTCCGTCCTACAGGTTCGCGCCGGCTCCACTTACTGGAGCTCTGGTGGCGTTGTCAGCAAGGTGGCTGCCTTCAGGAATCACGAGGGTTACAATGCCAACACCATGGTCAACGATATCGCTGTCATCCGTCTGAGCTCCTCTCTGTCCTTCAGCTCCAACATCAAGGCCATCGGTCTGGCCACTTATGCTCCCGCTAATGGTGCTGCTGCCTCTGTCTCTGGTTGGGGCACTCTGTCGTCTGGTTCCAGTTCCATCCCATCCCAGCTGCAGTACGTCAACGTGAACATCGTCAGCCAATCGGTTTGTGCTTCTTCTGCCTACAGCTACGGCAGCCAAATCAAGTCAACCATGATCTGCGCTGCTGCCAGCGGCAAGGATGCCTGCCAGGGTGATTCTGGTGGCCCATTGGTCTCTGGTGGTGTGCTCGTTGGTGTTGTGTCTTGGGGTATTGGCTGCGCCTACTCCAACTATCCTGGTGTCTACGCTGATGTTGCTGTTTTGCGTAACTGGGTGATCAGTGCCGCCAACTCGATCTAAGAACATTGCAAAATAAATTGAAACCCTTGAAAAACTAATCCATTTTGTGTAGTATTTTATTGGAGATCGAGAAGTTGAACTTATTAAAGAAGAACGCTTTAACTCCATTGCACAGGGCACTTCAATCTATTACCAGATGATTACTTTGTCAAGGCCTTGACATATCTATCTATATAGCAATTGAAATTCATTGTCTTCATTGCCTGAACTGTGAACGCAGTGCAATAGGAAGCAAAATAGGAAGCTACAATTTCTGTTCAACATACCGATCATAATCGGCATACAAATTTATGTAAATTAGGTCGAAGCTACTGGTTAAACTTGCCAGCATAACTGTAATAGCTATTCCATAATATCCGAGGCAAATTGAACCATCTGCACACAATGTGCAAGACTTTAGTAAGCTTTGTAAATCACCACTTCCGGCCTATGCGCATTAAGCAGATCCTCCCGCTTTAATTTCCTAGTCCTAAGTGTAGACACACTGTAATCAGAGCAAGAAGGCTATTTATAGTTTTCCAACACAAGCTTTCCATTGACACACATACTTGCAAGTTAGCCAATCTTTAAAACGATCTTTCGCTTGATCACGCTTTGATTTCTTTGTCCGCCGCCTAGACAAAAACATACGCCTACATTTCGCATACAAACAGCTATTTTGTTGCCACCAGCCACACACATATGCACACGAAATTATTAACAGCTGTTTAACAGTAGCTGACTATGTTAATGCATTTCAATTCTACAAATCTGTTATAGGTGGTCACAAATTCCCTAATGTTAACCAAAATCGGGTTATTTCGAGACCGAGCAAAGCTTCGCGGCAAACTGATAGTGTTAGAGTAAAAGAATTTCGTTATTGAATTTGATGAATTTCCATGGGTTTTCCCAATATTCTATCAAGTGGCAAGTGTCGAACAATCTACACTTTCGCTGTCAACACTTTTTTAATAAAATGCCTTGCAATGGTTTGATTATGGCCTCCGACTGAGATAATGAGACACCAAGAACTACTATAAAAGTCCATGCTTTGACATTTGGAACTCATTGTATTTAGCAATATGTTCAAGTTCGTGATCTTGTTGTCCGTTGTTGCCTGCGCCTTTGGAGCTGCTATCCCTGAGGGTCTCCTCCCCCAGTTGGATGGACGCATCGTTGGAGGTACTGCCACCACTATCGGCAGCTTCCCCTGGCAAATCTCCCTCCAGCGTAGTGGCAGCCACTCCTGCGGTGGTTCCATCTACTCCGCCAACATCATCGTGACTGCTGCTCACTGCCTGCAATCGGTGTCCGCTTCCTCCCTTCAGGTTCGCGCCGGCTCCAGCTACTGGAGCTCTGGTGGCGTTGTCAGCAATGTGGCTGCCTTCAGGAATCACGAGGGTTACAATGCCAACACCATGGTCAACGATATCGCAGTCATCCGTCTGAGCTCCTCCCTGTCCTTCAGCTCCAACATCAAGGCCATCGGTCTGGCTTCGTCCAATCCTTCCAATGGTGCTTATGCCTCCGTCTCTGGCTGGGGTACTCAGTCCTCCGGCTCCAGCTCCATCCCATCCCAGCTGCAGTACGTCAACGTGAACATCGTCAGCCAATCGGTTTGTGCTTCATCTACCTACAGCTACGGCAGCCAAATCAAGTCAACCATGATCTGCGCTGCTGCCAGCGGCAAGGATGCCTGCCAGGGTGATTCCGGTGGCCCATTGGTCTCTGGTGGTGTGCTCGTTGGTGTTGTGTCTTGGGGTATTGGCTGCGCCTACTCCAACTATCCCGGTGTCTATGCCTCTGTGGCTGACCTCCGCTCCTGGGTGGTCAGCGCCGCCGGCAACGTCTAAGAACATTTGTTAATAAAATAATTCTATACAAAAATAAATTATTTAATTATATAGTTTCTATCAGGTGTAGCAGAGAAAAATGTTAGGATTAGAATAGTATTTACATGAACTTCTCAGGATTTTTGACGATCTTGAAATTCTGGTTATATTCAATAACCTATCAAGCATTCATAATTCGTATATCTAATCGTTAGGTGGGATATTTAAACAAAGACTTCATATCCGTTGAAGATTGCACATGACAAAATTTTAAAATTAAAGCGGAATTAACATCAAAGCGAAATTTTTAGGCATTACATTAATTTGGAAGTTTCTAGAGTATGAATATATCAGCCACTATTGTGAGAATTTTAGCGTATGCAAATTGAATTGTATGAAAAAACCAACAAAAGATCCTATTATTTTTATTTTATGAAACAAAATGATATTTACCAAGATAATTATTTTAATTGAAGTTAAATGGGCATTGTACCTAAGGTGCAACTATTAGGAGGACCTTTTCTTTGTTTGATCATTTTTTGTGGTATAATGAGAAGGCTTCTTTTCATAGTTGAGTCTTGTAAAAAAATAAGTTACGACTATGATTTTCATTATATGCAAATTGTCTTCAAAATGGCTTCAAATGACGTCTGCGTTCTGCTGTTTTTTGGGCGACTTTTAAAAGCTTAAAGAATGTTGCAGTAAATTGAAATCCAAAAAGATTATAATTTATCACCCATTATAATATTTTGATGAACTTACACCTGGTTCGAATTTCTTTTAAAACAAAATTAGTAAAATAGCATATGCTTGTATAATTTTTTTTTTTTTTGGGCGGGGGTTAAATTTTTTGGGTTTTGTTACAGGTATCTTAAAGCAACGATGATTTAATATAGCTGTCCTACTTGCTATAGTATTTGTTATCGGATGACAGAATGAATAAGTTGCGGAAACAACACTTGAATAGGCTGCATGATAAAAAATATTACGATTCTTGAGTAGTCGATAGACTGTAAACGATTACATATTTTATACTACACAAACGCCTCAGCTTTTTTAGTATTATAAATAGTAGTTCAATTTTTTAAGACCTTTGAGTGTGTTCGGAGATTAACTATCTAATCGTAAAACGCAAATAGTTCCAGAGCTTTATTTTTAAATATACTTAGATCATTTGCACCAAACCTGGTTGATTTTTATGCCCGCTACCCATAAGGTAGAGAGTTATAATAAATTTGTGTATATAACGGGGAAAAGAAGCCATCTCTGATCTCCCATGATTTCCATATAGTCATATTGATCGACTAATAAACAGACAAATATTATTATTGGTGTAAGTCCCTCATACGCGTTAGTTCATTTTAAAATATTGATAGCTTCTTTCAATTCCAATGCAATAACAATTAAATTATAACCTAACAATGATAAGACCATATATATCGTAATTTTAAGGAATGGATATCTGTTTGGTATTGTAAGCTGAAGCTGGTCAATTGATAAATGTCAACGACTCTTCTTTTCAAATTTATCAAAGATATAAAAGTCCAACTTATATATTAGCAAGATTTTAAATAGGCTTTTTCTGAAACGAAATTTATTTTTAACATTGAAATTCGTTAACTTTATAAAATTGATCAATTTAATAATTTATAATTTTGGGTTAACTTAGTTTTGTCTTACTTGTCGTACTAATCATAAATAATGAGGACTTTATAACGTGACGAATATCATAAAAATGTAACTCAAATACCTTCTGCTAATCCGAATACCTTCTGGAATGAAAAATATATATGTTGTTGATTGTAAATTTAGACAAACTGAACAATCGTCTCTGATTAAACTGTCCTTGATGTGTTGTTCTGGATGCTACTTATACGAATATTGCACGTTGTCACAAATTTGTAGCAACTTTCAGTAGAAAGGGTACCATACATAATACGCCTAAACAATTCCTGTTTAATCAAGTTTTTATAAATGAATTCTATTATTGTACTGTTTTGCTTTTCTGAGGGGTTTTCCAGCATTGTGTCGAGTGTCTGAATATTGAGCGATCCCAACTTTCGCCGTCAACACTTTTTTGATAAAATGGATTGAAAAGTTTTGATTATGGCCTAAAATTGAGATTACGAGACACCGAGAACTACTATAAAAGTCCATGCTTTGACATTCGGAACTCATTGTATTTAGCAATATGTTCAAGTTCGTGATCTTGTTGTCCGTTGTTGCCTGCGCCTTTGGAGCTGCTATCCCTGAGGGTCTCCTCCCCCAGTTGGATGGACGCATCGTTGGAGGTACTGCCACCACCATCGGCAGCTTTCCCTGGCAAATCTCCCTCCAGCGTAGTGGCAGCCACTCCTGCGGTGGTTCCATCTACTCTGCCAACATCATCGTGACTGCTGCTCACTGCCTGCAATCGGTGTCCGCTTCCTCCCTTCAGGTTCGCGCCGGCTCCAGCTACTGGAGCTCTGGTGGCGTTGTCAGCAATGTGGCTGCCTTCAGGAATCACGAGGGTTACAATGCCAACACCATGGTCAACGATATCGCAGTCATCCGTCTGAGCTCCTCCCTGTCCTTCAGCTCCAACATCAAGACCATCGGTCTGGCTTCGTCCAATCCTTCCAATGGTGCTTCTGCCTCCGTCTCTGGCTGGGGTACTCAGTCGTCCGGCTCCAGCTCCATCCCATCCCAGCTGCAGTACGTCAACGTGAACATCGTCAGCCAATCGGTTTGTGCTTCTTCTGCCTACAGCTACGGCAGCCAAATCAAGTCAACCATGATCTGCGCTGCTGCCAGCGGCAAGGATGCCTGCCAGGGTGATTCCGGTGGCCCATTGGTCTCTGGTGGTGTGCTCGTTGGTGTTGTGTCCTGGGGTATTGGCTGCGCCTACTCCAACTATCCCGGTGTCTATGCCTCTGTGGCTGACCTCCGCTCCTGGGTGGTCAGCGCCGCCGGCAACGTCTAAGAACATTTGCTAATAAAAGAATACAACGCTATAAACGATTTCCAACTGTTTTATTCACTCATTAAATTGCTTCAGATTGCTCAGAGGCAGCCGTGTTCCAGAGGCGATTTTTTGTCTTGGCGTTAGCTTTGTCTTGCCTAGTCACTGGACGCAAATGAGCTGCATCAACAATGTCCCTGCAAACGGAAGATCAGCAGATTATTAAGGAGCACTATTGGGTGTTGAACTATATTCACTTGAACTCCTCGTAGCTCTGGGTGCTACTAACAGCCCGAAGTTTGGCCTCATTGCGGAGATAATAGATTTCATCGTCGCGCAAACGCTGCAAGCATTCATCGCGCAAACGAAGAAGTTCCTTGGAGGTTATGAGCTCTGGATCGGACATCTATAACAGTTCAGCAAATGACAGAATATATTTTATTGAAGTATTTTTTTACACTGTAAAACAACTTTTCGAAGCGAATTTGTTTGTCAATGGTTGCCTAGGTTGCCGGGGCAACCCACTCGATGGCGACTACGATAATCAATTAGCTGGCGATTAACATTTTACAGCCCTTAAGCACTAGCAGAGCGATAAGTCGACCAAGGTGCGATCATCAGTTGGTTTGTTAGCTTCGCTGCGTGCACATTGGCAACATGGCCCACTATTGTATGATATCCCGCTACTGCGTGCTGTTGCTGCTCATATGCGGCAATGTCAGCAATGCAACTCCGCTGAATCCTGACAATGAACGCATCTTGGGTGGCAGTGAAGTGAGCATACACAATGTGCCCTGGCAGGCATCCATACAAGTCAGTGCACGCCACGTCTGCGGCGGGACCATCTACAGCAAGGATATCATCATCACAGCCGCCCACTGCGTACAGGACACATCTGTGACACTGATGAAGGTGCGCGTGGGAGCCAAACATCATAATTCCGGTGGCAGTTTGATTGCTGTTGCCTCCTTCTTGATCCACGAGCAGTACAACAAGCAGTTTAAGCACTACGACATTGCCCTGGTGCGCCTGGCCACCCAGCTCAACTATAGCTTATCCGTAAAGGCGATTGGCCTGGCCAACGTGAGTCCCGAAGCTGGTGGCACCGTTTCAGTCAGCGGTTGGGGCTTTGTGCAGCAGGATGGTGCCGATGGCTTTGCCGGTAGCTTGCAGCAGGTGCAACTTAATGTCATCGAGCGGAGCGATTGCGCCTCGGCCAAATACGGTTACGGCTGGGACTTCGTGGGCGAGGAAGTGATTTGCGCTGCAGCCGCTGGTAGAGACGCCTGCACTGGCGACTCGGGTGGCCCTATGGTCTCGGATCGGTTGCTGGCAGGCATTGTGGCCTGGGGCTATGGTTGTGCACAGCCCAATTATCCCGGAGTTTATGTTGACGTGGCGATTCTTCGACCTTGGATAATTAAATCGGCCAACTCCATTTGACTTGTATTTAACCCATAACGCTGTCAATTATTTTTGAATAAATGCCACTTTCAGCATACTTTCAAATGTAAATTTTTACAGATATTTTAACTTATGGTCCGCTACGTTATATTTATAAGTGCATCATGTTAATATTTACAATTGTTTGCATAAGAGAATTCAAACAATTATATAAGAAAACGATTTAACTTTTTATTTAATTTATGAACTTGGCGAAAAATGCAGTTGGAATGATAGACTATGTTAAACAAAAGTATCAAAATATATACGGAGTAGCAAAATACAAGGCATATGTAAAATTAATCTCGCTTCTCGAAACGATCGAATACAGTTAGTCAGTGCGACCTGATCCTGATTCGATTAGAAATACCGATTCACTTGCGAGGTTGTTGTATGTGTGGCTGTGGCTTCTGTTGCACGGCAGCTGGTGGCTTATGCGAATGAGCCACTTGCGCGGAGGCCGGTGTGAAATCTGTGTTACCTTTCACTGGAGCACCGCTCACTGAAGCTGAATTCACGTTGACTGGTTGCTGAAAAACAAAACACATTGTCAGTAAATATATTTTTATTTATTGAAGTGCGATTCATTACCGTTAGACCTGTGCAGTCTTCAGCATCCTTGGCCGGACGCTCGGAGGCTGGTGCCTTGTGCTGCACAATGCGCATTCCACCGGCCTTCACTGTAAGCAGAAGATATGACGTCAGCTAAAAGTCAAAAATATTCGGACAGCGACCGCAGAACGCAATAGCTGCATACTTGAATGTTGTGTGTGATGTGTATGTATGTGTTTATCAGCAATTGCCTTTTGAGGTGCTGAAAACTGATAAGATCGAACAATCAAGTTGCCGATAACATCAAATGAGACAATTAATTGATGCCAACGCACAAAATTGGGAATTAATGAATGAGTTTTTTGTTGGTCAGTCGACCAAAACAAACAACAGTTGCAATAGTTCCAAATACCCATACAAAACACATACATGCACACGCCCACACAACAGAAAAATAGCCGCTAATGCACTTACAAGCAGGTGGGTGTCCAGCGACTAGATTTGGTTGTTCATCAGCCATGATTGCAAATGTAGTATGTGCTGAAATATTTATAATTTGTACATTTTTCAAATAAGACACTAATACTAAATTACCTCTAATAAGAAAAATAAACGGTAGCTTTGTTTTTTGCGTTCTAATTTGTGACACGAATGCAGTTTTACTAGTGATGCGCGTACCAAAGCGGGAGTAAACGAAAATAATCATCATCTGGCAACACCAGGAAACATAAACAAAGCTTAAGAGCTGCTAACTCTCTGAAAATTTATCCGCTGCAACTATCAAAAAAGCCAAAACTTGTTTTTTTTTTTAATTTTAAATTCCAGAGAAAAAGGAAAAAGCTACTTTGAAATTTTATTTTTTTATACGAGCAGCCATGTGTATGATGTTTTCATAGCAATCGTCGATGTACATTCAATGATCTGAAGAAATTTTAAATTTTAAAACTTCGTGCAATTATCGATGTTCTGTATTTTCTAATTTTACTTGCAAATTTAAGTATTTAAATATGTTTTTTCTAAAGAACACGTGAAATATTTTAAGAATTCATAATAATAATATTTTCGTCGAGCAACATCAATGTTTGCCATAATAAACATCGATATATTATTTTTAAAAATCAACTTATCGATATATCGATAGAGCCAAATTTGTTTCTCCACCTCTACTGCAACGATACAAATTTCGCTGAATTCCCCAAACATTTACATCAAAATCCGCAGTGTTAAATAAGAAAATTATTACTCCGTAAATCGAATACACAACTAAATTTAAATAATCAAAATGAAAGACACAAAGGTAGGTGGCGGCCCCTTGTAATGCTCCAATTAAGAGTTACATCACAGTGATGCCCCAATTATACAAAATGAAGACACTTGGACTTCGATTGTCGTTGTGGTTGTTGTTGCTGCTGAGTGCTCGACTGACAATTGCTTACAATAACAAAAGTACACTCGACCCCTTACAGCCCTTCCCGCCGCTCAAAAACGACAATTTGTTGCGTGCTGCACGCGGCGAAGAAGTAGATCGAGTGCCCGTTTGGGTGATGCGCCAGGCTGGCCGTTATTTGCCAGAGTTTCAGGAGTTGCGAAAGCAACACGACTTTTTCACGGTTTGCCGCACCCCGGAGCTGGCCTGCGAGGTGACAATGCAGCCCCTGCGTCGCTTTGACCTAGATGCATCCATTATTTTCTCGGATATTCTGGTTATACCCCAAGCTCTCGGCTTAACCGTTGAAATGCATGCCGGCGTTGGGCCAGTTTTGCCTCAGCCCATTGAGACGCCGGAGGATCTGAAGCGACTGACCCCAGATGGTGCGTTAACACGGCTAACGTACGTGGGCGACGCCATAACCATGATGCGACACAAGTTGGAGGGTCGTGTGCCCTTGATCGGCTTTACAGGCGCACCCTGGACTCTTTTGGGCTATATGATTGAGGGCGGAGGCAGCAAGACTATGTCCAAGGCTAAAGCCTGGCTGACTAATTATCCCGATGACACGAAACTTTTCCTGAATCTTCTGACCGATGTGATTGTGGACTATCTGGAGATGCAGGTTATGGCTGGCGCACAAATGCTGCAAATATTTGAATCTTCGGCCGAACATTTGAGCAAAGAGGAGTTTCTTCAGTGGGGAGCCCCCTATTTGCGACGCATTCGCGATGATCTCGTGGATCGGCTCACCAAGAAAGTGATTCCTTTGGTGCCACTTGTAAGTCGCATTCGAAAGCTATTCTAACTTCAAATTATATTCGATTTCTTTTGGCTAGACGCTCTTTGCCAAGGGGGCTGGACATTCGTTAAAGGAGCAAAGCGAGCTGGGCTATGATGTGTTGGGTCTGGACTGGACTGTGGATCCGGTGGAAGCGCGCAAGCTTGTTGGACCCAATATAACATTGCAAGGCAATCTGGATCCACAAGATATGTACCGTGATGCCGGCGAGTTGCGGACATTGACCACTGAAATGGTGCACAAATTTGGAAAGTCACGCTACATTGCAAATTTGGGTCATGGAATCACACCACAAACGCCCATAACTAGCATGGAGGTGCTTGTGGAGGCGGTACATAAGGCATTGTAGATAACGAATAGTGTTGGATGGCGTGTTCTCTAATTTATATTTATATAATAAAGACATTTTGGCCTTGGGTTAGAATACAATCTAAACAATATTTTTTTTAAATGAATCCAACTTGATATGCTTTGGTATTCAATTTTGCTGGTCATACCATCAATGTGTTGCGCTAATTATCGATAACTTGAAAAGAAACAAGCTGCCAGAATAGCTTTAATGACGATCAGATTTAATCTTATCAAGTTCGTTTACTTAAACAATTTAGTTATTGAATCGAATATTCTGAATCTACTGTTCGTGTTGCATCTTGTCATATATCATTAGTGTGCTGCCGAAACAGATCAGTAATGTTCCAATTATTATGTCTGCAACGAAAGTAGTAAATGATTAAATATTTATTAATTGTGATTTATTTCCACTCACTTTTGCTGGGCTGTTGTTCGCCTAGCAAAAATCCAGTTATAGCGGTGAAAACAAAACTCAAAGAGTTGGCAACTGGCACAGCTATGGTAATATTGGCGTTTTGCAGAGTCCACACATAAAGCAAACTGCCGCACTGATTCAATCCAAATGGTATCCAGTAATTTAGACGTGAGCCAATCATTCGCAGTTCAGCTAGAAAATTTCTATATCTAGATCCAGAGTCTGCGATAGATTCAATCCCCTTGCTGCCCAGTCGAATGAACGGGTTTGTTACACCCCAAAGCAAACCAACGGCCAACAGTTGCACTACAGATAACAGAATTATTCAAGTAAGATTGTTGAAAGTAGTGCATAAGGAAAAACATTTATTACACGCAGTTCTTAGCATTGTTTATTTATTTACATTCCGGCTACAGCTGTCAATATCAACTGTGATCCCCAGGGTTGCATGTGACAATTAACCAACACTGCTTTTCTGTCCGACTTTGACAGCACTCGGCATCTGTCAAGTTCTTTTACGTCAAACTTTCATTTCCTATAGGTGGGTTTTTTGTCTATTACCCAAAATATAATCAGAAAACATCGCAATTTACGCCTTTAAAAATGAATTGAAATGTATGAAAAAGGATGTTACAAATGTAATGCCAAACCTGGATACCTAAATATAATGGGGATCTCAACTCTTAGTGTGTTTAAGCGGCGTTCAAAAGTTGCTCTTGTGTTTTGATTGCATTTTGCATTGTATACGACAATAATGATAGTTCACTAAAATGACTGTTGTTTATTAATCAGGATATTGAATTTGCAATAGCAATGGCAAAGACAAAGGGCGAGAAACGCAACAAGTCGGCGATCAACGAAGTCGTCACCCGCGAGTGCACAATTCACTTGGCTAAGCGTGTGCACAACATCGGCTTCAAGAAGCGTGCCCCACGCGCCATCAAGGAGATCCGCAAGTTTGCCGAGCGCGAGATGGGCACCAACGATGTTCGCATCGACACCCGCCTCAACAAGCACATCTGGTCCAAGGGTATCAGGTAAATACCAAAATTATTTATTAACCCAAGTATTCTGGGCTAATGTTTGTGTATCATTTAACAGATCAACGCCATTCCGCGTCCGTGTGCGTCTGGCGCGTCGTCGTAATGACGATGAGGACTCTCCCAACAAACTGTACACCCTGGTGACATATGTGCCCGTGTCCACATTCAAAAATTTGCAGACGGAGAACGTTGAGTCTACTAGCGACGATTAAGCAGGAATACAGATTACAGATTACGCCGCTAACGAAAAACGTTAATAAAAAGTAATTTTTATTTAGAAATAATTGTGCCACTTTTAACAATGTGCAACCAGAGACGGCTCAGAGCCGTGTGAACTGTGGGGATACCAAATAGATGCCATATTCCGCATTGGCCAACGCCAGCAACTGGTGCCGTATCACCGGCATCTCAATCGACTTTAGGAACTTTGCTTCAGGCAACGTACTATCGCCCAGGATCTGCTGGAAGCCTGCAACGCCGTTGTGCTGATAAATGCGCAATGAATGCATCGGTGCCGCATTGGATAAGCAGAGCAGAAGATCATCGGATTGCTGCAGTTGCACAAAACTTAGATGTCGCGGCTGCTCAGACGCCACATCCAAGTCGAAAACTTGTTCAATCTGGAAGTCCAATGCTTTCCTGTGGTCAGACCTGTAAAAGATCCACATTGTAACTTGAGCGTTTTCTTTAGGTTGTCTCGAATGTAGACTTACCTGTAAATATGAATGCCGGCTGCTGGCCATGCCGTCAGAACAACCAAGTAATTGTACTTATGGTGCTGAGCAAAAGCAATCTGTTCAGCTTGCATCAAAGGCAAGCGTTGCAATAATTCAGGGGCGCTGTTGCACAGCCATAATTCCACAGAATTGTGGGTGAGCAGCGCTAAAATCGACTGCTTATCATTATCCACGGAGATCAGCTGTTTTACGTGCCGTGTTGGGATCATGATAGTAGAATTGATGGTGTCCACACATTGGATAATTAACGTTTCGTTCTCGCTTTGCGTGGCAAGACAATCTAGGGACTGTATCTGCAAGCGACAGATGTATGTCAAGTTATCGGCCAGTTGCCCAAAGCGCGCTGTCAATGTGGACACAGTCCATTTATCGTGAGGCAACGACAGTTCGGCTGCAAAACAATCAACAATTATGATGATGATATAGTGGTTATCCTAGAAACAACAAATCAGTGTTGCCAAATTTGGCTGTTTTGTAAAAGTTGATTGCGGCAAAAATTTGAAGGTGCCTGAAGCGGGAATTCTGTTTTTTAAATACTGAGAACCAGTAAAATCATGAAGTTAATTAGTTATATTGCAAGGAAATTTTACTCCAATATATTGCGATGATTAATCTAGATTCTTGCAATGTTATCAAATATAATAGTTAATATTGTTCGAGTTCATTAGTCTTCAGGGTTTTTGCTTAATAAATTGTGCAGATTATTTT
Organism: Drosophila siamana; assembly: GCA_035047445.1. NCBI lineage: Eukaryota > Metazoa > Arthropoda > Insecta > Diptera > Drosophilidae > Drosophila > Drosophila siamana. The sequence continues at coordinate 657,044 of JAWNPP010000081.1, forward strand.
TTATATTTTCATCCAGCTAAAAACTTTTCTATTATAAGGCTAAAAGCAGTCAACACCGACATCAAACAGAATCTACGAATGCCTTGTAAATTAATTCTTTTATTAACGAGAAATGTTAATTTTGCAACGAGCAACTTTTTAAGAGTAAATTGAAGTGTACTGCAAATAGTATTCAATAAATATATAAATATTTTTGGCAAATTAGCAATTGAAAATATACCCGACTTCGCGTTTAACTAACCCGTATGATAACAGTGAAGCAGATAAGACGAAACAAAAGTTGGGTTAGTTTAAAAGCAGCAACGCATCAGCTGCAGCTGCATTCAGTAAACAGCAAACGACAAAGTCAACAACATCTAAAAAATGTTAAAAGTGTTGATTGGATTGCTTTGGTGGACAGCAGTCACCGCGGCATCGTCATCCTCTAACTGGGGATTCACCACCAAGCATAATTTCACAACTACAACAAATCTGTCACCAAAATGGGGATTCAGCAGCAATCCAACCTACGCAGCGGTCGCGACTACAAAGAATTGGAGGTCGTCAATCAACAAAACGGGCCAATTGCTGCCCATGGTCATCAATACATGGAGCTTCAAGGATGCCAATGCTTTGGCCTGGCGCATTCTTAAGCAGTCCGAGGGCGGAGTGCGACAGACGCGCAATGCTGTCGTCGAGGGCTGCACCAAGTGTGAGCAACAGCAGTGCGACGGGACCGTCGGCTACGGCGGATCACCCGATGAGTTGGGTGACACGACGCTTGATGCACTAGTCATGGATGGTGCCACAATGAATGTGGGCGCTGTGGCTGGACTGCAGGGCATCAAAGATGCAATTCAGGTGGCCAGGCATGTGCTGGAGCGCACAACGCACACGATGCTGGTGGGCACCTCAGCCACAGAATTTGCCAAAGCAATGGGATTCCGGCCCGAATCGTTGGTCACCCCCGAATCGAAGATCATGTGGCAGCAGTGGAAAGCTGCCAATTGCCAGCCAAACTTCTGGAAGGATGTTTACCCGGACCCCAAGATTTCGTGTGGTCCCTACGAGCCACAGGCGACACCTCTGACACGTTGGAAGGAAGATCGAGCTCGTACTGAATATCAAATAGGTCACAAGAATCACGACACCATCGGCATGATAGCCATTGATGTGGACCAGCAGATACATGTGGGCACTTCCACAAACGGTGCACGTCACAAAATACCCGGACGCGTAGGTGATTCTCCCATTCCAGGCGCCGGTGGCTACGCAGACAACGAAGTTGGTGCCGCAGTTGCCACTGGCGATGGCGACATCATGATGCGTTTTTTGCCCACGCTCTTGGCGGTGGAGGCCATGCGAAATGGCAAGTCGCCGGCGCAGGCGGCTGAGGCAAGCATTCGACGCATTCTGCGGTATCACAAGGACTTCTCGGGTGCTGTGATTGCCGTCAATCGGCTTGGACAATATGCGGCTGCTTGCTATGGAATGGCCGAATTTCCGTTTGTGGTGAGCAACCCGTTGATGGGGACACAAGTGGAGAAAATGAACTGTATGCCGGCATTGGTTGATATTAATGTTGTCCCCTTGACAAAATCAACGAAAATGTGAATAATAATAATTGAAAACCGTCATAAACTATGGCATTATTTTTGCGTTTGTTGTGCTCATTTGTTAGTTTTTCAGTGTTGCACAATACACTTGAGTGTTTGCATTCAGCTTTAAACCGGTTTCGTTTGTGGACACGTTCCAACTGTATGATGATATATAATATACTAAGCATTCTTTTTGAAGAATATACTAAATATACGTTCGGTTGGTAAAATATAGAAATAATTAATTGAAAATCATCTATTGCAATGGCATTTTTTTATAAATTAAATATCGATATTTCTATATAGCTTAAACAGCTGAGAATGTTACTTTACAAGAGCATCAATGGTTAGCCATCTTGTTGTTTGCACTTGAACGTGCCTAGACCTCCCAATTATTTTTCCGCCAAATCAGCGTCGCAGCAGAGAAGACGCCGCATACGTGAAAAAGCGAAGTTGCAAAACGAAGCAGAAACAGAAACAGCGCAAACGCTATAGAAAAGAGCGGCAGACCCAAATTGTGTGAAAAAGTGTTGACAAAAAAACCGTCAAAATTATTAAAAACGCACAAAAAGCAGGTCACAAGTCTTTGACTAACATGGCTATACAGCTGGATAAGATCCTGGCCGATATCGCCAAGGAGAAAGCGCTGCACCCTAACAATCCAGGTTCAAGCAAACAGGAGCAAGACGACGCTTGGGCGCGCATTGGACGCCTCAATAAATTGACGGTGCATGAGTCGCGTTCCATATTCATTGTGCTGCAGAAGAAATACGAGCAGGAGAAGCTCAAAGGTAACTCCAGCTGGAAACTGTTTGGCCTCATGCAAAAGATTCACCAGGAGCCCAAAGCACCGACAAAGGCAGAAGAGTAAGTAAACAAAAGATAAAACCTAGTGCTGCACTAACCAATATGTGTGTTGCTTTGTATGTGAAGAGAATCATTGCCCATGGAGGAGGTGGAGGAATACGAGATGCTGGAAGTGCAGGAGCAGGAAGATGACGATGATTGTTCGCCAACAGCAACGCCACCGCGCTACGGCCAGCCATCAAATTCGACGGGTTCGGCCAGCTCGGATGGCGACAGTCCCATCAAATCAAACAGCACTGGCGGCACTCCCGAAAAGGAGGAGAAATCCTACTCGAAACCCATTGTGGACACGCCGCGTCCAGCCTTCGAGGAGAAGAAGCTGCTCAATACGATGGCCAGCAATCCGCAGCGCTCCACTAGCAATAATACACAGTCCTCGGCAGTGTCAGCGGCAGCAGCTGCGCTTCAGAAGAAGGGTATCACATTGAAGAAGACGCCCAGTAGCGTCTCAGCTGCTGGGCAAAAGTCAAGCACACAACAGCAGCACACCAACAAAGCCACTGCTTCCGGACGCACAACAATTCAATTGCCAGAGGCAGTTAAACGCAAGTTGTCGGATGAATGCGCCGGCTCGACGGTGCAAAAGAAGGTGCTGAAGAGTCAAGGCCAGGCAAATCCAAGTAACAAACAGGCTGGCAACAGCAGTGCCAACGCGGAACCAACAACTCCAGCGGCAGGCTCAGGCTCGTCCACGACCAATGTGGTGCACACAACCACCGCTCAGTTGCTGCAGGTGAAGAAGGATCGGGAGAGCAACCAGTCGCCACCGCCAGGCATTAATATCATAACCATACCTGCCTCACAGCAGCTCAATGGCAACATAGTTGTGGGTGGAGGTGGTGCCAATTCATCGACAGCCGCCACAGTGGCATCCACATCGGTGGCAAGCACCAATGGCTTCTCGCCGCACATTGAGGAGCTGGATTTTAAGAACGATATCATATTCGATTCGGGCAAGGGAAACGCTGCCACTAATGCCACAGCCGAGATCATCAATTTGGGCAACTTTGATAACTCACTGCCGCCAACATTCTTCAAGAACCTGTGCAACTCGGGTCGCCACGAGGCACTTGGACTGTATGTGGCCAACGTGATGAATAGAATCTCGCGTCGCGCTGCTGCTAAACTGGAGCTGGGCATTCTGCGTGCCATTGTTGATGTGCAGAGCGATGAGCTGGAGCAGTAACCGTACCCCAACACAAGGCACAAGACCTTAGACTCCCTACACAGCTAGAAGTTAGAGAACGTAGTCAAGTAGTCGTGAGCTGAAAGAAAGCTGAATTTTAAGTTAACTTATGACATTTTATGACAATTTGTAAGCATTTCATTACTCCAGCAATTTCAAGAATTGTCCCTATTTAAGCATATAACGTGTAAGCCTCATCTATCGGTCATTGGCACCCAATTGATGGCCCCCAGTTTACAGTAAGCATTTGATATTTAGTGCTCGTACTTTGATTTTAACCTTGTAATTGTAAAGCAATTTTCTCAGGTTGCACGCTTGCATGATTTATAACTTTGTATTTGTAAAGTTTTACTCTCATCTAGAGGCCACAGAAAAGATCGAATGTTCTATTGTAAGGGAGAAAGTTTGTAACGTCTAAAGTGTATGCGTTTAAACTCGTCAGGATTGTAAGCCCCTTTTTTTGGTCATGCCCCTCATCGAATTCATGTCATTGTAGTTTGTAAGTTGAAACATATTTTCATTGCGATTACATAAATTATATGATAAATATAATAATAAATAAAGAAACAGTATAACCCACTTACTTGGATTGTGCCTGAATCTGCCCTCCGCCTCCTGCCAGTCGTAGACATCGACTTGTTGCTCTCCCTGGCTGTTTGTATGCCAAATGGCCAATGCATCCTGACCAAGTACCTCCAAGTTGCTGGCATTGAGTGGTAACTGTTGTAGTAGCTTAAAGTTCTCCAGCACAAAAGATGGCTCTGGGAAACAACATGATTACTAACTTTACCAACACAAAAATGAATCTGGTTTACCTGTGAGACGGTGCTGCACTGCAGACAGGTGTTGACTTAGTTGCTGCCAATCCTCGACAGTATTTGAGGCTGCACCACGCTTCCACTTATTGCCGTTGGCAGCCATCTCGCCCAGCTCATAGTTGGCCACGGTAAGCGGCTTTGTGAAGATCAATTCCCCAGCCACATGGAGATTGGGTCGATTAATCGCCTTGTTCGTGAGCAGCTCTTTCACCATCAGTCCGTTGATGTTATCTACCCACAGTTCTTTAATGTTGTGACTCAGTATTCGGTTTTCCTCAGGCAGCGTGTTATTGATTAGTAATGAGCCCGCTATATCCTGGGCCTGATCGCAAAGCAGCAGCTCATCTGCTTGCCAGAGGATGCCATTAACAGTTCCCATTACTTGCAGATCGTTATAGAGGTTCAATGAGTCTAGCACCACTTTGCCAGCAATGCTGTGATTCCCATAAATGTACACAGTATTGTTGATCCACTGTGCCACTTGCACCTCGGCTACTGTGCTCGCGTTTGTCGCAAAGAGTCGCTGGATGGTGGCACCTTCCACAGTTTTGGGTGCATTGATGACGGTCACTTCATTAGTGTCATTGCGCAGAATATCATCAACTAAATTTAATTGATTAATCAACACATTACTCAAGTCACCCGACACTTGCACCTTCGGCAAGGTCCATTGTCCTGTGATAGTGTGCTCGCCAGAAGTCTTCAAAGTATTCGACACGAAATCATTTAAATTTAGCGAGACATTGCTGTTGATTTTCGGATTGCGGTATGAGAAAATACAACACAATTAATAAATATGGAAACTGTTAATCTTCAATAGTTCCTTGGGTATACACTCAGGGATTAAATTGAGTTTCAATAGTTTTTAAAGTATACACTTATGAATTGAAGTCAGTTTGAAATTAACGTATATTTCTTATATCGGCTGCAAGTTATCGATCAAATTATTCCCCAAAATGAAACTTTTATATATTGTACAGAAACCCCTCAGGAATATATAGCAACTGCATATGAATCATAAATTAATTATGGCATTTAAATGCATTTCGATTTTCGCAAAGTGTTTAGTTTAATTCTATTTTTTTTGTCAGCCCTGATATCGACTTTTGTGTAGTCATCAGTATACATCAAACTGTATAGCTTAAGTGCCGTTATTTGTTTTCCATGGCCCCATTTCCTGCTGAAGTTGTAATTTATAGTGTAAAACACGACAGAATGTTTTCTGCAAGGGCCACTTCTAATACGCGGTTAATAGGCAAATAGTATACCATTTTGCGCAAAAATGGTGAGTTTTCAAAATGAACTGTTGGTCACACCGCACTCTAGCCACTATTGTTTTTCTTGACCTGAAGTGTGTTGTTGAATTGTTTTGGTAGCTACTGCCTGCCAGTAGAAAGTGCATTTAAATTAAGTTGAACAGCAACAAATATAAGGTAAACTATAGGTTAGACCTAATGTGAATGTGTTATTCGATCTGTGGGCAAATGCAATTGCAACGTGTACAGAAATTTCACCTGCCAATACTAGCGCGCACAGCTGATTTACCTTTAGCGCGTGTTGTGTGTGTGTGTTCGAGTGCGTGCGCATGTGTGTGTGCGTGTGTAACTGTTTCGCGTGTGCATGTGCGTGCGAGTGTTTGTGTGCGTAAGCACTTTGTTTTGTATGTAGTTGAGCAATGCTTGCAAAACCGTTTTTAGCGCGTAAACAAATGCAGTGAAATTTGATACCGTATTATAACAAATCGCTTTTACGACCACTTACCCTATGCCCTCAACAAGTGCGCCATCTTTGACACGTAGCTGTACTTGCTTTGCTGCCAGTGGTTGTGTAAAAGTGACGTCATGCTCGAAACTCAATGGCACATCGAGGCGCTGGCTGCGCGTTCGACTGAAATACCTTTGCCCAATATGCTCCACATACAGGCCGTTAAGTTTACCCTATTACAAAGAAATTGCTTAAAAGCTGCTTTCACAATCACATTTCCACTCACCTCGAACTCCAACAGTCCCTCAAAGCTGGCTTCGTCCATTCGCACTTTTTTCAATTCCACATTCTCGTTGTCCAGCCATTTCTCATTCAGCAGATCGTACAATCGATGCCCGTTGAGCGACTCATAGCGGGGAATCCCGTCAAACTCTGCCTGCTCCACGTGCAGCGTATCAAGCGATTTGTCATTGTTTAAATAATGTGCCAATGCCTCCAGATTAAAGCCATTCAGATTGCTCAAATTACACAATTGGGTGTTTCCAACCAGATTTCCGTTGATCTGAACGGGAACTGCCAGTAGGCCACCACTTTGACTGTAAAGCATGTCCTCTGGCACCCGCAGACCATTCACACGCCCCACATTGATCGATTGATCCAACACAATTGGATTCACTGCAGTATAAAGAAGTATTCGAATTCATAATTCATAGCCCCATTTTCCACTGGTTTACTGACCAAATTTGACCGCTTGCAGTTGTTCCGACCCATTCAGCCTGTAACTATCGCTCACCAGCTGCTCCAGCGTGTAGTTGTTTAGCTTGCCATGCAGCACCACATCCCCATCACTTGCCACAGCTGCCAGAGTCTGTGTGGCCGTGAACTGCTGATCGCCACTATTCTCCAGCCAGCAGTGTCCAAATCGCTGGGCCTGGATGCCGTTCAAGGAGTCGGTGAAGCTCAGCTCGCTAATGTTGACTGGATGGCGAAAGGTGTAGTCTCCCACGTACTTAATGTTGCCAGCCAGTTGCTGCAGCTGCTGTTCCACCTGTGCGATGCTCACATTGTTTATGTGCCCCTTTAGCCACACGTTGCGTGCGTGGATGGTGCCATTGAAGTGGCTCGGCAGTTGCCAACTTCGCAGACGTTGTGCGCCCTGCTCGTACAGCTCGTCCAGCTTGTGGCCGAAAAGTGTGCCATGCATGTGCAGTTGCCTCACATTCACCTGGTCGGCGTGCAGCTGATTCACATACAAGTTGCCATTGCTGCGTTGCTCGCCAGTGCGACGCATGTAATCGTGCAATTGCAGTTGATTCAGCTGCAGCTCTGTGGCATGCAATTGTGGCACCTCAATGCCGGCTAGTTGCATCGGAAACTTGAGGCTTTGATTGGAGCTTTTGAGCAGCAGTTGCTGCGATAGCTGATCCACTGGAATATCATTCAAAATGTTAACCTCACCAAAGCCTTTGAGGATTGTCAAACTGTGCGGCAACAACTTGGCACCCTCAACCACCTGCACCTCATCTACATTCAGTTGCACCAGCTGCTGCAAGTCCACTGCATTTATGAAGCTCAGTTGCGTATCATTGACGTTCAACGCTTGCTCGAAGCGTAGATTCACATCGTCCAGTTGTTGGTCAACTCGCAGCGCCTGTCGCAATGTCATTGCTGTGGAGCGAGCAATGCTGTCGGATGCCTCCAGTAAATCCTGCAGCTGCAACAGCTGTCCAATGGTCACATCTGCGTTGATCACAAAGTCGCCTTGTAGCTCCACTGCCTGGTGGGTCACTTTCATCGGCGACATGGCACGCAGCTCAGCTCCAAGCATTTGACCCTGTAAGAAAGTTGTTTAAATTGGAGCCTTGATTACAACTGCATGCGCACCGTAACGGTAATGGGCTCCAGGACTTGTATGTTCTCGAACTGCTTGAGTCCCTCGATGATCTGCGTGTGATTCGCCTGATGGAGCAGCACATCGAAGCATTGCTTATGCACATGTATGTGATTCAATCGCTGATTGATAAGCAGCTTGTTCACTTCAATGGGCTGGGCAAATTGTACATCTTGCTGCACAATGTAATCGCCTCCATCAATGGATATTAGCTGACTGACTGGACGATCGTTTATCTCATTGTTGTTAACCACTATCGCCTCGGCTTTTAGATTGCTAATGTCGACGTGAGCCTTGATGAATTGCACCTCACTTCCATGCCGCTTGAGTGTTTGTTCTACCAGCTGCGTCCAATCGAGACCATTGAGAGTGCTTAGATTCAGTTCCTCCAGGTTGAGGTCCCCTATAACTGGCAGTGGTTTTTTTTCTCCTACCGCCTCTTTAAAATCCTCGCTAACGTACACCTTGTCCGCATTAATCTGCTCGTATACGGGTTCTTTTAGGTTGACGCCATTAATGCGCGCTGCTTGCAGCATCTTATGTACCACTAGAGTGTCCACTGTTATCTCATCGAATTTGTGCTGTGTACTCGACTGCGAATCTGCAGCTCGCTTGACTGGTTGACGCCAAGTCTCGGCAGCATGCTGTTCGATTAAATCTAGTGCCCGCTTCGCATATTGCAGGGCATCCCAGTAGTTCGGGGTCAGATGCTGATGCACATCCACAAACTGCGTAGTGGATGTAAGGCAGTCATAGTCGTCATTATCCAGCCATCAAATCAAGGAAAGGATGATTCCATATCTAACTATACACTATACTATACAATTCAAAAAGTCATGTTGATTGCCATTTTATTGTATTCATATTCTAGTCGTGATGTGTTAACTTTTACTACTTTTTGGTATTTTTGGTTGTTTATTATTTGGTTTTTCATTTCCTAATTCTTTTCTTAAAACACAGCTGCTATTCGATTTTCAGTTATATTACTTTTCCCAACACCTTAATAGGTAATAAGACTTTAAAGCAATTTTAAATGAATTCCCCAAATTACTTACAGCTTTGGTATTCACACGTTTCACATGCTGTTTCTTGTGCTTTCTCTTTACGATTCTTCAACTTTTGCTGTGTAGAAAATATGAATAAACGAGGTTTATTTTTACGACTCTCGCTTACCTGCAGGGCGTGAAGCAATTGATCCACATTTACAGCTTCCAATCGCTTTGCTTGCTCGCGTGCCCAATCAATGATTTCCTGACGCAGGACATTGGCATGTTCGTCTTGTTTGTAGAGTGGATGGAATATGTTTGTCTCATTGGCGGCCATATTCTCATTGGCAATAACTGCGAACAGAAATGCTTGTTAGACTAGTAACTAATTGCATAATCTAGTCGGAAATATACCCAGATAGCTTTGTTCATTCTCTGCGTAGCTGCGCATGCGTGCCACGCCTCGGCTTAAGGCGCCCTCAGTAAACTGCACCGTTGACTCCTCAAATTTCCAGTCGTTCAAATTGTAGATTTTCACATCTTGCTTATTGCAGGCCACAAAAAGTAGAAATTTCTCCGAAATCACATGCTGTGTAAGGAAAGACAAAATGTTAGCTTACTCCATAAAGCGTATTCATAGATTTATAAAAGTACTGTTATGAAATTTGGGTACAAATAGTAATTATTATTGTTATAGAAGTCCACATTATTTTCACTAATTGCCAGTTAAGTTTGAAATAAATAATAGCGTTTATTCAAATAGGAAGTTTATTCAATTTGAAGTTTGGTTCGAATAACTTGCAATTAAATCATACTATTCAGCCCTATCATCTGTAGCTTTTTGGTCAATTTCATTAATTGTTGTTCTCTTTGAAAAGGCAGAAGTATCATTACAATTCTTAAACAAAGTAATAGCCTTCATTAAATCGTTCCTGAACGCAATTTTATAGGTCGAAAATCAGTTGCAAATGTGAGAGCAGTTTTGCAGTCTATATATATACTTACTGTGACCGGCAAGAATCGTTCCAAAGCATAGAAACTCAAGCGCTGATAGGGCACGAATTGTCCATTGTCGTACACATAGATCACAGTGTCCGCTTCCTCAGGAGAATCACTTTGAACTCTGGCAACCCCATTACCACCGCTACCCACAGTATTGCCGAGTATTAGAAAGTGTCGTCGACTCACTTCGTTCACCGGGAGGCTGAAATACTTGACGTCGACGGCGCCATTGGAGCGTAGCCGCTGGAATAGCTCAAAACGTCGAGCGCTAGCATCGTATTTGTAGATTTCCGAGTAGGTGGAGGTGCGTCCATCGGCGGTTGCATAGTTGGCCACCGCCACAAAGTCGGCAAAGTCAATACCAAAGGCCTCGAGACGTCGAGCATTGTTGCAGGGAATGGAGCCGAGGCGTCGGAATGTGCCACTACTCCACTTGAAGTAGGGACAACGCTGTTGCTTTCCTGCGCCGCCTTCGTAAGTCTGTAGCAGCGTCAACTCCTGGCTACTGGTTCTCAGGTACATGCCGCGCAATTGCTGATCGGCAAAGTATTGGACCGTTCGCATGCTGCGATCTGGGGACAACTCATAGATGGGTGATCCGTCACTGGCCTGCTCCACGGGCTCAGTGTGATTGTAGCTAAGTGCCACGTAGCCCAGACCGGCAAAGCTGAGGCAATCCATTGCCACAGCCTTGGGTGCCGGCTCCTGATGCAGCAGTGCATAATCCTGCTCAGCTTCACGCCACACGTAGACGGCAAAGTGAAGGTCACCCGTAGCATCCTTGTGCAAAGCCGTCGCATACTTTACCGTAGGCAGCTGCAGCATGCAAATGTCCAGGGGAAAGGGCACTGGCACCGATGCTACTCGCACCAGGCCATTGAAGCTGTAGCTGGCTGAAAGATTAGGAGTAGTTAGACCCGAGCGTGTGTGAGGTCTGAGACTAAAGCAAACAACTCTTTCTCAATTCTCGCCAGCCCTGGCCCTGGCCCATGGAGCTGGCAAGCTATCGACGCTGCATTGGTCAGCAACTGGAGGAACTAGAGTTGCTTAGCTCCATTTACTGCGGCGCCGGCGAGCTGCAGTTGCTCGACGCCGGCGTTGTGGCGGATTTCAATGAGTTTTTGGCCTCAGCTGTTGAGGCAGTTGCATTGCGCTCCCACCTCGAGTACATCATCAGGCTGAGCGTCTCAACCAGAGCGTGTGTAGACGTGCGCATTGAGCTGCCGCACTTGTATCCCCAGCTGGAGCTGGCGAGGATCAGTGTGCACACCACGTTGCTGGGCAAGCTCAAGGCGCAGCGTCTCAAGGCCGACATTGACACGTATTTAGAGCAACATCGCGACTCGGAGGAAGCGTATGTTTTTCAACTGCTCACTTGGTTGCAGGAGCACATAGAGACACTAATGCAGCGGCCGGAGAACGAACTCGAGAGCCAGCTAATAGAGGAGGCACAGCCAAAGGTTGGCCAGCTGGAGCGGTTGTGGATCTACTCCCATCACATTAAGTCGAGTGCCAAGCGACAGGAGATAGTGCGACAAGCCCGCCAAATGGAGCTCAGTGGCTTCAGCCGACCCGGAAAACCGGGCATTATCTGCGTCGAAGGCCAGCCGGAGGAGGTGCAGGAATACTGGCGGCATATCAAATCGTTGCACTGGCAGAAGATCACGTTGTTGCGAACGGAGCAGCACCAGCGGAAGCGTTTCTTCGACAAGTTCAGTGAGCAGCTGTTCAATGCCAACGATGGCGAGGAGGGCATTATGAACATGGGCCAGTTCATTAAGTTTCTGGAAGCGCATGGCGCGGGCTACATGAAATCCGAGTTGTTTGGCTTAGTCTGAGACTTTTGTTTGAAATCTATTATTAATAAAATGTTATTGATGTGAAAAAGACAACCTTTATCGAAGAATTGCTGCATATCACGTTTGTGGAGTCGCTGCGACTCCGCATCCAAGTCGGAGTTAATTCCATAACTGGGATAGCTCTCCTGGAAGTGCACCGTAAAGGAGGCAATCCGCTCCCACAGCGTGCAATGGAATATTAATATAAATATTAAACGACACATTTGTAATAAACACACAAAGAAAACACTAAACACGTGCTGCGCGTTCTGAAAGAACAAACGCAGAGTGAGCTGAGCTTTTGCAACGGTTTCCTGAGCAAAGCTCTTTAAGCAACGCAGTGATAAAGCGATCGTGGAAGAAAGCTTTTCACAGTTAGCAGTTCAGGCATGCACTGTAGTTAAAAGGCTACAAGTGCATATTCGGTTTGTAGCAATTGCCTAGATATGTAAACATTAACATAATTGTAATGATTTCAATTGAAGGCAGCTGCATTGCAATGTATTGTTCACACTTTATTATTTAGACATCCTCATGTAACATTACAAATCCTTAAATACAAGTCTACAGAGACCGGGTATCTCACGGTCAACTATCAAGCTTAAATGAAACCATCTCCATCGATTTGCTGATTGTTTGTATAGTCTGGACTTTCGTGTACTTGGCATGACGTTTGCTCCAGCTCCTTTTAGTTGGCTTTACCGTTGTCTCCAATACGTCCAACGTATGTTGTGTTTCGGTATTTATGTTTGATTTGAGGTTTTTGCGTTTTATGAAATCACAATAACAACAGCGATGTACCCGATTCGCTTTGCTTCTTTTGATCCATGGGATTTGGTGGTAGGCCCGCCTGAAGTTCTCGTTGCTATAGCCATAGATGATGGGATTGACGGCGGCATTCACGAAAATCAGATACTGTGCAATATACGAGAATAATTTTATACCACTGTTAACAGTTGTCTCGGTACTGTAGTACTTGGCTCTCAACACCACCAGAATGGTAAACGGTAGGCGGAGCACCACAAAAACAATGACGACAATGAAAAGAGTTTTGGCCACACTGCGCTTGTAGCTCACAGTCAAGGGGTGCTCTCGACTCAAAACGCGTTTCTCATAGCGATCCAGCTAAAAATCGAAACGGAACTCGAAATAATTTCGAGCATAGTGTGTATGCAAGAGTTCTTACCTTGATGAAAATGGCCGTGTAGCAGATCAGCATAATGCCCAAGGGCAGCCAAACCAACACCGTGATCAGTACATACCAATAATTGGGCAATATCTTTGTATTCTCCTTGCAATAGCGTTCCGTAAAGTTCTGCCAAACACGCACCTTGTAGACTCTGTAGATGGCCAGCGGCAACGCGAGCAGCAGTCCTGCCAGCCAAGTGCAAATGATCACGATTCGAGCACCTCGCAGTGTCAGACGAGACTCCCGAGGCAGTACTATGGCCGTGAGACGATCGTAGCTAACAGCAGAGAGGTTCAGCACAGCTGTGATCAAGAAGACCACGACTAAAAAGCCCTCCAACTTGCAGCCCACGCTGCCCAGCTGATAGTTCTGGTAGAAGTCGTTGATCATGAACATAATCGGGCAGATTAGAAGGGTGAATAAGTCAGCGGTGGCCATATTAGCAATGATTAGATTAGTTGGTGAGCGCAGCGATCGGTTGGTGGTAATCAGATAGATGAGAATAAAGTTTCCATATAAACCGAAAGCAATTAATGGCACAAATATGCAGATCTTCCAGGCAATATTCACGATCGATTTGTGCAGCCAAATGCGGTCCTCTGGAAAATCCCATTGACTAAAATCAAACTGATGCAGAATTTTCGATAGATGCAGAATCAGAGAGCTTTTAGAAAAACACACCGTAATGTCCGTGAAATTATTCGTCATTTTACATCTATTCTAGCGGGAAACTGAACAACAAATGAACGGAGCTGCCATCTGCTTTTGAGTAACATGCAAATTAACATGACCATTTATTGATCCTGTCTAATTCACTTAACTGATAGATAAGGCTATTAACATTTGTCACTGATAATGCTCACTAAAAGCTTCTGAATTTGACACTTTCTCTGCGTAGGTGTTGTTTGCTTATTCATATCATATTGGACACTCTAGAGGTGCTGCCCCTCTTTGTGCTTCTCATGGAAAAAAGTAGTCACTTGAGTGGTGTTTATTTTTATGCATGTTTCAGAGAAGCATGTCTCATAAAAATTGAATTTCTCTTTACAAAGTAAGTTTTCGTTAATTTTTATTATTCCTCCTACCAATCCTACTCGTTACTTTTTGCGTAAGTTTTGCTGAAATCCATTAGTTCTTTAGAGCCTGTTCCCCTCCAATGGCTTTTGACTTTGAGATGCACTTTAATTAAGTTATTCTTTGATACATTTGCTATTAAAGCTAAGCCATGCAATGGTTTTTCAATTAATTTTCAGTTTGATTAACTGGCCACTAGTCTAATCGATGTCCAATTTGCGAAAGGATCCTTCAATGCCGAACACGGTGTCGGCATTCAACCGCTTGCCGGGACGCAGCTGTTCATTTACTCCATATTGGTTATCCTCCTTCAGGTATTCGTTGTACTCGAGCAACTCCCTCTCCATATTTACTATTATATCTGATATGCGTCCGTTACTGCCCCCATACTCCTCTGGCAAATATTCGCGTGGTATTACCTCGTTGAGTTTCTCCAGATTCTTGAAGACGGAGAACTAGAACAAGAGTTGGAAATTTAATTAGTTTTATCCAAATTATCACAGAAAATAAACTTCTGGCAAATCAGAGTAAGCCCCAATTAGTTTCACAATTAATGATATTATACTTTAGTTTACTTTGAAATCTTTTGAAGTGCTTTTTGGCGTTATCATTAACAAATCAAGTGATAAGCAACAAATAAGTGACTAAAATAAATATTTATAGAAGCAATAGGGTAGATTATTGACTTTGCATTGGATTATAATTATTTATAATGCAGCTTTGAACTAATCGTTAACTCCTTCTAATTCGACAGGTAATATTTCTCAAGGCTTTAAGCGAGTAGGCAAGTTGTACTTACCCGAGATTGCAGCTTGGCAGGCATCAGACTCTTGGCCAAGTTGAGCACTGTTGCCGCCTCCTTGGGACAGTTGATGAAATAAATTCCCTTGATGCGTGATGGGGCAGCCTTCTCGCCAAACACGCCCATTTTCTTGATGAGCGGTAGATCGAGTTGAGCGAGGAAACTGAGGCTCATGTTGGACAGGTCTAGAATTTCAATATAGCCACTGATAACACAATTATCATCCTCGCGAATTTGGCGCTCCATAAGCAGCGTCTGGTAGCGAAACAGATCGATAAGCTTGAAGACTTTTGGATCGAAATTGGAATAATTTGTCAGCTGTATTCGTGGTCCGGCGGGTCCAAAGGGTTTGGGTAGTCGCACATACGTGCTGGAAAAGATTATTAATGAGAACGTTGTTATTTTTGGTGTTCCCCTAAACTTACCCCGTGCGGCACAAGGCAATATTGCGTTCGTCCATTTGACGGTTCGCAAACAACTCTGGCATGAGGGTCTTGATGGTGAGGAAGCTATCCAGCTTGGACTTGGCCTTCTCCAGGCTGAACTTGCAACCGCGCAGAAAGGCAATAAGGAATTGATCATCCTGTCGGCTCTTCAGATGCGGTTGCTTGGCGATCCAATCTCGCAGCGCCTGCAAATCGGCTGGCACGCGCTCCTCCACCTCGTGGAGCTCCGATTCGGCGATGTGGCGCAGTTCAGCACTGAGTGGACGTAGCGTGGCCATAATCTGCTATATCTCAACTGTGCGTCGTGGCAACTCTGGGACTACTAAATTGGTCTACTACTGCTGCTGCCGCCTACAATCAGTTTGGCGCTAATCTACGGCCTTTATGGTCAATCACACGCCTGATAATAGTGGGCCATTGCCAGAATCCGTCCACAAACGCACTCTCGTTGCTCTCAACTCTCTGCAGTGCTGAACTACGATGACTGTGGAACAAAATGATTAGATTGAGTCAACTGAAGTCGAAGAATCATGCTTATTAATTGTTAATAGTAATAAAATTGCAGCTGTCTAAAGATAAGGCGAGGATATATTGAATGGGTCGTTTTGGGGAAAGTTGGGCGAGGGGCAATGAGAGCGTCGTTGACGCTATATGCAGGCATAAAAGAGGCACAAAAATATAACCGTTCGCTTTTTCTGTTTTCGTTGATATCGTCTGTTAATCGAACCGAGTAACCGTTATATGTACCTTAAGTGTTATCTTATCGTTAACACCAGCGCCGCACAGTGTCCGCAAGCATACGAAAAGTTGACCAAATTCTGAATACAGTAGATATATGTGATTGCGATGTGTGGAATGTTTCAATTTTTAAAAATAAATCGAAATCGGTAAATAATAATAATTGAACTAGGAGATGCACTTCTATTTACTTCACACGACTTTTTTATTTAATGAAAATAGTTTAATTTAAACGATTCAAAACATGGAACATATAAAATCTTTAGCAGCAAAAGTTTGTATATTAGTACACATAAAACTAGCATGTGAATTTAACGATTGTCTTAAACGCCGAATATATATCTCTTAAATGCAGACCCAAAATTGGTATTCAAGCTATATCGATGCCAGTGTCAATCAGTCGATGGTTTCGTTCGAACTAGTTGTGAATATTGCCGCCTGATTGCTTATCGATTTACAGTCTTGGAGCTCTTAAAACGGCATGCTAATCTCTCGATTGCATATTTCATCAGCTACCTGTGGTTCGACAGCATACAAATTAAGCTTGCGGCAGTGTGCGTTGGCCCCGATAGCAGATACACTAAGTGCGAGTAGACGGGGCACTGTACACTTGTTTGGGAAGCCTCGGAGTAGGCGCCGACTTTACTGTTAGTTGTGCCCCAGCCCAGATAGAGTACACAAGTCTCCGAAAACCTTTTTTTTGGACTACAGTACACACAAACACAAACACATACACAGCAGTCTTTCAAGTTTCGATAAAAAAATTCGCAGTTATCCTAGACTATGGCCAAAATTCGAGAGCTTGTGCCAGAGTTGGCGGACGTGGCGCGCTCCGAGCTCAACGAGGATGTGGCTAACCGGGATAAAGTCATCGCGGCGTACCGCACATGGATTAACGAACAGAATTACCTGGAGGCACGCACCGATGATCAGTTCCTGGTGGCATTTCTGCGATTCTCTCTTTGGGACTTGGAGGAAGCCAAGAAGCGCATTGTGTTCTTCTACAACTACAAGTCCAAAGAGCGTGGACTGCTCAAAAGTCGATCAGTAGATGACAAGCTGCTTGAACTGGCCAGATCAGGGTGAGTCAGAGTTAGCACAAGCACTGATTGTTCAAAAGACTGATTAACCGCGTTTATTGTTTGCAGCATTTTCGCTACGTTGCCAAATCCGATTGGACCCGGAGGTCCGCGAATTCACTACACACGCATGGGACACATCGAGACTTCCAAGCACAGCGTCACCGATATCTTTCGCTTCCACGCCTTCCGCGCCGAAATCGAGATCAACACAGACGATAACTGGAACATTTCCGGCGTCGTTGAGATTATTGATTTCACCAAAATACCATATTCATTGCTGCTGCAGTTCGATCCAAGTCTGTTCCGACGCATGAACGCCTTCCTGGAGCACGGCCTTCCCACGAATTTAGTGGCCACGCATATTGTGAACGCGTCGCGCGAAACGCAATTTGTGCTCACCATAATCCGCAATGTGATGAAACAGAAGGAACTGGTAAGTAATACACATCTGGGCCTATGCATATGGATGATAAAATTACACCTCCTTCGTTTCAGCTGCACATACATCCCAATGTCGAGTCGCTGCAGAAGGCCATTGGCAAGGAGTACCTGCCAGTGGAGCTGGGCGGCGATAACGGGTCGCTGAACGATGCCATGTCCCGCTACGAGGCGCAGTTCAACAGCTTCGCATCTTACTTCAATGACGATGAGCGTTTCGGGGTCGATGAGAAGCTGCGCGCGGCCAATGAGAAGGAGCAGCAACGCAATGCGCAGCTTGTCACTGGTGTCACCGGAGAAGAGGGCTCCTTTCGCAAGTTGAACTTCGATTGAGGCTGTTGTTGTGGATCGAGCAGTTAATTGTATATTCAAATGCACATACTATATACACACTCCTCACACCAAGAACAACCCTCCTCCCCCCCCATCTCTCTCTAGATACATATATAGATATATATACACATATGTATGTGTTCCATTTAAGTATATACATACATATATGTACAAGTACTACTGCGCTATAGCGAACTTTGGTCATAGCAGAACCTGATATTTTATAACAATTCATAGCAAAAACCAACATCGAAACTAAAAGCAAATTGATCAATGTTACAACAAAAACAAATACAAAAAGTGTACACTAAAAAAAAAAAAAAAAAAAAACAACAAAAACGCCATCAAATGGCAAAAACCTCATGAATGTCGATTATAATTTATTGTCGTTCTTATCAAAGTATGTATGTATGTAGTACATGTTTCGTCGCATGTCTGTGGACGGTACGGAGGAGGTTGGATATAGTTGCCCAAATTTTTATTATCGCCACATTTCGCTCACTATGAATGTCTTCTACCTATACTTAAACTATGCTAAGTTGTTGGCTTTTATTTTTTAAACAAAAATGCGCGAACGCACATAAAACCATACAGAATGCATATATATATAATTTTTCGATGATTTTTGCATTAGTTAAGTGTCGTTTCTACTAATTTTTGATACTAGTTTACACATATACATGCATATATATATATACATACATATATATTTAGTATATACTTACTACAGATACAATTGACACGAGTATTGTAGCGCGACCCATGTTGAGTACGTTAATAAATTAAAAACGAATTTGTTTAAAAGTCAAAACAAAAACATCTGAAACCAAACAAATGACACCTCTTTGATTTCTAGAAATTTATAAGCTTTATCTTTTGTAACTGATAGCGAGCTGATAAGCGGCTATGACGTATCGCTGCCTTGGCTATAGGTTTCGATATTATCTGCGATATAGATAGGAGTTTGGATTATGTGTGTTTCGTGTCCAAACATTTTGCGCAGCAAGGTTACTGATTTACTGATAAAGGGCCTACAAAAGCGTATTCATCACTTCGGAAACGGCAGAATGATAAGTCACTAAATCCATTTTTAAAGCTGTAAAGTAAGTGATTTTATGTAATTATAGCAAGTTTCCTGTACACAGCGTATTTCTCTATCGCATATAAAATTACTGGATGAAGCAACTTGAACTTTGAACTTCATTTAATTTCATTAGAACACGACAAATTGCGAGATTCTATTCTTTAACGCGTGACAAGCTATAAATATTACTATTAAATAAATATTACATATATCATATAACTATCTATTCAGAAGGCCGAAAGTGTAAGAACGAGTTAAATAGCTACTACAGAGTGAAGCTAATTTAAGATTCCAACTTCCTAATTTTCAATTACTATTTTTTCGCTTTGATTACCAATATCTCTCCACCAAATTTCAAGCGCGTATAAAAATGATAGAGTTTGCTTCATCGTATCAAATCAAAATATGCTTCACAATGAATATCTAGATGACCGAATATTCTTGCCATTTGAAAATATTTCAAAGAATGTCGCTGTTTTCAGTTTATATAGCTACTAACCTTTAGGTTTATATAAACAAGCTGGCTTTTCTATTTTAAGTCCAATTTCAAACTACTATGGCCACATGTTGAACTTTACCTTGAACCAAGTATTTAGGTATGATGTCTTAGCCCGAAATCAATTGAACATTCGTGACGATAATATATAAAGATAAGTTTTCTGCATTTTAAACAGATTTTCTTCAATCAACAACTTTTTTACTTGTACAACTTCAAAAGTTCCCAACGAATCACTGCAATTTGTTTTATAGCTACTTGTTTTCTATTTTTGCCTGAACTCTGATAAATATGTCAAAAATCCATTGGATCATTTAAGAAACGTCAAATTGACATTTCGAATTTCTGCTGTGTCACTTTTTGCAGTGTTTATAAAACATCTTTTTAATCTGGTGTTTTGATTATCAATTTAAATTTAAAGCGGAGCCCGCGCAGATTGCATACAGTAAACTACAAGTAAGAAAGGGACAACTATTTATCCTACAGACCTCTGATGTGCGACAGTGTTGTAAACTCACTAAATTTTGTTGCCAGCTGATTTCAATAGAGCTCAACAAATTGTTGCATTAATTTCTTCATCATGTCTAAAGCAATTAAATACTACTACGATTTGTTGTCGCCGCCATCGCGTGCTTTATGGATCGCATTAAAATTGGCGAAAACGCCATTCGAAGATTGCCCCGTAGCGTTGCGCAAAAGTAAGTTCAAGAGTACATGCTACCATACTGAACGCCGGGTTCGACAATACAAAGTTCAATCTCTCTGCAGAGGAACAACTGACCGATGAGTACAAGCAGATCAATCGTTTTCAGAAAGTGCCTGCTCTGGTCGATGGAAAATTCCATTTGTCCGAGAGCGTGGCCATGGTACGGTATGTTAGCGACATCTTAAATGCTCTGAGCGACTTAATTATGTATACACTTGCAGGTATCTGGCCGATTCAAAGAATCTGACCGATCAGCTGTATCCCAAGGGTTTAGAGGAACGCGCTCGCATTGACGAGTATTTAGAATGGCAGCACTTAAACGTCCGATTGCCCTGTAGTCTGTACTTCCGGGAGGCCTGGCTTTTTCCCTTGAACGGAATTAAACCAAAGCCAAAGCAAGAGAAGATCGATTTGTTAGTGAAAAATGTTGAAAATGGCTTTGGTCTTTTGGAACGCCTTTGGTTGGAGAAGGACTATTTAATGGGCCCGAATTTGACTGTGGCTGATTTGTTCAGCTCCTCGGACATTGAACAATTGAGTAAGTAGATTTAGACGTATATTATTAAAATACCCCAATGAATATCCATTTATTTTAGAGCTCTGCCAATACACTGTAAATGAGAAGAAGTTCCCGAAGGTGGCGAAGTGGTTGGATCGTGTGCGTGAAGCTAGCCACCCGCATCATGAATTTGCTCATGCGTTTCTTAACAAGAAACCCAAGCAAGCTGCTCAATCCAAGGTCTAGAGCTTAGATTGCTAGCAGATCCCCTTTCCTTGCGTTAGTCGAAATATTCTTTTTGTAGACGCTTTACAACCTGCATTTATGTTTGATTTTATGTTGTTTTCCAGTTAATTTTTAAATTACAATCTATTTAGTTATGCGCTTTAAAGTGATTTTGTTCATTTCAATAGCTTTACGTAATTGTTGTATAAATATGTACTAATATTACGAAATGCGACTAATCGATGTCTAGTTTCCGAAAGGATCCCTCAATGCCAAAGAGCGTCTCTGAGTTAATCGGCTGACCGCGTCGCAGTTTTTCATTTGTACCATATGTCGCGTCTTGCTCAAAAAAGTCCGTGTAGTCAATCAGTTTCTGAGTCCAAGTGTCTACAACATCCTGAATCTTTCCGTTTGTGCCTCCATATTCGATGGGTAGACATTCCTTGGGCACGTATTGATATAACGAATCCAGTTTTGAGTGTATATGGAACTTGAAAGAAATAAAAGATCGTTATGATTAGCATGACATCTCAAGAGTTTTGATTAAGACTCACTCGCTTGCGAATTTTGTCACTCATCAAACTCTTTGCAATGGACATTGCCTTTTCGGTTGTGGAAGGCGCGTTTATAAAGTGGAAACCCTTGGGCCTGTATGGCAAAGCCTTGTCACCGAGCACTGCAAGTTTTTTGACCAGCACCACATCGAACTGGAATATGTGGCCAGCCGACACGCCCTTCATATCAATAATCTCGACGAATCCAGAGACCATAGCATTGTCATCTTCGCGTATTTGAATTTCCCCCAGCATAGTGTTGACCTGCATCACCTCCGCAATAGAATACTTGTTGGAATCGTACTGGCCATAGCGAGTAATGTGTATGCGAGGACCATCCGACTGCAGTGGCTGCGAAAGTCGTAACAGGCAGCTAATCAAATGGAAAATATTCAAATGTCAATGTGAGAAAAGTTCTAGGTCGAAATGTGACTCAGTATTTACCCCGTTTTGAGTATGTTCAGCTGCTTTTCGCCCACAAAGCGATTCTTGTAGAGTTCTGGGACTGCGCCGCGCAAAGCGTAGAAGTTGTCCAGCTTCATTTTGGACTTCTCCAGGCTGTACTTGCAGCCGCGCAAGAAAGCAACAAGAAACTGGGCATCTTGTCGAGCTTTCAAGTGTGGCTGCTTGGTGATCCATGTGCGAAGTGCTTCGATGTCCTCGGGAATGCGATCAGGCACCTCGCCCAGTTCCTCCTGCGCCTTAAGCGCCAATTCAGCGCTAAGTGGCCGTATGGCATTATCGTCGACGGATTGATTGGACGACATGATTTGGGTGCAGGCTCAGTTACCTGCAGAGATTATACGAGTACATAGAACTTTGATTTATTAAAATGTATCTTTCAACAGCCAACTTCCGCCATGCCGTGGGCGGCATACCCCATGTCGTGTTTCGTGTTGCTTTGACGCACTGATTAGATATGGTCTAAGGCTACCAGTTAACACAAATGCACAATTTGCCAACTGATTTGTAATAGATTTGGGCAAAACACTTGGGCAAATACCAAACACTGATAGATAACAACAAACATAATGTATTTATCTTTCGGCTTGGCTCCGGCTAAGTCAGTGTGACAAATGGCTGGTAAATGGTGTAAACCGCTATCAACCATATATAAGGTGGGCCTTGAGGCGACTTTAGAATATGTGTAGCACAATGCTTAGTTGAATTCTCGTGCCGCTCGACCTCTACTCACAATTGTCTTCAATTTAATATGTTATACGGTAGATTGAGGCAAGTAGTATATCTCTATATATATATATATATTCATATACTTGTATATGCACATATAATTGGGTAGGCGTGCTATTCACGTCGGACTGGCTACGTAATTTAAATATCGAACCACTACCTACTGAACTCGACTGTGGTCTATGCGCGACTGTCACCGCTGCGCTGTGGTCGTTACCGTTTTTGGATGTGAGCTGTGGGTTCTCGCACTGACACTCGCACTCAGAATTGAATTCATATTCGGACTGGGGAGGCGGACTCTTTCGTGTCGTCATGGAATATGACGCATAGACTAACGACATTTGGTTTCGCTGAAGAGTCACTCCAAGAGCAGCAAACTGCATGCAAGAATTCAACCTGCTTGACTATACGGAAGCTATTGTAATGACTGCTTAAGATCAGATAAGATAAGGTAGTGTAAGGAATACTAAATATGCTAATTATACAGCCTTCAATGCATTGGGGCGAATTCTTCGTTGAGTTGTTGCAACTCACTGGTGGCCGTAACATCTGTTCTCTCACTCGGAGCTTCCTAACCCGATCGACTCTGTTTCTGGGCCCAGTTATCAGTTGGGGGCAGATATCAAAAACATTTCCATTTACCTGTCTATAGACAGATAAGGACATTATCGTTAAACATGATACATCTGTGTTGTTTCTTTTTAGTCGTTTGCTGTGGTTTTCACTTTTTACATAGAATAGCAAATTATCATAACTTATCGCTACATTTCGGGTTAGATATTGACATAAATAAAGCAAATGAATTCGCACATATTTCTCTCTGATCGGTTGGTGGTTCGTCACTATGAAAAAAGTACCGTATTAATTAATTTATAACCCAAAAAACTGCTAGAATCATGCAGGCTTAAATACCAATTGGTATAGCTGAATGCACAGGTAATATTTTTGTTATAATTCGAAATCAGATTTACTTCTCTGAATTATCGTAGCTTATTAAGAATACACATACTATCTACTAAAGTCTTCTAGTTTAGAAATTGCTCCAGTGGATACGAGATTTAATCATAAACACAATCTGATTAAATTCCCATAGTTAAAATCTATAATTTTATTTACTTTTGGAATATAATGATTACTTTGTTTTGTACCAGCTATAATTGAATAATGGGTGTCACATAGTGGAGCATACTCAACTCAATGCATTCACTTACTATTCACACTTGAAAGTGGCTTTCTTACTTGTATCTAATTAACTGAAACTGGTTAAGCCGAATCTTCAATGACACCGGTTTCAGAGAAACTTGACATATACAAAAAAAAAAAATAATAATTTCGCTGTCATCAACTCCATTTGTATTTCATCACAATCTTCATTACTTTGTAGACGTTACCGCTGCCTACGCCTTGTTAACAATAATTAAAACAACAACACTTCAATACAATACAACAAAATGAATAGGATAAGTTTATCTGCCAAAGAACTGTTTCTTTGGAAATACCAGGCGTACATACAATGCAGAAGCAAGTGTATAAGAAAAGAACAGCTGTTAACGCTATTGAGCTTTTTCTGTGGATCCTAAGAGCGGCAGCCAGTTTTCTCTGTGCGGATTCCAAGAGCGGGAGGCAACACTCTTTTAAACGAGTCGTGCAAATGACTGGAGGCCTGTGTAAAACCCTTAAAATGAGATCTCTTTTAAAGAGATTGATGCATATTTAAATGATGTAATAAATCAAATAATATATGATTATTTATTGTATCGACAATTTTTATTTCGCAAATTTGATTTTATTTTATAAAAATGTATAAAAAGATATTCCCAACTTAAAAGAGTTTTCGTTTTAAGTATAAATATACAAATATATGGTATTTTAATAACTAATACTAACGCAAAATATTTATAATAATTGTTTTATATTTCAAATTGTGGATTGGTTTTGCTTGAGTTCTTGGATTTTAATTATTACAATCGCACACAAAGAATTTATGATAATATCACATTATTTAAATATAAACAATCAGAAATGTTTATGTTCAAATCAGATACAAAATGCGGGGCAGCTCATAGCTACTTCGACTCGGGCCAATCTGTTCGTCCTTAAGAAGCAATACTGTATTTAATTACAAGGCAGTTGCGGCTGAGAAGTTCTCAATTAATTGTTACATATTTACGTATGGCTAAATAGCTAATAGGTTCATAATTTGATGTGTGATCGTGATTAAAAGAGTTGTAAAAAGTTTGTGACATAAGTAGGTGCGGTTAAACAATCCTGCTATTCGGCCAAATAGATGGTTGTTGTGTGCACAATTGGCAAGTTTTCAACAATTCTCGACGAGAAGAAAACAGAAAAATATTTTCTTTTTCCAGTAGAACAATGGTTTGTAAGGCCGCTCTGTGTGTGTGTGCTGTCTGACTCTACGGGTGCGTTCTACTGTCTGACAGTAGTTGCTCGATGTCATTCAATCGTGTTCCGACTGCCAATGGAATTCGAAGCAGGCATTTGAATATGGGGAGGAAGGAGATTGTAAGCATACAGTTGACGCTTCGCTACAGCTAAGCTTAAAGCTATATGTCCTAACTACGCCAGCCGCTCCATGTGAGCAGCAGCAGCAGCACGGTGATCAGCAGACTGTGCTGCCTTCGTCTGGGGCTGTTGGCTGCATTGGTTTCTGTTGTCTCATTGGTGCCGGAGACCAGCGGCGATGTCCAACGCTGTTCCTCGTCCACATCGTTTACACTCCGCGCACACTGCATCCACATGCGAGACGACAGCTTGGGCCGAGCATGAGCCACCTTCATGCGGTCGTCATTGAACTCCCAGTAGCCCAAGTTCTTGAAGAAGTACGTCTTGCCGTTCTTGTACTGGAAGGCGGCATCGATGTTGTAGCCAACGCCCGCCCAGATGGACATGTCCCGCGGATAGTCCAGCTCCACCTTGCCAGTGTTCTCGTCGATGCGCCAGTAGAGCGTGCCACTTGTCAGGTATGTGCGATTGTTGTGGCCCCACACGAACGCCGCGTCCACATGCGTCAGGGTCGGCGGCAAGCCGAGCGTGGTCAGCGGCTGTGGATAACCTTGGACCAGCGTAACCGAATCGAAAACGTAGTACTGCTTGCCTGCAAGCAAATGATTAGCATCAGACTGAGTTACATGTACACATGTGTGTGTATTCGCTCTCCCTTACCTATGAAGAAGACAATCTGTCGCTGCTGGTTCTCAAAGACAGCGTCCACCTTGTTGAAGTCCTCGGGCAGCGCGGCCCAATGACGTCGCGTCTCCGTTGGGTAGCCATTATACAGGCCCTTGGCGCCAATACGCCAGAGAAACTGCAAGAGTGCGAGAGTTGTTTAGTTAATATTCATGCAGGCCGCAGGCTGCTGCTAAGCGCTGCTCTCCCCATGCTCACCTGTCCCCTGAAGATGAATAATTCGCTGCGAATCATGGAAATCGCATCGTAGCTGGTCATGCAGCTGTCGGGCTTCGGTTTTCGCGGTTTGTGCGGCTTGTGCGGTCTGCCCGGTTGGTTGGCGTTGGGATAGTTGTATGGCCTGTAGGGCTGGCCTGACCATGGTCTCCTCGTTGGCATTGTGGCTCTCATTGTTGTTGTTGTCGTTGGTCTGCTCGTCGTTGTTGTTGTTCTTGTTGTCATGCGTTCACGCTCTCGCTCGCGTTCTCTTTCGCGTTGCACTCGCTCTCGTTCTCGCTCTCGCTGCTCGCGTTCTCGCTCCCGTGCTCGATTCCATTCGATTTCACGGTTACGCTCCCGCTCCCTTTCTCGCTCCCGTTCCCGCTCCCTTTCACGCTCCCTTTCACGCTCCCGCTCTCGCTCTCGCGTACGATCCCGATTCGGATAGTAGTTGGAATAGTATGTCAGCGTGCGCGCCGTTGTCGGTGTGTTGTGGTGGTGCTCGTTGTGGTCTGTGGCCGATAAGGTCCCCAGACCTTCTCTTTGGCCCCATAAAGCTCCTGTATGCCATTGCGATCGTCATCGGGCAATTTGCCGTCGACCTCGTTGTTCTGATACCAGGGAAACATGACCGCATTCGAGTCTGAGGAGTGGCCCAAGCCCAGCGAATGGCCCAGTTCGTGGAGGGCCACGTTCAGAAAGTTGGTGCCTGCAATGAAACGCAATGAAAATACGACTGGTTAATGGCCAGAGTGACTGACACAAAGACATCGCCGTCGTCGTCGTTGCTGCCGTCGCCTTGACGACTTTGTAAGTGGCATAAAAATGGCGTCGTTGCAACATTCTGCAGCAAAAACACGTAGTAGGATGTATGAAGTCTGCGCACATTGTAGGGGTCTCGACTCACAGTTAGCCTGCACCCGGCCGAGTTGTATTGTAGCAGAGCGCAGGTTGCAACAACTCTACACATTCGCTTTATGGCTGCAGGGTATGAAAAATGCTTATTGCTGCGCTTGCCAAAGTTGCGCGTCATGCTGACAATTTTTTATTGGCATTAAAAACCATTAAAAACGTCGACATTGGGTTGAGCTTGCCGCCGATAGCAGTGTGGCACAGAGGTTTGTTTGTCTTCGACTTTGGGGGTTGCTAGGGCCACAATTTATAGCGGCAAATTATAAAACGACGCATGCAGGCCGAGTGGCTACAAGGCAAACAGACGCGGCGCCAGTTGTTGCTGCTCATTTGTTGTATTTCGGGGGTTCCGGCGAAGCGGCAACGCGCCGTTGCGTATGCAACGTTTATTGATTTTAGCGCTGCGAAACGTTACAACGTTACAACATCGTTGCATTGCCTGCGGTTTTTACGCCGTGACCGCAGCAACGGCAGCAGCTGGTCTGGATTATTATTATCTAATACTATTATGATAGCCTAATGTAATTAAATTATGCATTCATTTACTAAGCTGACCGACCGCATACAACCAATAAACGCAGACTCACCTCGACTATCATCGCCGGTGGCATCGAATTCCCAGATCTCCTCCGCATCGAAGTGGGCATCGCCGCCGCGTCCGACGCCCGGATAGAAGGCATGCGCCAGCACCTGACCAGGTCCATCAAATTTATAGCCATCGCCGTGATCGCGTCTGTGGAATGGGAATTGGATGAGAAGGCTCGTTATATTTATAGAGTTGACAGCGTGTTGATTAGCCAATTCGAAGGCATTGTGGAAATGACGAGGAGGCGAGCAGACGAGCAGTCTGCTGCTTAAATTCTATGTGCACATAACATACGTGTGCACATTATATACTCGTCTGGTCGCATATAAAAACAGCATAAACTCTTTGATTTGAAATTGGTTATGGCATAGTAGAAGCACCCACGCTCCGTTGTCGTCAGCGTCAACGTCAACGTCAACGCCAACGTCAACGTCGTCATCATCATCGGTTTCATGGTTTAATACTTGGATTATTTATCGTTGCCTGGTTTTAAGTGCAATTTTATGTGTTTGCCCATGGTGCACAAGGTTTATGGCACTACATAACGATTTTTCTTTTTATGATTCACCCCTCCCCCCAACCCCTGAGCAGCCCGCTTTATACGCACCGTGCAAACAGAACCTGGATATCTGCCTGATCGCTGTACACTTCACGAAATGTTAACTTCGAATTGTTCTCCCACACTTTGAGCGCTCGTGCCAAATTCATGCGAATTTTGTCCGCGTCGGGCATTGACTGGTTTACCAAACTGGAAAGAAATGAAAGGAATTTTTCAATTAATGCTTGCTGATGGTGAGCAATTATTGTATAGAGTGTCAGTTTTTAATTGCATATATACGTTGTTATTGGATTATATGTAATCGATGTAATTGGCTTTTGTTCATTCACTTCAAAGCATTGACTTACTTGCATTTTATTGGGAAAACATTTTGAGTTGACAAATCCTTTAATTGAAGTGTAAATCAAGCATTAAAGTGCATGCCAATGTGAAGATTCTTTTCTTGCACAGACTTCGCACATTGTTCGCTGACATTTTGGCCTACGACTTTGTTGCAACATGGTCATGTTGCAAAAGATACAAACCGCTAATATGTGGAGACTGCACATAACTTTCACTTTGTGATGCAAAAATCTATTATGTTTGTTGCACACAAGTGGGGCGGAAATGGAGTTTGTTTTTTGGGTGGGGAGTAAAGCTGTCACTTAGTTTGCTATTTTTGGAAATTTTGTGCCAAAGTTGGCTGGCAAATTTACCTGAAAGGCAAACAGGCCCAGACTACGACATCGACGACGACCACAAACCGGTTTGGAGCTCGTAGCTCGCAGCGCAACTCTTCACTTACGAATTTTACTCGATTTCCGCTTGGACAGAAGTTTGTAGACCCGGTCTGTTACCTATCTCGACTCGCCGTGTTTGCTATCCCTAGCATATTCGTCGAGCACTCTGCGTTCGTTGTTTGTTCCAACGTGTTTCAACATTTTATGCAAATTAGTTATGTTTCTTTTATGCCATTGTAGCTAGGGCCACGTCTGTTGCTCTTTACCAAGGCAAAAAGTTGTGTCCTTCTTTTTTCCTTCTTCCCTTTTCTTTCTCTCTATCTCTCTGTCGCTCTGTGTGTGTGTGTGTGTGTGGTTTACATAAAATCCCCAGGCCTGGACAGCTGCTGCTGCTGCTGGTGAGTGTCCTGTGTTTCTTAATTTCACATCGACTTTTCTTTTTTTTTCCCCCAGTTTTTGTGCACTCCGTTTTGTCAGCGTTGTTGTAGTGAGCCTGTGAGTAGTTTGCCTGACTTCGTTTCATTTGTGTTGTTTGCAAATGCCCTGCTGCTCGTATTTTCTCATTTGCGGCTGACTTACAGTGCGTATGCGTGTTTTGTCAACATGCATTGAAGCATTTAACCATTTGCGTACCACGCCCACATGATCGTTTCACTTAAGTGGACTGACTCACTTGCTCTGTGTGGATTTTTTTTACTGTTTGTTTTTGTTTTTTTTTTTGCTATCTTACTGGCTTTTCGTTTTGCAGTTTTCCAATCAAATGGACCATTGGCTGGCAACACGTCGCCGACAAGTCAAAGAACAACGAAACTGAATCCGAATACGAATCCGAAGCCGAATCTGCATCTGTAGGCGACACTGCCACTGACTGCAAAACATCATTAGCCACACGTACGGCACAAATGATTGGAGTCTGCCGCATGGCCACTTGACCTGGCCCATAGATGCGTGTTGTGTGCATAAGTATGTCCTTTTGCCGTGCTGTTTGTTGTATGCTGCTGTCCACTGTTTTTCCATGCCGCAGTTCATTTCCATGGGACAACTTTGACTGTGATTCCGGCGCTTTGCCCAAAACGTGCTCAATTGCAACGCCATTTGTTTGCTTAGTTGTTGATCCGTTCGTCCTTACGGTGACAGTGGTGGGGAGCAGGGAGCAGGGAATGTGGAAGAAGCAGGCTCAGGCTTTGCTTGTGATGTGGCTCGTTTGCTATTTGCTCGAAGCTTCGTTGTTGTTGCTTCGCAATGGCAAATTAACTGCACTACAACCAGCCCCCCACCCCCCTTGAGCACCCCACCTTTGTGCCCTTTTTCAACTCTCTGCTCTGTCTAGGTTCGTTCGCCATGTCCGTCTTCTCTTACCACCTTTGCTGACGAGTCCCTTTGTCGTGCTAATTTTGTTGCTGGTGCGCTCGGATTTAAATGCGAGCCGTTGCACTGTGTCCTGTCACGTAGCCATTTCCAGCTGCAGCAACAGTCACAGAAACTGCAGGAGCCTCTCTCAGTTTGACCTCTGTTTGTCTTTGCCATGTCACTTTGTGTGCCGAGCATTTAAATTATTATGAACCCGCCTCGCTCGCTAACTGAGGACACGTCACTGCCTGCGACTGGGACGCGCCACTAGCTCGAGGTCTGCAAACGTGTGTTTTGGCCAATTTGTTGCCTCTACACGTAAAACAAACCGAACAATTAGCCAAATGACTGCGCGACTCCATGCGCCACACTTCATAGGCACTGGGGCACTGTGAGGGCAGCCAGACAAGCAAGGGGTTGGAGAGTTGTTGTGTTTAGTGTTACTGCAGTAACTGGCGACTAAATCGATTAGTTAAAAAATGACACGTCTTTAAATTTCTTGCCACATGTCCTATTTCTTTACTCGCCACAGCAGTGATTAACAAGCGTCAACCAGAATGAAATTTAAGCTCTGCTCCACTTGAAACTCTTTTACGTGTCAACCACTCGCAACAGTTACAAACGGTTTTGTTAATGCTGCAATGATGCTTGTCAATGTAAATATATTTGAGCGAAATGCGAGTACGTAAATCTGCTCATTTTACAGTTCTTTTTTTCAGATCAGGCGTTCAGGCATATGGATTAAGGACTTTGCCAACTCATTGAATGTCTGATGAGGCAAGTTCAGTTCTTGAAATTGACTTTTAAGAAGTGGCCACGCGATATATAGGAAAAGTCTTAATAAAAAAAAAAAGATGATGTAATTTACACACACACACACTCACTCACACACACACAGTAAAAAAGAAAAAATATATACGTCTTTTCAAGTATTTATAGCTAGCGTACAGTGCTGCAGCAAAGTTTTCGCCAGGGCGACGACGAAAAATTGCTGTTTCCAGGCAAACGCACGCATCTTCAACTTTTTCTTATATCCCCTGGTATTTTTTTTTCAATTCTCGTGATATTTTTGGAGCCGTTACTGAGCCGGAATCGACGTTTTTAATTTGTGCGAAATTAAGCAAAAAATAAACTCATTTTGTTAGTGCGCTACGCTCATGGGCAAATATTGGGTAAACTTTTTCGATAGCTGTCTGACAACAAAACCAAAAACCGAAAAGCTTGAGAATAAAATGAAAATGAAAAAAATAAAAAAAAAACGGAGCGCTTCCGAAACTTTCGACGGAAGTTTATAGGAAAAAATCGCAGCGAAAATGTGCACGAAATTGTCTCCTGCTCCGGCAGCAAGAAAAATCTATGCGATGCGAGGAAAAATGGCAAAATGCGCCGCAGTCAGCGCCACCAATGCCACCGATGCTACCAATGCCACCAATGCCACCGATGCCACCGATGCTACAGTTGTCTTCGCTTGCAGCAGAGCGGCCAGTGGCATTTTCTATTACGCCATCTTGCGCAATACTCTGCATGCCGCAGCCCAAACGGGTAGTGAGCGCTTTAATGTGACTTGCCACATTGTTGCAATAAAATAAATCTTATTTCGCTGCAAGTTGTGTCAATAAATTCCATAGTTGTTAATGGTTATTTCAAGGCATTACTTGCAACCACACGAGGTATCTGCTAGCCGCCTACAATCGTCAATTTTAAATACGTTTTTTTGGGGAATTTTCGTTTTCTGCAAGGCAATGACTTGCCTGGCGCTTTCCTTAGACTGCAGAAAAAGAAAAAACATGCAAAAGCTGCCAACGGTGATTTAGTTGTTAGCCGTCGGGCAAACATTTCATGGCTCGATGTGCTCAATTCAATCAATTGGTAACGAAGGGCGAACAAATCGCTGCTGCCAGCCAGACATCCAAGCACAAACACACACACTCGCACACACACTGACTCAACTCGTTCTACCTGCAATTTTAATCAAAAATACGTGTGGGGGATACTTTGTGACATGACTGAGATAGGCTGTCAGAGATTGGCATAATGTTGACATACTGGCAACTGAAGAGTGGCAGACGACGGCTTTTGATTTTCCGATACCAACCGAAAAACAAAAAATAAAAAGGGGTCATCACAGCCCCCACAAGACTTGACAGAGTGAGCGATTTGTTTAACGTTATTATTACAACGCAGCACACACAAGTACATTAAAGCTCAGGGAAACAAGAGAAAAAAAATAACTTTTGGGCCAGCGGTGACATTTGATGTAAATTATTAAGAATGCAACACATTAGCTGGCATAATTTAGCTGACATATTCTTAGTATTAATGTTTATCCTTTAAGTCCTGTTTCTAAGCGCTTTAACTAGAATTTATCGCAGCCTCAACCACCTGAGCAGCTGGGGATCTGGGTAGCTGGGAGCCTGGGCAGCTGGACACCTGGCTTCCCATACATAACTCCAGCTGTCCGGGAACGACAGCAGATAATTACGCTTGAGCTACCAAGTGGGCACATAAAATATTAAAGGACCCAAGACCCAAAGGTAAAAAGAAACAAACAGCAACCGAGAGGAGAGGACAAAATGAAGGAAAAAGGGTATGAATAAAGTCAATAAAGTG
This sequence comes from Drosophila siamana, assembly GCA_035047445.1. NCBI lineage: Eukaryota > Metazoa > Arthropoda > Insecta > Diptera > Drosophilidae > Drosophila > Drosophila siamana. Next base: position 689,911 of record JAWNPP010000081.1, read on the forward strand.
CTTTAAAAAATACTCATACGCAGTAAAGCTCGGTCTCAGCTCTAAGTCGACAAATAATAGGCCAGAGCTATGTAGTTGGTTGGTTTGGTAAGCCCAAAACACAAAGCCAAAAGCCACAAAACCCAACACAAACACGAGCAAAACAAACGAATTTGCTTTAGCTGCTGTCTCATGGCAAATTTAATTAATAAATAATCACAATGTAGCCACAAGAGTAATAACCAGCAAAAAAGCAACAACAAAAAATGAGTGGAGAAATGAAAATTGTCATTAGTGTGAGCCAAAAATGACAGACACCGACACACACACACAGCAGACACCCACACCCACACACACACACACATGAGTATTGATGGTGCTGAAAAATTACCAAGCAGCTGGCGACAAGTCTCAAGTGTTTAAAATTGCAAATGTTATTTTCACATGCCCCCAAAAGGTAAATATTTGCCACAAGACTCTTTGCCACTGCCTAGAAGTATGCTACAGCTTCAACTTGAGTGCTTGCCCCAAGGGCACACACAACACACACACACACACAGTCACAAACACATAGAGAGAGAGAGAAAGAGAGAGAAAAGCACAGACACAACGACGGCTCTAGGGGCAGGAGATGAGGAACGTCATATTGCTTGGGATGTGCTTATAAATTTATTACCAAAAATGATTTTTGCCATTAAGCATTATTAAATTGGCATTTCAAAATTTTATTATGCATACGCAGTTTGACTTTTGTCCCGAGGCCTTTTTGCCAACATCGAGTCTCCTGCATCCGGGATGAAACTCTGGCATTTCGATGCGAAGAAAGAGCAACTGTGCGCTTGGAGAACATTTCGCTCAGTACTTGCGATTATAGTAGCACCTCGAGATTTGATTCCATTAGTGAAATTGTCTAAGCATGTAACCGTTTGGCCATCCAATATACACTTCATAAAAGTAATCCTCTAAATATAAATTGATTGTGTTTCGAAGATTAACTATTTGCGATGCTATAATCAAGTTTAAGTTCATGCTTACACAGTTACTTGTATTATTGTTTTCTAATATTTTCATTTCTTTAGATAGCTTTATATTTTTCCTTTACAGATTATTGAATTTTATCTTGCTTGTCTTTTAAGCTACTTTTTTCTGAATACAAATTTTATTTAAAAAAAAAAAACAAAAAACGGTTCTCATCGAAAAGTTTTGCTGCATAATTTGTGGTTAGTGGATATTCTATCCTGCTATCGCTCACTCAAGGAGGTTGTGATGGATACCAAATCGAAATAACATCACACCCAGGTTGAGTGAGTCAAAGCAAGACAAAATGCGTAGTTCTCTTTTTAGTTAACTTTTGCACTTTTCACTAACTTTAACACTTCATTTGCATAAAGTTTGATGCGTTCTACAGAGTCAGATACTCGCAACCTCTCTCTCTCACTGTCTCGTTCTTCTGCTGTCCATATCTCAGCATCTGCATCTCCATCTCCATCGCGCCATCTTCGACTCCGACTTGACTTTTATGCTCAGTCTCTTGCTTTTGTCCCTGGAGAAGTTTTGGTCGCAAGTTACGCGTGACTTTTGGCAAACAAATTGCATGTTTTATACATTTTGATTTGTAACTCTTGGCACTTCGGCAGTGCCACGCCCACGCTTTCTGACCGAACGCCCGCCAGCCTCTTAGCCCCAACACACACCTTTCAACCAACATCGCTTCGCCGTAGTCGATTTGGGTTCGGAATCTGCCACAGGGTTCCTAATTGAGTGGCAGGTGCATGTTTTATTTATGAGCGGAAATGGCAATAAAAAAAAGGGACGCTTAAATTAAAAATCCTCACTAATTTGACACTTGATTGAATTTAAATTTTTAAATGCTACAGTCGTGTAGTTTATTTTCTGTCGATTGTTAATGCAACGATGTTTGTATTTGAGTTGTATATAAAGTTAAGCTTAAGATAGATCAATTCGCTTTAAAATTATGCTAGATCCCCGATGAAAACACGTTCTCTTTATTTTATGATCTAATGGATTTCCGGCTGGAAAATCTCAATTGCCAAATGATTTCCAAGTGTGAAAAGTGTGTGTGACAAACAAACTCGAATGTATATATATTCATAAACAGCGATGCGTATAGATACATATGACTGTGTATTTATGTGTGTGTGTTTGTATAGCATAGTAAATCCATGGTTGCGAATACAATGAGGGTAAGCAATAAATCATAAAATAAATCGCTTACATTCATCGTTGTCAGTTTGCTGCACAATGCTTTGCCATTGCTACTTCCTCATCCCCATCTCCATCTCGCTGCCGATCCCCATCCCCAACCCCATCGCCATCTCCATTCCCATTCCCATCCCTTTTCAGTGCCAAACTAGAATACACGCCACGTCTAACAAGCTGTCACAAAAACTCACAAAGGCTGGGCTAGTGTTATGCGCCGAGGATGGCGCAGGAAGTTTCACAGTGCCAGAAATCTATACAAAACCATTTGACAAGATGGGACCGCACCGCACCGCAACGCAGCGCAGCGCGGCGAAGACGTGTGGCAAAGTAAGCAGTCGAGCTTGGGCGCCAAATGATGCGCACCATTCAACGTTATCTAAACTGCAGACGAAATCGACGCAAAGGTAGAAAGGAGCAAAGACATCGTCATAGGGAGCTTCAAAAGGAAGCGAGCTGGCCAGGTGAAAAGGAGCAGCCTCGAGCTCGGGCCCGCTATGTTGCCGTTGTGTCACACGCTATTCAATCAAATTCAAATTTACTCAGCACACACACCAACACACCCAAAAACACACACTCAGTTATATATGTATAAACACATAGAGCGACGCATAACAAATTCAACTGTAAAAATTTAACACATTGCGGCGCCACGTGGCTGAGTCTAAGGTTGAAGCTGAGGCTAAGGTTGAGGTTAGGGTTGAGCGTGTGCAAGGGAGCTTTATGGAATAAAAAGTATAGCATACAAATGGGCGCGTGATGGAAATTTCATGTAGTGTGTGTGTGAGTGGGTGCGAGAGAGCGAGGCAGAGACAGGGACAGAGACACAGTGAAGTGAAGGCAGCTAATGCATATTTAATATTTATGTGAATCGACGCAGGCAGACAATTGCTTAATTCGCACTGCATGCATAGCGAATGTCGAATCTCGTTTATAGTCTACAATAATTGTGATGGCGTTTACACAAATATTTGCAATCCATCCATAAATTGCATGACCCCAATCATTGTGTGTGTGTGTGTGTGTCTGTGTTAGAGAGCTGCAAATTTATGCTCGTTATCATCAAGATTAGTTGTTCTCATGCATTATTAAACAAGTGTCAAGCACAAAATTCAATTTGAATATTGCTGCCAATCCCTCAGCGAACGCAAAGGAAAGTAATTGAAGCTATAGTTAAATTATTAAAAAGGTCAATTCCTCTACATGATTGATCCGTTGTGCCAACCAAATTCATTGAAGCTGTATAATGAAATAGCAGATAATCGCTTTAAGCTGGCAAATTGTAAAATATATGTACATTTTTGAATGCCACTTTCAATGTATTATAATTAAAAACGTGGAAAGAACTCGTTATACTCTGTCACGCACAATTTCAAATAAAGTCGAAGCTTATTTGCGATCTAGAAATAATTTAAATATTTGTGTGCAGCGAAAAGTTAGTTGAAAAAGTTGTGCACAAACTGAAACTAAACTGAAACTGAAATCATTTCATCCAGCTGTTTGCATAGTGCGGTTGTCCACATACTCTTTCGTCGGTTCGTTTGTTTTGACATTTTTAAGCGCACTTTGTTGGCTTTGATGGCTTCAAAATAAAACCACACACACACACTCGAACAAACGGAAAAAACCGCCAAAAAAAAAAAAATAAATAACGAGGAGAGAAAATCTCAACTTTGTATGCTGGTATTTTGCATGTGACTCATTGAGCGCCTGTTTTGCGGTGTTTAATCTACTTTGCTTATGTGCTAACATCCTGTTTCGTTTTTCCGCCTCTTACTCCAACCGAGAGTGTGTTGGTGAGCGCTGTTGTACATGTGTGTTTATCCCGATTTTGTGTTAGCCCCCTGCCACCTGCCACCTGCCCCCTGCACTTGGTAACCAGTGTAAAAAAAGCTTAAGTTGCGTTTCACTGACTTTGAATTTTTTATGCGCAATGTCGACCCTTTTTGCTGTTGTTGTTGTTGCTGTTGCTGTTTGAGTCTCCCCCTCTGCCAACTGCACAGGCCCCTGGAGCTAAGCTGCTTTTTGCGCTGCTTTTCTGGTTAACTGCATGCCAAAACTCAGCAGTAGCTACTGTTGCATCCCCGCTCCACACCCCCTCGCCCCTACCCGCTGTTTGTTTGCTTAAATTGAATTGCACATTTGAGCGCATTCAACCTAAACCTAAATGCAAATCGGATAATGGAGGTTACCTTTGTCAGGCGACACCAGCGCAACCGCAGCTCCCGCACTAAATTCTTTGGCATTATAGGGACCCCCGACGACGACCCCAACTTTTACTCCAGCCACTTCTTCTGGAATATTGCTATCATAACAACTGCAGCTGCTGGGCAACGCCATAACGCTGGGTATTATCGAACCGTTTTGCATGGCTGACAGGACCAATGCAAGAACTGAGAATTGCCAATGGCAACGACAGCTCAGTCGCTGGCCTCAAGGTAAAGTCAAAGGCAAAAGTAACTTGTAGTGGGTTGTGTGGGGGGATTGCGAAGTGGCGTGAAAGAAAAAGAAATAAAGACATATTGTAAACATTAAACAGCTATCAGCAGGATACGTTTGACTTTATTGATTTCATCTCTCTACCTCAGACGTCTAATGGCGCCATTGTTGACACTGTGTATGTGTGTGGGTGTGTGTGTGTGTGTGTGTGTGTGTGAGTGCTCGCGACTTGGTGTCAAAAAGAAGTACGTACTTTGATTTTATAACCAAAAGAAGGCGAGTGTCTTTGGAAGCGCCAAGCACCGATTGCGACTTACCTGGAAAAGAAAGAGCGAAATAAAGAAATTGAAATTGTAGTCAATTTGACTGTACGTGGCAGGAAGAAGGAAGAAGGTATATGGATGGCTTGCTTTACTGCATACTTATGTAAGTCGCAATATTCTCAATGCTCACTACGTATAGCATTTTATTTATATTTATTTAGCTGACAGCGTAAGCTCACAAAACGCTCGGTTGCTGTGACAACTACTTTGCTTAGTTAGTTTTTTTCTGGGTGTGTCCTGACTGTGTCCTGACTGTCTGACTGCCTGCTTGCCGCAGTAACGGTATTTACGTTTACGGTTACCCGCTGCTGTTTATATTGCCCATGCTCGAAGTCCATATCTATCCGTAATATATATATATATAGATATATACTCTGACTTTTGTATAGTATACTGTCACATCTATATCAATACACGTATGTGTGTGTGTGTGTATGTGTGTGTGTATCGATTGCTGACGTCGGACGGCGCAAACAAAACAATTTGTCAAACAAATGTGCCAAAAACTTGACGCAAAGATGGAAAGTTATAACTTGACGGCCAACAACAACAACAACAACAAAGAAGAACAGAAAAGTAAAACAGCAGCAGCAGCAAAACACTTGCAGAAGAATCAGCCAAAGAAGTACAGTTGTGCACACAATGACGTAAGCAGTTACTACGTTAACCGCTTGGCAACCACTTGGGAGAAGTGTCAAATGTAGTAGTTGCACTTTCGCAACCAAGTAATTTGTCTTACTGCGACGCGTTACGTGTTAACGTTAACGTGCTAACTTTTTACGTAAGGTGATTGTGTTGTCGGCATCTTTAAGAAAGCAAAGCGAAATCGATTAGTTAACGTCATGCGGCCGTTTAATCACTAATAATTTAGTGTGCCATAAAGATGAGTTCCAGTTTGTTTCTGTGCTACGTCATGCGGTGCCTTATCGTGGCGCACACACAAATGCTAACTATCAAATTATTAGCTTTTGCGCAGAGTTGTACATAAAAACTGTGTCCCTTATGTAATTTGCAATCGAACATCGAAGGCGACAGAAATATGCTTCGATGAGTAATATGCGTTTAATAGCGCGCACAGAAGGCGCTCCAAACGAGCGGACATATGGCCTAGTCTGAGTCGGGTCTGGACCCAGCAGCTATAAAACCGAAGTGTGTGTCCCATGCCCAGCGTACTTTCGGGCCATCAACTTAATGATGCATAATGATATGAGCCACAAGACGCGGCCCATTACCCACACAAAATACACATACTAAATAGAGTGAGAGAGTGAGAGAGAGAGAGAGAAGGACTCTCGTCTGTAGATTGAGGATTACAGACGATACATTTACTTTGAAATAATTTGTTTTTATTGGCATTATAATGATTTCTTTTGCTGGCCGCATCAAGTATGCGACATCAGCTTAAATGTCCTGTGTGCGTTCCAATTCTATTTTCTATTTAGTTTAATTTCATCAAAATATTTAAGCAGCTGCCAACCCAAATAGCCAACTACAACTATTTGTACCTGGTTGATGTGTTGAGTGGCAATTGAAGTGCAGCCAATCTAGTTGTCTGCCTGTCTGTCTGTCCGTCAGTCTGTCCGTCTGTCTGCTTGTCTGTCTGTGTTTGCCATGTACACACTTAATGCTGAAAGAGTGTCACTAACAATATCATCGCTCGACTCTCGCTCGCGCTGTTGCTCTGTGTGCGATCCTTTGCCCAGATATTTGTTTAGTGCAGGTGACATTTAAATTAAGCTGCCGTCGCAGGTAACGCTGAAAGTGCTTTCATGTCGGCCCCTCTTTCACCACATGCCACACATATGCGACTACATGGGGCGAGCTCGTTAAATCCAATAAACGTTTGCACTTTTTATTTATATAAATGAATCGCTGGGTTCGTGCATCTCTCCCGCGGAGGGTTTTGTTGTATGCTGCAATTGTTCCTTGCTTGATTAAATTTCTTTGTTTTTTTTTTGTTTTCTTCTATTTTTGTGTTTTTTCATTTGCTGACAATTAAACTAGCCAATTAAACTTTAGCCTGGACACAGGGCAGAACAGTCCCTATTGCCATCGCCTGGCCACGAATGGGGTTCATGGGGTCCTGTCCTGTCCTGTTCCGTGCTGTCCCGTGCTTTCCCGTCCTGGTGCTCTTCAGCTGCTCCTCTAACTGCCAAAGTGTTAATACACAAATACCCAAATGTGTAGTTAACACGAGTTTCTGCAGTGCCTTCGTTTTGTTAGCTGCTTCTCCCTCGCCACTTATGCTCCACCTCTTCCTCATTTGCCATTTTATTTTAGTTTGTTTGTTGATTTTTTTTTTACCTACCCCCCGTTTTGTGTTGTTTAACTCTGTTTTTGGTTTGGCAATTTATGTGAACGGGGAATTTTCTTGCCGTGCATTTCCACTTTATTGGCTTGTTGTTATTTTTTTTTCTGGTGTGTCTTATCTATTCGGTACGACCTCTACTCTAACTAACAATTTACCACTCCACCGCTCCCTTTGCACTCTTATTTATTGAAGTTCTAAATGCTTTGCCGAGCTGCAATGCCGTGCGGTCACGCTAGCCTATCGAAAAATCAAAACTAGTTTTCTTTCTAGTCACGACATTGGGCAATGAGCAGAAGCAATAAATAAAATAATATAAAGCAAAGTAAATCAATGCACAATTGACACAAACTCTCTTAAGGTGAGAATAATAACCAAAGCAACATTGAATTTTAAAAGGTTTCCACAGAACATATTTTACTTCAAATCAATAAACTGTTCGGACACCTGGCAAAAGCATTCACTTCAAATTACTGTCGACAAAGTGGAATGCTAAAAATAAATAAATCAATAATATTAGTATTGATTAAAAGTCCAATTATGTTGCTGGAGAATTCAATACAATCAACTTTACCTTTAAATTATCACATCTAATTTGTACGCATTTTAAATAAATTCTACTTCGATATATGGCTTGGCCATTACGCTCATATATATTATGCGCTGTCCAGTCGAGGATAAATCACAGCAAAATCAAATTACTCTTTCATCTGCAGGGCAAATAAATTGTGCTGCATATTACGTATACGTCGATTTGTACAGCTAGTGGATGGCAGAGAGGTATAAATTCATTGATTATTTATTTATGGCAACCAAAAAAGGTATGTTCGACTATTGTGTGCCATAGTTGATTGTCTCTGTCAACCACCCCGCCCACTAAACATTCAGTCTGCATGTGCGTGAGTTATTTTCGTTTTATATTGACTCGAAAATGTCAAATGCATAACGAGAACAATTCACAATTTTGATGTAATTGACAGGCAAAAGGGCTGTGTTGTGGTGGTGATGGGAGGGTGCGGCACGAGTCGATGGTAGTGGTGGTGGTTGAATTTGGGGCTTGAGTTTTGTTCGTCCCATCATAAAATGTCAAACTTTGTTGGGTTGTTTGTCGTAGCGGTAACATTTGGACAAACTGTTTTCTTATTTGACAGGCCATTTGGCAATGACATGAGGCAACCACTGAACAGATGCAACCACAGTGACGCAGACTGCGGTGCTTCCCTGTCACGCCGCCGTCGACCTCGCCGTTGCGCATCCCATAGCTATGCTGATGTCTAATTTAATATGCATAGCGCTTTAATTAGACTTTGAGCATGTGTTTTGCTTGTTCGGACTTACATAATAAATAAACAAACGTGCGGTTAAAACAATTAGCCGCAGTTACAGCAGCGCAGCCACAAGTCAAGCCGCAGCCTCAGCCGCAACTGCTTCGATTGATTGGCTCGCGCGAGGAGCAAAGACTTTTTGGGGCGTGCACCTTTAAGTGCAGTTGCCCCATTGCAATGTGGGCGAGTGGCGAATGGCGTGTGTGGCGTGTGGCGTGTGGTGTGTGGCATGTGTCATGCGGCATGTGGCAGATGGTATATGCAAAATGAAGTTGACATCTGCTTAAGTGGCTGGGGTTTTGGGCAATCCTCATGGCTTTTACGACGGCAATGCTGCAGTTTCATTTGCAGCTGCTGCTGCTGCCTGGCTGCCTGCTTGATTGGACATGAAATTGATAGCTCTCCCACACACACACACACACATATGCACACGTATACACATACACATGCATGTGTGTTCTTAAGCAAGTTAATTGAATTTTGCACTCAAGTCGTTGACGCTGTCGTTTTGGGCGCTGGGCTCTCTGGGCTCCTCTGGGCGTGACTGCTGCAATTGCCGCCACAGTCGAAACATTTAAACATTGACAAGACATTTGTGAAGTTTTAAGTGCATTAGCTGTCAGCTCGGCTAAGCGATAATTTCAAATTCCGCTGCAAATTGCAGTCATCTGAAATGCCCCCAAAAGCACGCAATGCTTTTTTGCCGAGTCAGAGAGAGAAAAAGAGAATTTCCGACGGAAAAACGGAGCAAACATTTCGTATTATGCCAACACAGGAATTTACTTAATGTTAATTGCCGTTTTATTGAGTACATTAATCACAGCGCATAGATCGTTTATCCCTAATCCCAATGCTTTATTTGTAACATGTGCAATTTGAAAATTGCATTCAATTTTACTGGATTTTGCATAAATCGCATCAAAGCACTGATGAAACCGATCAAGTAAAGTGCAATCAAATGATTGCAGTCGTATTTTTGACAACGCTAAATGAAAAGCAATCCAAAGATTACTTCAAAGTTTAGTGAATTTCAATTCGCTCAAAAAAAAAAAAAAAAGAAAAGGGCGAGGAGAATGAGTAAAAACGAAAACGCTGAAGCCATTAGTCAACGGTTTGTAGTTGAAACCATTAATGGATTAAGCTGAAATTCTGGAGCAGCACAATGAATAAATTGTCAGATTGTGCTGCACACTGGCAAAAGCCACATAGCTTTATGGGGTTAACCAGCAAAAGGGAGCAACATACGTCTGACCAGTGAGACAGAGACAGAGAGAGAGAGAGAGAGAGAGAGAGAGAAGCTGAGGAAACTGCCACATTGCTTACATTTCAATATGTTGGTGCTCTTGACATTTTGTTTAACTGTTAAACTGTTGCAAATGCCAGCTGTCAACTTTTTGCCAACTAGAAGGGGTAGAAGTCCGTCTGGGAGGTTGTGGTTGGGGGTTCGTTGGGGTTTTGGCTAAAAGTTGACCGTAAAGCCACAAGCAGGCCAGAAAAAATAGCAAAACATTTGTACGCAGCTTTTAAGCTAAGCCAAATGCTGTAGCTTTAAGCACGCTACGCTAATAGTCACAGTGTGTCAGTGTGTGTGTGACTGGGTTTTGTTGTGTGCGTGTGTTGGGCATTTTGTAAATCAGCGTGCAATTACCCGAACCGAGTTCCGTGTAGTTTGCAAGCGTATTAAGTTCATTTTTCATTTGCTCTCATGCATTAAGCAGCCCCAAAAGTAAGTTGCCTGACTTCCCCCCGAAAATAAAAGCACAAAAAAAAAGCCAAGCAGCCAAATAAGAAAGAAAAGCATAACGCAGAATCACTTTTTCACTTAGCTTCTCTATACATATAAGTATGCGTGTGTACCTCTCTCTCTCTCTCTCTGTATGTGTGTGGGTATATTTTGCCTTTTGGCATGCAAATAAAACGCCAAAAATGGCCCGCGGCCCGTTCCAGAAGACAAACAGCAAAACCTAAACCTAACCCAAGCCCAACCGAGACCAGAAACCAAGCCAACTTAAGCCAAACACGTTAGAGAACAGCGCGCACAATTTGCTTCTACCAAAATTCCAGCAGTCTCTTCCCCCCTTCCCAGCTCCACCCCCAGCCACCTTCTACAGCCAAACAGAACTAAACCAGACTGAAGCTGGCTCCTTTGGTCGGAGTACAATAAGAAAAATGCTCAAGTGCCAGAATGTGTGCAAAGAACTCAACTTTGGCACACACTTCGCGTTCTTGTTGTTGTTGTTGTTGTTGTCGCTGCCTTTTCCCTTTATTTCGCCTTGCAGATAATTTGAATTTTTTCCATTTGTTTGGTTTGGCTGCCAGTCTTCTCTCCTCCATGCCACCATGCCCCTTCATCCCTTGGCGGGTCAGTTGCATGCCTTAGTCTGCCTGTTTTTAGGAACTGTAAATTGCTTTAGTTGGCTCGCAATTTCAGCGGAACGCAACAATAAGCAGGCAGCAAGAGCTCCAAAGGACGATGGGGAGAGAGGGGACGGGGTGTAATATTTATGAATGCGCGAATAGTAATGCACTGCTTATAGCTCTGGAACTCCAACTTCACTCAGCACAGCATTCTTATCTATGCAATGCAATTGCCGAGCTACTTTTTGCAATTGCGAGTTTTGTTCTTTCGCACATTTTAGGTAAAATGCAGCTGAGAACTTAGTGAGATTAGTTCTATTGTCGAGCAGCAAGGAAATGTAATCCAATATAGATAATATTAGCACTGAATGGAGAATATTATTTACAGCTTACTCACATATGCGGCTAATTGAATTGAGATTGAACTGAAAACTATTCAAGCGTTAGTCCTTGCGATATTAAGCTTTGGAAAGCCTTGAATATATGGGATATACAATGGTTTATTCAAAATATTTCTTTGCAGATAGCACACAATATTTGAATACTTTTTTTTTCAATTACGGCAAAAGTGGCAAAACAGTTGTCAACATTTCCAGACACAACAGCACAAAACAGCAGCAACAGCTACGCTTCGGACTCGACGCAGAGCAGAGCAGAAAAGTACAGAAAAAGAAATAGCAGAAAGGAAGGAATTGTCAGGGAGATGGGAGGCAGTGGTGAAGGCAGTGGTAACAGTGGCAACTGAGACTGTAGTGTAGTCGAAGCAGCTGCAGTCCCAGAAAGGCAACCATGACGCTCTGTCAGCTGCAGAAAGAAAGATGTCAGTTGTCAACAACAATGCCCCAAGTTGCAACAATAAAATTCTGACACATTGAAAAATGTCATTGTGTAACTTAAGTAGCCAACATCACACACACTTACACACACACCCACACACTCACACATACACATTTTGCACATATGTGTATGTGTGTCTGGTGTAGGGGTTGATTATGTAAAACAAGGCGCATACAACACTGCCAGACACATCCCGAACTCTTCGGTGCCCCTCTTCCTCCACGCTCAGGCAGCTTTGTGCCGCCTTCATGTGCCCTGCCTGTTAATTTACTTGCAGTTCCGTTCCATTTTTATGGACTGCCGCCATGACACTTTTCCCCATGTGTGTATGTGTGTAGTTGGGTCCAACATTTGTTATGCAGTGATATAGCGGCTGCTAGTGTACTCAGCGTTTTATGTTTTACATGTTTACCAGAGATGAGCCCGTGAGCTCTAAAATTAGACGCTTTTCTAACTATTCCCAAAATTATTAAATGCTTATCTAATACTTTAAATTCAATACTATGTATTCATCAGACAGTCTCTAAATGCATATTAGCCAAGAGCAAAGAATTGAAATTTATAAAATATATTAAATAAACCCAGTTTAATAGTATGATATTAATATTTGAAAATTAGAAATTCCAATTAATTGCACTTCACATAAAGTCTATCAAACAATCTGTTTAGCTATTGATCAGCCCATATTCAAAACAGTCTTTGAATTAGAATTAGAAGAAACAATTTTCAAAATATAGAGCTTACATTTATTCTAAATTAATAACACTAAAGTGCAATTGCAGAATTCACCTTTGTTCACTTTCCATACTATTTACTTTTGGTCTTTTCAAATAAACTCAATTCGAAGTATGTGTTTATTTAACCGATCGGTCTTGACAAAAGCACAGTGTCTGACATGAGTATGAGTTTCAGGTAGCAGTTTGTAAAATAAAGAACTGAAATGTATTTGCATTATTTGCATAAATTAAGAGTTGTCAAATATTTATTTTGGTCTATTCAAACAAACTCCGACTCAGACTACATGCTATACTGATTTAAGTGCAATTTCGAGGCTCACGGTCACGCGCCCCTCTCTAAGTCAAGTACACACACTCAGTCAGTCATATTTGTTGTGTGAGCAGCGAGCAGCGAGGAGCGAGAAGCGAACAGCGTCTGTGTGTGTTGCTTATGCAAGCGAGAAATTTGTTATAATGTGCAGGCCATAGAAATGGGAGGACGGTGGAGAATATCGTAGATATTATGTATGCTTATGATAAACGCATAGGAAACCAGCGAGGCGTTCACTTGGCCCAGGCCTAGACAACATAGGATGTGCCATCGAGGTGGCAGGTTAGCCGGGGAGTCATGACGAGTCTTCGAGTTGAGTAGGAAGATGAGTTTAGGTGTGTGTGTGTGTGGCAACCCTAGCCAAAGTCATTTGTGGCGTCGATCAAGTGTACTGAGCCGTTTTATGGCTGCGCTTAACAAACCTCGACGAGGCCCGAGAAGCAAACTGTTGTTTCCTCTGTCGTTCTAGTCGTTCGTTGTACGCGAAGTGGTCTTATTTCAGATTTTTCCCCGTTTTTTTTTTTTTTTTGTGGCTTGTATTGCCGTCACAAGTTGTGCGAGGTGACAAAGTTAGCCCCCAGGAATACGAAGAGCACAACTGCGGATTGTCCGTGCCAGAGGCGTTTGTTACAAACTGAGGGCTGGGAAAAAACAAACGGCATAATTTAATTTCCAGCAGTTACAAAACACAACGTCGAGAGCTCAGCGCAGCGCAAAATGCCGACAGATCCGGCTCTTATCAGTCTGTCGGCATCATTATTACGTTTAATGGAAAATAATTACTTTTGGATAAGGCAAAGTGAAAGAAATAACAAGCAAACAGGAGAAAAAAATATAACAACAACAAGAGCTACACCAACAAGAGGAGGGAAGCGTTCCCTGGAGGCAAAACAACAGCAGCACTAAAGTGTTTTACTTGACAGTTTTCCCTTGCCGCTGTTGTTGTTGCTGCTGCTGATTTTCGACGCGGATTTTAAGTGGAGCTTAGCGAAATATTCAGAAGTGTTGAGCTGATTATTAGCATGCAAGGCAGCAAAATGCAATTCGTATAAAGGTAATTTGTCTGACACCTTTAAAGTGTTTCACACACATTCCGCATTTAGCAAATAAAAGTCATGTCAGAAATACATATACCCCAAAGGCGTACTTGAATAGAGTGAGAATTCCCCAAAATTAATGCAAACTACAAGGCGAGCATTGACAGCTAATTTGAAAGATGAAATCGTGTTGAATCTCCAATTTCGACGGCAAAAGAACTGAACATCAATTGCCCGCTGGGGGCAAATGCTCTGTACAAGCACCAGCTAATTAAGTAGAACTGTCAGTTTTTAATTAAATATACACGTGCCACATTCATAATAGGCCATACTGAGTGTCGGTTGAACAATTCAACATTTCAGTCTCTTGGCCACTGGCCAACGTTAATACCATGCAAGTGGTGAATGCGATTAAATTTAAGTTAATATTAAGCCGACGTTGAGTCGCACAGCCTCCAAATTGAAGTGCTGGGGCAACTCGGAAGAACAGGCAATTTTTTATTCCATCAGACGGCTGATTACATCAATTTCACTTGCTTCACTTCAATTGTGTTTGTGCTGTAAGCAATAGAGGGGAAAATTATGGGCAAAAATTCGCAGCTTTTATGTTGAATTTCATTGAGACGCAATTTATATTTTTAATGACGACAATATATGGCTGGAAGTTAAGGCGCTTAAATGTGAATTTTTGTATGAGTAAAAGTGTATACGATATGATATAATAAAGTAGGCAGGAAATGTATGTGATGTAATCAGATGCATAACTTGCATTAACTGGCAACTTATGGGCTTTTCTCTGCCTCGCCGCTGCTTGGAGTCGACTTTAATGAGCAAAAATGTGTTCACACTGAACGCGTTACGTAACCCACTTAAATATGTCATATGCATACGAGTGCGGGACTAATCATACGTCTAAAGAGCTCAGCATTTGAATTTCCAATGGCAGCCACCCTCAACGTATGCTGTGAATTATTTTGCGCATGAATGTCAGCAACAGCAGCAGCAGCAGCAACAGCAGCAGCAACAGCAACAACAGCTTCATCAGCTTAAATGTCAGCCTCAGTCACAGTCTCAGCCTCGGTCGCAGTCTCGGTCGCAAACGCAGTTGCAGAGGCTCGTTGCTCGGCGCTGGGTGTCGCTGTCAAAGCACTTTATGTCACAATAATTTGCAGCGCGCTTATGTATGTGCGTGTGCGTATGTGTGTGTGTTAGTGTGTGTGTGTGCGTGTATCAGCATTCGCATGTGCGCGTGCTGATGTGTGTGAGTATTATATATGCATTCATTTCACGTGCCAGCAGCTAACATCTTCACATTTGTAGGCAGCTTACAATTGGAGTCCGTGTTGGAGACAATATGTGTGGGTGCTTGAGTGTGTGTGTGTGTGTGTGTTTTTGGAAGGGGCTGTTGGCCAATATGCATATGTAAAATATTTATGAGCGCGTGCAAATTCATTTCATTGCTTCAACGCTTTTGCCTTTTGCACTGCTCGTTATACTAACTCACAAAGCTCACTTGACTTACGCAACAGCTTCGCCGGGCGTATGAAATACCAGCGCAGACGGACTTTTGATTCACAAGTCACACTCCAAGATTGAAAAATGGAAATTGTATCACATCCATACGCTAGCACAATAACTTACAAGTTGCAGATGGAATTCAACTGTTTCAGAGCGTTGCATTGACTAATCAAATCAATTGCCAAGCAAGTGTATAAAAACTAAATTTATAAAATAGCGACTTTCAGGGTATCTGAAGTGCGATCTTCTGCTGGCTTCTGCTATTACATTGGGGCTCTATTTTATTGTTATATATATTCGCAGTCATTTCTGTGTTGCGTGTTGGCGTTGCACACGAATTTAATGCAGCGCATAACAAATTTTCGCAGCACATTTTCATGGTCTGCAGGGCTTATGGCCTAACTGGCTAAATGGGTGGCTGACAAATTGTCAACCCCTTTGGTGTTGCAAATAAATACAACACTGTATACAAATGTGCAATATGCGCGACACACGTTCATTCCAATTGTATTTATGTTTCATGCTGTGACGCTTTACCAGCTGCCACAACTCCACCAACTTCGGAGGGCCTCGGAAATCGCAAACATATTTTCTGCACGCCGCACGCGGAAATGAGAAAAAAAGGCAACCAAAATAATTTGTTGGGCCAATGGTAATAGGATTCACAGCTGCTGTTTGGAGAGCGGCTGCAGTTTTTATGCGCGCATATATAAATTTGTGGATCTGAATCAGTATTCGAACGTTTTAACTAATTTAAGTAGCAAACGGCGAAATGGCGAATGGCTAATGTTGAATGGCGAATGGCGAATGGCAAGTAGTTAACATTTGTAATTCGTTTATGCAATATTCACGCGCATTTACGCATTACATTTTATGTTCTTTGTCTGCTTATTTACGAGCCCAAACGGGGGCCAACGCGGCGTATGCATAATATAAGCTCTGTCATTGCCGTCGCGCTTGAGCCACTGTATCCCATATATTGATATTGCTATTGGCAGTTGTGCGCGCGTTGTTTGTGTGTTGTGCGTTGTGCGCTGTGTTTGTGTTTGTGCTGCTGTTTGTGTGGCAATTTCAAAGGATTAGGCGCCTGAGTGCCCAAGGATCTGACAGCAACGACACCGCCTGCAACAAGCTGCCCGTTTTCCATTGACTTTGCATACAAATTAAAGTTTCCAAACGCTCGCTGGCTGGTTTATGTAATTGAATTAAGCCCGCGGATCGCAGCCAGCTTGGCGCCAAACTCCAACTGCATTCTCCCAACGGGGGACGAATCGCCGCATCGTCTGTATTTATTGCACATGCATTTGGGGGACGACCAACAACAAGCACTTTGATCTATTGGGCCCGAAACAAAGCTTTAATTCCTCAAGAGCTTAATACTTTTAATGTTCACTCGACTCGTTACAGATTGTCCTTTATTTGTCCTCAATTGCAGTTAACTAATTGCAATTGTATTTCTGATAATAGAATTGAATTGCAGTCTTTAAATGCATTTATTCAGTAATCTGAATGACTTTAGATCGGGTCTCTTCTGCTCATATTTTCACACTTTTTGCGCATGAAATATGAGCATCTATTATTTATTTCTGCTGCTTTTGCACATTCTGGAGTTCATTCATCAGTTTTTTTGTTGCGTTCTGTGTTGTGTTGTGTTCGCTCTGACAAAATCTATTACTTAGCTGCTCCGGGTTTGACCTATGCGAGGGGAACGTGCATTGAACTGGTCGCGTGTCAGGTTGCGTTCAGTCGCCTTTGCAACGGGTTGTGCATTTGCCCCAAGCTGCTCTCTGGGGTACCATACCGATTGATTGGCTCTGGGGCGGCGCGATGCGTCGCATTTGTCCTTTTGTTTGTTGGCCATGTGCCAATGTGTAATACATATATATATATATATGTATATATTTCTTTCTCTCTCTGTGGTATGTCGATGCGATTCATTGTATTTAGTGAAGAGCAACAACGGCAGCAAGTTCTTCTTTCTGATCTCCTCCCCAATGCTCTTCAGCTGATGCAGCAGCTGTATTAATCGGATTTTGGAGTCCATTGTTGCAGAGCTGCAGCTCTGCATCGACGCTGTGCACTTTAAGTTGCAGTTGCATAATGTCATTGTTTGTTGCATATTTACTTTTTGACGCTTCTCTCTCTCTCTCTCTCCTGTACTGGGCTAAACTTTTGCCTTTTATGCCACTCAGGCATTCTGCCAATCTGCCAATCTGCCACACAGCACGTATGTCGTTTATGTCGTTAGCTCTGCTTCGTTTCGATTCGAGTCCATACCATTCCATTCTATCCATTCTATTCTATTCTATTCTGTTCAGGTTGATCCACATGCGATGTGTGTGCCTGTCTCTCTGCCTCTCTGCCTGTCTGTCGTTCGTGTCTGGCTGTGAGTGGGGAAAGTTGGCTGATGTAACTAAGTAATATTGGCAGTTGCATTTGGGTTATTGTCTTCTTCTCTGCTGTCTGCTGTCTGCCGAGTTGAGCTAGGCAATCTGGCAGCCATTGAGCAGTAACTACTCGCAGAAGAATGTGAAGCACTTCCTCCCACAACTGGCTGCCAGTTGGTTGTAAGTTTGCCGCTGTCTGCTGTGGTCTGCTAACCGAGAGGGAGTCAATTGGCCGGCAATTGAGTAGAACAAAATAGTTAAGTACATGAGCGGAAATCGCATTAAAATCAGCCACATTTACATTGTTCAACAGTTGCAACACATGTTATCGATTACGAGCACAATACGCTGCCAACACGTATACGCCCCATTGCCCCATCGCCTGAGGATATGTTGCTCGAAGACGACGACGACGACGACAGGTTGCCTCAAATCATGCTTAATTGAAAACTCGCTCGCCGCACTATTTATTATCTTGAAATAAAAATATGCACAATTAAAATTGATGCTTTTTTTTAAATGGTTGAAATCTGTGGCTGCAACTTCAACGCAGTTTGCAGTGAATGTGCAATGGAACGAAGTGCGTCAAACAGTTGAAAATTAAACAGTAGCCATAGACTATTTGCTTGCCACAGACTCCGTCCGGCATTTAACGTTATCAGTGTGTTGCTTTCGGTTGCCGGCAGCATTTTGCGGCACGTTCAACGTTTGGGCTGCAGCTCTCAACGAATTTCAACTTGATTTTCATGCTATTTGTTCGAATTGTGAGCGACTGTTTTAGATTTTTTTCTTTTTTTTTTTGCGTGTCTCTTGGTTTTGTTCAACCCCGATTTTTGCATGTTTTGTGAGTTGGCAACATTTACGAGCATCGACGACGAACAAAAAAAAAACGCAGTTTCGTTTGGTCGCTTGGTTGCATTTTTCACGTTACCCTCCCCACGCTTCCCTTTCATTTTCACTCTGCTTTCGTGTTGCGATCCGTGTACGTTTGGTCCATTGGCAGGCACGTGCATGGCAGGACAGCCGTTGGCCATTATTACACCTCTCTGGGTGTTGCTGCTGCTGCTGGTTGTGGCAGTTGAAGTTCGGTTGGCTCTGGGGCTCACGTTAAGTTGCGCTGTAGCTGTATAAAGTGCATTTTGTTGCCACTTTTGCCGGCATTGGCTTATTTCGTTTGATTTTATGCGGTTACGTGAATTCATTGGCCATCCTGTCTGGGGGCAGTTTGGTGTTTTTGCAACGCGCTGCAATACGGTGCAACGCGGTGTGGTAGCAGCTTTTTAACGTAAGCGATTTTTTATGTACGCCTGTGGTTCTTTAATTTCAATCATTTTGCCAGCTAGTTGACTGGCAAAGTTCAAAGGACGCGTCCCACTCAGATCCACACGTTAATAAATATGCAAATGCAATTGCGATGCGTGCGCATTTTGCGCAAATGCGATTAGCGCGTTTCATAGTTATTTCTGTGTGTGTGTAGGTGGCGTCTAATTTCAGCCATATGCCATAACACTAACACGAAAGCACACATTACTAATTGCGATATCATTAGACGCGTGTGCGGTGAGCTTTTTGTTAGTCGGCTTTAATGCTTTAATGGCCACTTGAGTCGCAAAAGTTTTGCGACTAGTTTGGCACTTTTTCTACCTGTCTTCTAATCCCGCCACGCCCACTCGCCCGCCCACGTCTCTCTCTGTCTAGTGTCCCCTCACATATCTGCCGCAAATTAGTTATAATTAAGTTGAGCACACGTTGCCAGGCATAACACTTAAGCAGGCAGCTACAGTTATAGTCGCCTTCAAAGTCACAGACGTATGTTACGTTCCAGCCAGTGAATACCCTATAAAGGACAACAGCTTGAGGCTATATTTACTGCTTGCAGGGCATTTGAGGCGTCGTCGTGGCGCATTTCCTTAGTTGTTTAATAAGCGTTTGCCATCTATCCGCACTTTGGAGTTGGAGTTGGAGTTGCTTAGTCGACACATTAAATGTAATTAGCTGTGCTAAGGTTAGCAGGCAGCACAAAACTACGGCCGAGACAGCGAGACACTCTCTGACTCGCCTTTCGTCTAATTAGTTATCTAAAGTTTCGCCAGCGACATTAATGCCAACTGAGACGAGATCTGGGACTGGGCCGGGGTCTGGGTGGGGCGTGGCAAAAACACAACACAAATTGCATAGCATACACAGCTGCATTAGCATTGACTCGTCTAGCTGTCTGTGCAAAGTTTGCCACACAAATCATTCTCAGCAACAGCAGCAACGAACAAAAATGCGAAAATTGCGCAACGCTCTTTTTTTTTATGCTTATTTCTGCTGTTCTTATTGTTTCTACAGTTTTTCTTGTTGCCGCTGTAAATCACTGAAAACATAATGCGCTGTATTTAAAATATGCGCACAAATGTTCCCGCCACTGCAAAAGTGTAGGAAGTGTTTTTTTGTTTCTTTGCCTGTCTTTCTTTACTGCCAAATATTCTTGTTTCTGTGCTCTGCGGTCTATGGTATTGAGCAGCTTGTTGTTTGCTCTACATGATGCAGGCATAAATGGCTTTTCCGCTGAAGGAGCCCAGCGAGTACTCAGTACTCTGTGTAATAATCATAAGAAAATAAAGTATATTTCTGCTACCAACTGCGCTGCGCATGCCCATTATTTAACATAATATTTGTGCTTGTGCTTGGTCTTGGCAGTTAAACACATGAAAAATGTGTTGTTGTGTAGAGCACCACAGTTAAATAGTGCAAATACTCGAAGTTCATAAAGTTTTTGGCACTTGTATGTGAAGTTGATGTTCTTCAAAGTGTCATTTAATTACTTAGCCCAACTACGCATTCAGTCCACTTCATTTAGCAGCTTGATGCGTTTTTATTTTATTTTTTCTTTGCCTGATATCGTATTCATATCATATCGCGATTTGCCTGCGGCCAGTGCAAATGTTTTTCTGCTTGTTTTTCAAGAGCGAATATATTAACAGATACCATTTATTCCGCTTTTTTTTTTATGCGTTCACATTTTACATATACAGCTGTGTATATCTATCTGTTTCTTTATTTTTTTTTTTGGATGCAGCGTGCTCTGTTTATGCTGTTAAACCGAATACAAAATATGCAAATAAACGACGCCGACAACGGCGAAAAAAATCGAGAGTGTCAGGCCGTGGGCCAATTTGGACGGAGGCGAAGTCAACGCATTTTAAATTGCTGAATTTGCAAAAAAAAAAAATGGAAAATCATAATAAATAAATACAAATTTATATTGCACATTGTAGATGAGGCTTCCATTCGGGTTCAGCTTCAGCATTTGCTTTGTTTTTTATTCTTTCTGTTGTTGTTGTTGTTCTTGCTTTTGCGTTGTCAACAAGCTTTTATGAGGGGAGCCAACGTTTTCAATTTATTTTCAATGTTTCTCTACCGCGCGCAAAAAGGAAAAGCAGAAGAAAGCAAACGTAAATTGAACATTTTAGCGCGCTTTTAAGCAATGTCGTCCTCAGCACCGACACACATCGCCACACCCTTCGCTCACCTGGCCAACAACAACAGCAAACAATAACAACAACAACATGAATGGCAAAAAACATTGCACTTAGAACTTCCGCACGATAAAATTAAATGACGGCTGCTTTGGGGTGTAGCCAGGGGAAAAAGTAAACTGTACGAACTGTGCACAACAATATATATCAAAGTGGAGCAGATGAACGATAGCAACAACAACTAAAACAACAACAACAACAACAACAACAAGAACAGCAGCAGCAAATCACTTATGCTGCCATTTAACGTTGGGCGGCTGTTTGTTTGAAGTGGTGCTGAAATTATGTTAACGTAACAAGGTGAAAGCGCAAAATGAAAAATCACTTAAACAATTTGATTTTTTGATTCGTCCCCAATACACTCTGAATGCCCCTCCACTCTGAAGCCGTCTCCTCTTCCTTCACGTCCAGCTCCTGTTCTGTTGACAGCACTTAGTCGAAGCCAGTGTAAATGTCAGACTGTTTAAAGATTTATGAACTTCGCTGGCTGCTTTGCCTGCCTGACTGCCTGCCTTCCGCGCCTGAACTGCTCATAAATACGCATAAACATAAAACCACTTGATTTTGGCCTGGCTCATAACAAATCTTGTGCCAGTTACACAGTCAACATCACGTAGCAACGTATCGACAACGACACAGACAGTGAGAGAGTGAGAGAGAGAGCTGGAACTCGAACAGGCCACCGCACGAACTTTATTGATAAAGGCATAATTTATTTGAACAATCGACAAAACGCTATTGTCAATAAAGCCAGATAAATATCTGGCATTGTGGCAGTTTCATCATGTATATGTATATAGGCATCAATATACTACTATATATACAGTCTATTCTGCGGCTGTCGTGACAAAAGCGACCATAAATGGGGATAAGCAGCGACATGCTTTATTACCAACCAACAAAAAGCACGGTAGGTATTTGCCTACTTTGAGCTGCTCAAAATAGTGAAAAATATCTAGATTGATCATTTCTAAATCCTGAACATACAGAATACACACATTTCGTCGTATTTAAATTGGTTTTATAAACGCATATCGCAATCGTTTTGTTGGCATTTTCGCCAGACTGTGCCCATTGTATACCATTGAATTAAATGGTCAATGGCGGCGGAGACGATAACGAAATACTGCGGGTCGCGTAATAAAGTCAATATTTAATTGAATCGTAGTGCTATTTATGCCCGTCGCATGTGCACATAAAGGTCAGTTTAATGAACAAATTGGTTAATTACATTGGAGTCTCTTCAACAATGTATTGCATACACACAGGCGCAGCACATCTGCAAAATATATATGTACATATATGTATGTATTTGTATATTGAAACGGTCCTTTGATGACGATGGCCGAATGTTGATCAAAATGCCTGAATAAACACACTCTGTACACACACTCATCTAGCACAATACGATAAGTGCTGCTCGTGCCACATGTGGCGTGCCACGTCGAACTATTTTGCACTTTTTAAGGACTGACAGATGCTGCTACTTTCCAGCTCTCCAGCTCTTCAGCTCCCCATCTTGAACCACATTTGCCCCGCACTCTCCCCACACCAACTTTGACTTCTTCTTCGCCTGGGTCGTCATCGTCTTTAGCTCACTTGGCAGGCAAACATTATCGCCTACGTGAGCAGTAAGCATAAGTGGCTAAACGAAGCCAACAAATTTGTTGCCGCCTTTTGACGCCTTCAAGTATGCTGCGGCATTCACCCTCTGTGTTTGCCTGTGTGTTGTGTTGTGCTGTGTTGCGTGTGGCAAATGTCAATTTGTTGAGCATTTACACGTGGCACTGATAATTTTATTTGATTTTTATTTAATGCTACAAATTAGTTGTTGATTGGACGTCGACTTCAGGGACCGCTTTAAAGTTATTATTATTGTTGGCATTATTCTATTTGTGCGGCATGATTATTTTAGTGCTCTGTCGCCGAAGCTCTTTAATTACATTTGGAAAGCAACACTTGAAACTTTGTCCGCCTTACTAAACTTACCGCAAAAGCACAAAAATAAATGTCGAAGAAATTAGCGGGACGACGGAAGAGGAAAAACGAGGGAAGGCGGACAAACGCGCAAACAAAATGACGGAAATGGCAATGGAAGTGGGCGACGCAACGACGATGGCCGCGACTATGGCGAGGACGAAGGATATCACGAAGTGTCGCCCAGCCATAATGACAGCGTGTTATAAACTTTTGCAACAGCAGCAGCCACCATCAGCCAGATGAAAAGTTAAAAAACTGCTGCATTAAAGCTGACGCCGGAAGTTGGTCGCCCTTCCCACTCTCCCTTCCATTCCCATTTCCACTCTCCCATCATTGTTGCCGGCCAAATGGCGTTTACATGTCAAAGTCAGAGGGGCCATCAATAGATAGATACATACCTGCAAAGGAACAGAGCAAAAAGATGTATACAAATTAATAAGGGATCGACTCGAAATCACTCAAATGTCTCATCTATGTATAACGAACGACTCTCGATTTACTTTGTTAATTACAAACGTTTAAATGTCACGCCCCAGAAGCAGACTTCAGCTCGACCAGCTTCGAAGTATTTTTAGAGCCAGACAATGACGACTAACGGAGGACGGCGGTGAACGGAAAACAAAATGCAATTTGGTAAGTTTGTTGGGCTAACACACAGCCGTCTGATCCACTTTTACTACACCCTGTAAATGGTTGTACAAAAGGGGTATACACAATAATATGATATGATTTATGTCAAGTGGAGAAGTCGCATCTATTAAAAAGTTGAGCCTGGGAAACACAGTTTTGCTTTTCGAAAATAAATCTATCTTTTAGTTAAAGTCAAAAGTTCTAGAGTCATGAATTTAGTCTCGACAAATTCTTTTCTTTTTAGCCTGGCTTTAATAGTGTTTTATATTTAAACGTAAACTTTTGCTTATTCCCCAAACTTGTCACTTCTTTGTAGTTAACACTCAAACAGTTGGCTTCTCGAGGTGTTCAGCTAGTCGATCAGCCTTCGAAGTTTCGTAGCTTCTGACGAAGTGTGCGTGTTCTACAACTAGCGTCACCATTGCGGCAACACCACAAATAAATAAGAAGGAAGAACAACAAAAAAAAAAAGAAAAAAATAATAAACTGCGACACAGCGACAGCAAACAAACATTAAAAATGCACAACACCCAGCCCAGAGGCAGGATTGTGTGGCCCAGGGACCAAAGGACAACACGCTGAGCCACGACTCGGCTAGAGCAGAGTAGATAGAGTAACTGGTTTGCGTGTCTAACATTGCCCACTGCCGGCGGCCATATCGACCCAGACAGACGGAGCCGAAGAACTTCAATCATGATAAGGTCGAGATGTTTCATTTCTAGCAGTCAACTTAAAGTTAACTACAGCGAGATGCAAAAGTTATGCGCAATCCACAAATTGAAACTTTGTTTCATGAACTGCAAGAAAAATAATAAGTTATACATATATATATATATATGTATATGCTGCGTATTTTCGAAGACTTTTCAGTTTGACCACAAGCATTTTTTCACAGCTGAATGCTCGACTGACTTTCCAAGGGCCACTGCGTCAGCGAGCACAGTTATAACAATGTACGTTAATCTATCTTGTGTACTATATATACATATGTACATATAAAGTAAGTTGTGCTCGTCTTCTACTTCTACTTTTATTTCTACTTATATTTTGTATCATTCATCGCATAATCTGTTGAGCAGAGCGGGCAAGATGGAAAACTCATTTCGGATATCTGAGCTCATTTCAAGTTATCAAATGATTCTCTGGAATTGAGTTAATTACAACTTTGTCGTATTCATTAAAAAAATAAAACACAAGTCTGCATAGGTTGCTATGATGTTGGTAGTCTAGTAAG
Source organism: Drosophila siamana (assembly GCA_035047445.1). Lineage (NCBI taxonomy): Eukaryota > Metazoa > Arthropoda > Insecta > Diptera > Drosophilidae > Drosophila > Drosophila siamana. The sequence goes on from JAWNPP010000081.1 coordinate 715,057, forward strand.
TAGATCAGATTCAGATAGATTCATATTTGTTTTGTGCCCTTTTTTCGCATTCCATCAAATTATCTGTTCATCGTTCTTGCACATTTGCATGGAGTTCTTTGTCTTTTGCCTTAGCAGCAGCCAAAGGATGTCAAGCGAAGCACATAGACACAGATATTCTCTCTTTCTCTGTCTTGGTTATGGGGATACAAATGAATAGATAAGGCCAACTCAATGGAATATTGTTATTTTAATTGCCAGCTTTGGACCCTAGACGCAACTTGCAACGCACAACTCAAGAGACGCGGAGACAGCGAGATAAAGAGAGAGAGAGAGAGAGAGGGAGAACGAGGGAGCGAAGGAGCGACTGGGAACTTCACACAGCAGAGTTCAACAAAGGACGACATTTGTAGCTGGCGAAAATAAAATTAATTTAAAAGTTTCGAAACAAGTTTTCCATTATGTGAAGGGGGAATTCGAGTACATGCAGCGCAGTGCTGAGCAGCGCAGCAAACTGACAACTTGCGCTGCAGTAGTTAGAAACATTAAAAGTTCTGCCCGATTGCCGACTGGCGTTCATATTTCTGGTTTTTTTGGGCAGGACACGGGCAGGACATGAGGCCAGAAACAGCTCGGTCAGCGATTTAACAGCCTCTCCGCGTTCGCCGTTGGCCTTTGCTCTTGCGCTATTTAATTATAATTATTGAATTTTAAATGTCGCCAAAGTGCGCGACTTGGATTCCTTTGCTTGCGAGGAGTGCGTTGTGTGTATGTGTGTGTGTGAGTGAGTGTATTTTCCTGGTCACCTGCTTTTCACCTGCCCACTTTGTAATTGTTTAAAAGCTTTGCGCTACTTCCGTTTTTCGGCATGAATAATAAATAAATAAATAAATAAGCCGCGTTGGAATTTCGTGTTTCTTTTATTTTGCATTTTTTGCTTTTTTTTGCCTTATTTTCGTTGCGTAATGAAATTGCACCTGACGCTGAAATTAATGGGCAACGACGTTGATTCTCTTTCTCATTCTCTCTCGCGCTCTCTTTGACTTGCTCGCTCGCTCTTAATGCTTTTGTCGTAGCCGAAAGCATGAAAATGTTTGCGCTATAAACAAAATTATTTCAACTATGAGTGTAGCATCGTGTTTTTTTAGCATGTGGCAGCTGCCACTGTGCTGCAAGGCTGGCTGGCGCAAGTGAAAAAAACGCCAAAAGCGGCAACTGCATAAATCCCTAATATAAATTCATATAAAACACGCAGCGAGCGAATAAAAAACAAAAAAAAACGTTTGAAGTTGGCGTGATTAAATAAAAATCTGTTTCGCATACGATAATATTGCTTTAAATTTATAAAAATTCGTTTACGACCACAATGCATATTTATTTAGTTATATGCGCATCCGATTTGCGTAACAAGTTTCATGAAACTCATTACAAAGTAATGAAAATTTTGATAAAAAAAATTCAAATATATATTTTGTTGCTGATTATAATAGACGAACCAAGCTAGTTTATGCTGAAGAATTTAAATGTTTAATTATAACCATATTTTGCATTGAAAGCACAAAGTCTTGCATTATATAACAGATCTAATAAAAATTACTCAAAGATATTGTAAAAAGTGAATTGTAAAACTCAAGCTTAAGACGCCAATTGACGAAATGTTTTTCGTTACAAATTCTTAAAAATTATGTTGCGAATGCTGCGTGTAATTAATGCAGTTTATAGCATGTTTTTAGCCTGTTTAAAATCTGAGTTGTCGGTCGTTAGCCTTTATGAGTGGTGCTTAATGCTCCGTTACCCGCTTCTAAGCAGCTCAGCAGCAACTTATCGTTGTTTGCTTGTTTGTTTATTACTTGCTTATTTTTTTGTTTGCCTGCATACAAATATATATGTATGTATATCTATATCTATATATATATATATATATATATATATGTATATGTTTTTTTGTGTGTGCGTTTTTTCGTGTGCTGTCAACGTAAATTGTTAAGCCGCCTTGACGCCCGTCACTTAACTTCATTACGGCGTCGATGCTGAGCGATGTCCCGAACGGGATAAGGGATAACAAGAGGACTGGTGTTAAGGCTAAGCTTTATGGCGTGCGTAATGCCAACGCATTGGCCAATACCATTGCAAAATGAGCCAACGTTAGCCCGAAACGTGCTAAAATTTAATGTTTTGGGTTCAGTTCAGAGCTCAGTTCAGTTCAGCTTGGTTTGGTTTGGTTTGCTTTCTCGGTTTCGGTTCGGTGTGAAAGACTGGTAATGTAAGCGAGCGCAAAATGAATGATAAACGAGCACACGTCAAATTGAAGCCAGTGTTGGGGCGAGCCTACGGCGGGCGGCGAGGAAAGGTGGGGGGGGAGGACGGGCGGACGGGCGTGTATTGTGAGTGGAGCCGGAACAGCTGCCAGGGCAGACGTTGGTTGCTCTGGTTATATAAATGGTGCATGAAAAAGCCAAAACAACAAAACGACGTGAGTTGCACGTTTACATTAGAGCGGGGAGACTGAAGTGACAGGCGAGCTGTAGTGTGTGCGTGTGTGTGGGAGTGTGTGTGTGCACTCCCTTCACTCCGCCGCTGGGCCTTTGTTTACACTGTAGGTGTTGCCAGTCGCCAGCCGACAGCCAGCAAAGTTTTTTGTCATTCGGCGATATATTTTTGTTGCTTGCTGCTGCTGCCGTTCAAATTAGAATTATTGAAATTTACTTAGTTTGGGAGTCAGCTGTTTTTATAGCTTTCAATGCATGCATAATGAATCCATGGCATTAGCCCGAAGCCCCCTTCGCTTTTGTTGTCTGCTGATTAAGCCCCAGACATTTGCTGCCTACTTTTGTGCGTGACACGGTGTGGCAAGGTGTGAGACTGTGCAGGCAGCCAGGGAGGCAGGGTTAACGCATAAGCCATTCAGTCAACAAAACAAACTGTGTGCATGGAGGCCAACTGTCAAGCAGCTAAACGTCATCATGCTACTCTGCTGCATCCTGTCTGAGGGCTGATGCTTGCAACTTCAGTGGGACTGCTGACAGCTGCCTAACTCGGGGCCGGGGCTCGAGTTTAGCTGGGACAACTTTGTTTTTTTTTTGTGGACTTTCTACCTGTCTACGCGTGATTTTCATGCAGCACTTTTTGTTGCTTGGAGTGCCGTTAACGCGGCATATGTTTACAGATGTTACAACTGCAGATGGCTGAGCATCAAAGCGCAAGATAAATTTCACAAACACGCCCAAAAAGCTGGCGGACCCAATCTGCATGCGTCACCATGTTGCACATGGACGAGGACGCAGCATAGAATATGATTTTTACCAGATTGACGACAGCTTTCTAGTCAAACAGTTTGCATTGCACGACCTGATACATGGGGCTCAGAGATTTTTGCGCATCTGCTGCTATATTGAATTCTACGTAATTCGACCTTAATTATTTTATGCATTCATTTGGCTTAACGTGCTGCGTTAATTATAAAATGAAATTATGTGTAATTCATTCTGTTTGTCGACATTAACAAGCGTACAATTTAAAATAGGTTTTTAATTGTTAAACAAGGGAGCAATTAATACGCATAATCAGTAATCAAAACCCCATAGTAGACTTTTAAATACTCAGTAAAAACCTATGGAACTAATTTCAAAATAGAAAAAATCATGCAAAGTTTAATTATTTGTTTTATGAGATGGGTAATGATTTCAAAGTATGAGTAAAAATAATTGTATTATACAACATAATTGACAAAAAAAATTATTGAAATAACAATATGGATATTTATGCTTTTGAAATTGCCATAAAAACGACGTAAATGACTCTTGGCAATATATCAATCAATAATGTAAAAGAGTGTTTAAATAAAAAACGTTGGCTTATTAATAACACGAAAAAATGCGAAAATCATTATTAATACGTCATTTATAACAGAGCAACGTAAATCAATGGGAAAAAGTCATTTAATACACTGTGAGAAAGAGGAACAACAACAGCAACAACAACGACAACAAGGAAACGTGTAACACATGATATTATTTTATTCGTTCTATTTTTTGTGTCCATATTTTTAGCATATATCACAATTAAAATGCTCTGTCGGAGGCGGGCAGATGAAAGGCCGTCAAACACGTTGCAATTGATTTTCATACGAAAAAGAGAAAAAACATTTGCAATAATTACCGAAAGCTACCAATGCTCACAAATGTTGAGGATTGTTTTGTAAGCCTTCCCCGCTCCCCCGCTCCCCATGCCCCACTCACTCAAAGTTGGCTCACCTGTCTGACAATTGGCCAGACAACAACAAAAAATTAAGACAAAAAGTTGGCTATCAACGCTGACCACTCGCCGTCTGGCAATCAGCGAACGTTGCCTTTCTCTTCACTCTCTCTCTCTGCTCCTCTGTATGATGACTTCAGTTGCCTGCCTGCCTGGTGGCGTTGTGTAATTTTTCATTTGCAACCCCAACACCTTTTTCAATTTCAGCAATACAAATGTTTGAATTTGTGCCGCTTGACTGCATGTTGCCCCCACCACATCGCCCTTCCCCTCACCGCATATCCCGTTGCGCATAGTCGACATGGCTCTGAGCTGCATTGCCTGTCGCTTCCCGTTTGCCAGTAAATGCAATAAAATTTCAATATGCACCATGACACTGTGTGTGTGTGTGTGTGTGCGGGGCATGGTGGCATAGTGCGGGGGCAAGCACGACAGGTAAATGGTGTTTTTTGGAGACGTGTGAGTGCTAAATGAAAACACGTTCAATTTTTGAGTTGAGCCAAGTTGGCTGCCATTTCCATTTTCATTTTCATTTTCATTTTGCTGCCGCTGTTGGTGTATTTTGAACGGAGCTTAGCAATCAATATGAGAGCGGCAGCCACTTGTTTGGCTTGCCGCACTTAAACTTGCCCCAAAGTAGCTGCTTATTTGAGCTGCGACAGTTGGGGAGTTGCAGCTCTGAGCCTGAGTGGTTGCAGTCTCTTGCTCCTTACATATTCTCAAGTGCATTTGTGTAGAAGTGTGTGTTGTTGGGCTGTGTGTGTGTGTGTGTGTGTATTTTTAGACTTGTCTGCGTCTTTTTTGGCACTCAGTGTGAGGCAGCAATATTGCAGTTTTTGGCTCAAGTTGCCTCGCTTCTTGTTATTTATAACTTTTTCTTTAGCAAAAGCGGCGCGTGCAAAAATATCAATTGAACACGTTTCAAGACACACACAGACACAGACACACGATATGAATTCTTGTTTCTTCACTTGCTTTCTATGTCATACAAAGTGCACTCGAGTGTTGATGAGGACGGCGACAACAACGACAACGACAACGGTGACTGCGTCGCCTTTCGCAACGGAAGTTGCTTGTGGCAGCGTTGAATATTCTTCATCTTTTCTCACTTTTCTGTTGTGTATTTCTTCGTATTTCTTCATCTTCCGTTTTTTTTTTTTTTTTTTGTATCTTTTTTGTGTCTTTCTCTTGGCACTTTCTCAGATATATATTTTGTTAGAAATGGAGACGTTTTGTCTTCGGCTGTCCCTGGACAAGCATGCCATTGTTAAAGTTTGCTTAATTGCAACGTTTTGTAACATAATTGCGACTACAGCCGTCGCTGTAGCTATAACTGTATCCGTCAGATACACTGCAATCCCCATTGTTTCCCTCAAGTGGCGTACTAAACGCTGCTGCTGCCGTCCACACACACACACACATACTCACACACACACACCGATTGTAGATTGCGCACAAAGTTTCGAGTGCGTTTCGACTCGCCCACCTAACAATAGTCCTATTGATTGCCAACTCGCCCCTCCACAGAAAGCGAAAAAACTGCCAGCGCCTGTAAGTAGGCAACGTTTTTTTTCGCTCTCTCTCTCCACTTCCGTTGCTGCTGCTGCTTGGCAACAAATCATAATTAGGCTGGGACACTGCATAATTAACGCTATCGGGCCCACATAATTATTCCGGTGTGCGAGTGTAGGTGTCTGTGTCTCTGTCTCTGTGTGTGTGTGTATGAATGCGTGTGTATTTATTATTATTATCAGCGAGCGGCATAAAAACTCGCTTAGTATGCCAGTCAGCGTGAATTTCGTGTGCTTCTCTAAACTTTGTTTTTTTTTTCTTTTAGCGGGCATCAATAAAAAGTGCACAGCAGTAAAAATTCAACCCCCACGCACATATGTATGTGTGTGTGTGTGTCGTGTCGCGTATGCAAATGACTTTGGCGCCTGGTGCGTCATTTTTGCCTCACACCAGGCGATGGCGACGACGTCGACGTCAACGGCAGCTCGGCTGTTGGCCAAATGAAGCTAATGGTGTCAAATTCAAATCGCGTTTCATATGTTTTACTTTTGTGCGCTAATTTTATGATCATTTTGGCACTGCCACCGCGTGGAACGTAAACTCCATCATCATCGTTACCATCAACATCATCACGTCACGTGTAATTTACAGCAACCTTTTTTTTTTTTTTTGTTGGTGGAGCTCGCCTTGCCAAGCATCCCGACCTCTCTCTCTCTCTCCCTCTCTTTCTCTCTGCCTCTCCCCGTCATTCTCCCTGTTGGCTTCACACCATTCTCAATGTGCTAACGACCAATTTGGGTTTTTGAGCCATGGCGAAACGATGGCAGTTAATTTTTTCTTACATTTTGTGCGTTGCTTAGAAATGTGAATATTAAATTAGATCTAAGCATTTAAGTGTGCGCAATTTTGCTTGGTATTTTGCTTTCAGTTTCATCTTTTTCTTTTTCCTTGCGTAAAATGTAATACAACAGCCAATCAAGGCAAAAAAAAAAATAACACAAATTAAATATGAAATAATTACGAATTTAAGCCGATTCTTCTAATAACATTTACAAGTACTGAGCACATTTTCCCCAAGTGCTTTTTAAGGATTATTGGCACACAATTATAAACTTAGTGCTCTGCCAAGAAATCAAGTGAAAATATTTCGAATTTATGCAATTTATTGCCACAGAAGCTCTGATCTGATTACGTGTCTATTTTTAGTTGGCATTAACACACATTGCGTAGATATATAAAATGTAATCAGAGTTTACCAACGTCATGTTTGAAATCAGAATTACATTCAACTCGCCAACTTATTGAATTTCGTTATCTTCGCAACGAAGCAAAAAACAAAAAACAAACACAACAAAATTTCGCATTTGTTTGTGAAAGAGTTTTCAGATAACGTATTCAAACAGCTGCCAACTTAAAGATTTATAAAGCCCTCAACGTCAGCTAGCATTGTGGCTGCAACTGATGCATATAGAAGCACTTACCGTCGCCACGTATGCAAACAAAGGACAAAAAAAGAAATAAAAACAGTGCACTTCAATCATCTCGGATTATATGCGCTTGAGTATATCATTTTTGCAATGCATCCCAAAGTTTTTGGCGCAGCACGTTTTTCGCCAGCATTTCGATGGAGCGTTGGCCATAAAAATTTGGTGAGTAATCAATAGATATCGATAACGATGCTGATAGCAAAGAAAAAGCAGCAGCAGCAACAGAAGCAGAAGCGATGGCCAAAAGCCAAATCAAATGAGCTGATTATTGAACGTTTTGAAAGGCTGCGTATCATTAGTTATGCAAAATATTCCCAAACTAGGGGTATATCTATATATAGTGCATGTGTGTGTGTGTGTGTGGATATAAATTAATAATTGAGCGCAGAGCGCGAGAGAGCCAGAGAGAGAGAGGGAGAGAGGATGCGGTTAGAGAAGTGCGCGACAGTTTGAAACAATGCTAAAGCCCATCTTCCATGCAGGCAACTCATCGCCTTTGCTCGCATCCCTATTGCAAACACTTGAGTACTTAGACAGGCAGGCACTTAAAAAAAATGAGGGGGAAAAAAAAGAATGTGAAAAACCGTTACAATTGCTGACTAAAAGATGGAAATTCTACATTTTTAATGCGGCTCACCTGACGAGCCGCACGTCGAGCACTTCAGGCACACAGGACACACACACGCACACACAGAAGCACAAGCACTTATACACACACACACACACACACATGAGAAGTTATAACAATGGCGTCAGGCAAAAAGGGTTGTGTGTGCCAGGTGGTTGGGTGTGTTGGCTGAGTTGGGGGCTGCTGGGGCTGGGCTTGTTAATTTCAAGTGGCATGTTAACTTTCTGACATTAAGTTGGCATTTCATGTCAACTATGCAGCGCGTATGCCAGGACACTCAAGTGTCCTTTGTGTGTGCGCCTGTGTGTGTGTGGTGTGTGTTGGTGTGTGCGTTTTTGTTACATGTGTAGCTCGACAGAGCGTCGTGCGGAAAACGCTGTTTAGCAAAATGCCATCATTATGTTAATTATAAATGCGCCTTGCGCTCTAAAAGAGAGTTACCCCACACTCGCAATCACACTCGCCATCTCGCAGACAGACAGGCATTTAACACACACACACACACAACACACACATACAGATAATACTTGTGTGTTTCGCTGTGGCATTTACACTTCCGTTTCCGTTTGAATTGGCCGCACTGCGAGCGGATATGCTAAATGCAGTCTCGTTTTTCAACGTTTGCCTGATGACAGCAATTATCATGCAGTGATATAACTATACACAATGCCAGCAAATTGCTAATCAAAAGCACAAACTCTCCCCGTCTCTCACGCCTCTCGCCACTCACAACACAGTCAAAACACGCAGTTAAATGGGCTGCCATTTGGGCCAAATCATCTGCTAGGCTTCACAACAAATCCAGCTCTCTCAACTGCCCCCCCACCTCTCACCTCTCACTCTCCTGCTTCCCCCGCGTGTCGTTGCGTCTCATTTGCGTATCTCATATTGAAGCTGTGTGTCACATGAGTTGACACTTTCAGTTGAACTCAATTAAGTTCATACATAAACAACATTCGATGACAAATCTCTGGCCTTGTCGCTCTCTCTCTCTCTCTCTCTCTCTCTCTATCTCTCGCTCTACGATTGTATTGCTAGCTATGTAAAATATTGGAATTCAGTGCTTAATGAAAATTGTATTTGATTGTTGCTATGCGTCGTCAAATGTTGCGCTCAATTTGCTGCTGCTTGTAGTAGAATGTTGCAAGCAAAGTGGCACAAGGCATTCTCTCGACAGTCACTATGCGATTTATTTGAGCTCTTTCTGACGTTGCCTCAGTTGAATCGAATCAAGTGCTTCCACTCAACTGACTGATATTGAATGAGTATTTTAATCAGCAAAGTTATTAAATGATGCTTGAAATTTGCTTTCAATGATTCAATTCGCCGCGTTTAGAGCACTACAGCAATGCGATGAGTTTGCGTTGAAACTGATCGGCTTGGGATTATATCAATTCACGATACAAAAGCTGTGACAATATTGCTTTGCAGCTATAATTAAACAGTGTTACGTTAGTTCTCTGAAAATCATTTTCCAAGCTTGTTAAATTTGCTAAAGTTATGCGAAACAGTTCTTAAAGAACTTTTCATTGGTCAATGCTAATCAAAAACCTCATGAATAATTGAGCATTTGCATTTTTACCACTCGACTTTTTAGATCATAATTTATGTGAATCAGCATTGCCATCCGATTTGAGCCCCAACGAGCAGCAATTGCATTTTGCAGTTGAAGTAACTGCTTGATAAATAAGTCAATTATGTTCGGTATCTCTTGCATATATCTGTATACATATATACAACGATAGAGAGAGAGAGAGAGAGAGAGAGAGAGAGAGAGAAAATAGGAAAACAAATCAAATATGCTTGCCACTAACAAACATATTTCGTTGGCTTTCTAAACGCAAATTTAGTACAAGAAGAAAAGTTTTGGGCAAACTCAACCAAGTGCAAAACTTGAAGCTAGCATCTTCAATCTTATCCCAGCCTCTACTGCTCCCAACTCATCCATCTGATGCTGCTTGCTATTCATTCTTCATGCCTCGTCTTTCATCTTCATTTGCCCATTTCCATTTCCACTTTCATTTCCATTTTACTTTCCCAGCAGCTGTTTAACCACAGTGACTTTTTGGCTTCGCTCATAATCTGTGTCTGTCATCGCTTAAAAGTGAAGCTCCTTGGGCAGCAGTTTCCCTCTTCCCCCGCCTCCCCTCGCCGCCATCTAGTGCTGTTTCCTTCTTGGCGCTCGGGCAACGGCTAAAGAAATCTCATTAAAAATGTCCTTGCGGCTGCAGCGAGCATAAATCTGAAAATTAAAGCTTACAAATAAAAAAAGTAAATAGCTGCCGCAGAAGCTGCATCAGTAGCTTCGCCTCTGGGCGTTTATCTAGTGGGCGTGGCAAGTGGCGTGTTGCGTGTGGCAAATGGGAGACTGGCGAGTGGTGATTGCTTGTGCGACAGCTAGAATTTATGAGCGCGTCTCCATATCGCATAAAAACCCATTTAAAAAGCAATTATTTTGCGTTGATTCAATATGGTGGCGTTTGATGAATGTCGCCATATAACTGGAGAAGGAGTTGTGCTCAAGGATCAGCAGCGTGCAGCTGGCAGTTTGTTGCATCAGGTAATATTGCAGCTCTTGCAACTTGCAGTTGTTTGCTGTGGTCAACATGTTGCCACTTCGCCTAATGCAGCAGCTGTTGGCCACGTTGCATCCTGCATTTTTATGGCAACTTGGCTTGTCTAAGCACAAATCTCTGTCCTGTGTGTCTGCTCTATGCTGCCTATCAACACTTTGCGCCTTAATGCATAAAACAGTTTCCTGTCTGCGTGTCCTTTGCACTATCTCCTCTCTCTCTTTTCTCTGTCTCTGTGCGCTGTTTTGCTGACAGGCCGCACTGACTGCAGAAGACGCAGGGAAGCTGGCAGGCAACAGGCAAACTGCTGGCCAAACGCCAACTCGGTCAACAGTTCGATGACGTATGCAGACGACTCAACAACGACGACGACGAACGGGTGCTGTGTCCTTTTTTTGCTATCCCCATACAGTCCCCACACAGTCCCCACACAGTCCGCACACAGTTTACAGCTGGCTGCCAGTGTTGGGGCCATTTGAAATAAATATTAAAAAATTTTGTCGTGCGGACATGCAAGAATTTTGAACGCACATTAAAATTCAAATTAAACGACGGCACCGCATTGTGTGCATTTTACTCTCCATCCGTTTTACGACTTTAAACGCCTGACTTTTAATGCCAGTTAACTCTAAACTGGAACCGAAATATAAACCCAAAATTAAACTAGTTGTAGGTCTATGAATATAGTATTTCTAGTCAAGACTGCATTTAAACGTGCAAGTCCCTCAACCAGGAGTAGCTTCAATTTCAGACTTTATAATTAATCGGCAACTTTGAGTTGACTAAATTGAAGCGTTAATCTTTCACAATGCCGTCAACACTTCAATTCGATGATCACTTTTGCAATTCCATTAATTAACTCCTATCACGTTGCATTATATTTTTTCCTCGTTAATCCATTGTAAGGCCCAAAGAAAATGATTTTTCTTGACTCCTCGAGCCGTTTTCATCCCATCAATTTATCAAATAATTCTTTGCTTGCCAAGTTGATACTGTTTTGAATCAGCCTCCGTCGAATGTTGTAATAATAATAATCTTTCTTCGTTTGCTGTGCATTCGCTTTCACAATCTCTCATTAGCGCATTTGACTTTACGCTCCAGTAAACTGCAGAGCAGAGCTTCTTGTCGCATTGTGTAACCCATTTCCTTGGCGCACATATTTCAATTTTCTTGGCTCTCTCTGTCTATGGATGTGACCTTTTCCTTGTCCCGTTATCCCGCTCCCCTCCCCTCCACAGCAGGGACAATCCCGAAATGGCTGCAAAATATTTAGGCCGCATTTGATTTCATTACGTTTTTATCTTTTGGCTACTAATTTCATTTCGTGCATATTTCAAACATACTCTGGCTTCGAACAGCCCCAAAAACGGGGGAGTTGGGGATTGGGGGGTCAGATCCATTTTGCTTTCACACAGCCCCCGCCTCGCCCTCGTTGTCCCCAAGCCGTGGAAGGGCTTAATTAATTCCCAAAAATATTTATAACTTTCAGGCGCTTCGTCCATTTTGGGTTCCAGAAATTGTGCCGCAATATTGTTTTGTCGTCGCTTGTTGTTATTTCTATAGTGTGCTGTGCTGTGGTGTGTGTGTGGGGATATTGGTTGTTTTGTCAATGGTCAAAATCTAACAAATTTATGCATGACTGCAACAGGGTCAAGTTGCTGCAAAATCCTTTAATGCGCCGCAGCTGGTTTCAGTCCGCCCAAAATCTGAGCGAATCTCGCCACATACACAAAAAACAAAAAAATAAGGAAAGAAACGAAACCAAAACTTAAAAGCAACAACGCCGCTTTAGTCATATGCGACAGGCAAATACCCTAAGCCTGAAAGCTGTTCAATGTGAGTTTAGCACACTAAAATATATATAAAAAGCTGCAAGTAAAAATAATTTTGTTGGCACTTAAAGCTATTCATTTCAAGTGTGCTTATCAATTGTAACGGCTATAAAACGAATCTTTTAGCATTGCAGGGTATCGAGAGCGAGAAGTACATGCCAGAAGGCATTGGTTTTAGGCGGTGCGCAAGCAATGCGACGACTCGCCAGATAAGCAGATTTATGAGCTAAACAACAAACTGAAATAACTGGAGACAATTCGGGCATTGGCCAGGACTGGAACGGGGCGACAAGCAGCAAGGATATTGCCGAAGGCGGCGACAGAGGCTGAGGCTGCAGTAGCAACACCATCAGCTCGGAAGCGTAAAAGCAAGATAAAACATAAAGTCGCCACACGCACACACACAGACACACATATGTAGAGAAAAGGAGATAGAAGAAAGAGAGAGAGAGTTTTGAAATCGAAATAACGCCACACACTAGAGCTGCGGACAATGGCGAGCGGAGGGGGGAGGGAGGGAGAGAGAGGGAGAGGTGCAGTGCGAGAAGATTTATGAGCATTTCACTGGCCGCACACGCAGAACATCACAGGAAGTGCCAAAAGGCTGGAGTGTGATGTTGGCGGTGGAAGGAGCTCGCCATGGGGTTGTCAACTTCCTGGCTTGCCTGGTGTGTCGACTATTGACACGCACTGTACTCTCATCATCGACATTCACGTAACTTCAGACGTGCGTATAATTTTACTTCAAGCTCTGCGGTCAGCAGCAGCAAACACCAGCCAACGGCAGAGAGCAAAACAACAACAACACAAAATAAAAACAAAAAAAGGAAAAGGAGACGAGAACGGGTCTGAAAAAGGAAGAATGCCTTATAAGCAGGGTCGCACAGCGTAGGTAGGTGTCAATTTCATTTTCATTAAGTTCATTCTGGTTGAATGGACACGGAGGGGCAGCAGTCGCCTCTGGCTCCCACTCTGTCAACTGTTTTTGGGGCTCTTAATTTGCGTCACGCTCTCAAATTTCAAAAACTGCAAAGCGCTGCTCATTTGTAAAACAAGAACCAACAGCAGAAGCCCTACTTAAGTTCGAGTTTTTCATTTTTGCATTAATTAATACTTACTTATTATAAAAACAAAACAGCACCAGAAAAGGCACAAAAAAACAGAACCAACACAAAAAAAAGAAGAACTTGGGGCAAGTGGCAACAGTAACGGGAACGGCAGCGGCAGCGGCAACGTTCTACCTAGAGGTAAGTAAAATTTTAATCACTTCCTTGCGCTACATTTTCTGCGTGCTTTTTTTTTTTTCCCTGCATTCTTTGCTTTTTCTTTTTTTTTTTTTTTTTTTTTTTGTGTGTTTCGACTTGGTAATTTGAGACTGTTAACATTTTGGTTCAGTTGGTTTTCTCTCCTAGACGGTCAGAGAGTTGGTTGTAGTTACTGGCAGCCTTTTGTGGTCGCGTCTGGACTTCGGACTTAATTAAAAGTAATTCCATTTAAATATTATTAAAAAAGATTTTTTTGCGTAGCCAAAAAGTTGAGGCACAAGCAGCAAACGCTTTTGGCGATTTTTACTTAGTTCTATTTTAGGTTTTTTTTATTTTTTTCTAATTGAATTTGCCATTGAGAGAGTGGAAGTGTTTGAGGCAAATATTTACATAGGTTGGTTAAAGGCTGCAATTTAATTGACTGCGAATTAGCTAATATTGTGCTAGATATTGTTATGAGAGACAGAGAGAGAAGCGGAGTAGAAATCTTAATTAACTTGGCCAAAAGTAAATCGTTTGATGCTGCTGAATTATTTTGCTTGGATTCTGCAAATGGGTTAATTAACAGTTGAATAAATATGCCTTTGGGCTTTAACTAACATTGAAAAGTTATTATTTCAAACTATGTGTGATTTTCTGAAGTAAACTATGAAGGCAAGCGCCCAAAAGTAGGCAACAGTAAATTTCTGCCGACGCAAACTTAAGTCAATAGGCAAATTAATCAGATTGTGTTGTTAAGCTGCAGAACTTTGAACAAAACACGTCACATTGCATCGCATTCAGTATAAAATATGCATTTCATGTTTATTGTTAGTCGGGCTCAATTTTAAAATATAGATTACAGTTACCTGGTTTGATTGTTCTTTGACTATCAAATGAACAACAAAAATAAAAAAGTGGAAGCATATGAAAAACTGTTTTAATGTTGCACGTAATTATATAAAACTCAAACAAATAAACAAAACAAACAGACGCGCACAAAGCCGCGTCAAAACGACCACAGTATAAACAGAATCAGGACAATAAAATAATGCCCTCGCCTGATCCTATTTTAAAGTGCAATATGTTAAACAATTGATGGCTGATTGCCAGGCAACAAGGCCATAAAAAGTGGCGAGTGAAGAGAAAACAAACAAATTTGCAATTGGTTTTTGTGTCTCTCTAATTTGCAAATTGACAGCGGCAAACGATTTGCCATATTATTTGTTACCATATGGTCTGGACTGGCGTTATGTAATTTAGTGTCTGGCGCTGGCGCCCGATTGCCTATGCAACACTAAATTACAAGCCAGGCTAATTTGCCATAAACCAGTGAACGACACAGCGCTACCGAGAGCCATCGAAAGGACTGTAATGGGCCAAGGCAACCGGAGTTGGACGATTGTGGGGGGAGGGAGAGCGAGGGCAAGAGTTGAGACTGTTGCAATATTAATGCGCCCGTTTCGTGCATTTATTGGCATATAAATCACCTCGAACTTGCCACCAAATACAACTAGATACAAGTAACATCATCACACACACACACACACACACATTCTCTCAACAGACAATCACACAGACAGCAAGTAGACTTAGGCTTAAGCCAGCACTTACCTAGCTGAAGTGAGCTTGACGCAGCCAAGCCAACGACGGGCAACGTTGGGCAACGACATGCAGCAGCAGACCAGCAGCAGTCCTTGTGACACAATCACATCGTTCTTCCTTTTCTTCTATTTTCTTGTTGGCTCTTCTGCTGCAGCGGCTTCGCCTTCTTCTTCTTTTTGGTGTATTCTGGCTTTCATGTCAATTAATGCGGCGCACTCTTCAAATATTAGCAGACATTATATGACGAAGCTGCACTAAGCTGGCGACCGCTGTTCGTTCCATCGCCATCATTCTCAGGCTGAGGCTAGATCCTCCACAATGAGCGCACAAATGACTTGGCCAACACTTGAGCACTTCAGCGCTTGGCTTTTTTGTTTTTTAATCGGCCCATTGTAAAAGCCAGGCAAGCAGACTTTCAGTCAAGTTGCCGTTGCCATTGCCGTTGTCGCTGTCGCTGTCGTTACCGTTGTCGTCGTTGTCGTTTCCGCTGTTGTCAAGTGGCGGCAGGGATTACGCTGGCGTTGAATGCGCTGCTGATTCGAGTGCTTCGCTAAGGCTCCCATTTTTTTTGTCGATCGCTTTGACAGCGCCACCAGCCAACACATTAATTTAACAGCAATTTAACTTTTGATTGCTTGGCATCACACACAAAGTACTAGCGCTGGTTGTTGCGGCTGCTCCAGAATATTTGTACCACTCACACCGACAACTTGCCAGCAACTGAGGGCTCAAGCAGCTGTGCTGCCGTATTTCAATGAATCGACGTCGTCGTCGTATAAGACTTTCGTGACGGGCTTTCGCACGCTGCTGTGCTTTGCTTTGATCCCAAAGCTCACCTCGAAAGCTTTATAAGAGCACGCTCTCTGGTAAGTGCGCTCTCTCGCCGGGCGCAGGCGCATCCTCTAATTAATTCGTTTTGCCCCTTCGGCTTTGGCTTCGGTTTCAGATTCGGATTCCGCTGGAATTTCGGCAGCGCTCATTTTTTTTGTCATGGTGTCATTGTGGCATTTAACCTGCTGCTTGTTGTTGTTCATGTTTGCTGTCGCTGTCGTTGTTGTTGTTGTCAGCATATGAAAATTAAAACGCTTCACTGCAATTAACAATTGGTGACACTAGGCTCGCTACAAATGACAACAAGAGAACAGAGAACCAACAAGAACAGCAATAATAACACCAGCATTAATCAACTTGCTGCCGACACTAAAACCCACAACAATTAATCAAGCCGCAAAATAACGGTAAAGGTAGTGAAAGCAGCAACGCTCTGCAAAATGTACCATTTTTTGGCAGCCATTGCATTAACTGATTGTGTTGTGGGCAACGCTTGGGGGAATGGATAGTTGGCAACACTGGCAAACTTTATGTCAGTTCGCATAAAAGTTGCACGGGAGAAATATCAAATCAAATCAAAGTTCGATCTGACAGGCAGACAGGAGGAAAGGACGAACGAAAGCAACTCGATTTGATGTTTATCTTTCAGCTTGTGACTTTTAACAACTTGAACTTCAAGTGTGTGTGCACACCCAACACACACACACACACAGAGAGAGAGGCAAGCAAGTCATAAAGTCAGTTCATAACTCTCTGCCTTAGGTCTTTGGTGTCTACCCCTAGCTGTTGTTGGCCAACCAAACGCCTATCTGCCCTCTGGCATTGTCCAGCCAATATCAATTTATCAATTAATGTGCCTAATGAGCAAGCCAACTGATTTGCTGTGTCATTTAATGCACACACATACACACACACACTCGCACACTACAAAATTAATTAGGATTCGCTCATCATCAACTGTGACAGTATATTAATATGCTATATATACACATATAACACGACATATGCGAGTACATGCAATATATACTTTATTTAGATAAGTATAAGCAAGTATATATACATACTTATATATAGAAGCGTACACGCTCTGCGACAACAACAACAACAAATAAAAGAAGAAGAGCTCTGCAACAGCTAACGAGATTTTCCCTCTGCAAATTTGTTGTTGTGCTTTAATTGACAATCAAAGCAACTAATCACATTTGCAGCTCGACATTTTTCATTAGAATTATTACGTAGTTATATAGCCCAGTTCCAGTTCCAGTGCTAGCTTATTTGTCGCCCGGCAGAGTCATCAGTATTCCGCGCCCACATCAAAGGAATAAAACTGCATGAACTCTGAACTCTTGGGCCTATTTAAATACGTTTATGCGTGCTGTAAAACGTGATTAAGTTGCCAACATAAACTCAAATTAGTCATTCCCATAATAACTAATGTTCGCCTGGATATAAATAAATGCCATAAATATATTACGCGTCCACTTATGCACATAAAGAAAAATAAATACAAAAATACATATGTTCAATTAGCCAGTAAATTAACAGTGAAGTTCGTACTTTCATTAAAACTTTTAAAATAGAATTCAACTTTTTTCCTATGGATATGATTTAATTACGTTTTGATAACTGCGAAACTTTTGATGTGTTAAAAGTTTAATAATAAAATGATTACGTTGATTAATGCAAATTAAATAAATCTCCATAAGAATTTTATTTAAAGCAATGTGATTGATTTCCATTCAACATATGCGCTGTGAATGCTCCGAACAAATCTCTAATTAAAATAGCTTAAAACCCCAAACACTGCACGTCGAGTTGCAGTTGACTTCAAATTGATTAACTTTATTTATTTGCGGTGTGGCAACAGTTCGAACCGAAACGGGATAAATGAGCAGAAGGAACCTTCTTCATATAATCAATGCCGTAAACTCAAACTCGGATCGATAAAAGCGCAAAGGAAAATTAGATCGCCGAAAAGAAGCCACAAAATGCCACTAAGGTGACAGAGGGGCAGAGAGAGGACTGAGGGGGTGGAGTTGATAGTAGCAGGCAGTGAAGGTTGCGTGAGGGGGGGCGGCGTTCGCTTGTCATTTAATATCCGCAATTAAAGTGGTCATCAATCAAAATGTACAACAAGAAAACCTAAATGAATTAAAAGTAAACGAAAGAACAAAGCAAAGGATGAATGCACAAGCCAAAATGAAAGCTGTAATAAATAGAATAAAGCGCAGCAAACGAAACGAAAAACCAGAAAAAAAACCAAAATTCGAGAAAAAAACGAGTCCCGGGAACGAGAACGAGAACGAGACCAGAGCTCTAGCACGATAAACAAGTGCTATACAAACAAAACGGCGTAGTACGCTGAACCTATTGATGATTGAGCAGGACATTAATCTAACAAAATGCAGACTGGCTGGGGCGCTGCCAACGACAGCCAAAGAGGACGAAGACGAGGGCGAGGCCGAGGGTGAAGACGAGGGTGAAGTGCGGGTCCAGTCCAGAGGCCAAGGCGGGCAAGCGAGCAAATCAACTGACCAACTGTGAAAGTGTCAAATTTCAAGCCACATTGTTGGTGTTGTCCGCATAGCTGACATCCTTGTTACTGTTGTTGTTGTTGTTGTTGCTCGTGTTGTTGCTGCTGACGACACTGTTCACGTAAGCAAACATAATTACGCCGATGCCAACCTACATATAAAGTACAGACAGACATACAGACATATGGCGCATATATATGCGAACAAAATATAGTATACGTTGGTAAATGCTTCTCCTGTCTGTTGCCCGTGCGTCATGATGTCCTGCGCTCACGGATTGCTATAGCGACATAATCGTCCAATTACTTAAGTAACTACAGTCAACTGTTAATTATCAGCTGCTAAATATGTAAATCGCATTGATTTAACTCCAGTCAATCAACATTGGCGAATGTAAGGCGATGACGTGTGGACTGTTAGTTAACAGTCCAACATAACATAACATAAATATGTTAATTTACACAATGAATTAGAACAAAGAACATAACTATACTTGCACTGAACATGAATTAAATGAAATTATAAGGTAATAAAGAAATTAACATATAATAATCACATAACAATTAGTATATTGTATATTAGTATATCAATCATTATAATCAAATGAATATTTATCATAAATAAATACATGTATAATGATAAAACGAATATGCATTTAATATACAAAAGCTTGGCTTAAAGTTACTCTGTTTAAATTATATACCATTGGTTAATTGATATTTATACTTGTAGCTATGTGTAAATCCTTAAATATTAAATCCTTAGATATTTCGAAACTTATTTCACTGCCTGTCACTCCAGATAACTCATTGGATTGAAGCAACTTTGTGGGTTGCGTCAATTGGCAAAAAACACTTTACTGTGCTGTAATCGCATCCTTAGTGTTTTCTGTTATTTCTGGCCTCGATTGAAGCTCGACAACCACTGGCATAGCTAACCAATACCTGAAATGAGCGGCATACTCGAGTGAGGAGGCATTAATGAGGTTTGTGTGGGAGGCTGGCAAATGCGACGCCTCTTTTGCTGGCGTCGACTCATTTTGATGGCTTGATGAAAGTTGAAAGCATATTCAAAATGCTAGCACAACAGAAAAGCAAATTCAGCAGCTGGCGGGGGGGCAGGCGGTACTTGCAACATCGGATGGCAACAGATGAAAGTTGCTCATTTTGCTGTCCATGCTGCAAATTAGATGCCAAATTAGCACGCAAAACTACTGCAGCAGCAGCAACTGAAAACTGATGCAACTTGCAAAAGGCAGTTGCCGCTGCAATTGCAGTGACACAGCAGCTGTTGTGAGTGTTAAGTTGCTGCCGACAAAAACCGTTAGGGCGCCCAATTGCATCAGTTGTCCGAAGAGCAAGTGAGTGAGTGTGCGAGTGTGCAGCGGTGCTTTGACTGATGTGGCCTAAAAACCAAAAGGCCGACAAGATGGCCGGGCACACAAACTTTGCTTAACTGGATAGACACGTACGGCGAGGCGAGTCCGGGCCCCACAACTGGTTACTGTTAACCCCCATCAGACTTACTCCACTTGCTTCACTTCCTGCACCCCCACGTCGCTGGATGTGGAAGGCCTGCGGGCTATGCTAAATGGTTTTTCAATGGGTTTTTCGGGCATCAGGTTCGTGTTTTTGGATTTGCCCGCAGCTTGCCACAAAACGTAGCAACAGCAGCAGCAGCAGGAGCTTATAAAATTTTGCGGTAGGTATACTTCAAGTCCCTGCAGAAGTTGTTGTTGTTGTTATTGTTGTAGCTTCTGCTGTTGCCGCTGTGGTGGGTTATTAAATTTGAAATGCTACACCTTGGCCCTGTATCAGATTGCTGTAAGAGCGCTAAAACAAAAGGATCTGCCTATCGGAATTCATGTAAAATGCAAAACCTTAGCCAGCATAAGGAAATATGCCATGTCATAAATTTTATACGAATACGTATATGAATATATAAATACGAGTGTGAGTGTGAGTATGAATGCCTGTTCAGACAGTGAGCTCAACTCAGTCGGCCATGTAAGAATAAACAATCCTTTACACACACACACACACACAGACATAGACGTTTTACATTTTGATATGTTGACACAGTTTTTGGTTGCCTTCTTCACCTTTTTGGTCAAAGTCAGCAGAAAAATGTTCTATTTTCTCTTTCTCATTTCTATTTCCCATTTTAATATGAGCCTAAATTGAGCTTGTTATTTATGTATAGTTTACAATACCTTATGGCCGTAGCCTCCTACATTTTGTTATTTTATTTTAAGGTTTCCACTCACTTTCTGCTGCTCTCTGTATTCGCAAAATAATGTAAAAAAAAAAAACAAAGTTCCAACTTTGTGCGGGAGGAGAAAGTGCGAGAGCAAAAGGGCGGGAATAGAGCGAAAGAATACAACAAAAGTAAAAGAAAAATGAAAATATAACTACAAGACTGTCGTAATAAAAATGCCCTGCAGTTAAAATAATTGTCACTGTAATAAAGTGATGCAGAAAATTATATATAAGAGGGCAGCTTGAAGAATTGCGCCACTTGAATCATATCCATAATTATTATTGCATATTATCAACACACACAAAATGTGGATCGAAATGGTATTCTACTTAATTCCGCAGTTTTTTAGAAGAAACCTATTGAATATGCTATCGATTAACCAAACAATTAATTTATTGGAACTTTGAGCGAGCTTTTAGCCAAAGCTGCCCTCGACTTTGCCCCGTTATTTCATGTTCTTGACTTACAGGACGAGTGAGCAAGCGAGAGAAGGAGTCTGTGTAGTTGGTGGAGTGCGGGGAAACTGTGGAGGATTGGGTAGCGTCGCTCAGTGGGATCCACTTGGTACACTTCCACATTTTATAGCAGCAGCCAAAACATTATAGCCATGATTAATGGCAGATAATAATTTCGAGTGCGAGCACTTGACAGCATACAAAAAGTCAGCAAACTATGGCCAATGACGTCCATTAGACTGGCCAAAAGCGGAGCAGCGAGAAACAGATTGGTAGCAAGTGTGAGGGCAGGCAACAAAGTGCAACAGCAACTGCAAATGACTGCTGAAAAATAAGCAACAGCAGCAGCAGCAACAGCAGCAGCAATTCGGATATAAAACTATTGCCGTATTCTGTTTGCGGCATTTAACGAGTTTTCACGCTCACACTTTCTCTGGCTGTAGCTGTCGCCATCTCGCTCGTAGAGTTGTGCATGTGATTTACTTTATTTGGTGCATAAATTATTATAAACGCGTTGTTTAAAAACATTAACAAACAAACCAACAAAAAAGAGCAGACGCAAATTAAAAACAAAGCGTTGGCGTTGACGTCGACGTCGACGCTAGCACAGGAGCGGAAACGGAAATAACGCAGAGCAGAGGACAGGCATTTGGCGGGCACTGCGGCGTGTTGCAGCTGCAGTCAGTGTGACACTTGCCACATGTTGGTTTCTGGATGCTGCCAAAACCCAAAACGAAATTGATTTAAGCGCCGCTTTTCCCTTAACCCTTTTGCCGCTCGTTTTTGGTTTTTGTGGCCATTTGTTGTTGTTTGTTGCAACAGCTGCAGCAAATGACATTAAAATCCAGTCAGTGCCTCAAAACGGTTTTAGAATTTTCGCCATTCTTTTTGATACTCTTGTTTCGCTCATTCTTTTTTTTTGTTTTTTTTTTTTTTGGGGGAAATTTACGAGTTGTCTTTAAGGCACGCCAGGAGGCAGAAGAGAAGAAAAAAGAGTATAGAGTAGAGCAATTTTAGAGGTTTCGAGTTACACGCCCCCGTGTGTCCGTGCAGAGTGCACTTTGCCTTTTATGCCAGTGGCAAAGCAGCTAGAAGCATTACAAAAGGATACACAGGATGTGTGCGTCTGCCAAAGACAATGAACGCTTTCGAACCAATAAGTGCAACGGGGCTCTCAGTCGTTGTGCGAGTGCGAGTGTGAGTGTGAGTGCGTCATAAAATTACTTTTTATCATTGTAACATGACAGAAGACGAGCGACTGGTCCCTGGATGATGTACGCAGTCGTTTTTATGAGCCACAGCACCGCCAACAACAAACAGCCAATGCCAAAGACATGCATACACGTTTTCTTTATGTTGTAACTAAAAGGATGGCATCGCCTTCCGCTTCACTTCTCCGACTCCTGCATTCTTCTACAGCAGCATCAAAAGCGTCAGTGTCGTCAGCGTCGGCTTCAGCTTGAGCTCCTGCATTGTATTAATGGCTCGCATGCACGACAGCCCAGCGCTAATAAGCATAAACGCAAACTTCGCCATGTGACTCGATTGCCAGTTCCTTCCGCGCGGTCCACTTGGCTCGTCCTGTGCGTGCCATGCGCCTGGACATGAACGTGGACTCGCTTTTGGACATGGACATGGATATGGACAAGGACTTGGACACAGACACGGACATAGATATGGACATGTGCATGGCGTGCGCGCAGCACTTTGACTTCTTTGTGCACTTTATTAATGTTATTAAAAATCTAACAAATGTGCGCAACTTGCGCTCAACGCAACTATCTTAACTAGGCGAGTGTCTCGTTGCAAGTTACGCTTTATTAATGCCCCTACGCTGCTCTGCTGCTGCCACTGCTGCACATACAAAAGTCCCAATTAATGTGGCTGCAAAGCGGACAGCGGGCAACTTTGTTGCCTCATGGCCAATTGATAGCGTTAAAGTTCGTCGCTAACATCTTTAGAACCTGTTCTTAGAGCACATAAAAGCATTTAATTTTGTTTAACTTCCCGCTTCACAAATATTAAAAAACTCAATAAGAAATTTTGTGTGAGCCTAAAAGTATGCAACGATTTATAAAAACAATCAAAAACAATATTGGATTAATAATTACGCAAATTAATTGATTTGAAAATAGTAATAAGAGTTAATTAATTGCATAAATTATAAATATGAAATTCGGATGGTGTGTTTTGCGAAATTATAAAGCGCAAATTATCAACGAAGCTGCCGCATAATGCGCAATTACATTTCTATTACAGCCTAAAAGTATGACGCAAAATATTTCGAACTGCTGATTGACCGCATACAAAATCGATTAAGTAACAATAAAATTAAATTGGGATAATGCTGTGTAACGCCAATGTGCGAATACATTTATCAACATTTTAGCCGGTGTTATTACCGAAAATAGCTGAGAAACACCAGCAACCATTTAAAGCGACTTCATTGACGTATTGTGCACCATTTTTGTGGGGCAATTGTTTGCCAATGCATTAAACTGGCAGCTTCATTTGATAACAATTTGAACAATGGAAATTTCCACGGGACTTTCGCCCCTTTTGCTTGCTTCTCGTCTCTGTTCGTGTGAAACAGAGATGTGGCAAAAAGGCTAACGCAAAATAAAAGTGTGGCGAGGCGAATGCAGCAATTGTTGACTTTCTGCGTAGTTAACAAGTTTAATTAAGACTCATTGAAGTCGTTTTTGTGCGAACAAAACGAGGGAGTGAGGCGAAAGTTTTACTCAACACCTTACGAGAGTGGCAACAGTTTATAAACAAATGCTCCCTGCATAAGCTTGGCTCGTACAGTAGGACTTGCAAGAGTTCATTTGCAGTTTGTCGGCTGCAGCATCCGACGCTATTGCAAAACAATTGCCAATTTGGCTTAAACATTTTGGCCAAAGCACAAGTTAAGTTTTTGGACGCTTCCGTTAGTTGCGGTTGCTGCTTTGTGTCTCTCTTTTACCCTCTTGCCTTCTCTTGTCTCCCTCTGTCTGGCTGCAACAATTTCTGTTTTCACTTCATACTCGTATCTCAAGGCATTTGCAATGGCACGCGGCAACTTTGTCCCTGGTCAGGATGTTGTCACTCGTCGTCGCTCTGTGTGTGTGTTTCAGTGTGCGCGCGAAAACAAAACAAAACAAAATACTAAAAATGACTTCCGCTTGGCAATTTGCATGCTGCGCACACCGCCGGAAATGGAAAAACACTTGCTGCGTTCCTGTGCTTGCCCGCCCCCGTTCCCGTTCCCTTTGCGTGCATTCCTGTTCACACTCTGTGGCAGCTGCCTTTGTTCGCAATTAAACGAGAGCTCATGCAGCTAGCCAAGCAAAAAAGCAGGTCACTCAATACATATTGACTAGAGCGACGACACAGTATGAGGCAGACAAGCGAAGCAGAGAGAGTGAGAGAGAGCGAGAGTGCGCGAGACAGAGACGAGTCGCTCTGTTTTTATACGAATATTTCATGTAAAGTCAATTTGATGTGCGTTGACCAACCGCTGCTAGCGTCGCTCGCCGTTCGCCGTTCGCCCTTCGCCCCCTCGCCCAGCAGTCGTCGCTCCCGCTGGAGCCATAGCCTTAATGGCCAATTAAGCGTAGACGACACAAGAAATAATTAAAGCGCTGCATGTGGGTTTTCTATGCTGTTAAAAGTTGCTATTGTTTTTCCGTGTGCCTTCGCTTCAAGTCGTCTGCAACATGCGCCGTATGTGTAATCTCATTTAAGCGCGCCACCCAAAAGTATGCAGTACTTTTTTTTACTGTTCTGCTAATTAAACTTCGGCTGCTTCAGCTGCTGCAATGAAGTTTGGGCTCTAGATTCATTGTCTGTTGCATATTTGACGCGCAATTATGCAGCTGCACATTAAAAATCAAAGACAACATTAAAAGTGACAGCTGCAATCAGGACGCAGAGCAACGCCAAGCCAAGCCAGCAATCTGCTAGCGCTTTTTGGCCATCATAAAATTCAATTTGGCGCAAAGTGTTTAATGAATGCGCCAAGTTGGCGACCCAGCCAGCACCGTGGCCCGCGCATCCCGCATCCCGCATCGCGGACCTCAATCCCAGTTCCGATCCGACACAGCAGGCCAACTTAGCCATTAACAATTCACGCAGACGTCGCTACGCATGGCTAAGAACCAAACAGCAACAACGTAATACACACAACAACAACAGCAGCAACAACAGCAACAAAAATAGCGACTTGTTTTACATAAAAACACACTTTAGACATCAAATTATGCAACGCAGGGCGTGCCACCCTCCGCGCATCTCCCACCTCCCCCCCGCCACTCTCATTCGCTGCCACGCAGTGCAAGGGGAGTGTGGCAGGGTTCCCAGTTTTTTGCGCACTGACAAAATGCAATGACTGTAATAAAAATTAACAAGCTACGCTACGTTTGAGTTTTGAATTAATTGAACGCAGGATACTCCTTCAAGGAGTGAGCGAGATGGCAACGTTGGAGAGGGAGCACCGATTGCACTAGCTCTGAATGATGTCAGGATACTGCTTGCCTTATAAAATTATAAATTCGCTTCCAAATGAGCGTTGCAAAATTAATGAACTGCATGCAGTTTAATTGAAATGCGCATCCACAGCAGGGCACAACAGGAGGGTTGGGTCCTTTGGCAGCAACTGTGTGGGTAAATGCATAATGAAAACCAATATTATCTAAGCAAAATGCAGCAGTTTGACTAAAGCATCAATCAGTCGATTAACACCAAAGTTTACCAAAGTTAAAAGCCAATTATTTGCACTGTGTATATGTGGAAAACAGACATAATAGTTTGTAGACCCTCAAAGTTTACAGGAGTCCTAAATTCAAGTTTATTTGCTTTTGTGGCCATCTAACAAGCTTCATTATGTACTTTGTTTATGCCAGAAGCTACAAAAGTAAATTTCTGACATATTAATTTTAATTCGTAATTAAATATACTTAGAGTGGGAATTTAGAAGAGTAATTCGTAATTAAATATACTTAGAGTGGGAATTTTGAAGAGTAGTGAATTATTGCCCATAGTCTATGTTTAGATGAGTGCAGACAAAGCATTCTATATATGTACATATATTGATTTGAATATTGTTTATGCTTAAACTTACCTCCATGTTAAATCCGTTTTATCCCATTTGGCTCCCTGTAGAACATAGCGACGCACACGTGAGCTAAAACTACGGCCACTGCCGTGATCCAGATTATCCGGTGAGAAATTATACGCATGCTTATTGTCACCCACACCGCAGCGGGGCTGTTGTATCAGCTTGGCCGTAGCCTGGTCGATTTTGCCCGTAACTGGAATGTTGCCAAATGCCTGACAGGCAACAACAAGCAGCAATAACATCAGCATCAGTGGCATCAGTGGCAACGGCAAGAATACGAAATAACAAAATGTTAGTTGTGAAATTGTGCATAATACATGTGGCAGCAGCATCTGGTTGGCAGCACCTACCTGGAGATTACGTATTGCATCTATCAGCTGCTCCTCGGAGCGCAGAGCGCCAGTTTCCAGGTCTGACTTGGGCAGATAATCAAACTGCATGAGGTAATTGTGCTGCAAGTGGAAAGCAAAGATGGAAATATTGTAAGTAAGTGGAAGGACCGAAAAAAGGATGCGAGTGCGGCTGAGGGGGCGGAGACAGAGAATGGACTACAAGGACTACAGTACACCGATGCATTAGGGAAGTGTGCCAACTGAAATGGCTGCCAGTTGTTGTTAGCCCAAAACTATTTGTTGGCTTAATGTAGGCGCGTCGGCAAATGACGCTAACATAAAAAACTTTCTGCATAAAGTTAATGATAAAAGCAACAGTCAGAGGCAGCAACAGCAACAGCAGCAGCAGCAACAACAACACAAACGACGGCAGCAACAAAGTTTAACGTTACATTAATAAGCCAAAAAGTATGCCACAAAAAAGCAGAAAATCCCTTTAAAGTTTTGCATTTGCTGGACTGCGAGATTACGTTTTTTAAGCACAAGCAGTGTTCTGACTGAAGAAGAAAATATATATACAAATTAAGTAAAGTAAATTTACAAAAAATATTTCATTCATATTGACTTATACAAGCAAGCAGTATATACACTATCTGCTCATCTACATAACAGGGTATTTTGTCTATAGCAGACTCTTTTACATTTTGTCTGTTGCTGACTCGCGCTCAGAGTCTGGTCACAATCGATGGGCATATTTTTATTTTTGCCAGGGTTGTGTTCGTTTTTGTTTTTGTTTTTCGGGGCACGACCCACAACCAAATAAACAGTCTTAACTGTAAAGTGTGCGACATCGACGACGACAAAACAGAGTTCTGGCCATATGTGTTGACTGGATTTGCATATTTTTACATGTAACAAGCGAAACACAAACACAAACAGCGACCGGACAAATTTATTTACTAACACACACGCATGTTGATGAGGGGACAGGCGGCAGGCAGCAGGCAGCAGGCAGCAGGCGCGACACACACGCTGACATACACACCAGCAAATTACGTGACCTGCAAATTAAATTTTCTCTTTCATTTCGGCTATATGAGAAAATTGTCACACACTCCGACACGCCCTCCGCCGGCGCTCCGCCCACACTCAATTCAATGGCATGATGCGAAAAACAACATGGAAACTTGGAAAAATTGTGATATTTATTGTTTGTTGTCAACTTGTATGCAAAACTCACCACGCAAAAAGGGATAAATCTGGGTAGAACAACTAAATAGAAAAAATGCTAATTTTCACCATCGAACCGAATGCTGAGTAAAGTTGATTCACAAAAATGTTTTGATGCTAAAGCAACGTTAACAAAAGTTACGTTTCGATTGCTAAAACGTTAAGTATGTAATGCGTGGTGATTAGCTGAATTTATTGGCGAATCGATTGATGAATGGTGCGGCTGAATAAATCGTGTAATGCATACAAAAAAGTGCTGGAAGCCAGACGTAGATAGAGCTAAAGTTGATCTCGGAGATAGCGGAGAAGGCAAATTAGAAAATAGCGACAAGGAAAGTCGCCAGACGACTTTGGCTAACTGGCATTGGGAATGAATGAATTGGCATTTAGAGAATCTGATATGAGCATTAAATTATTATGATAATAGTTAATTATCGCTGGGTCATATATTAAACAATTTATGGTTTATAATCAAGTGCCGTTTAATTAAACAAATTGGCAAGCTTTTAACATTGCAATTAAGTGCTACCATATTATAAGAAATCTAATGAAATGACCTTTTTAAAAGAATTCGTATTCGAATAGCCTCCGTCTGCAAACTGAAATTAAAATGTAATTTATTTACATATTAATTTTGAATTTCTTAATGAACTTGTGTCAATTTTTACGCTCTCAGCTCACTGGGTTTTCTTAGATATCTGATCATAAAAAAGTCGTCGCGTGTTGAGCCAACGAGTGGCCGTCAGTCGATGCCACATGACTTACGGTCCTTTGCATTTAATCCTTTCTTGACTTTAAGCATGTTTCCTTTTTTTATATAACTGCGTAGCTGATGTAGCATTGTGAGTGCAAGAGAATGGAAAACTTGAGACCAATAACTACAAGGACGTCAAAGAAAGAACGAAAACAAGTAAACTATAGTCGAGTCTGTGAGACTACTAAATGCCCGCAACACACTTTGAACAAAAACTTAATTCTGTTAGGAAATTATACACTTAAATATATCCACATATTAAGGAACCATTATAAACTATAAGACTAGCTTTAAATTTCGCATGTTAGAATAAAATTAGTTTACAAAAATTTGCCTTTATTTTATTAATTTGGAGAGAAATATTTCTTAGACAATTCTGTCTAATAGGACATCGGTACCTTTTAGATAAAAGTATGTTTTGGGCCAATTACCAATATCATCTAGCGAAAAATGTTTCAAAGTCTCATTCATTAATAATTTATGTGTCTAATAAAGTAATCACGTTGTTTACTCTCTAAAATTATAACTACTAACAAAACTCATAAAGCAACAGGATTACTTCTGCCTTTTACCAGTTAACACAAACGTATAATACCCTTCTATGCTACGCGTGCCGGGTATGAACAGGAAGAAATGTCAACGGCGGCAGTCGGTCACAAAGTGCGTCATAGTCATAAAAGTTGTCACGTTGTTGCAACGCGTCAGCCATCAGGATCAGCTTCAGCTTCAGGTGCAGCTGCAGCGGCGGCAGCAGCGTCAGCGTCCGCTTCGACATCGGCGTCATTCGGTTACGTTAACGTTATGCTGTTAGCTGCTTTTGTGTTACGTACGCCGTAACACCGTTCAGGTGCCGAAGGTTGACGAAGAAAGCCCACAACACAATCACATACAATGGCCCATTGAAATTCATATAACGTATCGGGACCGGGACTGAGACCGGGACCGGGATATGGGCAGAGGTGGCTATAACTACCATGGCCATTGGCCAGCTACAGAAACAGCAGCAACATGCAATATACATGCAAACAATATAAATTAAAATATGTACAAGTTTCTTAACTGAGAAATCGGACAAGTGGCGAACGACAAACGGAAATTGTGTGTCTGTGCGTTGAGGCCCCCGCGACGCTTGATTAATTTTTTATAAGCGCAAAAGTTTACCCATTGATTTCAGCGAATGCGAGACGAAATAGGGAGAGAGAGAGAGAGAGAGAGAGAGAGAGACGGCAAAAGAGTGAAGACCCAAAAGTAAGAGTTGAACCCAACTAATAAGCAGAATAATTTCACATTGCCATGTAAGTTCAACAATTATTAGTTCTTGATTAGAATTTGAAATTAACTTGAGTCAAAAATTTCTATTCAATTTAAAGTAGATACAACATCTTATTAGAATTATTGAAATATGCAAAAACAGTGCCAAGTTGATCCAATTAATTACCATTACAAAACCAAATAGGTGCAAGTATTATTACTGCTTTGAATTTTAAATCAGCTTGAATTATGAATTCCTTTTTAGTTTAAAATAGATACAAACAATTATTATAATTATTAAACTATGCAAAACCAGTGCAAAGTTGATGTGAATAATTAACATTACAATACAATGTAGGTGCAAGTATTGTTAGTTTTCGCTTAGAATGTTAAATAAGCAAAGAATACGGTTTGAATTTTAAATTGATAAAAAAAAAAATG
Organism: Drosophila siamana; assembly: GCA_035047445.1. Taxonomy (NCBI): domain Eukaryota; kingdom Metazoa; phylum Arthropoda; class Insecta; order Diptera; family Drosophilidae; genus Drosophila; species Drosophila siamana. The sequence goes on from JAWNPP010000081.1 coordinate 745,356, forward strand.
AAAATTATAATTACTGATACAAAGACGATTTAATGAATGAATTGCACCACATTCATTTTGTGCCACAATTCGCAATCTACCTCAAATGCCGGAATTAATGTTGTTTGGGGAATATGACATATTTTGGAGGCTCTTAGAGGAGAGTTAAGTCTATTTGGTTAATCGAATGCTTGGCCATAAATTTGACTTAAACAAGGGAGTGTCAAGGATACGCAACCCAAGCACAGATACAGTTTACTGATGCCGACGGAGATGGAGATGGAGTAGAGGACTGTATTTACGTTGACAGGCGTAGTTTTTATGACCACTCGCTGTGAAGCCATTGCCGACGTCGACGTCGACGTTGTCGATAATAAACTACAATAGCTGTTGATAGTGGCATGAATGAATCAATGAGTGCGCGAGTGTGAGTGCACGCGAGTGAGTAAGTAAGTGAATGAATTGCACAAGCCTCGTGCTCGTTGCCCATTGCAAAAGTGTTACTTCACTTGAGTGCCCCCTTTCTTGGCCTAAGGCCGCGAGCAGAGGGCAGGGGACAGGGAGCAGGGGACAGTGGACAGTGGACAGAGGGATCAATCATTTATGCATTGGCCTTTGCGCCTTTAATGGGAAATTTGCTGGCGCTACGTGTTTGAAAATCGAAAACGGGCGCGCTGAATGGGGGAGGGGGGAAGGGGAGGGGACAGAGTGCATGTCGTACGTGGTCAAGCCGCGTTTCACTCTAATAGAAAAGCGACAAAACAAAAACAAATAAAATAGAAAAAAGCACACAAAAAAAAAACTAGCAGGTGAGAAGCGAGCAGCGAAAGACGAAAACAAAAATAGTAAAAAGTGCGACGTGCTACGTGCGCATTTGGCGTGTAAACAAAATCATGATACAGAAAATAATAATAATAATAATAATGGCCAGCGCAGAAACCAATAACGAACCCAATATAAACGCTGGACTGAAGTGAATTAAATGGAAGCGAGTATACGCAATATGAATTTGGAACATACATATATAGAAACGCTGAAAAGCTGATTATATAATTAGAATTAACTCTTAAGAAATCTTAAGAGATATTTGCCAAAATATATGCTACGACACTTTGTTTGTTGTGTCTGCTAATAATGTCGCTTTGTATACCCGTTTGCAGGCGCTCAATTGATGGGTAGAGAAATAATTGCAAGAGTGGGAGTATTGGCTATAAATGTTTAGCTTAATTTAGTTAAGTTTGCGTGACAAAAAGTTCTGGCAGCCAAGTGGGAAGGAATTGCAAGTGTGTGAAAGTAAATGGAACGATGCGATATGTTTATTATTTTATTGGATTATAATTATGAATGGACAATAACAATTACAGCAACAGCAATAGCAACAGCAATAGCAACAGCAACGCTGAGCAGCACAAACAACAGCGCAGCAGCGATAACAATAAATGAAAAGGGCTCAGTGCGTCACTTAACTCAATTACTTGGATAAATACCCGATTGAATTTGGGTTGAAGACAACATATATGTTGTCCCGGTGACATGTCATGTTGACTTTGGTGTCGTCCAGTGACACTTTCGCTTCGTTTTTACGTATATACGGACAGGGAAATCATGTCTTTATCGGTGATACCCCCGCTGTCGCGGTTAGCTACGATGTCACCGAAAGGGAAATTTTTTTTCGATGGTTCATTTTCTGATGACATTTCAAATTCCAGGTTCACGATGACAGTACCAATGACTAGTCATTGAGACTGTCACCGCGACTGGTCACAGAGACTGTCGCAGTGATTTTTTAAAAAAATGAAATTTTATTTTAAGCGGCGATGACGTCACTCGGTGACACTTAGCGTGACTCTGGTGACAATTGTCAGGTCCTGACAATCACCGGGACAATGCCTATGACTCGAGTCACCGATGACAAATTCAATCGGGGTTTTAATCAAGTGTCGCTCAAGCAGGACGACGAGTGGCGTGAGGCAGGAGACAAAGAAATTATTTTCCCTGCGACGATCGGAAGCGAGACGAGGCTGCAATGGCCCAATGGCTATTGACGGTCATAATTCTTGGCAAACGGCAGAGGCGACGACAGGCGGCAACTAATAAAGACAGACCAGAGACCAATAACCAATAAAGGCTGCAGCAGCAGCAGCAGCAAGCAGCAAGTAGCAAGCCGCAAACAAACCTATAAAAATGACAAGCAACTGCAACAAACGAGCGCATCTATCTCACACGCTAACCAGATGCCCGCTCGGCCAGGCAAATCCTAGAGGCGACAACACACACAGTGTCCTTGGCTTGGCGGGGCTTGGCAACAAGGCTTCTCTTGCGGTTCGCCTGCCAACTTCAGGCAAGTCAAATGCCAACAACTCGAGCCAGGCGCAACAAATTGTGAGAAATGCGCAAAAAACCAAAATGCAGCAACCACAAACAGTTGCAGCAGCAGAGACGAGAGCATGTGGCAAGCAGCACAGACACACACAGAGCACACAGGGTTGCACTTGGGGCAAATTGACAGGATATGGCCATGATATGCTCGCCAGGCATCCGCCACCCCTCCCCTGCCCCCTCAGAATAACAACAGGTTTTGCCACCCATAAAATTTATGATCGCCATATGCAACTGAAGACAGGGGAGGTGGAGAGGAAGAACTCAATGGAATTTTACGTGTTAGCAGCGCCGCAGGGACAACAAAACATAACTCAATCATATAATGGTCACATTGCTTCTGTGTGTGTGGTGGCCACATAAAAAAATGCTCACTGCTGATGCTGCTGCTGCATCGAATGAGATGTTTCCCAAAAACTCGATTGAGCAACTCGAATATGCACTCTCCGTGCGCTCCTCGAAGCATGACAAATGATAATGGCCTTGCATCTGGCATTCGTCCTGATAACTAACAATAAACTTGAGCAGCGCCCGATAAAATCCACTTAGTGTGAGGTGTTTTTCCTTGAACGTTAAATATTGAGTTCACTTCAATAATATTGTATATCCATTTGCATGTCAGATCTCGTTCTCTCAATCTCTCTCTCTCTCTCTCTCTCTCAATGTTCTATGTATCCATCTAATTTCTATTTCCAGTCACATGCACATATATCTATTCGATTTCAGCGGATATCCGTTCCCGACCTATAAGGCCATAAAACATGTATACTCAGCTGAGGCAACATGTGCGCAACAGACACGCTCCAAAGAGCATATTGTGTTATAGTCAAATCTGTGGACTAACCCAAGGTAACACCTCCTGTAAATTTATAGACTGCAAATTTTAATAAAAGCCTCAACAAAGACTGAACGGAGACTGAACGATGGGCGTCCGTCAACCCACAACAAACACAAAGTGGGAGCAGCTTCTTCGCGTTGTGCGTTCGTGTTTATACCCGCTACCTAGGGTAGGTTTTTTTTTTGGTGGGGTTTTTTTTTTTTTTGGTGGTTTTTTTTTTTTTTTTTTTTTTCTTTTTGGTAATTTTAGTATATTTGAGCTGGGTAGCGGATATTAGGTTTTCTTTGTTTTCTTTTTGTATTATTGGTTTAATAAAAAGGCAGTGGCAGGACGCTGGTCACAATGACTGGCAAGTGAAGAGATGGTTAAATTAATTGAAATCAACATTGATTAATGTGGGATGCGAGAAAAATGAAGCCGGGCAAAAGACAAGCAGCAACAGCAGCAACACAGACTGAGACTGAAAGGAAGTTAGGGTCAGACTAGGGAGACGACGACGACGCCCCCGTATATTTGCTATATGAAAACAGTGTTAGTGTTGGCTTGTGGGCTTAGCTGCAGTTTAAGGCCAGCAGCAAATGAACTGACCGCAAAATAACGAACACGCAATGTTCAATGACGCTGCCACTCGGCCCTTCGTATTCTATTTGCTGCCCTGGCCCAACTTGCCAGCCGCAAGTTTAGTTGTTGTACTTGCACTTTAATTAGACCACAGAACGTAAATTGCAATATCGGAACTTCCCACTACATACAACACACTACATACTACACATCCAAGCTGAGCGGTTCGAATGTTTATGGGAAACTGATGAGATACTCGCACTGGTCAGCAATCGAAATCGCCGTAGACAGAGGGGCGATGGGTTGAGAAAAACAAAGCTAGGGATGCAAGCTAGTTAAATGCGTCTCAAATAAACGATTTAAGCTCACAATCACTTGAACACAAGCAAACACGTTATATTCATTTCAAATAAGTGCTTTAAGCCAACAATTACTTGAGCTCAAGGCTTGAAGTGCTGGAAGAACTAAACGAAATTATAGCAAGTTTATTGTAACCTAAAACTAAATATAATATCATAAACTTTCTTTTAAAGTTGATCAAAATAAACTTCTTGGACTATCGATGAGCGAGTGTCGTTCAAACTCTTCTCGACCACCGCGTCGTGCGTGCTGTAGTGCGTGTCACGCGCTCAGCTCTAGCCTAAGCAACAAGTAATCGTGGCCCACAGCTGGCTGTTGCTTTTGCCGTTGCCGTTGACGTTGCCGTTGCCTTTGCGGGCTGCTCCCAGGCTTGCCGAGTCCCCGAGCAACATGAGGAAATAGAAAATGTTTGGGGAAAAATGGGAAAATAGCATGCATTAAAATGAATCGAACGAGACTGCAGTCCAAGGTTTTTCCTGGCCATGCGGTCGGTCACGGCAAGTAAAATTGATTAACTCCGCTTTGTTGCGCTTTTGCAATAAACAAATAAATCATTATTTATTTATATGAACAATCTGGCTGACGGTTCTTTCTTATTATTTCTGTTTTCGTTTTATACGTATTTGTATTTTACCCGCTACTCATAGGGTAGAAGGGTATTATAGCTTTGTGACTTCAGGAAATGTATGTAACAGGCAGAAGGAAGCATTTCCGACCCCATAAATATATATATTCTTGGTCAGGGTCACCAGCTGAGTCGATATAGCCATGTCCGTCTGTCCGTCTGTCCGTCTGTCCGTCTGTCCGTCTGTCTGTATGAACACCTAGATCTCAGAGACTATAAGAGCTAGAGATTTCAAACTTGGTACCAGTATTGGTGTATGTCCTACGCAGATCAAGTTTATTTTAGATTTTGGCCACGCCCTTTCCGCCCCCTAAAATCGAAAAAAAAACGATTTACTGGCACAATTTTAAAGATATAGTCTGAGTACGAAGATAATAACAGTATCGATGATTCCCGAGAATTTGATCGTGATCGGATGAAAAAAATCCATGGGCAGCTGCACGTGGCTTGTTTCTGGTGATATATAAATACTTTTTGGTATATTTTAGTATATTTGAGCTGGGTAGCGGGTACATCACAGTCGAGCACACTCGACTGTAGCTTTCTTACTTGTTTTCTTTTTATTTATTTTCCCATCATTTTGTTCACATTCTTGCGCTTGTTCTGGTTTTTCGTTAAAACAAAGCGGCATAACGTTTGCGCTCAATGACTTGCATGGCAGTTAAATAAACACAGAAATCACTGACAGCACAGCTACTCAATCACGCCCCGATCAACCCGCTCAACGCGCTGGACACACGGAATTTGAAGCTAACGCAAGTATCGGGGTCGAGAAATGCACCATATGGTTGACAAGCAACGGTCTCCGTACAGTGGAGAAATCAAGTTGAGCTGACTGCCATCTCCGGCATTCGATCCAATTATATGCAAATTCTACATCTGTAGCAATCCGAGTAAACCAACGACAACGACGACAACGACGAGGAACGTTGCGCGCTGGATAAAAGGTTTCGTCTTAACTTATGACATTAATACCATTTGCAGGCGCACATTAAGCTGCAGCTACCCGATATGGTCAGTGATATATTGTGCGTTGTGTTTATGGCCATCGAGAGCTCAGAGCTCGCCACCAACAACCTACAACCGGACAACTGTGCAACGGGGTGCAAGGGGAATTCGACAACTGTTGCTGCGACTCTTTGGGGACTCGAGACTTCCAACGGTGACTTTTTTTATGCCTTCGCTTGCTTAGCAGTATGTACAACACAATTTATTTAATAATTCAATTCACTTGCCCATACACTCAGCTAGTTTATCTGCGCAAAGGAAATGTTAATCACATCCAAGAGGCGCTTGCTCCCCGTTCAGTTGGTCGTGTCGTTGGTAAACGAATCCGATAAACAACTTCGTGTTTACTATTTTCATAAGCTTTGGAAATCTAAGCATAAGCTTATTGAAATTGATTGACTGAGAGGACTTTTTAAATTATATGTAGAAATTAATTTGTTTTTGATTCCATTAGTTTTCTGTTTTCATTTGAATTTCACATTATGGTATCGATTAAAGTTAGAAGTTCTCTAAATTTCACAACTGAAGATTTCTGCCATAGAAATGAACGATATCAAGATTCTGCTGCAAAATCTCGAGATTTTCAATAGTTTTTTTTTTAAAATCACTTGTCAGGAATTTCCTAATACTAAACTGTGCCCAAGACGCTTTTCCACCACGAATTGCAGACTGTTGCATAAAAACGTGAAAACCTGCTGTGCTATTTGGCCAAGCGGCTGGATTTTTGCTTAGGCGCCAGCGAAGTGTGCAGCTCAGATCGCAAAGCGTCGATATCAACGCGGGCCAATAAACCCGTTTCTTGGCAACAGTATGACTACTGTCTCTGTGGCCAAATTAGCCGACTCACACTGATCACAGTCATCGTGCTTAACTCGTGTGGGATTCCATTTTTCCGAGAGATAAGCGGCAAAAACCCAAAAGACGCATTTATGAGTGGGCAAATATTTGTGCACTTTGAACCCCGAAAAGGGCGACAAGAGAGAGGAGATAGATAGAGAGAGAGAAAGAGAGAGAGAGATAAAGCAGAAAAGAGTGAGTAAGTGGCCAAGCGAAAAGTGATTCAGACAAACGTTGCGCTGGCGCAGATGATTAAAGCAAAACAGGTAAACCGCAAATTGCTAAACAGGAAAAAAAAATGAAAGAAAGATATGTGATGAGCTGGGAAATATTTTATGCGTCATAATATAATCAAACAGAACTATCTATCAAACAGAAACAACACTTTACTCTATTTTTCTTTGCAACATTAAGCATCTTTGCTGTCAATATACCCCATTTGGGCGGCGATTGCGCAGCATATAAACATATTGACGGTTTGGGCTGCCACTCAGAGAGCTGCAAACTGACAAAACACCTACGTGTCGGCTGTGCATGTGGCTGTTGCTGTGCGCGCACCTTCTTTGGCTGCCAGCTGCCACATGCAACACATGGACAACATGGAAGGTTGCGGCAGAGATTCCGTGCTGTGACTGGGGCTGAGGATGAGGTTGAGGCTGGGCAACATGCCGCATAATTGATGGCAAAGCCAACGACAGCAAGCGACACTTAAAAAGGAAACTTGCTGCATCCACAGCGGTCCCAAAAAGGCGTTGTCGGTGTCGGAGTTGCTGGCGATTTTGTTGTCGTTGCTGGCTGTTGTTGCTGTTGCTGTTGTTGTTATTGATGTGTGTTGTGGCAACGTATTGCAAGAATGCTGCGGCATTTCAGTGGAAACGGCCAGTGATGCATTTGCGCAGCTCTGCTGCCGCTGTTACATGTGCATCATTAAAATCAAGTCAGACTTTTTGAGGCTGCCTTTTGGCAAACGTCAAATAATTCGTTGACCGTTCTTCGTCTCGCTCTCGCCTTGACTCCCGTTAGCTCGCGTGCCGCGATGCATCGTCCCCAATATATAAATCGAATAAAAATTGGTTTGTCGCCGTTCTCTGGTTGCTGCTACAATCAGAGACACCCAAAATGTGATAATTAATACAAAAATAAAGAAAAAAAAACGAACCAAAAATACGAGCAAACAGCAGCTGATGCTGAGACTGATTTCGATGCTGATGCTAATCTTTTTGTTGCTGGAGCTGAGAGCTGGGGTCCCGAAACTGGGTCAAATTCAATTGCTTTGCATTTTGTTTATAATTCTTTATACAGCATAAAGAACAGCAGCAGCAGCAACAAGAATAACAATAACAACAACACAATAATAATATTAAGAGCCACCACGCGCTTTACACATTACATCCCGATATTGTTGTTCTATATAGCAAATTGTTGTGTGTGTACTTTGTTGTTTTTGCTTATTTTCTACACGCTTTATATTTATGTTCCCTCTTGAATTTATTGCACTTTTATTCTTCACGCACACTCTCTATTTTCCCCCCTCTCCCTCTTTCCGTCTTTCCCTCTCTCTCTCTCTCGTTCAGCGCTGATGCAGCCATTAGCTATGCCAGCAAGAAAAAGTGCCAACTGAGAAAATTTGCATACTGCCAAGCGCTTTTATGCATCTTTTTTGCTAATGTTGGGTCCAGCGAGGGTTCGGCTCCCTGATCCCAGATCCCAGTTACCAGTTCGCAGTTCTCCAATTTCTTTAGCTTGCTGGGCTATCGCTTAGTCCGTCTGTCGCCTGCTAAATTTTTACCCCACAATAACAATAACGATTGTGCAATTTCGATAATGCATTTTTTTTGTGGCTAAAAAGATTTCCTGCACTCTGAAGTAGATGGATAGAACGACATTTGAATGCCCTACTTCTACAGGCTGACAGTCGAGAAGACGTGATAAGAAGTCTGCAAGTATCTCTAAAACTATTTCGGTAACGTATTGTAAAACCAAAATGTATCGGCTGCTGATTAGCGCCACTTAGTTGTGCGGCGATAATTGGCATTGAAAAGGTAAATGTTACGTTTGGCAATAGCTCTAATCAATGTTCACAACATAGTACATATGCAGCAGTTAAGCAATTCAGTATTTAGTATTTATCAGCTCGCGTTGCTCTAAAAGCCATTAAATCTCCTGCCATCAGCCAGCATGTCATTATTATCGATAATTTCCACACACATACACTCACACACAAAGACATCTGTTCGATGCATATTGCAACCACAAATTTAGCATAGGTCCCGTGGTACTTGCAGCTCAATTGCCGTCCCATATATGTAGGCACAGCCACACCCCATACAATTGCCATATCGAATTCGCCCTCCTGGTCGCCTGCCTGCATGAATCATTGTCATTGCTCACCGAAATTGTGCACATGACCGATGGACGACGAGTGCGTGTGTGGAAGGCTTGAAAGGAAACCGAGACGGGCACTCAGAAGATGGCGAGCTGAAGGCGGCTTGAGAGACTTGGGACCTGCAGCTGAACTGAAACTGAACTGAGACTGGCTAATGTGCATGCACATTGACTGTCAAAATTTGTATGCACAACAAATTTCTCATATTTAAGTACGCAGCACCATAATGATGAATGCGGATACGCAAAATGCATAAATGCAACAGCAGCAGCAGCAACAGCAACAAACTGCGGTTGAATGTTACTGCAGCTTTGCTTGATGCATCAATCATACGCCACGAGGGCTGCCAGATGATGATGCGATGGCGGCGGCGCTGATGATAATGCCACAGTATGTGTGTTTGTGTCTGTGGCACCCCTAATGCTATTAAAAATCAATCAATGGCGCATAAAACAAATGAAAAATGCATCGAAATTGACATCTCGCTGCTCTCTTTCACTGGCTTATCGCCTCCTGCGTGTTTCATTTGTTGCTCTTATCAGCTTTTAATTAAGTTTATTTTCCTTTTTTTTTGTGTATGTATATGTAAACGCCCGTATGGCATATTTATTTTTTTGTTTTGTTTTAGTAAATACTTCCTATTTACTTGGTGGCAGACTTGCATATTAGCTGTGCACAACACGTACTCTCAGCCTTTTCTCTTTTGTTTCTTTGTACGGGAATCTGTTTACTTCTTTCCATTTAATATTTTTTAGTGCATACATTTTTTATTGCTGCGTCGGGTTTCCATTTCGAAAAATTCGCTGTATGCAATTCTCAATGCAAATTGGGCATTATTTGTTCCTGTGCGACTGTGTTGAACATTTTTCCGCTCCTTGCATTTCAATGTGTGCCGTTTTTATGCACCTGCAAACGACAACAACAACGACAAAAACAAACACAAACACTGGAGAGCCAAACACTCGTCGTGGCCAGATTTTGTAGGAAAGCTAAAAAGGCAGCAGGATTTTCAATGGTCGTGTGTAGTTTTCTACGTGACACAATTAAAAAACTAAATAGAAAATGGAAAACGCGTCGCATTTTGTATTGAAAGCGAAATTTAATAAAAAGGCCCAGCCAACAGACTGCATGCATCGTCGACAGGGGCGCCACAACACACACATAAGTCTAACACAGAGTGCGCTGTAAATGCTTTTAACCAGGTGACAAGAATTCCGCAGGATGCCCAGCAATTAGTATGCGAATCACAGCAGAGGCATTCCTTAAATGAATTTAATAACAAGCTTTTCTCTGAACGCTAACTATACTCTACTCTCTAATAATAAATGTAATTTCTGTCTGAATTTAAAATCGAGTTATTAAAAAGAAAATGTTATGTAACGATATCAAACAATCAAAACTTTAATCAACATACTACAATTTTACTGTCGATTTGAACTTGCAATATAGATTTTTGGATAATTGAAATGAAATTACCAAAAACACGCAGAAAAGGAAACAATTGATTAAAACAATAAATAAATATTAAGAACCTAATATTTCATATTAATTAATAATTATATTAAGAGGTTAATATAAAAGCTATAACAATAAATGAATAGACAACAATTTTAAATTGAATAATGATCTTAAAGTTTGACTCTCGAATTGAAAAAATACATATATAAGGAAACCTCTAACCTAAAACTTAATTCCCGTATTCCGATCTCTTATATTTAGATTTTTCATTAATTAACAGTGAAATCGAATATCAAACACATGGTACAACTGAAACAGTTAATAATCCAATATACATATAAGTGGAATGACATGAGAGAATTTTGATGAACACATTTGTATTCCTTTGGACTGTGAGTGAAATTTGGGATTCTTTTATTGTGTCACGATGATATATTGTGCTAAGTTTGTTTATCTGTTGCAAATCTTTGCGTACTTGAGACTCGAACTTGAGCTGCAAACGGTTTGTCTCATTAGCACATTTCCCACAAATGTTGTGTGAATTTGTCATACACCTGAATGTGTGCGGATTGACAAATTATTTGACTTGAATAATGTAAATATATTCAGAAACTCTCTCTCAACGCAATGCCGAACAATGCAAACGGAAATATTTTATTGTAATTTATAATTTCATTTAACAGATACTTGATTTATTCAACTCAACTCAGCTCAAAAAAAAAAGCTCTGAATCATCCGAATTGAGCTCGAGTTAAACCTAAATTAACTCGACACGACATGAGTTGACTTGCAATCGTCGTCACTTAATTAATAGCCGCACATTTAATCTGTTCCAAAGTGCCTCCCGCTCGGAGTTTTTCCCTTTCCTGCTCTTTCGGTGGCGACATGTTGAATCTCTCTCGCATTATCGTATATGGAGTTGGCGTGGCCTTATAAAAATTATACGATCATTTGTAGCCAGCTATATGAGGGGTCTTAGTGCATTCAACTGGCGCTCAAGAATTGTCATAAGCCTATTAAGCGAGGTTTTACTTATAATTATTATTGTCGTTCCCTCTCCTTTTATTTTTCATTGCTTATTGTTGTTTGTTGCTGTTAAAGTGAAATGCTGGATGTGCCTCAAGTGTGCCATAAAAGTAAACAGTGACTGAGAGATGGCCGAGGGCTCTTCTCTACCAGGAAGCTATAAAACGATCAACTAATTAAAAATGTCATGCATCAGCCGGGTTCATTAATACACATACATCTTTTTTTGGACATCAGCAAAGACAATGAAAGAGAGTCAGCGATGTATTTTCATATTCCACATTGAACAATCAGTTGATGCCGAATAAATATTCAGAAGATTTACTCATAATTGTCGCACGAAAAAGTTTGAAGTTCTGTGCATATTTCAAGAATGTTACAAATAATTACTGTATGCGGGTTGTGAAAGGTTAGTAATACTATCAATTACTAAGTCGTTTCATTTGTGGTCAATTATTGATGACTCAATTTATTGCAGATTCTTTGACGATTATAATTGGAGTTAGAAAAAAAAAACTATGTAACTATCACGTTTATCAACCAGCTAAACGCTTCTAGTTTATAATTTAATGTTACACACAATAAATACATTTTTATGCAATTGCTGATTCAACAATAATGTGTTACAACATTTATGTATATCTGCGAATAATATATTAAAATATTACAAATATCTTAAATCGATTGCTCTCAACATTTTCCATTATTTACGGTAACTTTAAAACAAGCAAAAGGCATTTATTGTGAAATAATTCCAATCACATTGAAATTCAATTTTTTCAAGTATTTTGGCAGTGTAAAACAAAAGTATTTTGTCATGTAATGTAATTATCCGCAGTTAACATCTTTATTAATCCGGTGTCACTGATGATGGTGAATTGTTCAATTGTTAAAGACGAGCGCTGTAAAATGTGCAATTTATGAAACAAATTGCAACTGCAGTCACACTACATGCATTATTAACAATTATTAATGTGCAACGAAAGTACTGGCAAACAAATACGAATTCCCAACACGCTGCGTGTACACAAATAGAAGAGCACGAAATGCGTGCCGCCGGAGGTCAGCAACAACAACAACAATAAGAACAACAACATGAACAACTCCCCAACAACAAGAAGAAGAGGAGCTGCAACTTCAACTATAACAACTGAAAATAAAATCAACACGCATGCACATGCATAGCATAGTCCGATACACATTTGCATACACTGCCAATGACTTTGTGACTGTGTGTGTGTGTGTGTGCATGTGGGGCGACGTTGCATACACAGTTGCATGCATTTTCCAAGCGAGGCAGCAGCATCAAGATAAGGCATCCGTCCGTCCGTCCAACTCTCTGCAGCGTCGCGTGCCTATGACCCCAAAATCCCAAAACGAACTGCACACACACTAAGTTGCCCTTTACACAACCTATATGTATTATATACTCTACATGAATATATATATATATATATATATTTATATATGTACAGTATATATATCAATTTGGGTGTGTGTGACTGCGGTATATGTTCTCTGGGAGCTGTTGCCGGCACAATGCACGCTTATTGTTTTGGCTGCATCTCCGAGGGTTTAACGCATTTTGTCTGCCCGCTAGGATATGCATTCAGTTCGGCTCGTTATTCCCACTAAAAACATAATCGGGTATTCGCTCCATTATTAACTGTGGACTGGGGGCGAGCGAGGTGGTCCTCATTATGCGTGGCGGGCGAGGCTAGGAGCGTCTTGGCATAGTCTAGTCTGGTATGCGAACAAATTTTTTAATCAAAAATATGAGCAATTTATTTGCGCCAAGGAGCACGAGCAGAAACACAAGCACAAGCTGGCAAAAGGCGAGAGTGCAAAGTATGCTTAAGGACATTGAACCAGCCAGTCGATGAGTCAGAGACACAACGCGACGCCACGCCAGACACGCGACTTGAAATGTGGAACTACTCCTACAACTTCAACACTCTGCAGCATGTCCATTGGATTGGCATGCAAAATACACACAAGTCTGATGAACAAGCAAGAGAAACTAAAAAAAAGGAGAAACATTTTCACATTTATTAAAGGCCCAAGCCGGAGAGTGAGAAAATTATAATTGAGCCCCGTTCAACGTTGTCGTCAAGTGTCGTCGTCGAGCAGCTGAAATAAAAACTACTTAGTTCTATGCTCCAGTATTCGAGCCCAACACACGAGAAGGACGACCCTCGAATTGAGCCCGCATATTGTTTATTTAGCAAGGATATCGAAACCCGAGGCACAGGCATATGGCGTATATAATGGTGAGTGTCTGTCTTCCAGAGGGCGGTTTATGGACGTATTAATTTGGACAAAGCTAAGTAGGTTTGTTTTTTAGACATCAATTTCATTCACGGACGGATTACAGAGGCCTACATTCTTCTTCAAATATACTACTCAGTTCTATTTTTATAAAATACCAGCCAGCCATTGGCAACTTCTTGAGACTCAACTGTTTCAAAAATAGATTTATGCTTGTGTTTTTCGCATAGTTATAATGAACTTACTTTCATTGAAAAACACGAGGTTTTTTCTAATTACTTTTAATGCGTGATTAAAGATGGTTAGAGTAGGAACTTGGAAGACCTCAACCTTATTTGCAGAATTAAATTTATTTATTTATTTATTTATTTATTATCACTTATTTGTTTTAGCTAATAAATTAAATTACTTGACAATTCGTGGTAAATCCTCAGTGGAACTGTGAACCTACTTTCGTTAAAATACAAGAAGTTTCCCTTATTAATTTTAATGTGAATAAAGATGGTTAGAGTAGGAATTTGAAAGAACTCAACCTTATTGCAGAATTAAATTTATTTCTTTTTGCTTTAGCTAATAAATAGAATTACTTAACAATTTCTGATAAATCCCTCAGTGCAACTTGTTGAGCATTTATGGAGCCACCCTCGCATCTGCTTATATGTGCAGTAGAGTACATAGTACAGTAGATATATGGCACAAGAGCGACACAGGCACAGTAGCGGAGGCCACGACGACGCTGTTGATGATGTCGACGACGACGCGTTCGTCTGGCCGTGTCGCCAGCTTGGCGCTGCCGCTGCTGCTGCTGCTGCCGTTGCTCCCGGTTCAATAAACGCACTTACACATAGACAAAGACACGTACGTACATACACACATTCAATGTTTTGAGTGGCATACACTCACATGGCAGTGAATATATTCACATACACTCACGCACTCGTGCTTACGAGTCTCTCATAATCAAATGAACGACAAACGGCGCACAGTGAGCGGCGTACGAAGAACGGAGAACGGAGCGTTGTCGAAGGCCACGACAAGATGATTGGGGAGGAGTTGAGCAGCGCTGTTGGGTGTGGGATGGAGGCATGGTGTTGCATCGGGGGCAGAGGCGAGTGCGGTCCCAAACGGAAGTTGCCCGGAAAATGTACATAGAAAGTGAACTTAAGTTAAGTTATCTACACACTCAACACGCACAACAACTCGCAGTCAGTCCGTCAGCCAGTCCGCCAGACTGACAGACAGATGGACGGACAGACGGACACGCATACTCAGATAGGAGAAGTTGTTGCTGTTGCTATTGCTGTTGTCGAGTTGTTTATAAAGTTGCCAGTGTGACACTGTCGAGCAACTGTTGCAATTTGCTTGCAACTTTTCCAAATTCTAATTGGCAAAAGTACAGCGAAGAAAATGTCATTCGCAGACGTTGAAGTCAATTCGTTATTCTTGTTGTTGCTGTTATTGTAGTTGTTGTTGCAACTGTTCCTTGTCTGTTGTCTCTGTTACTGTTTGGCTTTGTGTGTTGCGGTTTTCCTGCGTCAAGTTGGACGTTTTTCAGTTGTTATTGGTGGTAGTTTTCTAATGAATTCGAATGAAAAGTAAGCACATGATTGGATGTGCAACTAACAGGTGGCGGATTTCCCAAATTAGAAGGGCATTCAACGCAATGACTCACCGTACAGGAGACTACAGGATTAAGCACAACCATCCCTAATTACACAGGGAGAAAAGTCAATGCACTGAGAATTCCAAAAACAGATTTTTTACAACCATTGGATCAAGTGCTTGCAGTTTTGACTTCCTTGACGAGTTGGGTAATTAAAAATACAGGTTCTATTTGGTAATTGTTTTAAATAATTTCACTTTTCCAATTATAAAGTCGAAACTAAACTAATTAAAAACAAGTCAGAAAGCTACAGAGTGTGCTCGACTGTGATATACTCCCTACCCAGCTCAAATATACTAAAATATACCAAAAAGTATTTTTGGTGTTTTTGGTATATTTGTACATTCATATTCCATCACATCCATCACATATCGCGTAAAGTGTAAAATATACCATGCACGGTCACATTGTTCACTAGAAACAAGCCACGTGCAGCTGCCTATGGATTTTTTCATCCGTCACGACCAAATTCTCGGGAATCATCGATACTGTTATTATCTTCGTACTCGAGACTATATCTTTAAAATTGTGCTAGTAAATCGGTTTTTTTTCGATTTTAGGGGGCGGAAAGGGCGTGGCCAAAATCTAAAATAAACTTGATCTGCGTAGAACATACACCAATACTGGTACCAAGTTTGGAATCTCTATAGTCTCTGAGATCTAGGTGTTCATACAAACAGACGGACAGACGGACATGGCTATATCGATTCGGCTGGTGACCCTGACCAAGAATATACATATATATTTATGGGGTCGGAAATGCTTCCTTCTGCCTGTTATATACATTTCCTGAAGTCACAAAGTTATAATACCCTTCTACCCTATGGGTAGCGGGTATAAAAATATAAATTCAAGGCTTTCCACATTAAAGTGCATTTGCATGAGGGCATATATTTTAAATATAAATTATATATTGATTTTGAAGTGCGTAAATTTTTCAATTAAAAATATAAACTTGAACTTTTCAATAATTTCAACCCATATTATTTTGAAATATGGCCAATAACGTAATCCAGTTGTTGGTCTACATTTAGTAATTTGATTAATTTAGTATAATTAATACAAGTTATTTATCTTAATTTAAAAATTTTGGGTTGTGGGATTTTTTTTTTTTATTTAATTTTAATTAAGGAATTGATTTTGGAACATTTCATTTAGAGTCTAAAAAAAAAGTTCAAAGTTTGTTTGTTGTACTCTATAAAAAGCTAAACAAAAACGTAACTCTAGATCTAATATTTGACAGAGATAAGAAAACTACCGAGACAATAACAAATAAGATATTGCAGTAGTATTTAGTTGTTGAATGAAAAACAACCAACTTAACTGACCTCAAGGTAAGTTCTAGATCTTGTAGTCCAAGTAGAGAGGCCGAAGGTCCAGCTATAGCCTACCATAATATCCTCGGAGATGACTTTATTCTCTTTGCTGGGCTCCTCCTTCTGCTCCCCGAGCGGCATGTGCTGACTATTATGACTGTGATGATGATTGTGGTAGCTGTGGCTGTGATGCATCAGCAGCTGATGTTTGTTCGGTGCTGCTGCTGCTATTGCTGGTGTGGCGGTTGCAGCTGTTACATCCACCACGGCCATTGCAGCCAATGTTGGGGACGTGGACAGCCAGACGAGGGCAAACAAGAATCCATATGTGTAACACATTTCTTTCCTTTGCTTCGCTTATGCAAAGAGAGAAACTTTGCCAGGTTATGTGCAGTTTGCTGCTCTCAATTTCACAGCATAAATATTTGTTTGCTTCTATGTACGAGTATTTGTGTATTGCTTGTACATGTTTAAGTCACACTAAACACTCAAAACAATACACTTGCACTTTTTCTACTCACAATGCGATGCTGCTGCTTCTACTGCTTTCGATATTTTTGCAGTCCGTGTAGCACGAAGTGCAGCTTTGCTAATTCTTGTGCTTGCAATGCCAATTTTTTCTTTTACAGTTGTGAACTTTTCACTTTTATTTGAATGCTGCTTATTCTATAATGTCGCTGTCGCCGATGTTGTTGTTGTTGTTTTTGTTATTTTTACACAACACATGCGCAATGACAGCGACAGCAGCAGCAGCAGTCCACCAACAATTCTGCGACGCTGCGGTGGTGTATATTAGTTCTGCTTTGTTTTTGTTGTGGCAACTGCTTTGCTTGGCTGGAGGGCTTTGTTGGCTATGCTCTGCCCTTTTTCTTCTTTCACACACAAATGACGCATACAGAAAGGTGAGCGCGGATGGGGGAAGCCGTTTTCGTAATAAATTAAATTTGAATTTCGAAACTAAGGCACACGACACCGACACTATTAAATACACATTAGCTGCTGCCGTTGTACGCTTGTTTGTTTTCGTTGTTGCTTATGTTTGCTTCTTTTTTTTTAGTAAATGCAACGACACTATTAATTAGCACGCGTTCCGTTTTCAAAGAAATTGCTGCTGCATTTGTTACTGTAATCCCACGTTCTCCCACACACACACGCACACAGGCACGTACGGACTCTGCATACGCACACAGACTCTCACGAATTCAGACACAGGCGCGACGCCTGCTCTGCCCTCTTCTTGTCGTTGCCCGCTTGTTGTTGTAGTTGGTGTTGGCTTTTGTGCGCGCCTTATTAAAAAATAAGTAGGCGGCCGCGCAGTAACAACAACAATATTCACTCACGCAAGTCTCTGGTAAGCAATGGGAATGCGTCCTCTTTATTTCGTTTCCTCTGCTTTGGGTATTAAAACAATTCTTTAATTTTTTTTACTCGTCGTTCGAAACACAACAAATCTGACTTTACCGCTTGCGCCTTGTGCTTGCTCTGGCTCACGGCCCGGTACTGAATTCGTCGAGAATCGGACGCGGACTCTTGACTTAGTCAAATGGAAAAATAACAAAGAGCACAAAAGAGAATGAAAAGAGCGCGAGCGATCTCGAGAGCATTAAAGAGCGCGGCGCGCTAACAGTTGAATTACGTCGTATTGCAGAATTTATTTTAAAATATTTATTGTGCTGAAGCGATCGATGAAGCTGCAACTATTGGGAAGAGCAAATCAGCAATTACTCTTACTAAAGAGAAGCTTAAGTGTAGCAATTATCGATCTTTTTGTATGATCTCGTTATTTAGATTATTAATTCGAACTATATTTGTTCGTATTGGGAACTATTAAAAGAATATCGATATTAAAAATTATCGATAGAAAGAAAATATTATAAAACGACATTCATGCAAATTGAGTCTATTGGTAATCATATCCAATATACGTTGAATGATTGACCTCGACCGGATCTACTTTCAAGTGAAACACATGTTCTACGCCCAAATTACTACAGAAGCCGGCAAAATTAGGTCTTAGTAAGGTCTTGACGGTTCAATCGTCAATTGAACATTAAATTAAATGCGTGCGGATTGCAATATGACTATATGTTATGAGTTTAGACCAATATGTTATTGCATATCTAATCTATAGAAGACACGCGAGGTATGTTGTGTGGACAACTTGTGGCAACTTAAACAAATCAGAAATGAAAAACAGAAATTAAATTATGTCAGCAGCACATAATAAATATAAACTAAGGAAAAAATTATATACAATGAGCTTAAGGGAAAGTGAGAAATTAAAAGAAAAAATTGTATTGCTGTTAAATATAATGTCAAGATCCGATCCAGCAGGTCTTGGGGATGATGTCGTTTCAGTCTTCTCCTGACTGTAGTTCTATGCCACGGCGTTAGGCGCCTAGCTAAGCTATTAGGGTGACCTCCAAGCCTCTCAGTGTATTTTTATGCAATCTCCTGAATTCGGTCTCCAATTTTTGGTACCTTGAGGTCGCGCTCAATGTCCGCCGTTCTCATGTACCAAGGAGCACCTGAGATCATCGTCAGCGTCTTAGCTTGGCCGATCGATGAATAGGCGATAGTACGGACGTCATGGTCAAGATCGAACGCCCTGGCTTACACCATATCAAAATTAAACACTCAGTATCGCGCCAACACTGTCATCACATCCACTTTACTTTTTATATGATTTATGTTTTCCATTCTCTTATCGGATGCACAATACATTTAGAGTTGGCTTGTAGTGCATTAAAGATTTAAAGTTATTGTTTCAATATTTAGAAAATAGAACGATGCCTAAGAAATAAAACTTTTTGAAACTTTTAGAACCACTAAACTCGTAATTATCTGTATATCTGTATATATTATCATAATCAATCAGTTAATAACATTTATTTTCAATCGGAACAACATTTTTATTGATGATAGCATTTTAAATTCGTAAATCCGAAGACAATGCATTTTCTTATAATACAATTATTGATAGTGCGCAGGAAGAAAAATAAAATGCTTTTAGCCTGAACTAAGGTTAATATCTGGCGATGTCAATGACTCAGGGGCATTATCTGGGTGCTGTTGTTGTTGTTATTATTATGGCGGCAAATATAATATAATATTGCGTTGCAATTGATAAATACATTGTATCTTTGTGCTTTGAACGACGGGAAAATAATACACACAATGCATATATAGACTGATGCAAGTTCGTGTTATATGTAAATGAACTACTTGGCGACATTAGACTATCTCCTTATAGTCGAGAATTTATTGGGGTTGTGTATTGATGGCTTGTTCCTGTCGAGACTTCCTATTGTGCAATGTTTTTATGACTCAATTTAAATTTCATTTACATACAATTTTTTCATAAATGGACACTCAGTGTTCATATGATTTACATATCTCAAGTTTCTATTTTTATTAAGGAGGTGCGCAAAATCGAACACGTCTCATTTCCAAAGTGATGCAGGAAATCAAAACCATTTCAAATTGTGTTAACTGCCCCATAGCTTTACCAAATATTACAAGACCTTGTCATTTTTGTTTATCAACCATAGTATATATAGAAATGTGAAACTGCAATTTTGATAAATAATACTTGGTTGACCTAATAAAAATAGTCAAATATTTGTTCTAAATTCTTTTTCGTAATAGATCCTAAAGCTTCCTTCCATATTAGTGCGAAAAATGAATATTTATTTATAAATAAAAATAAATCCCCATTTTGTAACCAGACCCACGCTTAAATATTACCGAACCGGTTCGTCATACTTTTACTCAAAACTAACATTTCTATACACCTTTTAGATGTGTAAAAATTTAAATAAAAAATTTATATAGTTAAGTGGTCGACCAAATGTATGAGGCAGACACGATCACTGAAGTAAAAGTTTTGTCGGGTCATACAGGAAATGCCAACCTAATTGGAAGCATTGCCGGCCTTCTCCACTTGGCCAATCTGTAGACAATTAATTAAGCGCATGCATTATAAATATTTTGTCATAATAATTTCATGTTCCCCTTGGACGTTCTCCGTAATGCAATCCGTACAATGCACCATCTTACCTTGCCACTCGTCCGTGTCCATCAGTTACCCCACCTTGGCGGCTCCATGCGAATATGCTCATTAATCAGGTTCGACGTGGCTCCCCTTTCTCCGTTCGCCTCATTATCGCAAAAAATGTCACAACGAGTGAAAATTTATTGAATGAATTAATTAAAACAAAAACAAAAATATTATTATACGTAACATGAAAATTCCATATTTTAATTTCATCATTAAATTATTTCAAGCATTTATCACGGTACTATTTGGAAATATTTTGGATATTAGCCAACAGGTTGGCAACCGGACAATGATAATATAAAAAAAAGTTTTAAAATACAAACAAAGAAGCGAAAAACAAAAGATTTAAATCAATGCTTGAAACAGGGGAATTTTTGATACTCTATGCATGAATTTGAATACCTCAGTTATTTATGGTACAATTTACCGTTATTATTTACAGTTATTTTGTGGTATACCTACCGACTTATTCTATAATTAATTAATGAACCATATTTAGTATTACTCAGATTGTACGAGAATAATCCACATTTCGTCCCCAGAGAGTTCGGAATCTGTAAGTTTTTAAGATCATGTGATGATTCCCATGACTCAACAAATTTTTTGTTGGCAACGCATCGAAAAAGCTGACGCATTATGAGAGAGTTTCCAGTTTTTATATATCTGTTCTTTATGGTTTAGTTGTTCGTAATATTACGAAGAAAAATATATCACAGAAAAAAACAGGGAAAATAATTAATTAAATATAGCTAGTTTAGAAAAATTAATAGAATTCGCTGTATATTCAAATCAAGTTTTAATATTAAAGCTTTCATATTTTACTGATTTTGGGTAACAGATAAATAATTTATCTACTTAATCCAACGAAGTAAGGAAGCTGCAATCGGCTTTGACATAGTAGGTAACTAACACAACGGTTGGATCGATTCATACAAAGGACGTTTTTGCAAAATGATTTCCGATATATACACATTTTGAATTAATTCATTATGATATCGTGAAGTTTCTAAATTCGGATAATTTTAGAAGCTGAAACCATATAAATAAATTACACATAACTTATGATGTAAAGTACCTTCCTTCTCCCCGTGTCTTTCCTAGTGAAGGGATTCACTTAGCGTTTGTTTCATTAACTGCATAATTTGAGGAAAAGTTTTGCAGGCCGCACCGCGAGAAAGAAGCTGTATAACTTTGGTATACTTCAGTTGCATTGCGTGTAATATTTAATTATAGCACGCCCACAACTTTACGATGTATAAGGAGTGCGTTAGAGAGAGCCGAAGAGGAATACGTTTCACTTGCCAATTGCACTTTAGTGGCAGCCACTGCCACCGACACGGCATAAACGTCTTGGGGCATAAAATATTTAATTGTGTCACGTAACTTTTTACTAACTGACTGTGCGAGTGCAAGTGCAACAAACAGAAAGAACGAACTGCTCGAGTGTTGGACGGGATGGAGCGATGGATAGAGTTGGTAAGAATTGCTTGACACTGATGGGGGTCGCAATATAAGCTTAAGCTCCTGGGAGCCGCGGTTTTATGCAAAAGACGTTAAGAACCAAATGAGATTACAGATGCAGCACGATGAATGACAAAGGGAGCACGGAGCAAGTCGACAGGATGATTCAACGCACCGACTGTTTACCATATGAAATATACAGCTTTATTCAGTTGCTTCGCCTTTTTAATACATTTTCAAATTAATTTTATGTTTATATCGAAATAAAAAAAATATGATAAAACGAGATGAAACAGTTTCAAATGCGTTCCGTTTGTATGATCTGATTTGAATTCGTATTTTTTTTTTTTTTTTTATTATTTAACCTATGCTGAGCAGACAGATTTTTCGATTCCTTTTATTTATTTTTTAAGTCGAGTCTTTGTATTTTTTTTTTTTGTGTAACGCGAATTCAATATTTGCCTTTCCTTATAGGATTACACATGCATTTATAATATAAAATCTCTAATTCCAATTAGATGCGTGTACATGTGAGTGTTAGTGTGTGTTTAGTGTTGCTTTAATATAATTATGTTTTTCTCCTTGTATGTGGGGGTGTTGTTAATTGAAATGCAATATGCGCAACACACAGTTAAAATTTCCAGGCCCACAACTCCGAACGCGACGACAAAATGTTTTTTTTTTTTAAATAATAATTTAACCGTTACAATTAAGATTAGGGGGGCGTGGACGTGGATGCGTGGCTTGGCTTAGGGCAACGTGTAACGCACATAGGGCACCTCCACATCCTCCCCGTCGACATCGTTGCAGCAGATTTCAAAGACAAGCGAGCGCTCATAGGGCTCAATGCGACGCTTCGAGACCCGACGCACCACCTCAGACATGGGCAGCGGCAAGCGCTCCGAGCACTTGGCCTTGGGCATAAAGAATGAGTAGAGCATTGAGACGCCCTGCGACAGCATCGTGATCTTCAGTTTCTCCTTTTCATCAAAGTAATTTAGGAACTCCTGCAGCGACATTTCACCGTTGACCTCGAAGCGATCCCACAGTGTCCATTCCTTTTCGTAGTACTTATTCTTGGCCGCACCCACTGGCTCTGAGAATGCCATGAAGGGCAGCGCCAAATTGGCGAATGCATTCTTGAATATGCTCAACTCGCTATGGCCGGCAATTAGCTTTATCACTTCCAACACAGCCAGACCGGACAGCACCGATGTGGTGGTGGCAATAGCCGGAATAATTTTACCAGCAATCAGCTTTGACTTGTGGCGATCGGCCGGTGGGATTTTGTAGTTGGTCGCACGCAAATTAGAGCAGGCAACAATGAAGTCCATGTGCAGGTTGCTGTCATCATCCTTTTCGAACTCCAACGGAGTGATTTTGGAGCCCTTGTCGGCATTCTTGATCAACTCATTTATAATTTTATCCACACGGTCCTGATCAACTTCGCCATCATCAAAGTTGTTGGCCGCCGCGGCGGCAGCTGCTTCGTTTGTTTCAATTTTAACACCAGAACGTGGTTTAAATTCAGGAACCTGAAAGGTAATTAGTTACCATTAGTTTCTGATTGAATTATTCTTCACACTACAAAAGACTTACCTTAACTTGGAGCACCATCTCAGCTACCTTTTGACGATCACGAACTTGGGGTATGCCATAGACGGCGGCACGCAAATTGGCCGCTGCGTAGATGTAATCCAAATGCATTGAGTCCTCCACATCAAAAACCAGAGGCTCAGGGCAACGCTTTGGGCCCGACCAGAAGGGTTGACCGCTGGAAGTCACCTGGTCCGGTGGGAAGTTGAAGAGCAGCTGTTTAATTTGATTGGCATACTGATCTTCCCAGTAGAGACGGGCCCACTCCACACAGTCTGCAAAACTCTTTGGCTTGTCATCCAGCAGAGCTTTCTGTAAAGTGCAAATGTTTAATGTTAACAGTTTCCAACACAAGCTAATTACGGCTGCTTACCTTAATCGATTCGAGAATCTCCAATGGCTGGATGCCAGGCAGTTTGAGTATGCGCTCGGTGAACTGCGGATCTGAAATGTATTGGGCGGCATTCTCAGCGGCTTGCTTGAATACACCCTCGAAGGAGTCACGTGCCCACTGCAGTGTATGCTCGATGGCATTGGGGAAGTTCTTCAGCGTACAGATGGGTATGCTCTTCTCTGGGGGATCCTGAGAGGAGCTATACGATTCGGTGGCAAATGGCACAATGACCTGAACATTGCCCATGGTGCCCAGAGTTCCAGTCTCCACCAGTGGTATGCGATTGAAGATGCACTTGCGATCCATGTAGATGCGAGCATCGACATTATCAAGAGCATTAGCCACACCATGCAGCTTGCCAAAGAAGTCCTCGGAGAAGACCTTCTCCGTCTCGGGTCCAACGCGCAGCTCGTGTGCAGTTACCTTAATGTCAGGATTCATGCGCTTAATCGCAGCGGCGGCTGTCAAAGCCTTTGGCTTCTGAACGTCGTGCGGACGGAACAGGAATTGACGATTCAAATTCGATTTCTCAATGAGATCCATGTCGGTAACGAAAATCTGACCATCGCCAACGCCCAAGCCAAGCATGCCAAAGTTCTTCAGTAGCTCACATCCAATGGCGCCAGCGCCCACAATGAACCACTTGGCGCTGGCCAATTTCTCTTGGAACTTGCGTCCAAATATCGCAATCTGTGCATCGTAACGTGATCCCAGCGGCTGTGCATCCGTCTCAGTGACGGTCTCGACTGGCAAACACTCGAGTGCATCGTAGTAGAACCACTGATAGATGGGCGTGAACTTGCCACTGCAGGCCTTCAGCACCTCCTGGGCCACAACGCCACCAATTGCCGCATCCATGGGGCAGGTGTTGCCGGCACAAATCTTGGCAAACTGCAGCACCAACTTCTCGTCGACGTCGGCGTTCACATTCTTGCAGACATCTAGAAATAGGGCAGCATCCTCCTCGTTCCAGGGACGGGGTAATTTGCCATTTTTAGACACATAAATGCCAAGAGCGCTGAATGCCGCATGAAGTGTGGCTGGCGCCTCCAGCTTGGCAAAATCGGATATCAAGAACTCTGGATTTGTTGTGGACTCTGACAGCGACTTGAAGCTGATGGTCTTTGGCATCTTCACCTGTGTTGCCACGCCTCCAGACTTGTAGGCATCAAACTTGCTGGTGTCCCCAATGCTGAAGGTGTACGGACCCAAAACGTTGATCTTGATAGGTTGGCAACCGTTCAACTGCTGCATTCCCTGGACCTCAGAGAAGGTCACGTAGTCACCATCATTGAACCCATGACGCGTCTCATCCAGACAGGTAACTACGCCCTGTGCATCGTGCGTCACACTTGCTATCATCGTCGACACGGGCTGAGCGCCATCCTGATCGTAGATGGTGAAGTTTTCACCAAAGTCACAGAACACCTTGGCGAACAAGCCGCGAGTCTCGGCAATGATCAGCGCAATGTTATTGTCATGGGCAAACTTGCCAATACGTTCCTGCTCCGCTGCATCCGAGTTGGTCAGCACAATTACACGGTACTTGGCCAGAACGTCGTCTGATAGGGGGCCAGTGTAGGAGAGAGTGCGTACATAACTGTTGAGTTCCGCCAATTGGGCGCATGATGCCTCCGCGCGATTCTTTCCAATGTCCGCTTGGGTTAGGTAGAATTGCGATGACAAATCGTTAAGCTGCAGAGAGAAAAGTGGACAACCAGATTAAGAAAAGGTTCAGCGAACGTAGACAGCACAACAATAAGAAAACAACATTGTGAAATTCAGCTGAAGTCAGCGACTCTTTTTCACAAAGAAGCCGAAGAGGGGATGTGCGGATGACGCATCGTGAATGGGACAACGAACGGGGACGGAAAGGGAAAAAGCCGCTTTCGTGACCCGTTTGCTGGAAGTACCACAAATGTTTCTATGCACATTTGCCGACAAAGTGGCAACTCTGTTAAATTTTCTGCGTAGTCTTAGCGAAATATCATTTGCAAAATGGCGGTTCACATATTTTGAAGGTCCAAAAAATAATTGCAATTAAGTATCATTTAAATGTACTTAGTTGTTAATGTCTGTCCTTATGAAAAAAAAAAAAACATTTTCATTTGCTCTGGACAAAGTAAAACAAAAACGAATATGCACACAAAGCGCACAGCGAAAACAATTATATACGGCGCATCGCACACTATTTGTCTCACTCGCACACTTTTTTGGAGAACAAAAAGTGAGCGCTGATAGAAAAAAAATGTGAAAAAGAATAAAACAAAAAATGTACAATTTTTTCTTTCTCAGGCGCTCTTTTTGCCAAACTAGTGCGCTGAAAACTAGACAGCAAGCGGAGCGCAGAGAGATAACATAACCTACAAAATGCCGCTGTGGCTATTGCTGCAATGAAAATTAGCGAACTTGCAAAAATTTTATTGTTGCTTCTGCAGAATCATGAATCATATGAGTACATTTTTTTTCTCAGTATTTCGATAGCCAGTATGCTAGTTTAGTTGCGTGACTTTTTCGCGCGCGCGGCAATTAAAGCGCATCAAAATGTAAATTATTGATTTTTAACCAGCCCCTGTCCGCCCCACTCAAAATTCGTACTTACCGTACAAGTTGCTGTGTCATGCAGGGTGATCGATTTAACGCCGCCCAAAATCACGTTCTTGGCTATCTCCAGTCCCAGTCCTCCCAGTCCAGAGAGCAGAATGTCTGAGTTGGCCATTCGACGCATCGCATCGTGTCCCAGCACATAGAGTTGGCGCGAATATAGCGACTCATCAATGTCTCCACCAGCGGCGGCGGCGGCGCTGTTGCTGTTGGCAGCCATAACTGCACTGCTGTTACTGTTATTGTTGTTGTTGGTTCCGTGGGAGTTATTAGTAGAGCTAACGTTGGAGTTTGTTGAGCTGACAGTGCGCGCGGCTAATTCCGTATCCAGTGAATTAATTTTCGACGAGGACGAGGACGACGCACAATTGTTAATGCCACTACTTTCCGTATTCACTGCTGACGATGTACTAACGTCCCCGCCACCGGCAGCTGCTTGCTTTGACGTATTGCCTGCATACGAGCCAGAAGTAGACGACGATACACACAAGTCTGTTTCGACAGCAGTCGTAACACTAGCTGTCTCTGTCACATTCAACATGTCAACGTCGTCTGCTTTGTCGTGATTTTCGTAGTTGTTGTTGCTTTTGCTTGCAAGCTTGCGCCGACCGCTGCTGCCGCTGCTTGATGATGCTTCTGGCAAAGCAGAGGTTCCACCACCGGCATCTCCATCATCGCCGGCTTCATCCAATTTCAGCCGTTTGCACATTGAAGGCTCAGAGCTGGTGGCTCTGGTGCTCGTGCAGGATGCTGACTCAGAGAGAGACATGCCTGTTGTTTATTCCTATTCCTAAAATAGCGTGTCGTGGTCACGCCGACAACGACAACGACGAAATAATATGCACGAGTATGGGTCCGGCGACGACGACGACAACCTACGTTTGTTTCGTCGAATACTTTTCCTTTTGTACCTTGTTTTTAGCCCTCTTTACAATGGTAATTCGTAACACAAATTGCAATCAACTAATTGCACACTTTACACTTACATATACGTACAACAAATTGCAATTTTGAGAAGCAGCACACACTATATTGCCAAAAAGAGCTTTCTTAAAGCTGTTTTATTTAACTCCTGTGTTGTTGTGTGACCACTAGCACAATTTCTAAAATAGTCTTTTTAACGCTGATGAGATATACCAAAATACAGAAACCGCGATAGCAGCTGCCTGGTTTTGGTCTGTATAGTGTATTGGTATATTTTCAAGAGGCGCATAAAAAGGCGCGTTATTTTGAACGGCTTACTGTTTTCGTGTTTTCTATTCTAAAGGTTATCCCCACAATTATCTTCTGATCTGCCGAGGATCCTTCTCACAGAGTTCGTTTAAAAAATGACAACATTTCGAAAATTGTGAACTTGCAAAATCCGCACAGAATGGAGTTGAATTAAAAATTGGTGACAGCAGTTGGGCTCTAAAAGAATACCGGATATGCACTTCAGATACTTTTCAGTAGATGCTTTTATATCACGTCGATTTTTACTGCATGTTTATAATTGCTTCTAATTGTTTATAATTGGGTTTGTGTAAATTATCGGTTATTACCTCAATGTTTGCTTCGATTATAATATAAAGAACGATGGAATGACAGAATTGTGAATTACGAAATATACCAAAATTATATCTGCTGGTATCTTGATACTTAACATAACAACACAAGTTCACAATAGATGCACAGCGGAATCATTTCGATAAGTACACTCATCGATAAACGAGCAAGTGAAATGAGCTGCGTTGCCAGATCGTCAAAAAGGGAAGCTAACTACCAGATAGTTTTTTATAGAAGATTGTAGCACTAACCATAGAATTCTATGGTTAGTGATTGTAGTTTGCCATCACTTTTGGCGGGCTTCCAAGTTTTAGACTCGCTTAATCTTAGTCAATTTGGAAATAGTTAAATTAAGTGGAGTGAACTTCGTGATCCTTCGATTCTTCGTTTATTTCGACAAAAGTTCAGTAGAGTGCTTAGAAACTTATAAAATATACAATTGGAAGTGCTGAGTTCTTACAAATCCAAGCATATCTTTGCTATATCATGGCACGCGCCTGTCATCAACTCGACAAGTAGGGCACAAAGTGACCCGTTGCTCAAATGCTGTTGTCCTTTTTTTTTTTTTTTTTTTTTTTTGGTTGGGTTCAATTCCCTTTCAGTGCAGCTAATCTATTTTCGGCACAGCCAAACGGTAGTCGAGCATGAAAATGCGTAATTTTCCTCGAAAAACACAATATCCTCGATCCTAACAATGGCCCGTGCTGTTGTCCTTGTGGTGAATGTGTGTTTGTGTGTGAGTGTGGGGGTGACCTTTTGAAGTGCTAAGTGCGTGGCATTAGAACAGCTGCCGTTGTAGTTGCGTAAAATGCATTTTAATTTACAGTTTAACAGCTGCTGGCTGCAGTCTAAATTTAGTCACGATCCTCACGTCCTCGATCCTGCGCAAAACCTTATCGCGTGCGGTATGTTTTTGTGGCGCGTGGGCCGAACAAATTAGCATATCTAGTGGAATGTGCTCGCGGGTGGCAGCAGCAGGGAGAGCGGCGAAGTGGGCGATGGAGAGGGAGAGCGAGAGGCAAAGGGCGAAGGCAGCACAGCTGTCGAGCTTAGCTTGGTCAATGTGATCGTGTTCGCGTGTCCCCTTAATTAAGGCTGCATCCCATATGGCATTCCCAGCGCTGTGGCGGTGCCATATGCAAATTATTTACGAAATTATTTCGATATCATTAATCTACGTTGAATGACAGCGAAATTTGAATAAGCGCATTTATCAACGGACTATGAAAAATGACTCCAAACTGGGAATCGAATCGGGAGAAGAGAGAGCGTCGAGTATTGTGAATTCTTTAGCGCGGAATATTCAAATTTCTGTGCATTAATTACAAACGCAATATTTACAAAACAAATGTGTTGCATTGTCAGCCAGCAGACATCTGAAAGGTGTGAGCAGCGAGGCTCGGGGCAGGGGCAGGGGTTGGGGTAGGGGTGACAGCTGTCAACCCCTTGAAGACATAAGTGCCAAAATTTACAAAGATTACAACTTAATTTCGAGTCGCGCATTTCCATTTTAGCTGCATAAATCTCCACCTCGGGCCTCGGGCTTCGAGTGAGGCTCACAAAAAGGCACTCGAAATTGTTGGAAAATATTTTGTCGTGCCCGAAGGACAGTTTATTGTTGGCCCAGGCCCAGGACAAAACCCCTTTTGTCTTGTCTCACCGGCAGCAACGACAACTGGCATTTGCATCCTTCAGCTGAGTGCTGTGTGGCATCTTATCGTGTCGCCACCACCGTTTGCCGTCTTGGCTGTGTGTGTTGTGTGTGTGACTTTTGCGGGCACATTGTCCTTTCACACCTTTCGCAGCCGGAATATCCTTACAGTCGACTGACTGCATGCGCATCTTTCATTTTTGCGCCGTAAATATTTTGATTGCATTCATTGCGCTCTCAATGCTCAAATCAACTACGAACCGTCGCAACGAAGCTAAAACGCCCTGCGGAATTCGTCTGATGACTGCCAATTAACAGCGCCCTCATCTGCTCCAAAACGCTAACAAACCATCTACCAACTACGAGGTACTAGCGACCATTTAGCAGTTACCTGTTTCCGCTGGCAGACGCACTCACCTGTGGCCAGTTTACCCTGCGGGCCCAAATCAAAATTGCATCGGGGCAGAGACACTTCCTACTGCCTTCGTCTTTCACACGTTACTCACTGAGCATAAAGCAAAAACAACAACGACGACGACAGTAATCACACTTGCAACTACAGCGACTGCCAATACCTTAATACCTTAATACCTTAATATATATTTTATGCTTGGCCTGTTTTCTTTGTTTTTTCTACAACTGAATATTAATTACAACAATATTTCGCACTATCACGGAAATGTTTTATTTAATAAACATTTTGAGGCATAACTTGGGACAAAATTCTCAATTTAAATATGAGTAAAAAATATAATAATAACTAATAAGTTGAGTATTAACATCTTAAGTTAATATATGTATATTAAACTGTGTTATAGACAGCTCGAGAATTAAAACAAAGCCAGCTTTTCAAACCATAAATATTGCGAACTTTTGCAAATCCTTCTCTTTAAAAAACATTGAAAAGGACTTTTTATGTAAGATGACATTTAAAAAATATACAAATGCATAAAATTGTAGACTTCTAAACATCTTAGCAATAAACTTAACTGCTATTAACTCTTCAGTAAAAACAATTGATTACTGTAATATAATAATATTCTAAATAAATTTGCTTATTATCTTAAGGCAGCTTATAACAAAAATGTATTTAATTATGAGCTGAGACTCTCCCTCTTTCAGCAATTATTTTTTCTCGGCGATGCAAAGCAGTTACAGAAGGCAATTAACCCAATGTAAGTGTATTATGTAGGGGCGCGAAAATAGGGCGACATCAGAAAGTCTCAGCGAGTTCACAGCACTTGACCAACAATGCCGAGCTAACTCGAAGCTAACTGTGAGTTGCCAGCGTCCAGCGAAGCGTTCCATTCGTAACGTATTTTTTTTTCTTGAATTTACTGAGCACACAGAAAACATTTAATGCCTTCATATCTTGAGATGCGTCTTTTTCCATCAATTCCTTTTGCTTATATAGATCTCGCTTTGATGATAAAAATCCATTTTTTCCCAGACAATTAAAAGATGGTCATAAAAGGCATTTTGGCCTTTTTCAGTTTCTATCCAACGATGATTGTCTAAGATGTCTCTAAGGTTGTTTTTTCTGATGTGTGGTATCCTCGATGTGTGGCAGTGGGTTAATAGCTGACTCTGCCACAGTTTAACTGGAGCAATAAAAGGACGCTTGCATTGAGAGCAGTAAAAGCCCAGTCAGTTTATAGATTTGCAGATAAAGTATTAAATGCATATTAGAAAACAGTTTTCAGCTCTCAATTAATGCTAATAATTAAAGAGTTAAAGAGTATCTATATATAAAATAATTGAACCAAAAAAGATATTTCTTACAACTCTTATTTTAGCGTTAATATTTCAAATCAAAATTACAAATTTGTATAGTCCAAAAGAATTATGGTCTAAATTGTATTGCTCATTTAATCTATAAATTCAATTTATATTTTTTTATATTTTCTTATTATAATCTTTATAGACCCTGTTGGATAAATACAAATAGCATAAGTTTATATTAGTAGTGTTAAGTATTTTTATTTATTTAATTCTATAAATATATTATTATTATATGAAATTTGGTGTAAAATCAGAAAAAATAACGTTATATCTATATTAGCATTAATCAATTAATCATAAATCAGTCTTCAGCTTATATTTCACTTTTTTGGCAATTTATTAATAGATACTCTGCCAGAACCATGTCAACTAAGCTATAATTATAAACGATTTCTTCATTAATCCTTAGAATAATTACAGGCCATGGCGAGGTGTGAAAGTACTTTCCAGCCTATTGAGCGAAAGTTTAACAGAGACATCAGGATGCTCTTGAAATTTTCCCAGCCAGCTAAACCTGCAATAAATCAATAGCGAATGCAAAATCATTTGCAAAAATTTGTAAACATTTTATTACAATGTGTGCGCTGGGCATGGAATCCCATTTTCCTCAGCGAGCTACTTAACATGCAGCAGAGAGAACAATGGGAATTTGCGAAATGTGCAGATCCTTTTTCACGTCAACGTTTCGCAACTGACAAGACAAGACTCTAGCAATAGAGCATGTAACCCTTTACCCCCTCCCCCCCAACCAATATCATCATCACCATATTACATTGGAAACCATCCCTGATAGACGATATGAGTGATCGGAGCGAAGCCAACTGTTCAGAGTTAAACTAAACTATCGGGGGATGGGCGACAAGAGGAAGATGCTTTGCATACTCGCATGTTGCACAACTGTGTAACTTTGACTTTGACCATTTATTGGCCGTGTATAATCCCGTTAATGTGCTTACTGCGGCCGCCATTTAAATAATCTACAGTTATCGCTTTAATGTACTTAACTGTCTACACTTCCTCAATTCGTTTTCTTTGTCTTGTTGTTTTCGGGACACCTTTTAACATCTTTGTAACGTGATTTTGATTTTCCGGCGCTTTTTCTTTATGTGTTTCTTTCTGGCGCCCATCGATTCGATGTCGGCATCGACATCTATATGACAAAGACTGCCGAGTATCGTCGCTTACTTTATTCGTTATCCGTTATTCGTTATTCGTTATGCGCGAAGCGAATCCATCAATTTTATAGCCAAGTCTTTCGCTTCTTTTATTATTTATGCCAGTTGCCATTCCGGATTCCGATACGTGGCTCCTCACAATTCGCGCTGCATGCAATTATTATTATTATTTTTTTGTTTTTTTTTTTATTATATGTTGGTTGCTTTTTGTTATTTCACGGGCACTGCTGCGGCTTCCCTTGGTCCCAAATCGGCTGTTCCTCGTTGTGCCGCTGAAACAAAAGACGCAATGGTTACAACAGTCGACTCGTCGTAAAGTTTTCACAGCGCCGGCTTTAAGCTGCTTATATGACCATGCGTATAGTCTGGCAGGGTAGCGATATACATACTATATATACATAAAGGGAGCGAGGGGCGAAGAGCGAGACTGGCACCTTTTACTTATAAAATGTATTATATTATGGCCATTGCATACAAAGCATTCTGTGGTTTATCCTTTCAGCAATAAAAGTATCCGATTACTAACTGCACTTTTTCACATCAAATCGACATCGACATCCACATCAACATCAACATCCTTCATTCTGCAATACGGAGCACTGTCAACGTGTGTAGATCAAATGCTAACCCCGTCGACGAGCTGGGCAACACACAGGATGCACAGCTGTGCTTCCTTTTCTTTTGCTCTTTCACATTTCACTTTTTAATTAAAGCTTAAGCCCTTTTAAATACCCTAGAAAGCATTAACGAAACCAGGTTATCCCAAGTTAAATGCCACTCAAAAGCGTTGACATGATATGCATTTTGCCCGTAAACTGAAACCAACAACTGCTTTTTTGTCAGCTGCAGCAACGTGACATAGTTAGAGGGTGCTAAACGTCCTTAAAAGGGTAAATAATACTCGACCTTCTTCGCAAGCGAAAAACAAGTGAGCATTATTTGCGAAGGAAGCGCATTTGATGATCCATGAGCAACTGGAGTGCAGCAGAAAGTAATGAGAGCTAAACTAATATGCAGAAACTACTTCTCTTTAAGGAATCCCTAAATAATAATAGAAAATCAATTTTTCATTGTTAATTTTTACTCATGTGTGCGGTTCTAAGATTTTACAATTTTTCATTATTTAATTTGTACACATATGTGATATTCTAAGAAAAAATGAATACCATTTTTAAGTCAAACATTTTCAAGTTTGCCAAGTCATATTAAATTTCCTATGGAAAATATGGAACACATAACAAACAACATGAAAATCATCTGTATATATGATGAAACAACACAATTTAATTTTTTCAATTAATTCGACATATTTTGCATTTTTTGAGTTGAATTTAAATGTTGCTTCAGTTTTCTGTCAGATTCGCCAAATCAAATTAAAAGTATAAAGCACCATAACAAAATAAATAAGTCTCAATAAAAAAAAAACATTTTTTATTATGACTTAGAATGTATTTTCTTTTAAATAATTCATTCCATGGCTTTCTGAAAATTGTAGAAAAACAAATAAATTTTATTTAGGACATATGTACATACAAGTAATTTTAGATATAAAAGGTTATTTGAAACTCAATTTTTCCCGTAAATATTTTGTAAGTTACGTGCATAAGTTACAAATGCATAAATTTATCTGCAGTTGGTGATGAAAAATAACTGAAATATGTAAAAAACAAATGATTTTGGACTTAGAAGCGGTTTCTATTGATATCAATACATTTTTATACCCGCTACCCATAGGGTAGAAGGGTATTATAGCTTTGTGACTTCAGGAAATATATGTAACATGCAGAAGGAAGCATTTCCGAACCCATAAAGTATATATATTCTTGGTCAGGGTCACCAGCCGATATAGCCATATCCGTCTGTCCGTCTGTCTGTATGAACACCTAGATCTCAGAGACTATAAGAGCTAGAGATTTAAAACTTGGTACCAACATTGGTGTATGACTTACGAAGATCAAGTTTATTTTAGATTTTTGCCACGCCCCTTTCCGGCCCTTAAAATCGAAAAAAAAACGATTTACTAGCGCAATTTTAAAGAGAGAGAGCAATTTTAGAGTCTCCAGTTTTGGTACATATGAAGATAATAAGAGACTTGATGATTCCCCAGAATTTGGTCGCGATCGGCTAAAAAACTTGGAAGTTATTCAGAAAACAGTTTTGTATGGGAAAATCCATAGGCAGCTGCACGTGGCTTGTTTCTGGTGAACAATGTGACCGTGCATGGTATATTTTATACTTTATGCGATATTTAGGATGTGATGAAATATGAATGTACAAATATACCAAAAATACATTTTGGTATATTTTAGTATATTTAAGCTGGATAGCGGGTATATCACGGTCAAGCACACTCGCCTGTAGCTTGCTTACTTGTTTTAATTAGCTATGAAGTAAAATGTGTATTCAATTTCCTACACTAATAAACAGAGGGAAAGACTTCACTTTCATTTAAAGTAATGCAAATTTAAAGCATTTTCCAATTATTGTAGAATAATTGTCTATCATTTATGTATGTTATTCATAATTGCCCTTGGCTTGCCTTGTATTTAGTTTCCATGACTTTAAAATATTCAATTACAACTTCCAGTTGATGTAGTTTAATTTTACCTGAACCCAGATACTCGTGTTGTGAATCCTCAACCCCGTGGAAAGCATCATCGCTTCATCTCAAATGACCAACGTAGAGAAGTGAAAGCAGCGAGACCTATTCACATAAATTTTGTAGCCAAAAGTTATGACAACTCTGAGAGGCAACAAAACAAAAAGGACGAACTTGTTGTAATCAGAGGAAAGCACAAAAACAAGAACCAAACGACGATGTGTCGAGTGTATATCCCTTTTGTTTTTCCCACATGCAACATAAATATGAAAATGAATACGCAAGCAGAGACAGATAGCGAAGAAGAGAGAAAGAGAGAGAGGGAGAACCATTGGTCAGCTGGCTGCGTTAATTGAATCATTACGAGAAAAACCCAACAACAATGCAACATAATCATTATGAGTGATTGCAGCCAAGTCGAACTTAGAAAGCGGGTTGAGGTGGCCATATATAGTAATATGCACAGGGGGGTAGACAAGACTCTCCCCTAAAACAATAGGGCTGCTGAGGCTACCTTTTAAAATTAATTTCAATAAGTCAGAAGCTCAGTGAAATTCGGAAGCATCTCGACAGCTGCCCAGTTGACAGTCTCCCCCCGCCCCTCATCAATCCACTCCTTAAACTAGTCGCCATGCACTCGGTAACTGTAGACCTGGAACCGACAGCCTCTTTTAGCCATACAGAAACACAATCCTCATGTAATCCCTGACAGTTTCAAGCAAGAGAAAGCGTAGATAGTCAAAAGGGTTGCGTCTCTCTCCTTCCCCTTCTGCCCAACAAAACCACTTGAGCGAGTTTTTGGACCCCTCCTCCTCGTTGGCATTCCCTCAGCCAACAGACTGTGGCGGCGTCTTCCAAGTGAGCCTCCTATCTGTCATATCCATACGATGTTCTGTCTGACTTGAGGATTTTCCAAACTGCTTCACTTCAATGCCCAGCACGGGTCAATAATTTTTTTGCCGAAATGCCTTAGTTTTCGAAGCGTTTTCCTCCATTTTCCATTCCTCGATGCCAGCTCGTCTCAAGTATGTGTGTAGTGCATAAGGTCGTGGGCTGAATTTTGAACTCTACTGAATGGGCTAAGCACATTATTTATTGTGAGCACAGTTTGAAATGACTCAGCAAAGGGAATGACTTCCTGAAGGGAGAATTGGACAAATTCGAACTACAAATTAAGTAGACGCATTTCTAGTTCTGTGACATTATCTAATCCATGAGAAACTTCACTACTTTTTTACAATTTTAGCTACAGCGTATTTGCTTATGAAATATATTATTTTAAAGTAAATCGAAAAATAATATCTTTCCAAACTTTGAATAAACCTTTTTTTAGTACCAATAACAATGCAGACGGAGACTCTTAGAGTTCAGAAATTAAAAGAGAAACTGTTTTCTAATTCGATTATAATTTTCTTCGTGAATCTCACACTAATGAGTGTATTGCCAACATAAAAGTCAGGAAAAAAGAACCTATGAATTGTTTATAATTCTGTAATTTAAATCAAAACAATATGTTGATATTTCCTTGGTACATGCATTGAAATTACATTTAGCGCTAAGATTCCTTTAGTTATTTTTACTTTCGCACACAATACGATTTAATGAAACTCGAGAGTTCCTTCATATTATCGTATTTTCACTTGAAAATGAGTTTATTGATATTCCCATAGAAATTCTCAAGGCATGCAGAATGCGCTTTTTAAAATGTAGTTAAATATATTTTCGTGTGGCGTTAGAATTCTATTAACTAGCCGCCGCAAATTAGACTCAACAAATTGCAAGGGGAATGAGAAAATGGGAAATGTGGACAGACGCGACGCATTTGTTAGAGACCAAATCAATTAGTCACAATGGGCCCAGGGGACAGTTTTTGCCTGTGATGTTTGAAGCAGGCACAGCCGGACGTAGGTCATTGTTGAATGATATTCGTTGTATTTCCACTCGGTTTTCTGCCATTTCTTGTTATTCTTCCAGTAGAGAGGTCCTCCATACACGAAGGAGCGTTAATTATCGGGCAGACGTTTAATGAATGCGCCCGGAGCGACGCGTACGTAATTTAAATTTGCTTAGTTAGATTGCGTTGTGTTCAGTGTGTGTTGTTTCAATGCTGCGTGTGTGTGTGTGTGTGTGTGTGTTTGTGTGTTGTGACACTGCCGTCGGCTTGTTGCTTAGTTAGAGGCGCATCCAAGCGACCACTTTAGTTTCCGCTTCCTGTTTAGCATTGTTATCCTGCGCGTAATTAGTTCTGCGACAGGAAGCGATTGCATGCGGCGGCGTCTTCCTCGCCACTCTGCCACTGTCTTCTCTTGTCTTGTCATTTCTTTTTCTTCTGTTGTCTTACCTAACCATCAGCCTATCATAACTCCCGAGGAGGCTTACTAGCAAAATGCCAAGTTATTTGACATGTGAAAACAGCTGGACAACATTTAATATAACAATTTTCTATGGCCATAAACACTGCGACTGCGATTGCGTTGCGATTGCCGCATTGTTCCGAACTATAAATGCTGCTAGCCCAAAAAATCCCTGTGCAGCTGGCTTAGCACTTAATGGTCATTGCTTTATTATAAAATCATCATTAAATGGCCATAGCGTATTGACAATTGATTGATATACGATTTCAGTGGGTAGTTTTTGCCATTTAATTCGCTCAAATTGAGAGCCAGTTTCGCCAAATGGCTTCATTAGATCTACAATAAAAATATTTCCTAAATGCAGAAATATTCACACAGCTGCGTTTTGTTAAACTATCCCTCAATCAACCCAAATCAGGTTCAGCCTTTACCGTCAAAAGTATCGGATGACGAATTTTAATTAAACTATGCTAAACTCATTTTTTTTTAATTGAAAAAAAGAGAAAAAATACGTTTTTTTCCTCCTATTTAACAAAATTATGTAAAAGGTGTCTTCTTTCACGAAAACATAAAATCTATGATTGATGTGCTGACAGCAGTTAGAAAAATCTTTTGAAAAAAAAAAGCTGTGAACTTTTTAACAGTTTTTCCTGCACTAGTTTTTCCAACCACCGTCGCGTCGTTGCATCTGCCCCTTGAGCAAAAGTCGAACTACTATGCAAATCAGTTGAAACGGCGAATCGTTCCATCTTTCCGACAGTCCATCATGCTTGCAATTTGAGTAAGCGAGTGACATAATTCCCGACACTGTGACGAACTTTGATTGATATGTGCGCGTCCTGGAGGATATGTGAAAGTTCCTCGAGATGCAACAACCATGGCGAATTCTTCACTCGCTCTCTCTCTGTCAAAAATTGTGTTTTGGGAATTGATCACTTCAAACTTGCTCTTCTCTCCTTTCTTTTTCGCTTCTATTCTTTTTTGTTGCATAATTTAGTATGGGTTTACAAGAGTTTTACAACGGATCAACAGCGCAGTAAGTGTGGATAATGATGGGAAAAACTAAGAGGGGAGAATACAGAAGATCTAACTCCCATTTTATAAGCCTCCGTGATGGGTTATTTAACGGAAAGCAGAAAAGGCTTTGAACTAACAGAGACTTAGTCGTTATCGGTGGTAAGAAAGAATTCTACAGAATTTATTTGGAACATATTAAGTACATATTTTTTTAAAATTACTTAAAATGTAAACTTAAGAATTGTCTCTTTTAAAATCACTGATCGTTGCGACCAACTTTCACACATTCAAATCCAAATATTTAACCCTTGTGGAACTCTACAATAAAAGTCTAATCCCCATGGTTCAATAATTATTTTGGTAGAGTCATTTATGAAAACATTAATAATAATTAGTACAGACATGAGAGAACATGGAAGTGTAGATGAACGTTCGTTCCTTCAAATACCGCAACTCATGTCATTAATGATAGTTATTTCATTTATTTTTCACTTCACTTTTTCACTTTTAATGAAATCGAAACTGAATCGAAACGGGGCGTATTCCAAACTGTTGAGGGACACTCGAAACGGAAGCGTTGACTGTTCGCGTGCGGAAGTGAAGGAAAAGTGAGGAATATCATCATTGTCATTGCCATCAGCACGATAATGATATACGGGCTGAGATATTGGCTATCGTCAGCGGAAATTCAACGAATTCAACGAATTTTTAGCGCTCGGCTATCAAAATATTTACAGGCCTCATAAACTTGTGCATTTTATTGAGGCGCAGCGAGTTTTTCTACTTGCAGGTGATAAAAGTGCTCGTCGACTCAAATATACATTTTTGCTTTGTATGTAATTGCATATAATTTTTATAGAAGAAGATTGCAAAATCAGCAAGGGGTAAGCGGAGAACGTAGCGCGCCGAGTTACACCCATTTGATAATAGGAACGGGAAGAGGAAAAGCAGCGCAGGAGGGCGAACGTCAGTCAAACTCTGGAAACTCGCAATACCGAAATTCCCAGTTTGGGAATTTTTGGCGATGCGAATGTGTCAGGACAAATCAATAAACTTCTAATTTTATTACGGTGCAAGCAGCCCGGGAGGAGACGTTACAGATACCGATCTGTCAATTTCTATTGTCAATTTGACAATTGATATCTCACACATCATTTGATTCGAGTGCGCACAATAAGATTGTTTATGTCGCTTTTCGGGGCATGGCGACGGGACAAGACGTCGCTACCCAACAGGCTACCCCAACCCAATGCTCCTTATCGAGGGGTTCGCCACCACATCCAGGTATCAACTTTCTTTTCGCCACCGAAACTCTCTTCTTTCGCTTTTCTTTCCCTCGAGGAGGGTTCCTGGAATGAGTGTGTGTGTGTGTGTGTGCACATCTTGCGGTTATTTTTGGCCAACAAAAAATTGGCATCATTTTGCTGGCATTTTGTCCTCTTTACACAGATCTGGTCAGAGTTCAAATATGGGTGCATTGATCCTCGCTTAACTAATGACATTTCTACCACAATGTTTGCATAATCCCCATTCTCATCTTGTGGGTCAATGCGTTACAAACGTCTGAGGTAAAAGCGACAAGAGATGCTGGTAATGATGTAATTATTTGAGAATAATCTTCTCATCAATTTGAAAGGTAAAATACGATTAGTTATTTGCAGAATTGGTGCAAATGATTAGTTAGATACTATCTATACATATAAAGCTGTTTGTCTTCACTCATTGATTGACTAAAAATCAGCAAATATTAATTAAAATTAAATGTATGTTATATTAGTCATAAGCAAAATATTCGGATGCTAGATTCGCTCAACAAAATATTAAAAATAAATGAATGAAAAGATATATTCCCCAGAAAATTTGTATACCATTTTAATTGTATTTCAGTGTTACTAAATTTAATGAAAGATGTAGAAACTAAGCGAAGTTGGTTAAAATTTATAAGCAAAACTTAGCAAAACAAAAACAGAATTACATTTTCAAATTCTGGCATAAAATTGCGAAACAATGCGAAGTAAACATTTTGTATTTTGTATTTTGTATTATATTGACACGGTTGCCGATAAAGAAATCAACTAATCATCACTTGAAGAATAAGACACGCCAACCAGATTTGTCTAAATTGTGTGTCTGCAAGATCAATAATTAGCGTTTATTTTTAATCAGGCACAAAGAAAATACAGCCTATTATATTTCGTTCCCATTGTTATCGAGTTTGCAGCCATAACTTGCGACTGCTTCTAACCTCTTTGGTGTATAGCGAACATGCATCTGCCTAATCTGCAGCATAAAACCAACAGCTAACCAAAACTGTCAACCGACAGCTCGATAAGGCTTTAGCTGTCTGAAGCCTTATAGACACACGCACACACACTCTAACACACACACACACTCATCCATATCCTTGGCCCAAACTGACTCCCATTTTAATTTAATAAAAAGCACACAGCACAGCGCACGGCATTCCTTTGGAGCATCCTCGCTGAATTCCGTATCAGTCATCACTTGTTAATCTGAGTTAAACGTTTCGGCGGATATTGTACTCCGCACACATTTTCATTTTTCGTTTTGCTCGTCTTTTTTTTTTCCATCTCTCTCCATTTTTTCTTTTTTTTCGTTTTGTGTTCTGGCCGAAAAGCTGAATGCAAACTACTTGCTTTCGGCAAAGTTGGCTTTGGCAGCAGGAAGCCGAATTGCGTTGGCACCAGGATATTAACAAGGTGAGTTAAAGCAGCCGCAGGAGGAGCCGCTGAAGGAGGAGCGTAACACAAAAGCGTAATGTATATTAAATGCACTCAAGAAGATTCAATTCATATTTCAGAACGTTTTGCTTTCATTAGGAGGCCAACAAAGGAGGCGCTGCCACTGCCAGTGCCACAGCCACTGAAACTACGAGCAGCTCTGTCACTTGCGAGGTCCTGTGCACGGCGCCCCCGAGGCGGCGACATGTGAGGAATTTAGGAAGCGCGTGCGCTGCCTTTAAGTGGTTTACACACCAACAAGGTTTCCCTGCCCGTAGGATGATGACACCTGTGCACACACACACACACAGACACACACAGAAGGAGCGAGACAATGTCTCTGCGAGTCTGCCACAGGCTCAGGCCGAGGTTGAGTTGCTGCTGTCATCAGCATCACCTTTGCAATAGTATCTGCTAACCTTTACCTGCTTTACTTGCCTCTGTCTTGGGCCTCTGTCGGTGTTAGATGTCGGGGGAAACCGCAAGACTAACAAAAACACGCCCACAATTGACTCGATTTCACTTTCACAGTTCACTCCAAAGCCGAGCAGTGTCCTCTGAGCTGAGCTGAAATCCTTTGTCCTGTCGAAATATTTGTGCCAAACTCAACTCAAATTGCCTTTTGCTACTGGCTGCTGCTGGAAATTAAACGGATTTGCCAAATTCCTGCACACAATGTAGTCTCGAGTGCAGGATTGCAGGATATTTGGTGAAGTCATCCTTTATGCTAATTAGCTTGTCTTCAACACACTAAACTTGGCTAGCATCACAAGAGAGAAGACAGAGAGAAGGCAGAGGGCAACTACAAGAATTTGCCAACTGCAAGACGAAATTCTCGAGTAATTGATGTGTTAAGCACAGGAAATTTAAGTACATGCAGCGTGCTTCAGGATTTATATCAGTTCCTTCTTTGCCCATTCGAAAGCCACACAAATGAAGAGATGAAGGATTGTTAGAAGCTATTCAAATAAGTTCTTGTGCTAATTTTAACTTCCAATTTCTTGTCAACGAAATTAAAATAGGGAAAACAAAAGTAGTTATTCTTAGTGCAAGAATATAATAAGTCAACTTTCACAGTCTATTTAAATATATGTATTAATTGTTCTTCGTCAGTGTCTTAATTTTATTTATTTGATTGTCTTTGAATTCCTTTGTTGGCTGTCAATAAATTCCAGCAAATATGATATTCACTCTAGGGAGTAGCTTTATTAGATAGATAGTAGTCACTGCAGTATGCCATGAATTATGAAGTATTTAAAGAGCAAACAAAATCCGATTTAATGTAAAATAGAAAACAATGTGAAAAACTAAACACAAAGCGCCGAAAGTCATACTAAATCGAGAAAAGTGCAACAATTCCAGTCAGTCAAGTGAGAAAAGTGAAAAGTGAAAATAGAAAAGAGAATGTCGAAACTACTGCAAATGCCAGTGGATTGTTTGGGCCACAAGGGGGATGTGGTCGACCTGGCTTACAGCAAAATATGCACTTCGGGGTATTATTTGGCCTCCGCCAGCCACGACGGTACATCGATGCTGCGTCACGGCGACACTGGCGACTGGGTGGGCAGCTTCGAGAAGGAGGGCGACGCCATGCTCAGTGTCGCCATCAATCAGGATGCCACGCGCTTGGCCACCGGTGGCGAGGATTGCACAGCGCGCATTTGGAATGCCGTCGATGGGAGCCACATGCTGAAGATAATGCTGCAGTCGCCGGTGCGGAGTGTGGCACTTGGAGCTGATTCAGCGGTGCTGGCTGTGGGCTGTGCGGATCGCAAATACGATCACACATGCGATACAATACTGTATCTGTACAACTTGGAGAACCCGGCCGAGCCCACAGTGTTCCGAGGACTGACGCGAGGTGTGCGCAATGTGGTTTTTTGTCGGGATGATCGAGCGGTGCTCTCCTCCTCGCACGATCGATCCGTGCGTCTCTGGGATCGCCGCACTGGCCAGCAGACGCACTCAATCTCGCTGCCGCATCATGCCAAGACCTTGGAGCTGTGTAGCGATGGACGCACCCTGACACTTGCCTATGGCCACAGCATTGTGTTCATCAATGTGGATCGCTTCGAGGTGCTGTCACACTACAAGCTGCCAGCGCGCCTGCTGAGCGCCTCGTTGCATCCGGAGCGTGAGTCGTTTGTGTGCGCGGGCAGCAATCGTTTCATCTACAAATGCAGCTACAAAACTGGCGAGATACTTGAGAGCTTTATGGCGCACGACGAGAAGGTGCGTTGCGTCAGGTACAGTCCCGACGGCGAGGTCTTTGCCTCATCCGCAGATAATGGCGGCCTGCGTTTGTGGCAGCAAAACGTGGGCAAGAAGTACGCATTGTGGGACACACGATCTGCCGACGATCTGCACGACGATGAGTCCATGAATGTCGACATAGTCTAAAAAAAAAGACACGAAACACACACACGTGTTGTACGTTCTGTTTTTTCGGTTTGGGTTCTTTGGATTCCAATAGTCACAAAATAAAAATCCGAAAAATAAAAAAAAAAAAGCGTTAAAGAAAAAGGGTCATGCTCCGATCCCTCTAATAAATTTGTCTGCGGCTCCGTGGCGTTGTGATTGACTGCCCCAATCTTTTTACCTGGTTTGCTTGCCTGTCTGCGTTTTCTTGTTCTATTATTCTCTGGCGTTTCTCAACCTGTTTTCGTTACGCATTTCGGGTAGGTTCCTCACAGGATTTGTAAGAAGTTCCTCGTCGCTTACAGCTCCAAACTTACTCTATGTGGATTCTCACCAATCAGAGTCATAAATGCATTTTATGATTATTTATACAGTCGCCAGAATGTTTGATGGAATTGTTTTACTATGCACTTTGTATCCAATGAGATGTTTTTTGGGGTAGGTGCAGAGTCACAGCTTGACTTCTAGTCACTGATATGCTGGGCAAACAGTCAAGAGTAAAGATACAAAGATACATCGAGACTGAGATACTCGTACATCTCTTCGTTAAGATTCAACTGGGAGCTCAGGGAGTGTTTTCCAACTGATGGTAACCTTGGTTTTTCTTTCTGTTTGTTTTTTTTTTTTTTAGATTTCAAACATTTCCATAAATATTTATGTATATTTTCTACTTCAGATAAAACGAGTTTTTCCTTGCACGCGTTTACCAGGAAAACACGCCACCTTTTTCACGAGATCCCTCTGAGAGCTATCTCTCTCTTTCCCTCTGCATATTTATCTACAAGTAGTTGTTCCAATAAAATGAGGTGTCATTTCATGCGTT
This sequence comes from Drosophila siamana, assembly GCA_035047445.1. NCBI lineage: Eukaryota > Metazoa > Arthropoda > Insecta > Diptera > Drosophilidae > Drosophila > Drosophila siamana. The sequence continues at coordinate 790,280 of JAWNPP010000081.1, forward strand.
TGACCAGTTATCTAGCTATATGTATGTACATCGAGGTATTTTCTGAGATCGGCACAAGTGTGTGCGCCTCCCTTGATTGATGATTGTCCGAGCCATTAGCCAATACTCGTAGCACAGTAGCCAAAGGATTTCACTGCTGTATTTGTTTGCTCAAATATTTGCATAAATTTATTATTGGACGCTCCTTATTTGCATTGCATTTTAAAATCCATCAATAATGTACTTAAAACATTTCTTCTCAATGTGCACAAAACTATCAGTCAAACATCCGACTTGACCGCAAACAATTTGTTCAAATAGGACAAAGTTGAAGCAAAGTCATTTATAAATGTCCTCGACGGGGATTTGGCTACAATATTAATGATTGGTCATTTACCTTGGGCTTGGAGATCAAAGATACAGAAGATTGCGTTTAGATAGGGATCACACTTTTTCACGTTGAAAGATCTTCAAGGAACATTGATAAATGTTTTTCAATACAATTGTACCAACAGAGAGGCTAATGCAAAGTGCTATTCTAAAGAGACAGATTGAATGTTAAATTTAAACTCATCGGAAACTAAGTACAGCATGAATATATTTTTATTAATAGCCCAACATATTGCTATTTTTTTGCATTTTTGTCAAGTATTTGAAAGATTAATTAACTCTTTTAATTCGAATAAATGGGAAATCATTGGAATTGAAATTTTATATTTAAACCAATAAAAATAAGCTATATAACAAAAGATACCAGAAATTTTAAAAATCAATTTATTTGAAATAATTGTGTAGATGAATTATTATAAATCTTTCAATATTTGTGTCGTTCTTCACGGTTTTTGTTCCTAATTGTATAGATATATATAAATATGCACAAGAAATGAAATGTTTCTGTTGCTAATTTCGTGTATTTCCCAGGCATTTTAAAAAGACACGAATTTATCGAAAGTTTCTTTAAATTGCAGGCAGTCAATTGCAGACAATTTATTATATTTTTCCCATAGATTGTTTCACTTGTATACACCCTATCGGGAGCACTTCCGCTACGTTATGGGCACGTCCTCAGAATAGCCTTAACCATAGCGCACCTGCCCTGAGTAAGTATCTCAGCTCGAGTTGAGCTTGTGGTCACAGTTCGTGAGTTGAACAATTTTATGCCAATTTCCTTAGTGGAACAGACCGCTATATATGGAATATATCTTATACAATTTGGTACGTTACTTGGTCTGTCACGCTAAGCTGAACACTTCGTAGAACACGTGGCTACTCTGAGTCGCGTTTTTAGTAGCATATCATATCTCTTGTTGCAACGACGTGACGGTTCGGCTTTGGGTTCAGGGGGTGTTTGTTGATTTTATGTTCCGCTCTGCGCGATAAGGCGCGTTGCATTTGAAATGAGTGTAACGTATATTTTATGCAGAGTGGAAACTGTCCGTTGGGGTTTTCCTTTAGACTTTCAGATAATAGTCTATTTGTGCTCACAATGGCGACCTTCAACTTGAGATCTTATCATGGATGACTAAGGTTGAGCTATAAAACTATGCCTTAAGCTCTTATCGGTTACATTTTAGGTGTACACTATTGAGGTCTGAGACGTTGATCGCTGTATCAGCGTCCAATTATTGTCATATCTTTGTTGATAAGCCAAAGTTTTTGGTTACGTGGTCGGACAACCAGCATTATGGGCTTATATCGATTGATAAACAAATAGGCATCAAAATACCCGCACGTTCCACTGTTGGGCAATCCTTTTATGGGTATGCCCTTATAAAGGATTAAGAGCACCACTTGAAGTACACTCCATTGTTAGTAACCGTATTTTTCCTCCTCAATTCGACGCCTTTTTTCCGTGTGTTTACACAGCAAAATGCAACCCATATATATTTTCACGACATCCTCAACTTGAGGAAATTACTTAAAGGGATCACGAACTCGCTACCCCCCACATGAATCGATGATATGATGCCCATGTGCAGGATCTCTTGAGTTGTTTATGTTTCAGGCATGACTGCCGGCAGAAATTTTCAAATTTGTTAAAAAGTGTGTAAATTTACGTTTCTTTTTTTGTTCTTCACTTTTCGGTTTCTGAGGGGTGTGTCCCATAAACAGACTCTGCGGTGTGTCTGCTTAGCGCTCGGCATTCGTATTGGGAATAGGGAATAAGGCAAAGGGAAGGCGTCGAGTCAAAATCGAGACTTGGCTGTCTAATCGATAGGTAGATCGTTTCCTGACTGCCTTTTTGGGGTGATTGCACTCGAGGCACGATTTTAATTATTTTCTCCTTTTTTATAGGAAAACCCAAGCATTTTTTCTTTTCTTGTATTTTTTCTTTTATTTGTTGAAGTCTAAATGACGTCTTTAGTTTTGAACCGATCTATGTCTTTTTCCATTCGCTTTTTGTGCACTTTAATTGCATTTGTGCAAACAACATAAATCGTATTTTATTACCTTTATTCTGTGTAATTTAATTTTTTACGATTTTGCACATTTATAAAGCTACTTCGAAGCTTGGGAAATTTTTGTATTTGAAATTTGTACTGCGAGTAACGGAAATAAGTCGAATGACTAGAAATCTTTTTTTTTTATCTTTTCACTCTATTTTGTTTGTCCTACTGCACTTTTCAGCGCCCCAAGTCAAAATAGGAAAGTGAAACTATATGTCTGCATTGCCCCAAATTCAATTTGAACCATTTCGTGGCAACCACATAAAAAATCCAGTTTCAGGTTAAACAAACCGAAGCTGAAACATTTTTATCTACTCATCACACGCACCAAAAGTACAGCTCCAACCGGGCCAGCACAACACTGGATCGGTGCACTCCGACTAGTGAATGTTCTTATCATTTGTTGACTAACAAGTTTGTTGAATAATTGATTAACGAATTTAAAAAAAACTTTAATATGTGTACCAATTTATTTTCTTTTAACTTAAAACATCATATACCAACACTTGACATTCATGCCAAATGGCTTGCTATATTTTAAGTTCTCAGCTTAAGTGAGTGTAGTTATAAACACAACACACTGCCGTAACGCTGCTTTTCGATCGCTTGAAAGTCGAGGGTTGCTGTGAAGACTTCATTGGTTGTATGGCAACGCTGCGGTGGTTGTTTGACGTTTTCCTTTGTGGTTGTTTTCTATACGTTCGCTTGTGATTGTCAGACTCTCTGAGAGAGCATCAGTGTTGGGAGTCAGGAGTTATTGTTGAGAAATGGCTGTGTCGATGTAATTTTTGGGTGTTTTCAAGCTGTTTTTAGCTAGGGCCATACTGTCAAACGCACACAGTCAATCGGAAAATGTGCGGACTGCGCAGCAGTGGAATATTAGCTAGACAGAGAGTAAAAGTGTGCTCTCTCAGAGCGTAAAAGAGCGAAGGTGAATATCATATTTGGTTAACGACGGTTGCTCGTTCGCTTATTCGACTTCAGTTTTGTTTTTCTGCTCGCTGAGATAGGTTCGAGAGTGCGTTAATACTGCGCATTTTACATCAGAGCAATTAAATAAAATATATGAAGACGTGAATTACAAAATATATAACATTTTTCAACATTTCAAGCTGTAAACTACATACCAATAACAATACAAACAATTGAAGTGCAAATGCTACAATCATACGACTGTTGGTGAAACTCAATTGTGTAGTCAACTCGTCAGTTTTTTTGGTTATGACTTTTTGTGGTCATACAATACGAAAAGTGAAAATCAATGACTAAAAGTGCTCAGATATAATAAGCAACGCGAACAAATTTGTTTATATCATTATTCTAAACAAATCGACTGAGAAAACAACAAATTTCATTTGCAAAGCGAATGCTTGAAACGTAAAAGAAAAAAATTTGATTGGGACTGAAACAACACTGTGAGAGCGTGCTCCACACTAAAACATTTGCGCTCAGTTGCTGCTTACGCATACATCCAAGCACTGTCAAGTCAACGCGATTTGGAGACTAGCGTGTTGTGTGTCACTGCGCGTATGTGTTGGTGAGCTCGCCCCTCTTTGCACTGGGCAGCGAAATAAAACGTACAGGCGAGCACAGAAAAACAAAGTTTTGGCGGGAAAACTTTGACATTTCACTTGGTCTTGCGATTCGCAAACAAGTGGGTAAAGCACTGACAGCAAAACTGCGTCGCATCGAAACAGAAAGGGAGAAATAACAAACAAATAACAAAATATAACACAAGTCAAACATGGTCAGTGCACGCGTGTTCAATCCGGTGCTGAGTGAACTCTGCAAAATGAGTGGCAGTCCAGGCGTCACTCGCAATTTGGATCGCATCAAGCGCAATCTCTTCGGCTCTGCGCCTACCAAATTGGTGGAGACCAAAGCGTAAGTACAAATTGCATTTACAACCTATTGCAACAGCAAATTCAATGTTTTTGCATCCCATCAATAGACCATTCAATGCGGAGCTGGAGCGTCATCAGGAAGTGGCCACACAAAAGTGGGGATTTGATTTTCGTGCCGACCGTCCATTGAGCGCAAATGGCAGCTTCATCTGGGAGCGCGTGAGCTCCCAGGAATCGACCTATGCGCCTCAAATGTACACACTCACCCGCGCTGCCCATATGCGCTCCAATGCCAGCGTGAACGCTTCTGCGATGCCCAGTGACATGGATGTGCTGTTAAATGAGCGTGCCGATCGCGAGAATTTGGCCAATTCGTCGTTGGATTCGAATACAGACAACGATTACGACTCACAGAACGAGTCGATGCAATTGGCCGCCTCGACATCTGCCGCAGCTCTGTCCGCCTCCACATCATCAGCCTGCTACTTGACGCAGCAGCGCAATCGCCAGCCCAAAATCACAGGTGAGCACTTTCCCATGGCCTGTTCCCGATCAATGGAGTTAGCCATGCGTGTCCTTTCCCAGTGTTCCCAGCGTTGCGCCTGATTGCACTTTAAACGTTACAAATTTCCATATCTCACAGCAAGCCAGTTTTTGCTCTTAGCTGAGGGTGGCTCAATAATTTCTATATTCGTTTCTGTTACCGTATTGTAAATTCGACCATTTTTGGTAAATTGTCATTTGAATATATTGTTGTGCACATTTATTTTGTAGTCAATATTCCAATTCATAGGGGGGAATAATTGCAATCCTAGAAAATATGATTGTTAGATCATTGTTGGGGTCTTTATTGTAGCCTCCAGTGCTGGGTAGCCTCTGGAAACATAACATTTATTCTCAGCAATTTCTATCCAAAAATAGATTATTGGGGTCCATATTGTAGCCCCTAGTACTACGGTATAGCCTCTTATTTTTAATCCTTTTAGCGGTGCACCCTTTACTTGTCTTTCGGCGGGGGCGTTGATCGCTTTGAAAACCAAAATTATGGGTTCCTTCAATCGAACAGCACATGTATAATTAGCTCTGTTTTTATGTGATTTCATGAAGGATGGAGTAGTTGGGTTATACAAGTCCGATTTGGGTATGTGTGTTGCCTGCAGCTGTTTTGTTGCGCTGCTTTCTTCTCCCCCCGGAGTCAATGCACGCAACATCCCTGCGCCTGCGTCGCGGGGGTTGATTTCCGAATGTGATCATTGCATGCGGGCTCGCTGTAAATGTTAACAGATGTGCCAAGCGCAGCGCTGCTATCGTTTGACCTCATTATAGACAGATACAAAAGACAAATGTAGAAAGAGAGAGAGAGACGGAGATGGAGAGCAACTGCACCATAGACACAATGTGCCGCTATCAGCAGTTGCTGCCGCTGATTGCTTTTGTAGGTTCTTTAGTCACTTTGCATAGTTATTAACATAATAAAAAAGTGTCAGTTCTGTTCTGGTCAGCCCGCATCGCCGGCGGGTTGGCTTGGTCAAGCCTTGCAAATGAGCTGTACTTTTGTGTAGCCAGCCCAGTCGGCGCCGGCGGGGTGAGTAATTTATGCAGCTATGAATGCAACATCCACTGTCGCTCTCACTTGGCGTGCGGTGATCACAGCGTGCTACCTGAACCGTCTGTTCTGTCTGCCGTCTGTCTGCTACCCTTGTGTGCTGCAGCAACCCTTGGCAGTGCCCCTGCCACGTGCCACAATTCAAAATCAAAATGTGCAAAAACAGGCGGCGCCTGCTGTTCATTCATCATCATACCTCCTGATCCTAGAGGGATGGGAACCCTCGCGTCTGCCAGCTGACTTTAATCCTAATCCATTATTTGCGATCCACAATAACCAAACATTTCATTCGTTTCTTTTGCAGAGTACATGAAGGAACGCAAGCGTCTGGCACAGGCGCCAAAAAAAATCTCACCCTCGAAGCGTATGCGAACCAACTCTGGCTCCCACTCCAGCAGTAGTAGCTCCAGCATTGGAGCTCACTTTGGCAGCTTGTTAAAACGTCCGCGCAACAATTGAATAGTTGCTGCAGCGTACCAAATAATATTATAGCAAGCTATATCGCGAACTAGTTGCAACTAACAAATCTATCAATTCAATTAACTCACTTGCAATTTATAGTTTTATTTTTTCAGTCACTGCAAAAGTTCGATTTTTTACATTCAATTCATTGTAGAATACTAAGTGGATATTTTAAATTAAGCGAAAAATTATTGTGCAGTGCAAGGGCGAAAGTTGCGAATATTAACATTACTAGATTAATCCTAGCTACTGCAAACCAGTAGTAGCGATAGAACAAAATAGATACTAACTATATATTTAACATGCTAAGTACGAGCTAAATGAAACTTTTTAGATTTCTCTAGTGAGAAATGCCATAAACTAAGTGATTAGTTCTTAACACAACCCCAACACAACCACCAACTATGCAAACTTAGACAGACATTTTTTTGAAAATCCTTAACCATGAAATTCAAATACCTAGAAAATATGTAAATTCTCCTTTTGTAAATTTTACTCTCAACTATTTTGTGGTTTTGCGTAAAATTTGTTGTCAAACAAAACTTAACGTCACTCTGTTTACTCCCCAAATTCCACCTCTAATATATTAATTTGATAATAATATATATGAGAATATTTCCAAGCAGAGTTGCGTTGAATTTTGTCACGCAAGCCCTAAAAACCATTTATAATAAGCTTTATTTAAATTGTTGAGCTTATTGTTGTAATTGTTTTTTGTGGCTTTGCTGAAACAAATGTCCTTAATTCGACCAGTGGAACACCCTATGAAATAAGTCTAAAGTTACAACAACTCTTTCTAATTTGTGTGCTTTTGGAAATTGATTATATATGTATATATATTTCCAATGGTTCACAAATTTGCAAATTCCTTACATCTCAACTGGAAAATGGCTCTTTATAGCTTGCCAAAGAATTTGGCAAAAAATAAGAGCTATTTTGCTTAACTATCATGTACAAATGCTATAAATAATATACATTATATAATTATAAATATTATATACGTAGGCAGAGCCTATATTATTGAATAACATTTAAAAGATCATCGTATTTGTAAGCTTAGCGTAAGAATAAAATCCAAAGTATTCACAAAATATATTTATATATAATTCATACTGTGTGCATAATTCTACAAACTCATACTTCAATAAACAATCAACAAAACACAAATACAAACAAACGAAACAACTCCATAAAATTTGTACCATTCGTAGAAATTCATTTGACTCAATTAGCCAACGAAATTGGCCAACTTTCACACATGCATATATCATACAATTACATTTATATGTTGTTGCTATTTTGTAGACGTACTTGTTTATGCGTAGCTTAAATATGTAATTTTAAAAAGTTGATTTTTGTTTTCAATAAAATTGTTTTTCATTTTGTAGTAGCTTAATTTCTGCCTTGTGTTATAAAACTGTAATAAATCGGTTGGCACAATTTTTTTAATAATACTGACATGCACAACAACATTGCATTTTGGATATATTCCGTTGTGGCTAATAGCATGAAAGGACTGAAATTTATAGTTTGTAGCGGCACCTATAAAATGAGATAACTGAGGAAAGTTTTACAATTGGTAGAAAACGAATTGGAAAGCTTCGTGTGCTGATTCTAGTTGATAAATGCTATATATTATAGAACCATGAATCCTTAATCGTAATACTTTCGTCAGCTTTCCTTAAATGAATTGAACAATAACATCGTAAGTTTTTGAATCATCTTCTCGTCGATTTGTGTAAATGTGTCAGAATTTCAGATTATTGAATTCGAATTAAGAAATGTAATGGGATACAAAGGATTTGCGTATTTCCTTTAATCTCTCTTAAAATACATTTTTCAACGTCGTGCAAACTTAACTGCAGAGTTCTTGTGTAGTATCAGATTCCAGATTCGAAATTTGCATAATTTTATTTATAATTATTTCTTCTATATTCTCTTAAGACTGCATTGATCAAAAAGGCGATAATAATATTTTCACTCAGAATTTTATTTCAATAATTTATTATCATAATTACTTACGACAAATACATAAATAATTTCATTGATTTGCAAGCATAAATTTTGCAAACTTTATCAGTGATTAACTATTCGTTTAGTTGATTTTGAGTTTTTGCATTAGTTTGATCGGATTCATATATTATACATAAATTATGCTGAATTTATATACATATGTATATTGACTGATCAGAGAGGTAGTTGAACACCACAACAACCACTACTTCCCCGTCGCCTTCTCCTCCAGCTGGGCCTGAATGTGCCTCACATTCTGGCCGCCGCTGGTGTTGCTGTGACGCTGGAAGAAGGCATTGATGGAGCTCATCGAGCGGTACTCGAGGTTATCACTGACATGCCAATCGACACTGATGCTCTGATGGCGACCCACGGGATTGCGGATCTTCGTCTCGTTGTACTTCTCAAGCAGATGCAGTAGACAGTCCTTGGTAGTATTGGCGGCCTCCTCGAGATTCACCGTCTGATGCGTGTCCGGCAGCCCGACGGGCACGTCGCGGCTCATCTGATTGATGCGGAATTTGGCCCGTCGACTGCTCGCCGACTCAGACAGCAGGTGGTGCTGCTGCTGCTGCTGCTGGAACTGATTTTGGTTTGGACATGCGAGCTACTGCTGCTGCTCTTCACGTTGGACGTGCTCATGGTGCTCACTGCCGATTTGCTGCGCAGCGTGCTCTGCGACCAGTGATCGCTGCTGCCATTGCTCAGCTTCGGCGTCTCCTCAATTGACTGCTGCAGGCGCACAGACAGCGAGCTGATCTTTTGGTGCGGCCCATTCTTGATGTGCGTCTGACTCTGGCTGCTGGAGCTGTTCAAGACGCCGCGCGGCGTCGCTCTGCTCGCTGTGCTGCTGCTGCGTGTGGTGCTCGTCCACTTGCTGCCCTCCTGGCTGACCTGGCTGCTCACCGTGCTGCTCGATTCGCTTGCCTTCGGCTCGGCGCTGTTGCCATCGCCCAGCTTTGTGTTGATCTCGGCCAGCATTAGCAGATGATCGGAGAGTTTGCGTATCTCATCCGCCAGATTCACACGCTCCCCAGAGCTGCGGCGTCCCAGCAGATACGTGGTGTCGGAGTTGCGGCGATCGAATGTGTGCAGATAGCTCTTCATGCTGCGCTGCTGCTGGGCACTCGACTCGCTGCCCGAGAACTCATCAAAGTTCTCGTTGAACAGATGCTGCGGCGTGGGCGTGGCGCAGCCAGAGGTGCTGGGGCCACTCGATGAACCAGCCATGGGGAAGAGCTTCTCGCGGGACTCGTTGATGGGCGTGGTGGCTACCGATGGCGGGCTGTCAGCACTGCGGGACTCTTCGTCATCTCGCGCTGCCTGCAACTCAGCTGGCGTTGGATCGTCATCTATCAGTGTGGCTATCGACTCACAGGGCGAGGGCGAGCAAACTGTAAATGCATTGCAAATGGAGCTTAGTGAAGAGTTTAGGGTATTCGAAATTTACATACAGATTAATTTTTTTGGTAAGTGCTGTTAGCGCCACCTCTGAACAATGGCGAAGAGTATCAAATTGATTTCCAAACGATTTGTCAGTTCTACACATTTACACACACATTCATGAACGACACATCTATGTATTGGATGCATGCCGATGACAAATCTGCTCAGTTAGTGGGGCGCCCATAGAGGCGTTAGTAATGGAACAAAGTAGCCCTGTCAGACAACACACTGCGTGTAGATATCATTCAAAAACTATTGAGCATTATTATGTTCAAGTAATGAGATATGATTTCAATGTTTCCCATGCCTTCAATTTTGTTTATATTATTATGATTAATGTAAAATCTTTTTAGAATCACTTTCAATTGATTAAAAATGTATTGTTTGATTTTTTAAATTTTTTCGAACATTTTCTGATATTTGCTGAACAACTTTTTTAATTTGTGGAATCTTTAGATACAATTATTGAGTGTTATAATATTCACGACTAATGTCTCGAATTTTATGCAATTCTCATTCATTTGAAACCTTTTTCAAATCAATTAAAATTGAATTCACATATCTTTTTAGAACAATTTATTACAAATTACAAACTAAAAATGGTTAAAGTTTTGTTTATTTTTCGTATTTACAATGCGAACTTTTTTTTTGATTTATGGAATCTTTTAGGACATATGGAATTGAAATAAATATGCACGTCTGTTAAATACCTTGCTATGAAGATTTCCAAAATAAGTGGCGTATTTAGTTCACACTAGTGAGCTCAGTAGTTAAGGCATGACACTAGTTTAAATGGAATGATCTCACTAGTAACTTTTGAATTTGGCAGCAACTTTTCAAATTTTGTGTTTTTGGTGGGTTTTTCGATTAATAATGGGGCTTACCTTGTCCGATCTTTCAGAAACTGTGGCTAGGTGTTGAGCTAAACTTGAACTAGGTTAGGATAGAGTCTTGCGTGTTTTGCTTTTGTTTTTCTTATTTGTTTAGGGATTGGAATGTTTGGAGTGTTTGGATTGAGTTGAAAAGAATGTTTTTGTTGTTTTGCAGTATTTCAAATTGAAGTAAGTATATTTTGGTATTACTCTTGTCTGTCTTTATCACAGTGTCAGAAACGCTAAGCGACTTATTGAGCTAGTCAAATCGTGTTAATATATATATATATATATATGTTTAGGTAGCATTCGCTAATTGAATGCGCTTAAAGCTACGGTTATACTTAAATTGTAAACAACTTTGTAGTTGTTGTTTTTAGCTTTTGCTGTTGTTGTTGTTGTTGTTGCTGACATGCCTTTGTTTTTTTCTCTCACACACATACAACATAATTACAATAGCTGATTAACATTTTATGTTAAAACACAACATTAATAGATTGAGAGAATGAGAACGAAGGAAACAGAGAGAGAGAGAGAGAGATAGAGAGAGAGTGAGAGGTGAACGCCCCTCTCGGCGCTTCTCATTCAAGTTAAGTGAACAACAATTAGTTATCAAGTTAATTATGTAATTTACAAATTGGTTGTGATTGCTCTGCCCTGCTCGGCCCCTCCTCTCACTTGCCATGGATGAGGGCGTGGCGGTCGCGCTGCCTCTGGGAGCCGCCCCCGTCCCCGCGGCAGTACTCACCTCGGGATGAGGAGATGCTGTCTGCGCCATGAGCTCGTCGCGGATGCGGATAACTGGTCTCATTTAATGGCGCTATCACATTGCCCTCCACGTCGAACACGTACGGACTGTTCGGATGCGTCTCCCAGCGCACTATGAAATTCTTTAAATTATCCTTGGTGGCATCCAGCTCTTTGTTCTATGCGTTCACAAGGAATACGTACTGCCTGATTAATTCGTTTGCTGGTTTGCTGACATGCTGTGCTCATTGCTTACCTGCAGGTCGTGTGTGCTGCATAACTGTGCCAGCTCCTCGCTCTCCTCATCCTGTTCAGTCGCAGCGTCCTCGTCATCATCATCGTCATCGTCATCCAGATCGGCTTCCTCGATTGTTTCCGTTGAATCCTCCGAAGACTCGGAGGCCAGCGTCGTGGGCGATTCTGACTTCAGGCGCGTCTTGGCGCTAACCGAGGCGGTCCTGGCTATTGTTGTGTTGGGCGTGGCAGAGGGGCGTTGTTGCAGCCATTTGTGCTTAACACAGTCGGCGGCTGTCATGCGGGTGCTGTGTGTGTGGAACGAGAGAGACATTTGGTTGATTAAAAGCTGCTGGCCTGGTTATGGCTAGACACTAATTAAGAGCAACGCACCTCAAGTCCTTTACCAGTAGCTTGGCTATGAAATCGAGGCACTCCGGGGATATGCCATTAAAGCATTCATCCTCGAAATCGTATTTTGCAATGGTTACATTTGACATTGTTTCAATGTCGTTCTCGCCCATGAATGGTGACAGACCAGAGATGCTGTAATTGTCGTTGTAGTTATTGTTGTTGTAGTCGTTTTTGTTGTTGCACATGTGTTTGAGTGTGTTTGCATAGATGTGTGTGTGCGTGTGTGTGTGTGTGCATGTGTGGTGTGGGTGCGGCAAAGTCAATAAACATGAAATGTAAAAGCAACGCACACAAAATAAATAAACACATAAAAAACACACAGCAGCAGCAGTGTTTAATTAACTAAATTAAATTGACGCTCTGCAGTCACACAGCATTAGAGGGTGCAGAGCGTGTCGAGGGTGCAGATTTTGGGGTGCGGGGCGGCTTAGGGTCTGCGGTTTGTCAGAAAACACCTTGTAAGACTTTGATTATTTAATTCTTGGCCGCTGCAATATTCACAGATTTTTAATTAGTTCACTTGCCGCACACAGACTCAGGGAGGTCGAGATCCTTTGCAGGTGTTCCGATTAGAGGGCTCTGATTAAATTCTCAAGTGCCATACTTAGCAATAAAAAATGCTCGCGGAAGGAAAATTAAAATCACGATTGTTTTTTTGCATGCTTTTTTAAATTGTTCTATAACCGCTAAAAACTTTAAAGTGAATGAGACAATTTGTGCAGAATTGGAATTTATTGTGAAAACTTTGTCTGGTTCAAGAGCTGGTAGGAACTCAAATTTTTTTATGACAATCATATGTATAATAACTATTTTTGAATAGTTCTTTAAACATTTTATAACGATTGCATACTAATTAAGATTTTTTTATCTGTGATTCTGGAGTTTTGCTTTTTTTCTACTTTCTGTCATAGATATCATATCTTTCACATTCACAACCAATTACTTTTGTTTTAATATTCACAGCTTTTGACAACTAATTAAAAATATGCCAGTTTGAAATGTAAGATATTTACTTTAGGTTAATCAAAGAAATTATTGCCATAATTCAAAATGTACTATGTTTACTTAATATACGCAAAACTAAAGTGGATAATTGTTCACCTAAGGCCTGAGTAAAAAAGGATTTTTGTATAATTAAAAAAAGAAAGTGTTGTAATTTGTTTTTAGATTAATCTAGAGAATATCTTTCTAAATAGCTTTCAGCATCTGAATATAAATATTTTCACACTCTTACTGCTGCTGCTGCAATTATTTGTACGTGCTTGAGATACATTACATAGAAGATATACTTACAGCACATAGCAAATGACGCCAACACTCCACATATCTGTGCCATATGAGATGCAGTCAAAGTTCACAACTTCTGGGGCGACGAACTCGGGTGTGCCAAAGAGTACCTAGAAAATATAATGGGTATTAAAAGTTGACTAAATAGTTTAGAGCCCACTGTCAACTTACTCGCAGACGCTTGTCGGGATCGAACTTGCGTGCCAGTCCAAAGTCAATGATTTTAATGCGATTGCCCTTCTGGGTTAGCACCAAAATATTCTCGGGTTTCAGATCTAAATGGATGATGCCATTGCCGTGTATGAAGGCCATAGCCTCGCACACCTGACGTATGAAAACGCGACACACACGCTCTGTGAGCACGAATTCATCGTCGACCACACGATCGAATAGTTCACCGCCTTCAATGCTTTGTGGAAAGTACAAGAGAAATATGAATCGAATATTAATGGAGTGGAAAGCAAACAAACATATGTGTAGGTCGTACAATAAACAAAAAAAATATAACAATTCAAGCACACATGCAAGCAGTGGTCAAGACAAAAGTTACGGCAGCTATTTGATTATTCCCACTTAGTGCTAGGTTTTAAGCTCGTTTTAGTTTTAGTTGCCTTACCTGGCCGCCTAAAATACTTATGTTATTTACAAGAGCTACGTATCCAAAACACGAAAATCAGATAATACATGAACATCTAACCAAGCGGAATGAGTAATGCCTCTCAACTGAGCTATAAAAGTGACTATTGAGCACTACAAATACAATTTCGGACAGTTCAGGCGCATTACTCGAACAAACCACATTTACTGCATTTTTAGGTAGTCTAATTCAAGTTGTCAAACAGTGTTCGGTGTGAACATAATAACTGTCTAAGGTTTTGAGTTATAGAAACAGATTGAATCTAGCTTAACTTATTGCTAGACAAAAAGCTGAATACGAGCAATATGTCAATTAAATTGTCAGCTTTTGCATCAAATCAAATTGAGCTCTCACTTCTGTTTATTCATCGCAATTGCACTAAATCGGATAGCTCCACAATCGGCTTATCTGCGAGTCTGTGTGTATTATTGCTCATATGGCTATGAAGTTTTATATCAGCATCGATTTTGAACCTATAATTGATATGACTTTGCATACATGAAAATATTTGGCTTGCTCATGGAATATTTATAAGCTAGCCAAACAATGGCAATCCCATTTTACTGCGGCAATCTAAATAAATAAATATTATTGTTATGGCTCTTCTCGTATTGTTCATATTGTTAACAACAATGTGGGAAAAGAAAGCGGAGGAAAGAAGGGACGAAAGGGACTTTTATTTTGGGTGTTTGTTTATTGGAAAGAAGAAATGTTTTATATAGGAGAGGGGGGCGGAAAAGGGGGGGGACGCAGGGAGGGAAAAAAAAAAAAAAAGGGAAAAAAAAAAAAAAAAAAAAAAAAAGGGGGAAAAAAAGGGGCGGGGGAAAGAAAGAGGAGGGGGGGGGGGGCAGGCAAGAGAGAGGGAAAATAAAAAAAAAAAATGTAAAAAAAAAAAAAACAAACAAAAAAAAAAAAAAAAAAAAAAAAAAAAAAAAAAAAAATAAAGAAAAAAAAAAAAAGAAAAGAAAGAAAAAAAAAAAAAAAAAAAAAAAAAAACAAAAAAAAAAATAAAGAAAAGAAAGAAAAGAAAAAAAAAAAAAAAAAAAATTAGTAAATAAAAAAAAAAAGAAAGAAAGAAATAAAAACATAAAAAAGAAAAAAAAAAAATTATAAAACCAAAAAAGAAAAAAAAAAAAAAAAAAAAAAAAAAAAAAAAAAAAAAAAAAAAAAAAAAAAATAAAAAAAAAAAAATATAAAAAGAAAAAAAAAAATAAAAAAAATATATATAAAGAAAAAAAAAAAAAAAAAAATAAGAGGTAAAAAAAAAAAAAAAGAGTTAGAGAAGAAAGGGAAAAGCCCAAAAACAAAAATAAAAAGTGGTGGTGGGGAAAAAAAAAAAAAGAAGGCAAAATAAAAAAAAAAAACAGAAGCAGAAAGAGAGACAGAGAAAGAGGGAGGAGGAAACGACCGAGAAGAGACAGAGAGAAAAGAAAGAGAGGAGGGGGGAGGGTGGGATAGGCGAGAGGGGAAACACCCGCCGGACAAACCAAAAAAAAAAAGGGAAAAGAGAAAAAAGAAAGAGGGAGAAGGAAACAAAAGGAGGGGGGGGAGAAAAATAGGGAGGAGGAGAAAAAGAAAACAGAGAGGAAAAAAAAATAATTAAATAAAATAACAACAAATTAATGACCAACCAAAAACAAAACACAAAAACAGAAATAATAAAAAAAAAAAAAATAAAAAAAAAAAAAAATGGAAAGGTTGGGGAGGGAGGGCAGACAAATATACAAATAAATAAAAATAAATAAAAGAAAGAAGGGGGGAGGAATGCGAGGGAAGAGAAAGAAGAAGGAAGGAAAGAAAAGAAAAGAAGAGAAAAAAAAAAAAAAAAAAAAAAAAAAATTTAAAAATATAGATAAGAAGAAAAACAAAAGCAAAACAAAAAACACACAAAACGGAAAAAAAGGAAAACACCAAAAGGGAATACAGAAGAAGAGAAGAGGAAAAGCAAGAGGAAAGGAAAAGGGAAAGGGGGAGTAGGATGGAGAGAGGGGAGGGGAAGGGGAAGGTAAAAGGGGAAGAGGAAGGGGAAGGAGCGGGGGGGGAACTTTGAGTATTAAAGGAAAATAAAGATTTGAATTATTAGAAAAAAAGGAAAAATCAAAAAAAACCAAAAAAAAAAAAGAAATGAGAATAGAAAAAAAAAAAAAAACAAGAAATAGAAAGGAAAAAAAAAAGAAAAAGAAAAAAAGGAAATAAAGAAAAAAAAAAATAAATAAAAAAAAAAAAAAAAAGACAAAAAGAAAAAAGGAAAAAGGTAAAAAGAAAAAACAAGAAATAAAAAAAAAAGAAAAAAAGAAAAGAAAAGAAAAAAAAAAAAAAAAAAAAAAAAAATAAATAAAAAAAAAATAAATTTTTTTAAATAAATTTTTTTTTTTTTTTTTTTTTTTTTGCTTTGTGGATTTGAGCCCAGCAGACAGCAGAAGTAAACTGCAATTTTCATCAGGGACAGAACTTGACAAATTCCATTTTTGTGCAATTTGACAAACAAAATGCTGAACTTGACCACAAATGCGAGTACGTCGTGCTGCATTTTATGCATATGCAAAGCGAGACAAGTTGCCAAGTAAATAATTAACTTTAGTTCGCCCTTCTGCAAGTTGAAAGTGTATTTACTGTATTCACTGTATTATTTTTCGCCTCTCAGTGCATTGTTGTCAAATAATTTTCACATAACACACTTCAGGCATGAAAATTCATTTAGCAGGACAAGCTAAGAGACTAGACAATAAGTTGTACAAAGGCAGAGGGACTTTATTGTTTTTTTCTGTGCGTTGTTCTCGTTGTTGCATTTTGCTTCATTTTATTATTGTGGCAAACAATGTGGGTCAAGGTCATTGCCTAATCAGTGTGTCGTTACCTGCCTCCAATCTTTTTATGGCCCATTGAGTATGGTCCGAAGCTAAACCCTTGTCAGACTTCATTAATATTGGGGGACAAAAAAAACAAGTGATAAAAAAAAATAAGCAGCAACTCTGGAAAGAGGTGCGAACCTGTTGCTTAAGGTTTTTTTTTTCTTTTTCTCGACACACACAAAAAAAGAAAACTTTTATAGTTGTGCGTGTATGTGTGTGTGTGTGTGGAGTGAACTGATGTCGGGTGGGCTTTTGTGGGAGGGTGGAAGTTTACTAGTTTACGATAATGTGCGTACGTGTAAATCGTATTTTATGCACATTTCCACTGATTGCAAGATATTGTGTCCCACAACAATGTAACAACAACAATAGAAAAGTAGCAAAAGGCATTCACAAAAGTCCAACAAAGTTATGAAGAAGTGGCGTGTTGTTGTTGTTGCTGCTGTTGCTTTTGGTGTTGATGTTTGCAACAACAAACACATAGAAAAGAGAACACACACACAGGACGACACACTCAACACACACATAAATGTATATACATAAGTATGTGCCTTCAAATCCTTACAGTTCCAGAACGACGCACATCATTTTCTGATATTCGTATGCAGCATACAATTGTATAATGAGATGATGTTGCAATGAATTCATTATCTCCACTTCTCTCTCCACATTCCGCTTGTCCTCGCGCTTCGGTATCGGCACAAATTTGGCTGCCAACTGGATGCCACTTGTCTTCTCCTTGCACTTGTACACAGTGCCGAATTTACCGCTGAGAATTGTATCCAATATGATTAGCATTGCTCGCCCGGTGACTCTCAACCGATTCACTGCTACTCACCGTCCCACCTCACCAAGCACGTCGTACAATTTATGCGCGTCCACGTTACGGTTTATGGTCACATCGCGCATTGGAAAGGCCGGTTCCAAAGCTGCAGAACAAATAAAATATAAAGTGGAGCATTACAATCAGACAATACAACTATGTACGTAGTTTAACCTTAAATTTCCTGAATTGCTGGGCAGATTATACAATATAAGTTTGCTTTAAAATCAGAAAAGCAAGTGGTAAGTATTAATATTTTTTTGAAAGTCTTCACGTAATTGAAATTTGCTTTTTGTTGTATTTCATCTGCTCCTAATTCCCAATTACATATATTTCGAATTTTACGTCACCTTTGAAAAATAACAACTCAAGAGGTTGAGAGTGATCGACTATTAAATACCACAAGATTTTGTGATCTGTTAACATTTCAAGATCAGATAGAATTCTTAATTTACAGTTAATGAAACTATTCAATAATTCTAAACTTGGCATTAAAACAGAGCTGTTAAATTTAGCATTTTCTTGTCAGGATCACTGAAAATTATTTCTCTAAATCATTATTAGGTTGTTTTTTTATCGTAATTACATTTCAGTGATATTTTATTTTTATCGCTGTTTAATATATAAGTAACATTTGCAAATTATTTAACAAAATAGCTTCGTGTGCACCAAAAGTGTTGTCTACAAAATGAGGTAACTCTAGTTAGAAGTCTCCGAGAATTTTCCATATTTTACGTAGTCGCTTTTAAAACTCATCTAGTGTATAGTTAGTAAGCTCATAAATTTACTTTCTTCTTCTATTTGCTTGTTTAAATATACATTTCACTTGATTAAATTTATGCGAATTTCAGCTAACCCTTTTTATGTTAAATTTAAATTTCTCGTAAACTTAATATTTCTTGGTCAATAAAGTTTTCATTTTGCCCAAAATGCCCGTCATACTGCTTGAGGTTGCTTTAAACACTCAACCGCAGTACTTTGGAGTAGTACTACTTTTCGTTTTTATAAATCAATTTCATTCAGGAAAATCTACTTGAAGCCCAACAAGTACACATGTTTCTTTGCTTGTTGACCTTTCTTTTGGTTTTTCTTGGTCTACTGCATGCGCACACAGAAGGAGTCAAGAGAAAATCAAAATATGAACAACTTGCAAGCATATTGCTCAAGCGACGTTCAGCAAAATCGAGTATCTACAATGGCTCTAGAAATATTGCATTTAATCATTTTTATTGTTCGACCATCGCAAATGCATTTCATATCGGTTGTTATGGCCATAGGTTTTCTTGGATTTCATTCCGCTCTCGTGCCTACTTGTCACATATTACTCAAGCATATTGCACACAATTTGCTGTTATTTCTTATTTGGTTGTTATGATTTTTTTTTTGGTCGCCATACAAAAGGGAAACCCTTTTCAAAATATATATACACTCGCACTCTGCTGACGATGTTGTTGTCGATGTGTATCTACGAGTTGCCAAACAAATAAAAATGACTTCATTGAATTGAGCTTTGCAGCTGAGGGACACAGTGGCAGCAAGGAGCTCAAGCCAGTATAAGGGAAATGTCAACAACGATGACTAACTGAAAATTCCTTGCGCACATCCAAACAGACATATGTATGTATATCTAAGTCCTTTGCGGTCACAAACTATGTGCTCTCAATACCCTGCAAAACTAACAATGGTCAATCAAAAACTCTATGACTGACAAGCACATTTTTAGGGCCAGCAAACTCTTTATTTCGCTTCGAATTTTGTATATTTATGAAATATTGAATCTGGTTGAAAGTGTCTGCTCGTTGAGTTGCTGCTATTTGCATTTTCATATTATTTTTTCAATATTTTTCTATTAAGCACAAGCAAGCACAGCTAAAATTGATGCTGGCCACAGAGCTCCACAGAGATTCGCAGGAAGTGGAGAAGGAATCAGTATGCATTTGCAATTTAAATTATTGATAAACTGGCAGCGGGTGCACTCGGCATTCTGGACTTGTTTTCTGGCTTGTTTTAAGCAATTGGAATGCACTCATAAACGCCATCAGCTGGAAGACTAGAAAGCGTCTGCTCTATTAATATGCAAATGGCCCAAATAAGTATGCTCCGAAATGCACGATAAATCTTTAAAATCAAAGGCGAGCCCAATCTCTCAAACTGTGTGTTTGTGTGCGAGTATGTGAATCGAGTTGTAAGAGTTGGGAGCGGAGTGAGGGAACTTCTTGTGTGTGAAAAACTTGGCAAATTCAAAGTGAAAGTTGAATAGAGGCATCTGCAGCTTATGCGCGTGTTTGTGTGTGTGTGTTTGTCAGTGCTTTGCTATTTGTGTGCAGTCAAGAACTTGTGCGTGTGCAGAGATTGCTTCAACTTGACGCTGTCTCCCTCGCTCTCTCCCTCTCTGGTGCTGTCACTGGCGCTGTCTCCGTCTCTGTCTCTGTTGCCCAAAACGGCTTTTGGCATAAAATTTATGCATGTCTGCTGCAATTTTGGTGAGTGTGTGGGGAAGGACCTTTGAGTGCACTCTGCCAATAATGCGCACAATTTAAATTTGAGCAAACACGCCCTTTTGAATTAGTCCCGATCCATGCGGGGTTAGATCGGCGACATATTCAATTGAACTATGGCAAAAGTTGCTCCTGCAGGTGCAACAAACTTTTGCAATCATAATTTATGGCCAGACAAAGCCAAATCAAATATTTTCACGCATGTCGTTCAAAGTGCAGACAGACACTCATATTTTATAAACAGAATCCCTCGTCTTAAGGAAACACATACACACCCAGACACACACAGACTCAGACTCACATCGTTGCACAGGTAGCACATTTATTTCCGGTTTTCAGCTCATGAATAAATGAATTTATATCGACTCTGTTTGGCAGTTGAACTGCACTGCATTCTTTCGTGCGCTTAGGCCCTAACCGCTATCCTTCGTTCATGTGTGTGCATTTATCTGTGTATTAGTGTAGCTGCATCTGCTGCAGTTTTGTCCCTGACTTACGCCAACATGTTTGTCTCAAAGCCTCATGTGCAGCATTCAATTGGATTGGGTATTGGGTACTTGAAAGGGGATTTGTTGGGCCGTAAATGTGCTTATAAACGCAACCCAATTGAGTCATGCTGAGTCATAGCAACTATGTGTGCAGCATGGAATCGACCTGCAATGAATGCCTTTCTTATTAACTTGTACTAGTTCCAGTCAGTTTGCCAAAGAATAATTTCTAGACATGTTTGTTTTGGGATAAACAATTTTAAAAGTCCAATGTTTAATTATTTTTGTGTTTTTTTATATTTTGTGTTTAGAGAATTAGATATTTGCTTAAATAAACATTTGTATGAGGCATTTATGGAACATTTTATGAATCTAAAACTTTGAGCAAATCAACAAATATTTACATAAATATTTTTATCGTTAGCTTTTTATTTAATGCTAAATTTGCAACTTTTGCAGTTGAAGTTACTTATGCATCAATGTAAAATAAATATGCAATTTAATAAGCAGTTTGGTCTCTCTCTATAAAAGCAATAAAAATCTCTTGAAAGTTTCATTAATGCATCCGCCACATTAAGAGCTGTGCCGTTGCAAACTAATTTGATTGAACTCGGCTTCAAGGAGAGAACATCGCAGACAGCACTTGACAAGTGTTGCTATAATCATTTAATGCAATTTGCCATACCTCAGCAGCACGTCCTTTTAATGGCACGATTTGGGCGTGCGCCATTCATATAAAATACCATTTGATGCAATTGCAATCTGTAAAAACTTTGTAAAGTTAATTTATGCACAATATCAAAAGAGCAGTTCCGAGACAGCTGTGCAACTGTGTAAGTGAAGTACATTAATCGGGGATATACATAGTAGAGTAGTGTATGTATGTAAAAGTTTGTGCATGCACTCTTATTCAATTGAATGCTGTCTGTGGATAGTAAAACGATTTTTTGTGCCAACGCCGGCAATTTTTCTGATATGAAAATCAGCAGTTTCTCTTTGATTTGCCCAGAGCACTCACTGTTTTTCCTATCGGCCGCTCACAAACAAACCCACACAAATGTGCGACGCGCTCACATTTAATTTTTGCATTTCGGCAACTGTTGACAGTTCCACCAAGAAGCAGCTCCTTGACTTTATTATTTGCGTGCTGTGCACGAGTCACAAGGACACCATGAGAAATTTTATATATTTTAAAAAAATGTTTCCACTGTAATATTATATCTTAAGCCTTTTTTCCAAAAGGCTCAGAGTTGTGTAGTAAGCACAGAGTATTTTCCAGTCTACCACGCGCAGCCTTTTTGATGTCGTTGATTTGTTGTTAATTTAATGAAATTTTTAATGCCTGTAATTTGAGAGCTTTAAAATTGTACGGCAAATTGCTCAACAATTGTAAACTGTTGCACATCAAAATGATAACGGCAATAACACGCACACACAACATACACACACACACACTCAAACAAAAAGATTATTAACGTGTCACATTATGCATACGCCTCGTGCGCCCCGAACACATTCCTTTTTTAACAGAAGCTTTGGAATTTTTATATGAATTGTGAAAGCGAAAGCAAAGCAAGGAGTGGGTGGGTCTTTATTGGGTTTATAGGTTTTTAATAACACTTTGTATATGTCTGGCAGCGGCATAACAAATGTCCAACTTGCACAAATGTGTGCCCCTGCCCTGGAGGCTGAAAAGAATAAGCCCAAGTATGTCAGGCATTTAACGACAAGCATATAAATCAACAACATGTTTCGCACAAAGATTAAGCAAGTTTGGCTCAAATACGCATATTAAAGTTAATATCGTAAGAATGAAACTGCATAAGTTTGACCGAATTCATAAAATATTTTAATCGGAATTTGATTTGTTTCAGGACAGGCTGCTTTTGATAGTGAATTCATTATGAAGAGCACATTTAGTAAGCAGGAAATTGAAAGGGAAGTCATTGAGGATGCTGCAAGATTGCAGCAGCTGCTTTTAAAGCTTAATGTCGAGAATATTTAGGTAATCTTCAATGTTCTTTGTTATAATCTCACTACGCAGACAAGAATATATAAGCTGACGGTGCAGCTAACTAATGGCGAATCGCATATGACAGACTGCTGCAAATATACCCGTTTTAGTAGTTGTTGCAAGAGTTGTTCTTGTTATTGTTTGGCCGTCTGGTCTGTGCACTTTAATCAGCCTAAGTGCTAGCAAAGGAAAAAAATAACTACCCCGGCGAACTGGCGAAATTAAAAATGGTAAAACTTTGCTCGTTTACTGCTCCGCTGGCTGTTGACGTTGCCATTGCCGTTGGCATTGCCGTTGCCTGCATAACTGTGTAACTGTGGTGCCATTTCAAATTGGTTATTACACACAAAGTTGCCACACACACATTTACTCATCCCTGTAAGCTGGCATATGCTGCATTCGCTGAGGCTGTCGACAGTTTGTTTGTATCTGCACCTTTTGTTCGTCTGTCCATATTGTGAGAATGCGAGTTGCATTAGTTTTTAAAGCCGGCTTTCGGATCGGCATGTTTGTTGTTGCAACTCACATCGGTAGTTAATAATTTGTGTGTTTCAGCTATTCAACTATTGTATCTGCTAAAACTAATACGATGAAAGTAAGCTATTAAAATAATAACGCGAATATTTGAATGCATTTTGTGGCTTATGGTATTGAATAGTTTAGCAATTATGGAGCTCGTTGCTAAATAATTCAGTTGATTAAATTAATATTGCCTTTAAATTAAGCAAAATACACATTTCTTTGTTTTGAAGGCATTCAAATGAGATTAAATAATTTAATGTGGATTTAATGTTGTATTAAACAAGGCTCTCAAAAAGCCTATAATAAATAGCTTTAATCGCGTCTCTTTTTCCCTGTTTAAATTTGAGTTTAATGTTTTTGCTTGTTGTTTAAAGTTTTTCATGTAGATGTCAAATTACAGAATGCTAAATACAATTTTCGCGAGCATACCTGAACACAATTAATAATCAAATGGCGACATCAATTTATTTCTTACAAGCGAATGCACTTGCGTTTTGCCGGCGGTGTCGACGAAAATCAATTGAACAAATGATAAATGACAAAGCGCAAATTACTAAGCCCAAGATATGATTTTACTTTCAATTTCTTTTTGCTTTTGATTCTTTTTTTAAACAAAAGCTTTCGGTTCAGCGGGCAGGCAACAAATCAATATCAACAATGTCACCTAAAATAGATAAATACATATGCATATGTATATATCTACCGCGTGTGCATGTAGATAGATACAGATGTATCTGCAGTGACATGACAGCGACGGTAATTCATCTTCATCATTTTTGCATGCCATGCGTAAATCCGTTGCTACGCCCATGAATATTTGAGCATGGCCCAAACGACGGCAAAATAAAAAGAGAGGAGAAGAAAAAAAATGAAAATCGTTATGATAAAATGAAAAGTAATAATCAGAAAGGAGGAACCTTGGCTTCTAGCGAAAGCCCCTCAACCAGCCAACAACCTCGCAATGGGAAGCAGCCCAGAAAAATGAGACTAGCTGGAGGTCTATGTGTGTGTGCGTGCTTATGTGTGTGTGTGTGTATGGGTGTGTGGGTTGGGTGTGTTAAGCTGTTCTAATGCACTGTCAAGTGTTCCAACTACCAACTGTTCCAAAGTGTTGCTGTGACCCACACGCGCACTTTCAAGTTTATGTTGCATACTTTTGTGGGCCACTTTAATTGCCCATTGACATTTAAATTTATGCCGAGTACAAGCCGTGAGCAGCGAGCAGTGAGCAGCGAAAAAAGTGCCACCAAACCGGGGGCCGGGCCCATAGGATTTTATGATTCTAATGCCGCTTGCCAATTTGATGCTAGCGCAACTTGATTACTTCCAGCCAGCAGAGGGAGAAAGGAAGAGTAACTGTCATGTGTGAAGTTTATAATAAACTGTGTAGTTTTTATATGGTTCACTTTATGTTATTGCCAGTTTCGTATAATCTTCGAAAATCTTTTTGTATACAAACATTTTATTTTTTTGAAAATATATTTTAGTTAAAAATTTTGAGTAGTGTATTCAAGCGTCTACTTTGTCACTGTGCATGAAGGCTTTGTATTTTTTTTTCGGCGACAGCAGAAAATAAAATTAGCATTAGTAATTTGTATGCATGTGTGGTGAGTGAGCGAACAAATTGAATGCTGCCTGTTAACATTTTCATTTTCATTTTACTTTTATTTCGTTATTTCCTATTTGCATTGCTGTCGTTTTCATTAAGTGCGAAATTTCATTATTTCATTCAGATCGTACGCTTCGACTAAGCAAGTTATTTCCATGCATTTCAATTATTTTATTGTTCTTTTCATTTTTCGGAATGTTTTCGACGCACAGTTCATTAAGCTGTTTAATTTAGACGGGAGGCGCATAAAACACGCATACGCCATGTGGTTTGATGACAAACAAAAAAAAAGTAAATGAAAAGAAGAGTGTTGTCGGCGTTGTTTGTTGCTCTAAAAGCATCTCTGGCGCGCACATTTCTTAAATTGTTTTTTACCAAACACTTTGTGGTCGTCCCTAGACGGGCAGCCGAACACCGAACACCGCCCACCAACAAGCGTCGTCTGCTCGGGCATCTTGTTCCATGCACTCTCAGAGCTTCACACTCGCACATCGGCTAACCCTTTACACATTCATTACGCTGGCTTTTGTGGGCGTGCACAGTGTATGCGAGCGAACATTTCGCGCTTATATATAATCAGCGCTGCTATTCGAGCTGTGTCTCTCTATGAGTTTCCTGTTTTGCTGTTGCTTTTGCTTTTGGTCTTGCCTTCACTTGCTTTCAAATTTATGTGTTTTTTTTCTTTTGGATTCCTCTTGTTTTTTGGCAAAGCTTTCAAGCGCTTTAAGTCAAATGCCATAAAATTTAAATCAGCTGAAAAGTGCTGTCTACATGACAACAAACAGGCCACAGCACAGAACAGAGCACAGAACAGAGCACAAAACAGAGCACAGAGTACCAGCAATGTGGCATGAGCATGGGCCACGCTTATTGATTGATGTGAGCACAGCAATTTCAAGGCAATTTCAAAGTTCAACAATGGCTCAACAATGGCACACGATGGCTGGCGACATAGCCAGACAGGCCACACAAGATGAATGCAAAGGGCCAGATGACAGCTGCAAAAGATAAACACAAGAGACTTCACTCACTTCTCGCCCCTTCACTCATCACCAAACCATCCATGCTTATGCTCAACTTTGGCCGAGTCTCCAGCAATCCTGCAGCAATCACTGCACTTCTTCTGCTCGTTTTCTGTTTTCTTTTTTTTTGCCATGTCAGCAACAGGATC
This sequence comes from Drosophila siamana, assembly GCA_035047445.1. NCBI lineage: Eukaryota > Metazoa > Arthropoda > Insecta > Diptera > Drosophilidae > Drosophila > Drosophila siamana. The sequence continues at coordinate 816,245 of JAWNPP010000081.1, forward strand.
AGCAACAGTAAAGTCCCTAACTAAACGTGGCGTTCGCATTCAAATTGCACAACGATTTTTAAGGCTGTCTAACGATGTGCGATTGCGATGTGCAATGCGATTCGTTGCCACTAACACGTAGCCAAAGATGGGCCGCAGCGAACTCATTAAAAGTTTTTAGCTAAGTTGCAACAAAACGGGCACCACCAAATGCCTGCAACTGTGACTGCAACAAATGCTTAACGTGGCAAATAAAAATGCGCAATAGCTAAATAATAAACAGGCCGCAATTCGTCGACGTTTAATTAATTTAATGAGCTGCTGCTGCCGCCTTGCAATACCACAGTTCTATGTGGCAGTCACAGCAACCCTGCAGTCTCAGTCCCAGTTTCAGTCCCAGTCAATGTCTGACTGCGCCTGCTAATGACTTTGACTTACGAGGCAGGCTGACGCTATAGCTGCAGCTCGTTAGCATAAAACTGCAAACCGATTACAGACGCTGCAGCAATATCCGGCAGTATTTTGTCATTTTGCCATCGAACCCTCCACTCACCTGGCTGGAGCTTAGTAAATTATTGGCTCTTGTGATGCGCAGTGTAAAATGTATACATTTATAGCATGCATCCGACGCGTGGCCCACTAACGATAATGATCCCGTCAACAACACCACGACCGCGTAATGATCCCACGTGTGTCCTGTGGCAACTTTGTCATTGTTCCCCAGCATAATGAAAATCCAGATCGGAGTATCGATTAAAATTTTATTGTTGTTGTTGCAGTAAATATGGTTTCGCAAACATAAAATATAGCTTATTCAATAGAGTTGAAAAGCGAGAGCTATTGATTTAGTTTTCCGAAAACTGGTGATTGTCTGTTCATGGCGCAAAGTTCGACGAGTATTGAATTTGGCTTGTCCTCCACTCACATTTGCTGCCACTAATTAGACACGTGCCATGGCAACGCATTCGTTTGCGGGTATCCGCTCTCAGTCCAGCCACGAACCGGGAAAACCACTTTAAAAAGAAAGCAAATGCGACCGCCAGACGCCAACTGCCAACAAGAAGCCATCGGCCTACAGGCTGAAAACAAGCACAAGAGTAAGAGACGTGGCTGAAGGCGGGACCCGACGAAGGCAGGGCTACAACGCCACAGACGCCAGTGGTTGGCGGGATTTGTGGGGTGGCCACGGCCCACTGTGTAGTGAGTAGAGCGGTTGCTTTAAGAGCGGCGGGAAATATTAGCGAACACATATTTGCACTCAAATTGAATTGAATTTTAGCCCATAATCTAATAACAACTGTGAAATGTGAATTGCAAACAGTGCGAACTATTCGAATATTGCGAAGCGGAAATGCATGTTAACGCTGGTTGGAATGGTTGGTTGGATGACTTGTGGGCGGGTGACGGTCGAGTGGGGTGGGTGCTCGGATCGAATGTGCTGTGGTGTGGTGCGGTGTGGTTGGCAAATGTATTTTGGCATAAATAATTAGGGCTCTTGGGATGGCCATTCGTTGGAATTTTGTTTCGGCGGATCAGCAAAAATAAATCAATTAACGTGCACAAACAAAACAATTAATCAAGATGCAGGTTTTTAGTTACATGCGCAGAGACAACGCGCAGTCGGAAATGAGGTAATTGAACAGCCAGCCATCGATTCAAATGGCAGTTCATTGAGTGTGTGAGTGTGTGTGTGGGTGTTTGTGTGTGTGTGTGTGTGTGTGTGTGTGTGTTTGTGTGCCTGTATGTGGACCATCACCAGGAGCAACTGCTACATGTTCACACGCGCAGCTGACAACAATTTGTTAAAATTTAACGCTTTATTTACTGTTGACTCGCTGAATGGCTGCACCACTACGAGAACAGGAGCGACACTTCTCAGTGCGATCCCCTGCACTTCAGCACTACAGCTCTCCAGCTCGCCTCGCCAATTCCAGTGTCCTGGACAGTGCAACGTGTCCACGTTGAACGACAGTTTGACATCTCTAAATAAAGTTTGCAGTCTAGCTACGTGTTCAAACACACACCACATACACTCACCACATTTGCCGGCACACACACACACACACACACACACAGTACATGGGGGCAGCTTGACAATTTAATGGTGTTGAGGTTATTTATACAATACGCTCGCTGAATTCGTTAAATATTCAGGACATTGCAGCAATTGACATGGTCAGCACCGAGTACCATCAAAGTACATCTTAAAGCGTGCTTAGCCGGTTACTGACATTTAATGCAGGATAACACCAAAAATGGCTGATGATTTCATGTGCATCTACGACTTCAACTCTCAATTTAATTCAAACAACTTAGACATATTTGAGCAAAAGTCATAAAGTAGCCATTCAATCTTTTTAATTACTCATGCATTCTGTTTATTGTATAAAGTGATTTCTATTTGTAATTGCAATTCATTTTACAAATTTGTACTCTCCAGAATAGATCTGTTTATCTGATGCAATACACATTTAATTGTTGTCCTTGCTTTCATATATTAATATACATATGTCAATATTAAGCTCTAGCTGACTCACATTCGCTCATATTAAAGCTTCCATCAGACCTTCAAGCTGAGTTGTAGAAGAGTGTTCTGTGAAGAGTCATAACTCCGTGTTGAATCGGTTTATTTGCGGGAGCTACGCTGCTCTCTTAATGGTCAGCTGGTTGGCAAGGCATTTAATTTGAACAGCCACTCGAAATTAATGAGCAGTTTGTTGGTTACATAAAGAGCGCTGAATATGTGGAATTAACAGCAACAATAACAATAAGAAGCACAAACAGCACTTATCGTCTTATTACATTTAAATTACAATTGCACAACAGCTATTAAATTCCGCACACAACATGCTATATTTCTGTAATAATTAACCGAACTGATAGAGAAATGGAAGGCAGACAGCATTCCGCTCATTGTAAAGAGCATAAGCTGATTAGAAGTGAACGCTTGTGTTGAGGGAGCAATTGATGAAAGCTGCAATTGTGATGCACCAAAAGTTACCTGTGGCTCATAAATTACACGAGAAGTGAGTGCGAATGGGAAATGGAAGTGTAAATGGAAAATGGGACATTGTTGTCGTTGATGATGCAAATGAAATTGGTTGATGATGACCCATGTGCGGCTGTTGATGCTGCTGCTGCTGCTGCTGTTACGGCTAATAAATAAAACAAATGACGAGCACCATCTGATGGTATTTACATAATTTCGATTATTTTTGCAACCGACGCGAAGGCAGCGTCTAAGCAAGCAACAACAAGAGCAGCATTATGTTTGCAATATGGAAATTACAGTTTGTACATTCTGGCGCGAAAGGTCTACATGAAAATTGAGTTGCGTATGTGCGTGTGTGTGTGTGCAAGTGTGAGTTGGTTTGTTGAGTTGCGTTTGTATTTGGCAAATGCAATCTTAACAAGACTCTGACTGCTGTCTGCAATACATTAAATTGCAATTTTAATTTGTTTAGCATGCGCTGCGCTTATTCTCGGCTTCCTCTCTCACTCTCTTTCCCTTTCTCTCTCTTACGCTATCCGCCACTCGTTCTCTGTCTTTTGCATTGTTTCGCTCATTTGTTAGTTTCCTGTCGACCACATGGCGTATGCGTTATAGCCTTACATACGTACAAACACACATATTTACATATAATATATGTATGTATATATATATGCATGCACTCACGCTTTGGCTGCCATTTTCATGCTGATGCTGTTTGTTGTTGTTATTGCTGTTTCTGCTGCTGAATTTCCACCTGCAGCTGCGGCTCAGACAACCGCCAGATACTTGCGCATTAAAAATTTAAATAAAATTGCAGATGCGAAACAGCACGGAAATGGTATTGGATATGCCATATATGCCAGTTATATATAAAAATGGGTATTGGATTCCTCTATACGTGCTCAGTGCTTTCTTTCTCCGTCTCTCGGTCATTTTCTCTTTGTGTTTCTATTTCAAAAAACATTTTCACTGTCTAAAGTAATAAATGTTTCAATGTTTTTGAAGTACGATTTTCCGTTTGCACTAGTTAAGCAAACATTTTTTGGTTAGTGAAATTTTGAGATTCTGAGCATAAAAATGTAGAATCTCTGTTACTATCTGATATATCTGTATAAAATTGTCAAACCAAATAAAATTGTAGTTCGTTTAGCCAGAAAATAATTGGCTAATAACATATATGTATGAAGTTGAATGCCAATATTCTTATTATTATAATGCACTTGAAGTTAGAATCCGCGATTAACAGATAACTTATATATTATTCGTGTTCTAAGATGATAGAAATGGAAGTACAGGGCAACGAACAATTATTTGCTCATTATTTAAAATTATAGTATTTGCCACCATCCTAATTCTCTTTTAATTAGATTGATGCGCATATTATCAATAGAAGGAGCTGATTTGATTAAGTTTATTAACATTTCATTCATATGCATGGCCCTGCTGTTGGATTTCGTATGGGAACAAACTCGAATACGAGATTATGTCTCGTTTGTCGAACGTTCGAACAACATGGTTGTTCATTAAATTTTGGTTTCTTGCCAATATTGAGGAACACAGACACTGAGATATAATCACAGCCATTCAGAATTTAAATATATACATTATATTTGGCAGCCAGCAAAAGTTAAACAAAAAGAAACTACCCAAAATACATTGAAATCCCATGTGGAAGTGAATGCGAAGCAGGAAGGACGATGTTCTAAATATGCACATAATTAATTGATAATGCTTACTTACTAACTTTTCTTTCTAATCGTCTTGTGGTTTCATGAATATATATATGTGTAGATTACATAGTGTGTAAGTAAATTTGTCGATCTCTAGTGCAACCAACCGCAACAATAGCAGCAACTACAAAAATCCCCCAAAAACGAAACGCTGCATGAGACAGTCGCAAGGAATTCGCAACGTCAAATGAAGTGAATATCAACGAACGACCTTCAACATGAAATGCGACGTAAAATAAAATTTATCTCAATTATATACACATTCTCGTTAGTATATATTTATATATAACTACAAGTGTATAAATGTGTGGGTGTGTGAGTCTATGAGTGTGTGTGTGTGTGTGTGTTGTTAGCTGTATACCTTGTTGCTTTTCATATTCGCTCATTTGCGCCGCCCGCTGTTTCGCGGTTGGTTGGAGGCGCAACTCTGAGACAAGATGTGAAAAATTATTGTATGCGTATGTGTGTTTGTGTTTGCTTTACATTCACCTTGGCATCGTACAAAAATTAAAAGCAGAAAAAAAGAATAAATATTTTTATATTTTTGCGGCAAGCGCGTAAAAAAGAATGAAATATGGGTCTAAATACAGTGAATACACTGCATTAAATACGTCGTAGAAGATATTTTGAATCGCCTACAATTATTGATCTAATAGTAAAGTAAGATTTGAGTTATATGCTTTTTGTTAACGAGTTATCAAATGGTAAAGCAATACACATAGAACTCTTTCTATTTTGTTTTCACTGCGCCCAGCAACTTTCTTAACTAAACATACTAAAATATTTGCGCATTTAATGACGTCAACGATAAAACGATGGTCAGAATTTTTATGCATTTAACGGCTGCTCAGCGTCTTCGTCTATTCAAATGTTTAAACAAAAAATGTATAAAATGATATATGTATATACACTTATTTGATTTAGCCATTGCTCCGACTGCTGATAATTGAATTCATTGAGAATTTGTTTGTGTATATGCATGGATTTGCAAATATTCAAGTGTTGAATGTGCTTTTTTTATAAGCAGCGCAAATAAATATATTTCGAAATTATATTAACGAGTGTTTTTAATTTCTCTGCGGTTTTGCAATTTCCGTGCAGTTGCTGTGTGTTGAAACTTTTTCATTTCCGCCGACCATTAAAGTTTGTGCTGGAATTTAAGGCATGCTCGAATAGTTCAGTGTCTGTGCACTTTTCACTTAGATCATTTGCCACTCGACCAGGACCCCAAACGGAAATTGAGAAATCAGCTTTCGCACCATTAGCACATAATTCAGCTGTGACAACACACTTTACCACACACACAAACGCACACATAGTTGCGAGCCGAAGGTGACAAAAATTCACGGACAACCATAAGTCGAATGAGAAAAAAGAGATATAGAGAAAAGGACTTGAAGTCCCACACCTGTAGACAAGTATTTCCGTTTGTTGTTATTTGCCAATTTGAGAAAACAGCCTGGGATATCGAGCCATCCCACCGCAACCCTTTTTTTTTTTTTTGTGGCCTGTGGGCGAGGCGTCTGCAATGTGAGGTTGCCGGCACTAAATCACAACGCCGCACACAGCATACCAGGCGAAATAAACGCAGCGTGTCCACTACCCTGTAACACACTTGCTATACTCAAGCTTGCGTACCGAGGGCAAAATGGGAAAGACAATAAAAATTGATTAATCTGGGCTTCGAAGGTATTTCTTCTTCAGCTTATATCACTTCATCTATAAGCAATAGATTGAGAAATTCACAATCACTTGCATAGCTTAAAATATAGAGTATACTTCCGCCTATACAGTGAATACAACATTTGCCTCTGCGATTTTGAGTCCCGCCTTACCCCTTTCATTTTTCAAATTGCTTCGCGCCTGCCATTTTTCATGCTACATGCTTTCGACTTTTTATTTTGTTCTGCTTTAGTTCCTCTCTTCTTCTTTTTCATGCTGTTCTTTCGCATGCCGTTCGTGCGACTACTTGACACTTCCGTTTCCGTTTGAGTTGACCTGACTATTGTCTTACATATTATTTCTAAGCCAGTGCGAATTTTCAAAGTAGAAAGCACTGTAGTTACAGTTACGCATACGCCCCGTTATTCCCACTCTCTGTGCTACAGATTTTTATACAAATTTACGTTCATCTTGTGTGACGTTTATCTTTCAACGCCTTTCCGAAGTTTGGTCCCAAAGAAAAAAACTTTAATATGGGAAGCAAGAAAAAAGCACACTTGCTCTTAGTGTTTTATGCTGAAAATTTATTGTTTCTGACAATGAAAATAGCGACGCAAACGTTTCCTGATCACAGTCCGTCTTATCTATAGACCCTTTTGTTTTCCCCCATTTTTTCGTTCGTTTTTTTTTTTTGTTGTTGTTGCCCTTTTTCCGTTGTCGTATTTTATTGAAAATCATGTATTTTTAAAAGCCTTGGACATTTGCTAGCTGCGCCGCATTGGCTCTAAATCGTTTAAGCATTTGTATTTTTTCGTTTGATTTTTAGAGATATTTTGTTGGCGTTTGGTTGGTTTCGGATCGGCTTTTATCTGTGCATAAAAGTTAATGCTTTGCATCATGGCCCCCAAAATGTTTATGTGCCGGCTCTATTGGCCCTTTATTAAAGCGTAGTTTTAAGCGATAACTAAATGGCAGAGGGCCTAAATGAAACAGCTGCTAATCTACAGATTTGTCTTGATTTGATTTGTCTGTTTGCAGTTGTTATTTTGCAGCTTTATTTCTAATACTAAATGCTAAATGACATTGATGGCTCGCAAGGGATTCGTTTCCAAATAGTCGGCTAGCAGATATACTATCACTGTATTTTTATAACAGCACAAACTCTACTATTTAGCTAATCGAAATTTGTAATTTTTATGGTTGTGGTTGGTTTGCTAAATTGTAAACATATTTTATGAATACCACAAACTAAATTAATAACACTTGGTATCTTTGTAACTGTAATTAACAAGCAAGAACTGAATTTACAACGCATTAATACTCAATTCACAACTCATATCAATATCAATATTTTGCGGCCTTTATCAGGTAATTTAGAGCTACATACAAGTCGATATTGACAAAATGAAACCGCGCACCCTGCTCTCTTATCTTTTATCACTCGGCGCTGATAACGGTACGTATATAAAATACTTTTTCGTACCATCGCTTTGAGTTTTTCATTCTTGCATTTATATAGTCGCCTATCAGCAGTGTCACAAACTATAAGTAATTGCGATTATCATTTAGTTGCTTGAACTTACCACCTTCCGGCTCTGAATCATCAATGTAGATCATTTTTCTCTGGCTGCGTCGCTTAGCGTTGGCTTGATGTAGACGTTTGCTCGTTTTGGCTGTTAAACTTCACAAAGAGTATATATAACAACCGATCTCCGTCTTGTTGATTTCGTTGTGTATGTGTGTGTGTGCTTTTTTTTTTAATTTAATTTGGATATTTGGTTATTTATGTTAACACAACATTCTTTTTTTAACACAAAACATTTTTTTCTGCGTTGTGGCAAAAAATGATATATATGTGTATATGCATATATCTATTGAACTGAACTTTTCTTCACAGTGAGATTTCGTTTAATATTTTGGCTTATTTATGCTGCGCACTTAAAAAATGAAAAGGAATTATTTGGCGTTTGGCGTAGACATTGACGGATTTTTTTGCACGTTGCGTATGCTTGATATTAGTTAAATTTGCTGTTACAGCGTTTGATTTGGTATTGCTTTTGAGATGAAGCTGACTTGTATGCCTTCTTTTTTATCTTTTTGTTTGTTCTACTGCGTTGATTGCGTGCTATTGTGCCATCGTCATCGCGAGCGAGCGTTTTGCATCAAACTGTTTTTGGCCTGCGCCACATTATTTGATTTGGGCCGCATTCGACTTGCGTTGCCAATATTTTCTTTGTGCTTTGCGCTCTTGGCGCTCAATTATAAATGTGTTTTGCCTGATAGCAGGCAGTCAGCCAGCCAGCTAGCCAGCCAGTCAGCCTGGCAGTTATTGCGACTGGGAGGGAGGTAGAAAGACTAGGGCGGTCTGGCGGGCAGCCGGTGAGGCACAACTTGTCGCCGATCTGCTCTCAGGCTAGCCCAGTGGTAGCAGAATGAAGCGCAGTGCTCACGAGCGATTCTATTCTATCTAAAAATAAATAAAAAAGATACAAACACATGCTGTATCTATATGTCTCTGTCTCTGTCCCTGTCTCTGTGTCTGTCTCTATCTATGTATGTGAATGGTTGTGTGTGTGTGTATCTGTGCCTGTTTCTGTTGTTGTTAGTTATAAAAATAAATTGCAAAACAATTTGTATGTTGCGTTTTCTCTCTCCCTCTCTCACTCCTTCTCTCGCTTTCTCCCACTCATTTGTTCTCTCTGCTGTGTTGTTAGCTCGTTTTTCGGCAAATGAAAATCATTTTCGCTGTTGTCGTTTAGCACATTTTTGTAGTTTGATTTTTTTTTTGGCAACATTGCCCCACCTCCTAAAAGACGAGTACATATATGCAAGCGTCTATATATGACAAAGCAAACAGCACGCTGTACTATATTTGCATGGCTTCCTATTGCCACATATTGCCCGCATGCAGCTGCTACCTCTTATCTGGTTCGTACAACTTGTTGCCTTTGTTAGCCGCTTGTTTTTCAGCCCAAATCATGTGTCACGTTTTAGCTATAAGCTGCAATTCTCTGTTGCTTAATAGCATCATTGACCTTCGTTTAGTTATTTACCTTATCAACTATATTTTCACATAATGATGATTAATTGTTTACCGTGTGTTTTATATAAATTCGCAAAGACAATCCAATACTATTGGTATTATTAATAGAGCTATTGGATGGGGTTGCATCCTGGTGTATTTAAATGAGCTGTGGCAATATAATCTTTCTTTTGTGGGAATATAGCCAAATAAACTACAATAATGCACAATAATTCTTTTGAGAATTCTTGAAATTTTGAGCTAATTGTAATTTATGGTACTTATAAAATTCTCCAATTTCGCCAGTATTTTGTTGCGCGTATGATAAACATTTCAAATTGTTTTGTGGGCCACATAAAGCTGAACAAATAGAGTGTGTTCCTCACATTTTTATGTCGTACAAAGAATTCACATCTCAAATAAGTCTGGCGCGAAGTGTAAATATTTGGTGAACTTGAGTCGCTTAGAAGTAAGTACGCGAATAATTTGGCTTTATCTGCGGTACATTATTAAATTACGCTTTTCTATTTTTATATGGGTTAACATCACAGTCACACTCGATAACAGTCACACCCCCCGATAAGCAGAACTCACCCATCTGACGCTATCTTATCGATCGGACGAACAAATGCCGGACAGACAAGGGAAACAAACGCAGTGCAATAAATGCGTCATGCCACAAGCTTGAAAGAGTGACAAAGAGAATGCGAGAGACCGGCGGAGCGGAGCGTGGCGAAGTTGTGAAGATGAAGGAGGCGACGTGAGCAAGTGTGCCAACTGTGTTCTGTGACTCTTTGTCTAATTGGTCGCGTTCTGTATGTGGGAGCCAACTTAAATTGCTTTAAAATGCAGCACAAAAGTAAACAGAAATGGGGACTAAGCCGAAAAAGCAAAACACAGGCGCCAGCACGAAGCCTTGGCAATAAAATTACGTATACGCGCCATGGGCTGCCACGGGCAGTGGACAGCTGCAGCTGCAGCTGCCATTGGCCAGCAAAGCAAGCAAGCAAGCCAGCAAATAAACAAAACGTTGCGTCCACTTGATGCGAACGTGTTCAGACACGCTGCGGTTTGCTTTGGTTTAGTGTCTCGCCTATTGCCCTGCGCTGGACGCGAGTGGAGCGCCAGACTCTATAGATAGTTCCTTTAAAGTTTTAGGCCAAGCTTTGTTGTTGTTCTTCTTGTTGTGTTTTCCCTCTCTGCAGATCGCAGGGCAAATGCACTCGGCTTTTATGCACTGGGTGTACGTAAAGTGACTACGGTGGTTTGAGTCCGACTTTGTTTTAAATAATGCAAATCCCTTAAATGCGCTAAACGCAGCGGGTGCTCTGTATTTTTTTATTTTTTTTTTTTTGGCTCCCTCGAAAATCGAAAAGCGGGCAAAAGGCACGTTTTTGTTTTCACATTTTCCGTTATCTCTCTATCTATCTCTTTCAAAGCAGAGCCTCGCTCGCTCTCTCTATTTTTTTTTTATTATTGTTGTGTTGATTTTGCATCCGGCTGAGCACCTTGCTGTTGCCTATAACGCTTTTCATCCTAGACTCGGCCCGAAAAAACTTCTGTTTGTTATTTAGTGTGCACGAAATCATTTGGCGAACCGGCAATGTCTGCATACTCAATTGTTTTCCGTATTGTAGTAGTGTTTTTTCCACTTTTCTGTTTTGTAAATGTTTGCATATCCAATGTATATAGTTTTTGCACATATTTTTGACAGTTTTCTTGCATTTCATTCACGGATTCTGTTGCACATCGTGTGCTCCACACGCTCGGTCATTGCACATTCAACTGTTTGGGGCAAACTCGCGGCGAAATGTTTAATTTCAATCAAGTTTCGAAAATTTTTTCGGCCTGCCAACACGCCTCGTGGCGCTATTTTCGTATTGTTCGTGTACAATTTTCGAAACAATTTTCTCCTCTGTATTCGAATGTCGTACAACTCTCATCGAAAGGGGGATATTCACTGTTTTGTTCGTTCGACTCACAGCTCAACAAGAATTGCTCAGAAGATATCGTTTAGTCCATCACCTACACGCTGGAAACCCACTTGTTCGTAATGTTCGGGCTACATGTTTTCGGCGCAATATAAAGCAAATGTGTTTATACTGCTAAACTTCTTTGGAGCTAATTATAAAACCCGAGTCTTTCGACGTTGTAGGCAACGTAGCGATTGCCCCAATTCCGTGTGGGCGTGGGCCTCGGTGAGCAGACAGTGGCTACTCAAGGCTGTTATACGTGAATAGAAACAGGAAGAGCAATTCAAGACGACTTCAAAGATTTTTGGGCTCTTCAGAATCGTATGGTATTGGAATTAATTTTTGTCCAACCTGTTGTCCGAATAAAAATGGGGAAATTTGGTGAATTGGGTTTGTAGAAAGATAAGATTTGTATAATATATATAATGTAATGTTCCTTTTGATTATACACATATTTTAATTCAAGAATGATTTTCTTTTTAACTAAAATTCCAGGTAAATTTCATTGCGAAAATTTCGTTTAGATCAATTTCAATGCTATACTTAGTTGACGTCAATTTGCAGTTCAACCTATGACACATGTTATAAAATATATTACCTTTAAAAATTGTTTGTATATTTATTTTGGCATATTTACGTAAGAGAAGTAAGGTATCTCGAAGTCGAGCACCCTTAACTAAGGTGCGCATATATATTTTAATTATTTATTTATACTTTTTTATCTATTTTTATTTACATATAAATTGGTAATGAAAAAAGTTATAGCATCCAACAACATATTTTAAAATACGCAGAAACATGTGGGTCCTGTGGCGCAATGGATAACGCGTCTGACTACGGATCAGAAGATTCCAGGTTCGACTCCTGGCAGGATCGCAGATGAACTCAATTTTTTGTACATATTACGTAATTTGAATATTTTTTAATTTTAATATATTTCTTGTTTTTAAAAATCCAACCACAAAAAAGTCGTGCTGCGCCCAACGTGGGGCTCGAACCCACGACCCTGAGATTAAGAGTCTCATGCTCTACCGACTGAGCTAGCCGGGCTTGTTGATTGCGTGATACCAAAACATTCAAACATTTTAACAACTTATAAATACTATATGTGAAAATTAATTAAATTTTCCTTCATTGGACTATCTGGTAAATAGCATAATATGCACATAACTTGCTCTCTCATTAAGGAATCGTGTTTTGTCTTTATGTCACTTCGCATTAAACGCACATGGCGACCTTGCGCTGATCTCCCCAACATCCCCAAATGAACGAGCACTCAAATGCACATTCACTAAAATATTGTTGGTAGTGCGCTCCTAACCGCATGGCGTCTTCTGTTTAGTCATCTATCGAAGTCAATTTGCGCGTCTTTCATCTCTCTGCATGTGTGGGGTGTGTGTTGTGGAAATGTTGAGTGTGTTCGCTTCTATAGTTGCGCCTAGTCGCAATTATTTTTCTGGGTCATTAATGGGAAATATGCAAAGTATGTAGACAAATGGCAATATAAATTATTTCATTTCCACAAACATATTTCGCCTTAATTTTTATGGTAGATGGAAAATATTTCATTCGGCGGCATTTCTTTAAGGTCGTCGCCGAGAGTCGTTGACTGCAGATGCGGTCGAATTCTTCATGTGCCCCATGCTGTTGCTTTTATTGTTGTTATTCATGGCGCCGCATTTTACGACATTTCACATACATAAGTGGCTCATTTGTAAGTATTTATATATATGTATATATATATATATATATATATATATATATAGTTGGCACCTCAGTCTTACTGATGCTCGCTTTATTATTAAATTTAGTGGCATTTGGCCTTTTGCAGCGCGTTGACAGTCAGAAATCAATGTTAACGTGGACCGAAGCGCTTTAAATTTATGTGCCTTGTGGACCTTGTCGCTTGAACTTGTGTCAAAGTGGTACAATGACAAAAAAACGAACGAACCAAACTATTCGTAATTCAGCAGGCTGTCTGCAGCACTCACATGTGGCAAACTGGCCAAAAATTCGTTATATAACTCATACCCTATAGCGTGATAATATTTTTAGGGTATATCCATACGTACTTAACAACTTTTATATGTTCGTAAATAGTATAGAGTTGTTTGAAAAATTGGTGTAATTTCTAAATGATCAAAGAATAAGCAAGAACAATTTAAACTAAGTGAATTAATATTCATGGGATTTGAAAAAAATTTTATTTGGGTTGGAAAAAACATTTAGATAAAGTTTACAGCAAGCAAATCATTACAAAGTGCAATGCTTTTAGGGCAATTGTGTGCATTTACTCACATATAATTAATTAAGATGATAGTACTGTTTGGGGCATATTTGTGCCTCTCCCATGCTCCACATATTGTAGCCTGTTCGATTTGATTTGCTGGTGATGTTGCTGGCGTTTCTACTGATGCGGTGGATGTGGTTGTTGTTTATGTGGCCTACTTCCGGCGACTCTTGTTTACGTCTAATTGGTTGGCCACGTAAACAAATCTGCATGCAGGTGAGTATTTATAGGAGCTCTGAGGTATTTTGTTAGATCGTAGCACTGTAGCTGCGTCAATAACCCAAGAATTTCGCTTGATTTTGTGTGTGCGTATAAATAAATTTAATTGACACTTTTGTCAACCAGCTGGGCAAACATTTATCATATGCATATGAAATATAAAAAATATATATTATACAGAGGCTATTGCATTTTAAGTGTATGTTCAACTTTTGTAGGTAACCGCAAGCACAATTTAATTTGATTGCCTTTTAAATCCTTTGAGCATTTTTGGGGGGTGGCTACGGATGCTCGTTGGCTCTCTAATCCTTTTTGCCAGAGTTTCGTGTCTTGGCACGTACTTGTGAGAACGCCCACTCCACAGCTCAGCTGTTGGCTTTGCTGTCATGAATTGCAGAAAATTTATTTTACCGCAAGGACTGTTGTTTGATGGCGTGGATGTGTAGGGGGAGGCTTCTGGCCAACAACACGGATTTATGCGAAACAAACAAGTTTTGTTTATTTATTTAGATTAAACTTAAAGTCTGCCAGCAGCTCATTGATAAATTTTCTTATTCTTTAAGGTCGAGACAACGGATGGATTGACATGCCATTGCACTATACAGACTCTGGAAATTTGTATACAATCGCTAAAAATAAATATTTATGAATTGCGTACATGCCAACGCAAATGGCCAGTTCCAGTTGATGACGTTACTGCGACACCCACATAGCAACGCATAGAAAGAGCAACAAATTTTTAGTGAGAGCAAGAATGTGGCAAAACGGAAGCATCGATGGCATATTGATTTGCTACAGCACTCAAAAGTATGCAACACAATTCGTCTAGTTATGCATAACCGAAAGCGAGGTGAAAGCATTGCATACTTTTAGCTGTTGAGTGAAATTCGAATTGAATTGACAAATACATAAAGTCGAAAACAAAATTCTATTGTTTGTTTTTTAATGCAGACTTTAAAAAGCTTTAAGGTTTAAAGTTGAAATATTTGAGTGTAGGTCACATCTGATACTTGAATATTTCCGTATGATTATGTAGATTGAATATTTAGCATATTTTGAGTTGATCATCTGAACTGCTTGATATTACACACCCCTAGATTTATCCTTATGCTCTCTGCACCACAGGTAAATCAATGTCGTTAATTATGCACGTGTGCTTACAACATTATGCAGTAAAACGACTAAAAAATGCAATTTATGGCGAATGCAACGCAGCAGCAATAAATTGAATGCAAGACAAACAAAAGGCCCGGGCATGTGTGGCAAGAAGCTGCAGTCAGGTTGTAAAAAATCTCATCAAAAACGCAAAACCAAGGAAAATATTGAATGCAATTTTATTTACCACACATGAAGCAGCTAGCTGCAGCAACTGCAGCTGCAACCACAAAACGTTTTACGCTTTTTGAAGCAATACAAAATGGAGGACAACTGAGGTTATAGAAATATATCATATTGTGTATGCTCTATGGCTGTATGCCTGTTATGTGTTGTGTGCGTGTGTCTGAGTGTCCGTGTAACTATGCTACTTAGTGTCTGTTTCTGTTTGCATAAGAGAGATACTGCTTATAAGTTGGCTGTCACACATGCACACACACCCAGTGCATATTCTGGTATCCAGCAAAAATCTTATTTCCTGCTGCGCACAATGAGGCATAGCGTCAGGCACAGCTCCTTGTTGCACATTGTCATTGGAGAGCTGTTGCTGCTTCAGCTTCAGGCGCTGCTCATGCTTCATGCTCATCTTCTGCTCCACGTCTGCTTGTGGTCGTTGTCAATTCATTGCCCGCTGAAAGTCGCTGCCTGAGAAAAAGACACATACGCAGTCATGGCAACTCACCTGCTAGATACTCATCCTGCCTCCATCTTCCCCCCTCACTGCCCACAACATGATCCACTTGCCGTTGCCATTCGTTTGGCGTTCTGCTCGTGTGTGCGTTTAAATGAGTTTACGTGCTGTTATGTGTGTGCGTTGCCATGCTCCTGTTTTCAACAACTCCTACTGTACTGATGGTTATGCTATTTGTTTGTTTGGGTTTCGGGATGTGGATGGGGCTGCCTCGATTGTTGTCTGGTTGGGTTACTCTGTTATGATGCTCAGTCTTTCATCAAAATCCAGTTTAAGATTTTTGATTTAATTTTGTGTAGCTTGTCGGTTTCCTGATGCACGTATCCTCTGTGTCCTCCGATTTGCTTTGGCTTTGGTGCTAACAACTCACTCTGCTCAAGCTGACGGTCAAATGAACTAGTGACAGTCAAAACTCTCCTGTTGAGTGAAACGTTCGTGTTCAAACACGTGCGGTTTGTGAATCAAACTGGTAAATGTGCAATGCTAATCTAAGATTGTTGCTAGCGATACAAAACTTTACTTTTGCCTTTGCATATTAGTTTCATAATTAGAATTGTCCCACAATATTAGCATACATAATACTTCTACAGATTACTTCTTTTACCTATATTTTTAATTAAATCAAATACTTTAGAAGACTTGTCTCTTCTCTAATCTGATTGCAAAATTGTATATTTTTAAAGGATTTATTCTACTTATAACTTAAAATGCAAAGGCTTCACCATTTTTGCTTTATTCATTACATGTCAAAAAGATGATAGTATCAGAGTTTGATTTAAATAGAATAACATTTACACTATTACAATATTGTTTTATTGCAAGGTTTAAAGGAGATAAATCCACTTTGCAAATCTAAATACACTAAAGCTTTGAATTCCATGAAAACCTTTTCGTAGCCTTAGAAAAGGTCCACGTAAGTCACGCAAACAAATGTGATTCGCAATTGTTTTCAAAAACAAATTTGACACGCTGCAGTTGAGAAGTGAAAAAAACACGCAAAGAGGTGTGAAAAACAAGAAGCTAGTTCAGGAGGAAAAACAATAGTAACAATGACAAAAGCAACAAAAACAGCAAAATGAAATCACAGAAAATTAGATGTAATTGAATTGTTGCCTACTTTGCATGCGTTTGCTCTAATCGCCTTAAAGCACCAAGAGCATGGTCAGAACTTATTGATAAGTGGTGACCAGAGAGCGACTCAACGCGACGCGACAAGTGATCAACACGTTGACATTGGCATCGACAGCGACACCGACCGACAGTGACAGCGACATCGACGAGTTCAAGGTACATGGACGAGGCTTGTCTGGCCTGGGGCGGTTCAGTTTTATATCATATCGTACTACTTCTGCTACTAGTACGACTACTACTACTACTACTACTCGTATTGCCACGCTGACAAACAAACAAATATTTGTCGTTTTAGTCTAATTAAATTAGCCAGAACGTCGTTCTGCCCTCGGGAAATGGTATAAATTTCTGCGTTGCTGCTACGCCGCAACCGCAAAGCGTGCAAACCGCAAAATTCGCAAGTAGCGCGCGCGGAACGCGGACAGTTTAGAAAAGTGCGGCAAGCGAAATGCTACGGTCTATTTACACACTTAGACAAATAAATAAAATGTACCATAATAAATAATGAAATGAAACAATGTAGTCAAATAAAAAATGCATTTATAAATTGTGAACAAAACTCGGGTGCGCCTTAGCGTATGCAATACAAAAAGTTGACCACAATATTTTGTAACTCTGAGCCACATGAAATTTCGACGTCCATTGTGCGGCCAAGCTGAACAATTGCACACGTTTTTATGTGCCAGAATGCAAGAAGTAAGTGGCTTAAAACTCCATGCAACGAAGTGAATTATGTAGCCCTATAGAGAAATATATAGACACAGAGAAAGAGAGAGAAAGAGAAAAGGCATTAAAAGAGTTGCCAACAAAGCTGCTGCCGGTCATTGTGCTCAAGCATTGAATGTAAATGTATCTGTAGAGTGTGTATTTGTGTGTCTGTATGTGTACTTGCATCTTGTGGCAGCTTTAAGACAGCTGCGATTGTGTCGCGTATATCCACTGACTAACAACTAAGCCTGTGCCGTGCCAAAAGTGTCAAACGAAGTACTGTATATTATCTTGGGCGATAAAATGTTTTTGAGATCTTTAACTAAGGTATTTGCAAAAGCGGAATTACTCTAATTAAAACGCTTTGATCGTTATTCCTAGATGGTTTCTTAGTAAAGAAAGTAAACTCTTCCATAACACCATAATTTTATTTGTTATGACTAATTACTTAACAAGGCAACTTGATAAAGTTTGCAATAAAATTGCACCCTTAACCTTTCACATTCAACTACCAACCATAAAGTCATGCCATATAAGCTTTATCGGCTTCATTTCCAGATAAATCCAAATTTATAGTGGCATTTTATGTGTTCTCCAGAAAAAGAAATACATGAAGTCTGGACAATAGTATACTGCTAGCAGATACCCTGTAACTACGTTGAACGTAAATAATATGAGTAACCCAATCACATAAATTTATATAAACTCAATTCCCTCTATGTCCTCCCTAAATTTCGTATGTAGTGTCACTCTGTACACTATGTAATTTTTGGCTACAGGGTATTCATTCATATGTTAAATGAAAAACGTGAAAAAGTCACACTTATAATTCTATTAACTTGATTAAACAATGCAGTCGTTGGCTTTTGTCTGTTGTACACAATGCCAAGCGCCCTCGATGTTGGTTCATGCGGAAGCTCAGTTTTTATAAGCTTGCAAAATATGCATATGCATTTTTTTATGAATCTGCAAAGAGTGCGAAATGTAAAAGCAAATTCAAGACGCAGTAAAATATTTGAATTTATTTTTTCGCTATTTCGCATATTTATAAATTGATTGGCCGGCAATTGGAAAAATCAACAAGTAATTTAATTGATAGGAAAAAGATTGATATTTACATAATTTAAACAAATATATATGTGCGATAACGTTTCAAATAATATAATTTGCACTTTAATAAGCGTTAACTAATTATTGTTTGACTAATAAACAAATGGTCAAACAGCTGAAATAAGATTACAAAAGCTAAAAGTGAAAACTCGTGAATAGATTGAAAATGCAAACAGCAAAAATGAAAAATTTGTAAACAAAATTTTGCACATTCAGTGCAGTGGCGAATGAGAGGAGCATTGTGCAAATAATTTTTGTTATAATTAAAATGAAAAAAACCATAAATAATTAATACAAATTACGGATTTTATAAATTTTATAAGAAATAATATTTTATCAAAATAAATACTGCTACAGATGCCTATTCTAAATCATTTAATTTTAATTGTGTAATCTTCAAAAGAAAAATTCTAATTTTATAAAAACGTGAATTTCTTATAATTAAGTTGTTGATATTTGAATGTGACTAATTAAATAGTTTTGCGAAGTGTCAACTCGCCAAAAATTTTCATGAAATACTTTGTAGCTTAAAGTTATTGAAAATGTTTTGCCATGAAAGAAACTCAACTAGTCTAATGTGCAAAGGGAAAGGATAAAATAAAAATAAATTAAAATTATAAACAGCTTAAGCGACAACTTTGAACAGACGCTAACCACAAAACCCTAAAAACCATAAACCAAGACAAAAACCCCAACCGAGCACATGCGAGTGTTATTGTAGAAGCAGTAACAACAACAACAGCAAGAAACATAACGTTGCAACAACAGTGGCATGAAGAGCATCAACAAAGCATAATAGTGTCCGGCAAAAAAGGCGAATAACTTCAAAGTAACATTCACAGGGGCTTAAGTGTTTCGAGTGTTTGGTTTAGCTTTCGAGTCGCGGTAGACTCATATTTGAGCGAATGCGCTTCAATGTGTATGTGTGAATGTACTTGTGTATGTGTGTGTATGTGTTTGGTCTAAGCTTGCGCGTTGACAAGCAGCTGCAAAAAGAAGTTGCAATAAATGAACTGTAGTGCTAAGCGAGCTTTAAAACTTTGACGACAACACAGAGACACATGAAATTACAAGTAGCTTTTTGTTAAGTGAATTGCACACACACACACATTCTTACAGGAATAGAAAAAACACACACACAAGCATACTCAGAAAATAATAAACATGGGTCGCAAGAAGAGGGAGCCAATGGGCGTAAGTACTGAACACAAGTTAATAAACTACACTTATAGTAGTAGATACCAGCTACACGCTACACGCCATAAGATACAAGCTACAAACTACAAACTTCAAGCTACAAGCTGCGAGATACAAGTAGCTGCCAGTTTTGCATTTGCACCAAATTGAAAATACGCTGCGTTGAATTAGCTGCTGCTTCGACTGCTGCCGCTGCCACTGCCAACGCTACCGACAATTGGCTTAAACACTCCAAAAGGCACATTTCATTTCCATGCCATTTAAGTGGTGCAGATAAAGCAACCGCTCAGACAGGCAGCCAGCCAAGCATCCAACACTTTGCACTTAATTTTCCTATATGTTTATGTTTATTTTCTTATTCTTATTTGCGTGTTGTTTTTGTTTTCTGTCTTATTTATTTGTTAACCACCTGCGCGTATTTGCACAAACTGACACTTTTTTTCCTCAATGAATGTATGCGCGCTTGTGTGTTTGCAACGTGGCACAGTTGCCGCCTGGTGGCGCCAATGCCGCTGGTAGCGCTCCTAAAACTGTGGGCGGCTGTTGTGTGCCGCTGGGATTACCTCAACCACTGCTGCTCGAGGAAAAGAAATTTCTGCTGGCTGTGGAGCGTGGCGATATACCCAATGTTCGCAGGTGAGTGCTATTCCATGACGTTGAATTTTGTACGTTTGGTCTTGTTTCGTTTTTTGCCTGCCAAATTTGCGCCTTTTTTTTCTTTTTTGATATTTTAAATGGTGCGTCAAGGGACTCGCAGGTGTCGATGGCCCGTAACCGTAACCGTATCCGTATCCATATCCACATCGACATGCATATGCGTAACCCACTTCTGCGATATGTGAGGCCCGCTCAGGAAACGCATAAATCCCATCAACACGCTTACGGGGTTCTGTGTGAATGTTTGCTTTGGGTGGTTTCAATTATTTGCATAGGCCTTCGCCGTGGATGCCCAAGGAGTGGGCGAGACGGATGGGGAGAGAATATTTTATGTGGCGCTTAATAAGCAATATGCGGCAACGAGTTCCGTTCGCAATTTTAACGCCATTTCAACAACATTTTCATAAATTCACAATTAATTTAACAGGGATTTTTGATTACACTTGGAACATGAAGTAAAATACGTCAGACATAAATATGATTTATTTTAAGCTCGGTTAACATTCTTAGGGATTAGTTTTCTTAGAAAATAAATTAAACAGCCTCACGGTATAAATTAGCTTAGATTGACTAATTGACATGCATTTGTTGGATAAAAATATACAATTTTCGAAGTTGAAATATGGGTGTAAAGTTCAAGTTCAAGCACTAATAAAAATAATTAAATTTGAACAATTATCAATTGTGTTGCACATTTAATTGTATTCTTAATTGTCTGCATAGTATGAATAGTAGTATAGTAGTATCTGATAATCTCTGTCGACACTCTTGGAAAACGTGAAAGCAGTAAAAAGTGTAAAAATCATCGAGCCGTTGAGGGGGGAATACACAGCTGACTCTCAACAGGGGCTTCACTTCTGTGTATCTGGAACTGTGTACGTGCTGTTTTTGCTGTTGCCTAATTACTAGTTTACGGTGCTTCACATTTTTAAATTGATGAAGCGATAGGGATTATAGCTCTTCATTTCATCTAATGTGTAACGATAATGCGCCTTGATTGGTTCCTCCTCTGAGCCAATCGAGTCTTCTTCCTCCTCACGTTGCACACGTATGCCCTTCAATTGGCAGGCGCGCCGATAGAGTTCCTCCTCGCGATCCTTGTAGAACTGCCAGGAGATGCGGCTGAACGCCGGCATCCGATTGTAACCCGGTCCTGCACCATGTGGGGCCGATGCAAACCAATTGCCACTACCCAGCTTGACTGTTTGAGTTTCTGTAAAAGTGTAGAAACATGAGCGATAGATGGTAGCCACTTGTCGATCCATAGCCATGGCCATGGTCGGACATACCCTTGTTCTTTTGCGCCATTTTGATGACCAAGCCTTGATCCTTAGTAGCGTCCATATTTTAAAGTTTTGGAAAAGGTTTACAAATAATTTAATTGCCAAATGGGTAGTTTTATTCGGCGTTATCTTTAATATATTTGTTGTTTTTTATTAGAATTTTTTACAACAATTTATGCTGACGAACAATTGTAAAATGATGTATTCACTATTTGCTGCCAGCCAACTAAAATAATTTTGTGACAGCGTCAGTCAAAGGCGACTTGATGTCACCCCGTCTCACTGAAAAAGTGTTGCAAAACGCACTCGAACTGTGAGCTGACCAACACTGTGTGACTGTGTGACGCTCTATTCGAATACTTCAATTCTAGTCAAACATTATTTTCTTTCTATTAAAAGATTAATTTCATTATCGAATTCGATTGATTGGGAAACTTTCGGTTTTTTTTTTTGCTTCTAATTTTGGCGTCGCTTCGAAAAAACGCATCTAATTAAAAACTTCGAGCCGAAGTTTCTATTGAAAACAAATGAAAGAAAAGCAAAAGTTCAATAATTTGCCAAATTTTCTCCTAATTACATCGCCCAACGAAATGTATGTGTATGTGTATGGTTGTTTCTCAGAATACTGCAAAAGGCATTGCGACAGCAGCACATCAATATCAATTGCATGGATCCACTGGGTCGACGTGCTCTCACTCTGGCCATTGACAACGAGAACCTGGAGATGGTCGAGCTGTTGGTTATCATGGGCGTTGAGACAAAGGATGCCCTGCTGCACGCAATCAATGCGGAGTTCGTTGAGGCCGTTGAGCTGCTGCTCGAGCACGAGGAGCTCATCTTCAAGGAGGGCGAGCTATATGTAAGTAACTCCAGCCACCACCACCCAGCTCCCAACTATTTGTACTTATGTTGCACTCAGCTAATTTGTGGCACACATCGAGTGGTTGGGCTCTAAGCACATCTCGAGCTTCAGTTCCAGCTTCGGCTTCAGTTTCAGCGTCAGCTGAAGCGACTGAAGCTAACACGATTTTAATCAGTTTTGTGTGGCCTCGTTAGGCACGTACATGACAGACGCTCGAGTGATTGGGAGTGTGCGATAAGCGGACAACGCTTCCGTCTCTCCAATTTTTTCCATATATCCTATACCCTGTCATGCTGCGCATTGGGGTCGATTGACAGCTACAAAGTGGTGAATTGAGGAATATAATAATAATCGAGTCCTATACGATAATAATAATTTATTCAGTTAGTTCGCAATATTTTTTAATGTATTCCTCGGCTGTTAGACTGTAGGGTATTCGAAGTTCATTCCTTTGTGCTTTGTTTGTCGCTTCTTACGCCAAATAAAGTCGTATGAGCTGGTGGTGGCACCTCCGGTTGCTGTCTCATATTTATGCACATGAGCACGCTTCATTAGGCAGCCATTGGACTCAGTTGAAGCGTGAAAATTACAATTGTAACGCATATGCAATAAGACGCTTAATGCCCGGAAAAATGCCAGCTAGACTTAGTACGAAGTGCAGTGTCCGGAGCCAAATAGTTGATACACTGTGCGATATACACTTGACTTAACCTTAACGTTACCTGCTACCTACAGAGCTGGCAGACTGTGGACATAAATACGGCCATGTTTGCGCCGGACGTAACGCCTTTAATGCTGGCCGCGCACAAGAACAACTTTGAGATACTGCGCATTCTACTGGATCGTGGCGCCGCAGTTCCCGTGCCCCACGATATACGGTGAGTAGCAATTGATATATATTATTCATTTGACATGTATTACCACTCTCCCATTTAGCTGCGGCTGCGAGGAGTGCGTGCGACTTATGGCTGAGGATTCGCTGCGTCACTCGCTCTCGCGCGTTAATATCTATCGTGCTTTGTGCAGTCCTTCGCTCATTTGTCTCACCTCCAATGATCCCATACTCACGGCCTTCCAACTGTCCTGGGATCTGCGCAATCTGGCACTCACCGAGCAGGAGTGCAAGGCCGAGTACATGGAGTTGCGGCGACAATGCCAGAAGTTTGCCTGCTCCCTGCTGGACCAAACACGATCCTCCAATGAGCTGGCCATCATCCTGAACTACGATCCCACTATATCTACCTATGAGCCAGGCGATCGCATGAGCTTGACACGCCTCGTTCAGGCCATTTCGTATAAGCAGAAGACGGTGAGATATGGAAATTTCGCAAGTTACGAAGAGAACTAGCTTAATGAGCTTTTCTGATCTTTCAAATGGCAACGTAGGATATAAAGGGTTTGAATGTAACAACTATTATGTTATATGCTGAAGTATTTTTCTCTGCAGGGATCTTATCTATTTGAGTTAGTGCCAAACTCGGTTTCTGAGTTTAATTTCAATCTTGAAGTCGAGTACCCTCAAGTATTAAAATATGCTAAAGTCGGAACTTTATTAAGTAAATTGAAGCGATTATTCAGTTATATTGCGTGTATTTAAAAAATATTTTGTACCAGTAAAATTGCTTTAACTTTTGCGTTGTTTTGCTGAACACGATGTTGTAAAACGATGAATTCGAATTCCTCATTTCATTTGTGTGCTGACTTCGTTTCAGTTTGTGGCCCATTCGAATATTCAACAATTGCTGTCGTCGATCTGGTACGAAGGACTGCCAGGATTCAGGCGCAAGGGCATCATGGACAGATTCATTTGCATAGCTCAGGTGGCGTTGTTGTTTCCTCTCTACTGTTGCATCTACATGTTTGCGCCAAATTGTCGGACGGGCCAATTGATGCGAAAACCGTTTATGAAATTCCTCATACATGCCTCTTCCTATGTGTTCTTTTTGTGTAAGTACTTGTGAAACGAAACTGTGGTGGGCGGGGAGTGTTGAGGGGAACTGTGTACTAATAGTAAACAGTTTAAGTTAGAATAACAAGTGGCAAAGATGCTGGGTCCTCTTTATGTAGTATGTCCTGTTATGCCCTGGGCTGGCTTATAGTTCATATCCCTTGCGTTTACTTTGCAGTTATCCTCATATTGGTCTCACAGCGTGCGGATGATGATTTTGTGCGCTTGCTGGGCACTGACAGCATGAAGGCCCAGCTGGCGGAGCAGGAGCAGCGTCAGCGCGGCCAGACGCCGAGCAAACTGGAGATGCTTGTCGTCCTCTATGTCGTTGGCTTCATGTGGGAGGAGGTGCAGGAGATATTTGCCGTTGGTTTGCGAAGTTATTTGCGTAACATGTGGAACTTTATTGATTTTTTGCGCAACAGCCTCTACGTGAGTGTCATGTGTTTGCGGTAAGTTCAGGTTCAGCTGCAACAGCGCAATCGCTCGCTCACTCCATCAGTCTTCTCTGCGCTTTCTGGCCACTTTACTGCAGTGCATTCGCCTACATACAGCAGGCAACGGAAATAGCCAAGGATCCACAGATGGCCTACATACCGCGCGAGAAGTGGGACGACTTTGACCCCCAGCTCATTGCCGAAGGCCTTTTTGCGGCGGCGAATGTCTTTTCCGCCCTCAAGCTGGTGCATTTGTTCAGCATTAATCCGCATCTGGGTCCATTACAAATCTCGCTCGGTCGCATGGTCATCGACATTGTCAAATTCTTCTTTATCTATACGCTGGTGCTCTTCGCATTTGCCTGCGGCCTCAACCAGCTGCTCTGGTACTTTGCGGCGCTCGAGAAGAGCAAATGCTACGTCCTGCCCGACGGCGAGGCGGACTGGGAGTCTCACGGTGATTCCTGCATGAAATGGCGACGCTTTGGCAAGTAAGTCCAGTCATCCAACTAATTACCGATGTCTGTTTGTTTCGATGTCATCCTGTGTGCTTCTAGTTTATTTGAGTCCTCGCAATCGCTGTTCTGGGCCAGCTTTGGCATGATAGACCTCGAGGACTTTGAGCTGACCGGCATCAAGTCGTATACGCGTTTTTGGGGCTTACTCATGTTCGGCTCGTACAGCGTCATCAATGTGATTGTTTTGCTGAATCTTCTGATAGCCATGATGTCCAATTCGTATGCCATGATTGAAGTAAGTAATTCATTTATGGTTAGGCAATAATTATTTGATGCGCTTGATGCTTAACAGGAGCACTCGGACACCGAATGGAAGTTCGCCAGAACCAAGCTCTGGATGAGTTACTTTGAGGACAGTTCAACACTGCCGCCGCCGTTCAATGTGCTGCCGTCG
The DNA here is from genome assembly GCA_035047445.1 of Drosophila siamana. NCBI lineage: Eukaryota > Metazoa > Arthropoda > Insecta > Diptera > Drosophilidae > Drosophila > Drosophila siamana. The sequence continues at coordinate 842,203 of JAWNPP010000081.1, forward strand.
GTCAAGTGGGTGATTCGTGTGTTCCGCAAGTCGAGCAAATCCATCGATCGACAGCGCTCCAAGGTAAGTGCTTTGCCTATATACCCCGCTATTTATTTATGCTGTTGCCTGTGCCTTCAATTAGAAGCGACAGGAGCAGGAACAGTTTAATAAATATGACAACATAATGCGATCGCTGGTGTGGCGCTATGTGGCTGCCATGCACCGCAAGTTCGAGAACAATCCCGTCACCGAGGACGACATCAATGAGGTGAAGAGCGAGATCAGCACAATGCGCTATGAAATGCTGGAAATCTTCGGAAACAGCGGCCTCGACGTGTCATCGGCAAACAAGAAAGAGAAACGTAAGCGGAAAATAATGCTTCTTAAAAAGCTATAAAATGCATATATCTCTCTGCTAGATCCGCGACCACGACGCATGAAAGTTTGGGAGCGACGTTTGATGAAGGGCTTCCAAGTGGCGCCAGTGCAAACGAGCAGCGAAACAGATCTGCTGAGCAACGTGAATGGCGAGGGCGAAATGCGCGAAATCAAAGTGGAGACAATGCCGTCGAAGCCGGCGAAGGAAACAGCTCGTGAACGCTTCCAGCGTGTGGCACGCACTGTGCTGCTGCAGTCGAGCACCCACAAGTGGAACCTGGTGCTGCAGGGCACAATGCCCAACTCGCAGATTGGACGCAGCACCAAGTATCAGCGCAAGAGCCTCCAGAATCTGGGCAAAGCCATCGAAGAGGCCAAGAAGTAAGCCAGGAACCTTCAACGTTTAAGCGAGTCTATTTTAAACTTCTGCTACTTACAGATTGATACTTTTGAATCCCGGTTGCGCCTCGGGACGCGAGTCGCCCATACGCATTGAGTTCGAGGACGAGAAGACCAGCACACTGCTGGAGCTGCTGAATCAGATTAGCGAGGAAATCAACATGCGTGAGAAGCCGCGCATCAAGCCGGTCTGGCGACCGCCATTGAAGTCGGTGCCCGGCCGCGCCATGGCGGCCAACAACGAGTGGTCCCGATCCAATACTGCCCCCGAGCTGCAGCTGGCCAGGAAGTCGACGCCGGCACCCAGAGTCGCCAACAATAATCACACACGCGAGCTTCCACTTTGTGCCAGCAAACTGGCCACGGCGGCTGCCGCCAGCAGCAGAAAGACGGCGCCGGTGGCGCCCCAACCGCCAGCCATGGCTTACGGTGGTAACAAAAAGGCCACAACGACGACACCGTTTTCCGTTGAACTGTCGCTGGCTAGACGCCGAGGCGCCGTTAACGCTCCGCATGGCATGCCGCCGGGCAATTCGGGTGCCTTCGACATACATGTCGTTGATCTGGACGAGTGCAGGCAAAGTACTGGCCAGGCCATAGATAGGGATAACATATCAGATGTTAGCTCCATTCTCAGCATGAGTCCCAAGCGGCCAAATCATTAAATGCGCTTCTGGCGTGGACTCTTGTGATAAGCTCCGAACGGGCTTTGCCTTAATATAATATTATTATGCTTACTATGGCCAAAAATGCGTATTCCTGCAAATACTTATTATACATGGAAATGAAATAAAATTATACATCAACAAATTGAACTGGAAATTGTTTGTGCGCTTGCATTCATTTAATACTGTTTATTATTTATTCTCACGTAAGTCCCAAGCTCAAAATGAATACTCCAAAATTGAATGGATAATTGACTTTTCAATTTTCGCAGAGCTTAAGTCGAATACTCTTAAAAAAAATCACATCCCCTAAATGCTTTAGAATTTTGCGAAAAATTCGATAAATTTAACGATATTAATTTTTAAATTTCAATGTGTCAACCAAATTTGATAGCGTATTTAGTTCTAACTTTGTGTAAGTTAGCTTCACCTAAAAAGTTGATAACAGCGATCAAAAGTTGGCTTTTAAGAACTCATTTTAAAGCAAATTGCTTACATTTTAAAAGACGCTGAACTACAGACGATTCTCACCACTCACTTTGAAGTGCTATCGGGCTTTTAAATACTTATTTTCATATTTACTTTGTTTAAATCTGTGCTTGACATAGTTATTTTGGTCCTGCGAACATATCTAAGCATTCTTGTACTGACTTGAACTATACCACATTCAATAATAGTTAACATAATGCGGCATATTGAATGTGTCAGTTAATAGGCTCTGCTTTGACGGCATACTTGTGGCTAATAGGCCTCGCAATACAGCCATTTACATAGCGTCGCAGCAGGCATTCGAGAGTGGAGATGGCGAGGAGAGAGGAGAGCGGAGGAAAGCGGCAGACGACACGGAAACGCATGTCGAGCATGGTGACCCTTCCGGCTGGTTGGTTTTATGCGTCTGCCAGCTGGAGACGCAAACGTGCGTAAATTCTTAAGCTGGCAGCATTAAAAGCAATAAAGACACAAACATAAACAAGTCGCCATCGACGTTTGTTAGCTAAACGCTGCTCTTAGCGGCAGCCCGCCATGTCCTCGGGCTATTGGCGAATAAAGTCGAAGTAAAAAGAAAATTACAAATTCAATTTGATATCATATCAATTGATTTTCTGATACATCTTCTCTCCTCTCCCTGTGTGTGTTGTTGTCGCTGACAAGTTGCTGATGTCTTGGCTTTCTTCTTTCTTGTTGGCCCCCATGCTCGGGAAGTTCCTTGGGATTTGCTGCGCCTGGCATTTGATTTTGATGACGCGTGGCACTTTTGAAATTTATGCGCTACTCTAAACATACTTTGTATGCGCCCAATGCGACAGAGAACATGATGAACGGCTCCTCCATGAAGCTCTGCTACGTGTGTGTGCTCATTCTATTTTTGAAATTTGAGGCTTTTAGCTGATTCGGACTATCATAAGAGGATAAGCGAAGGTATTTCAAGCACGCACCACAAAAACACCCAGACAGACAGACGACACACACAAAAAACAAAAAAAGATACGTATTTTCTTGGAATAAATTGAGTCCAAAATGAACCCAGCATATAATAAGTATGTTAATATGATTTGATTACTCGCCATAGATAACAACACAAAGCATTTGATAATGAGCTTTAAACCGAACCCAAGATTAAAGTGAACTCTCATCTGAGCAATTCTTAGAGGCTACTTGGGCTGTCATCAAATCTTGCGACAAATCTTGCTGTCAGCAGCTCTCATGAAGCTTCAATGCGAAGTTAGCCAGCAAAGCGACAGACGCCACGAGGCGGGAGGCCCATAAATACTTGTATACTACACAAAGTGTCATAAACTATTAGCAGCACTGTCGGCTCGGCTAAACAGTGTTCTCAACAGTGGCCACATGCGGCAATAACACAGCCTGACACTTATTGCCAGACACCAAGGGGCGAGGCGGAGTTTGAGAGATAGAGAGATAGATGATGTCTGGTATGCCAGGCACGTCGTTGAAACATCTATCAAATTTCACCAATATAATAATGATGTTAGCACTGTGTGGATCTTAACGGTTAGCATAGAAAAGTGTAGAAATTTGCAAAAATTCGATTTATTTACATTTTCCATTTGCCAGTTAGGAGTAGAGACAACTGGATTACCAGATCAATTTACATGATGCGATGCGTGTTGTTGTTGTTGTTATTGTTGTCTGTTTAATATATAGTGCTAATATTACGTTGTTTATCATACACTTGATTAAGCATGCGCAAAGTACTCGTATTACACTTTAATTGTATTTGGTTTACGGCTCTAAACTAAACTCTAAACTCTAATAGGAGTGAGTGTCCTTCTCACACAAGCATATACAAACACGTGTGCTGCAAGTCGCATCAATCGCTGGCCAACTTCAGTCGCACCGCAATCCGTTTGCATTTCCACATTAGCTGTGTCTCTAGTATGCTGAAGGACATCGCCACAAGGACAAGGCCGAGCAACAGATACGCACAGCACGCATACAGCTGCAACTCGGGCCCATTGAAGCTGCGAGACGGCACAAAATCCCCGTAGCCAATCGTCGAGAGTGTCACAAAGCAGAAGTAGGCGCCGTCCACAAGTGACCAGTTCTCCCAGAGGGCAAACACAACTGTGCCCACACAGATGTAGCACATCAGAATGAGCAGCACCAGACTGATGGGCACCTGTCGCTGTGACTCGTACTCATCGTCGTCCTCGTCGTCCAGCTCATGCTCCAGACAGTCCTGTGAGCCGCCGGTCATGCTGCTTCGACTGTGCTTGAGCTTCTTGAGCACAAACTGCTCGCTGCCGTGCTGCATGTACTCTTCGTCGTCCGAGGTCTCTGTGTTGGCCGTGGCATCGTACAGCTCCGTGGCGTGCTTCTGGCAGCGGCGCGTCAGCAGCATCGACTTGCGGTTGAGCGGCTGGAGCGTGTGGCGGTGAAATGAGGCGGCCGTGGCATTAAGCAGACCGCGTGCCGGATTACTGGCCCCCGATGCCGCCGAGCTCGACTTCTCGGCCAGCGGCAGCTCGTGGGGCAGACTTAATGGGCTGCACCCGGAGCTGGCTATCAGCGGGACACGCGAAGGCGTGCCGTGTGGGCAGTTGCTGTTGAAGAGAAGAGTTGTGGAATCGTTTAATAAATATTTACCCAGTGGCTTGCCCATAAAACTGAATCAATTAAATATATAAGTAGGAAGTCCCCAAACCCCAAGCCACAAACCCCAACCCCCAAACCTCAAAGCAAACAGCCATCAACCATAAACCATAAAAAAAGAGAGCAATACCCAGACACGTGTGCCTGCGGCGCTGGCCAATCAATAAGACATCAAGAATGGTGTGTGCTCTTCCTACATGACGTGTGCGTTATGTTATTGCGTATACGTTAGTTGTCTGGCTTTTGTTTCCACTAGACAGCAACTTGCGTGTGAAATACGAGCAAGAATGATGGCTCTACATTTTGCCAGCAGACAGATGAAAAAGTTAATGCTTTAAATTTCAACAGCAAGTTGGCTTCGATTTGCCGGCTTTTCTCAGAAACATTTATCGGTATGCTGTGAAATTGTGTTGAACTTTCCATTCTTTCATTCGAAATTATGGCGAACGATATGCCAGATGAGAAATTCCTATGGGATGTTTTTCAGAGTGTCGACAAAGACAAGAGTGGTTATATTTCTGCCAATGAACTGCAAGAGGCGCTCTCGAATGGAACTTGGTCGCCTTTCAATGCAGAAACTGTTCGCTTGATAATCGGCATGTTTGACAGTGAGAATCGAGGAACAGTTTCGTTTCGGAACTTTGGTGCTCTGTGGAAATACGTAACCGAGTGGCGCAATTGTTTTTGCAACTTTGATAGAAACAATTCGGGCAACATTGATAAGAATGAACTGAAGTCGGCACTTTCAACATTTGGCTATCGCCTATCAGATCAATTAATACAAATTCTGCTGCAGAAATTCGATCGGTTTGGCCAAGGATATGTTCTATTCGATGACTTCATACAATGTTGCATTGTGCTGCAGACATTGACCTCTGCGTTCAAGTATTATGACACCGATCTGAAGGGCATCATCACCATAGACTACGAACAATTCTTAAGAATGGTATTTTCACTCAAGATATGATCGCAGTTAATGAAATTATACAAGTATAAAAATGTATTTGCAAGGATGTAACAAGTTAACAAAAATTTCACTCATATATCGTTTATTTGCGAAATAAGTTGAAGTTGAACTTGGTTATAAAAATATCTTAATGTATATACTGTGTGTACTCATCGGACGCATTCGAAAAGAGCTTCGAAGCCAATGCTAATGCATGTTGCTGCCGGTCAGTGGAGAAGCCACTTGAGTTGCGCTCGACAGTGGCTCTCAAGAGTACTCGGTCAAATCAATTTGCGGTACGTTTATTGAACTTGCCTGTGCTGATGACCTGCAGGCAGCAACGCGCTGTCTGTATTGGCCTCCGCATCGACTTCTGCCCGTCGACAGAATGGCAGGCAGGCAGGCAGGCAAGCTGGCAGGCTGGCAGGCACTTGGACTTGCACTTAATGTGCGATTGGTCGGCAGCTCGGCAAACTACAAGGAACAGCATACTTGAGCGACCCCCTGGAGGCCTTGGGGCAGTCAACAGTTTTGATTTGGAGCGCACGGTGGCAACTTTTACATGAAGACACACACATTTAACGTAACTTTAAGACGGCACTAAGCTGGAGTCCAGCGAAAACAGGGAAAACAGATACGAAGACGGACGAAGGACGAAGGGCGAAGGACGAGTGAAACACAATTCGTATGAAATTAATTGACCTGATTCAGTTTGCAGCTCAGCTTACAATTAATTACATGCTGTGGGTTTATTTTAGTGTGTGTGGTGTGTGTGTGTGTTTGGTAGCAAGTCGCTGAAATTGAAGAAGCTTCCTTGTCGTGCCAGCCACAAACGCCAGAGGGCGCCACAAGCGCGTGCACAGGTTCACTGTCAAAATTAATTACCAGCTGCTGGATTTTATTAAATAAAATGCGCAAAATGTATGAAAACACCACACATACACACACACACACATACACTCAGCAGTGAAAAGCAAAAAAATGCGGAAAATCAGAAATGGAGCCTCCAGCTGAAAATGCCACTTGCCACAGACGCGGCCGCAAATGTTTGGCTACGTTCGCTGGAGCATGAGATATACGGGATTGGGAGCGAGAGCAGTAGTCGCGAGACTGAGAGAGAGAGAGAGAGAGATAGAGAAAGAGGGACAACGAGAGTCAGTTGCAATATGCAAGCAAATTGTGAAGTGTTGATTTAAAGTACGGTCGACGTGCTGAAAGTTTGTTTATGAAACGAAATTAACAATTCGGTTTTTGTAAATGCAACTCGGTGAGAAGGGTTCACGCTACCTACTTGACTGGATTAAAATGAAATTACTCGCATGTTGATCCGCAACAACAGTTATTTGGAAAAACAGATTTTTGAAAAATGTAAATTGAAAAATGAAACTTTTTAATGCGCACAAATTACAAAACTTATTGCAATGATTTCCACAGAATTTATGTTGCATTATAGCACCATTAAATTGTGTATCGTTTTGCAGTCTGGAAATTAGAGCTATTTTGAATGCTCATAGTTTTTAATATACTTCTAAGACGAGCAAAACTGTAACACGAGTTCATTGTTTCAACTTCAAAGGTCTTTATCTTTTTTTCTAATGCACGCATTTTGAAGATCTTAGTCGTGTTTTGTAGGTGATTTAATACTATTTAGTAAAATTGAATGTCATTTGATATCAGTTAAAGAAAATGGCATGCCTGTTTAGTCAATGAAACAAGTAGATGGGCCCCGGGAGCCGATCTGCTAAGTGAGCCGGATGGAGCTCAAGAGCTTAAATAGTTTATGTGTTTATTACAACTAAAAGGAGTGATCTACACTTTGATGCAATTCACCTTCAAATTATTGATTATTTAACAGTAGGATGAACAAGGTTATTGTGTTTACCTCTGTTTATCTGTTTATCTAAATTTAACTGCTTATTGACCACACAAAAAACTCCTGACTTTGTGGTTGTGTAAGGAGACCAATTCAGCGACTAGGCACTTAAGAAACTCATGCACACACACACACACCACACACACACACAAATGCACTCAGTGCATATGCGAACAGTCTACATACCTTGAGCGTTCACGCTCCTGTTCGTCCTCGTCCTCCATGATGTCCACGTTGCCACTCGAGCTGAGCAGCGCCGACAATGTTGCTGCAGTTGTAGTTGTTGCTGTTGTTGCTGCTGCTGTTGTTGCGGCACCGACGCCGACACCAAAGCCAACGTCACAGACACCTGCGGCTATAAAACTGTTATCGGGCATTGTTGCCGTTGTTTTAATGCCTGCTGACAGTTGCATGATGCTAGTTGTTGCCGTTGTTGCAGTTGCGCCTGTTGCTGTTCCTGCTGCTGTTGCTGCCGCTGATGCTGTTGTTGATAATGCATGCGGCAATAAATCATGCCTGCAGGATAAATCACTCGACCCTGCTGCCGTTGTGCCGCCCACATTCAGCAGCGTATTGATCTCGTGGGCCAATGGCTGCGTCACGAATTTGGCTCGCCTCACGGCTGCACACAGAGAGAGAGAGAGAGAGAGAGAGAGAGAGAGAACGTAAAGACAACAATGAAAGGTTTTGCAACATGTTGATTTAATAATGCAATTGAAATAAATTTAAATAAAGTTGCATTGCTGTATTCGACATAAACCAAATAAAACAATCCCAAACTTTGTTCAGTTGCACAAATTGGCAAAGCAACTTCCGGCAACTGCTGCACGTCGCGCCGTTAGAACTGGGTGTTGTTGTGTTGTTGCATGTGCCCCAAGGTGGAAATGTACTTATGTGTATATATATGCATGCAGCCACTAACTGTATTTGTTTTTGCATTTGCAAAGTTTTGCCACAACGTAATGCAACAATGTCGCTGTTGTTGTGTTGTCAGCTGAAAAAGGTTTGCTGCGAATTTGCCAGCAAAAGTTTAGCGACTGCTGTCGGAGGGCCAATTTAACAGCTGCCAGCACAGTGAGTCCGATTTGTTGGCTTTGTTCTAACCGAAAATGCCACTCACACTTGGATGTCACTCTGGAAATCAGCTTATAGTACAGATTTGTAGTACATTAAAGAATCGCCTTTAACTGCTCTGCATCACTGACTACAAGTATTTCTTGGATTTGTGCTTCAAATGAAGTCACATTGGAAAACATATATATTGAATGAAGCCTTTCGGAATGCAGCCAAATTGATCAGCAAAGTTGAAATGCCCGTTTGGCACTTTGGCCAACTGACCAGCTAAAAGAACGGAAGGAAACGGAAAACCTCGGAAGGAAGCGACTGTAATGGCATCTTTCACTTAAAGTTGCAGCTGGCGCCAAAGCGAAGGGCGAGGGGTGCGCTTCAGCTGTAGCCACGCGAGGACATGGCCAATTTGAAAATATTTACTTAAACTTGGACAGTGTGCACACACACACACACACACACACACACACACACACAGATAGAGACACACACATGGACACTCCCACACATTCATTAGAGCATGTTGAATGCATTTCGTAGTTGGCTACGTGCTATGTCGTGGCTGGCTGTGGTGTTGCAACTTTTTGTAGGACTCTAATGGCGTGGTTTGCCACTGGGACTAGCTAGAGACAGAGAGAGACTGAGAGAAGAGAGAGAGAGAGAGAGAGAGAGAGAGAGAGAGAGAAAAACAGGCGAAGACTGAGCAAGCGGATTGGGACAATGGCTCGCTTTTTGTGTCGTAGCTGAAATAATTAACGTGCATATTGAAATTGGAATCGATGCAACTTTATTGACTGCAATTTGCAACACTTTTCATGTGGCCCAAAGCGAATGGAGTCGCAAGTAACCAAGACGAACAGCCGCAGCCACGACTTTCGGTACTTGTATAAATCTGTCACGTGCTCTTTGCGGCAGTCAACGACAACAACAAAGAAGCTGAAGCTAAAGAAGAAAGTTTAATGAGTTTTGCATGCAGCTGACACGACAAAGTGGGAAGCATCGTGCCAGCTTGTGGACATCCTGCTGAAGTCTTCCAAGCAAGCTGGCAAGCTGGCAAGTGGCAAGCGCCGAGTGTCGAGTGCCGAGGAGTGCTGAGTGTGAACTGCCAAGTCATCATTATCGTCAATAAAACTGTCGCACATGTCTCGACTCGCATCAAGTGCATGTTGTCCTTGTCATGTCCTTGCCACGATGACATCGTTGAAAGCTTTTAATGTCCCTGTCCTTCCCATCCCTCCCCATCACCCTCCGCAACAGCCGTGAGGCCAAAGTCGCAAAGTATGCCTGCTTAACTGTGACATTTTAACACGCGGCGCCTATTTATGTCGCCCGATAGTAATGATGATTACAGTCATAATGATGCCTGTGTCATTCACTACGAATTGTTATATAATTATATGCACAAACAAGTTGACAGACGACCAAGGAGCAAAGGTGCTAATGATTGATTAATATCGACGACGAATTGACAAATATTCGACGTACTTGGATCACACATTTTTGTGGGCGCTCAGTGGGAGCTGTTGTAAAAATAAATAATTTCGGTCATTTTCTTAATTCAATTTAAAAAAAATGTCTTAACGGCACAAGTAATAAATGGCCCTTCATTATTGTATTGGAATTAATAATATAAAATTGGAATTTTCCATAAAGATTTGCTTTTTGAGCACTTAACTAAATTTAACTATTATTAAACAACCGGGAATTTGTAAAGGTTTACTGTTAGAGCATTCGTCTAAATGTCGAAAATTCAATAGTGTTCAAACTAATACAAACAAAATATTAGGATTCTAGTAATTAGTTTTCCAACATTTAGAACTCTAATATTGTTGGAACTTGATATTGCCGTGGAAATGGTTCTGGTCAAAATGGGAAAATTATTTCCAAGCCCTGTTCAAATTTCTTTAGCTCATTCACATTTTGGTTAGTGCGATTTATCAGAAATTGCAAATTTATGTAAATTTCATTCGGTTCACATTCGATCAACTCTCTAACTTACAATGCGTGTTGGCGGTTTGATATGCTGGCGGCGGTGGTAATGTGATGGATTCGAGCGTGGAAGTCGTTGCCACCAGGTTGTCGCTCGGCGCAGTTGCATCGATGGCGGTGAGCAGCCGATGCTGATGTTTGGCCGCTGGTTGCAAGTGTATTGTATGATACTTTACCAACGGCTGGTGGCAGTTGCCGGCAGTGGCAGCATGCACTGGACTGGACGTTGCTGGTGCGAATGGAAAGTAAATCGTGGCTGTTGCCGGTGCATAGCAATTCGGTGGTGCAGCTGCTGTGGCAGTCAGTGGCAAGGTAGATGGACCACTGAAACGCAGCATGCTGCTCGGCACAGCGACGAAATTCTGTGATTGCTGCTGCTGTTGTCGGGGCAAAGTTGCTGTCGATAATTGCTGCTGTTGCTGCTGCGATGCTGCGTTTATGTAATGCAAGGTCTGCTGCTGTTGATTATGTTGATGTTGTTGTGGCAAGGGTGCATATTTCAGCAGCGTATTGCCAGCAGTTGTTGTTGTCATTAGCATGACATCCGGTTGGTGATGCTGCTGGTAAAACTGCTGCTGCTGCTGTTGCTGCTGTTGCTGCTGCTTCTGGTGTTGTTGCTGCTGCTGCTGCTGTTGTTGCTGGTGATTCAACTTACTCGGCAGCGCAGTGTGCAACAATTGACGGGCATCTGCTGACCGCAGGACATTGGAAAGAAGAGCAAAGTGGACATACGAAAGTTGATTAACGACTCGCCAATTGTAGTGCTGACTTTTCAATTTACTGGCATTCCTCGCCCTCTTACAATAACAAATATTTTCTTTTGTTACTCACCCTCCGCCTGATCCAGTGACAATCTGCGTTTCATGCTCGCAGTTGTGGTCTTTTGGCCATATTCGTAACACTCATTCAGGCTCGTTTCGCTGTTGGCCACATCGTATTTGCAGCCCTTACAATTCGCCTGCAAGTAGACGAATTATTTTTGATTAAGACTGTCAAAATACATGCTTAATTAGGAAATATTGGCTGCAAATTAATTTAAATGGAAACCAACAATTTGTTCATCCACTTGATGCTGAGTTTAATAAAGCAATTCGATTCAAGTGACTTTCGTAATTAATGCTTCTGTCTCAATCCTAATTATGTAAGTCGGAGTATTGAAAAGGTCATCAGCACACTTCCCAAGAGCCATCTTCAAGAGTTGTCTTAAAATGTCAATGAAATTGAAATTTGCACGTTTAAATGATGGCAATCTCAGTGACATGTCCTCATTCTTGCCTTGTCCTTGTCGTGGTTTATACTCAAAAACGTGTGTGTGGCTGCCACGATGCGATGCGAAACATTGTCATGTTGCCATCATGTTAGTTGCGGTTCTGTGGCATCATGATGAGATGTAAGGGCAATCACACACACACACCCACGCACACTCTTAACTCACACAAATGATATGCCACTGTGACTTTGTGGCTACCCAAAAACCATTCACAGTGCGTGTCATGATAATTGCAAACGGCAACGGCAACGACAACGACAACGAGAGGACGACGACGACAACGATGACAACGACAAAAGGAGAAACGTCAACGGACAACATGCTGATAATAATTCAAGCAATAAACGCATGTCCCCAGCATCAACCGCAGGGCTTATCAATTGCCAGTGTCCTGGGGACATGCGAGTAATATGCGGTTGGTCAAAACGGACGAGAGTAAGCCCAAAAATTCTCGGTGGTGACTTCGGCATGCAGCTGACTGTGATTTGCCAGGGTTGAATTAAGTCCTAATGATGCGATAAGAGCATGCGATCTGAGCAGACGACTTCGATTTAGATAGCAAATTACTAATGACTTCAAAAACTTGTTAGACGATTACTCTGAATAATCGTAGAAAAGTTAAATCACAAATTGACAAAGCTATTGTAAAAAAGTAGCTGAAAATTGGGAAATAAGTGAAGGCTAAAAATCATTTAAGTCGCGCTTAAAATTTGCTATCGAAAGACCATCAAGAAGTAGTCTAATTCTAAAGTTTTAAATAAAGTAGATGTAACAAATAACTAACTGTATATATGTTTTAGCTTCGCTTTAAAAGTACAGAACCCAATCAATCAACGTTACTCCCAACGGCTTCTTGTTAATCGTATAATCAATAAAAACAGGAAAAATTACATTCATGCTGCAATTTCCTATTTTTTACATACAAAGTTTCCGCAATTTTCCATCGTGGCTCGTAAAAAAATCAATTACATTTCTCAGTATGCCACTAAGCAGGAGGAAATGAAAAGTTATGGCATGCTTTTAGCTTTGGCCATTTCGCTGTCGGAGTCCAAGCATATAATTTTTAAAGTGGAACACTCATTTAATTCATTTAAATTGGCGCACACTCCCGACAGCCGAGTTGCTCAACTAATTTTGAGTTGCAACTGGCAACGCAAAGTTTTTTGGGGCACGCTTAAAGTGTCAACCTTTAAGGTTGCGCGCTGTGTCTAAACTTTTCGCGTTGACAGTCAAAGTTTCCCTTCATTAAAATCAGCGTCCTGTCGACAATGCAGAGGTTGACTGCTGCAAAGTGCAGCTCGGGTCCATTAAGCAAATTTGCTCTCAAAATGAAGTAAAATAAATGTTAATGAATTGCAACATAACGAATTTAAACACAGCGCATTTTTGTATGTTTTCGTTCAATGAAATCCTTCATTTTGCACATTTCGAAGCGCAGCGAACATTCCATCAATCCCAATCACAGGTCATTTGTTTACACTCGACAGTGGTCATTTACGTCATATTTTAAAAAAATCTTTATTGAAAAATTGCCAATTAAACAGAAATTTTTAAAACCAAAGCAAACAATTGCACAAGTGACGAGTGACACAGAAAAAAAGGATTTCAGCTGCGATGTCCAGCCTAGAACAAATATTTTTAAATGTGAATATCCGCAGCTTGGTTTCAATGCTGAATTCTTTAATACCCTTATTCTATTTATTACAAATGCTATAATTTATACCGTATATAATTATATATATTTAATATAATTTTAAAAGTATAATCGAAAACTTTAACTTTTAGCTAAAGGTTTGCAATATTTGTTTTTAAGAAACGTTAACCTCGATAAATACTGATTATTTAAATGAAAAGTGTTACACTGCTTTTGCATTAACATATTTTACAACTGAGTAAAGTAAAAACAAATGATCTGACAGTGCATAGATAATGAATAAAATATTGGCACTCTCTTTAGTTGGCTTTATGGGAGTATGAATTAAAATGCCGCTGTCAAATCGCCGGAATTCATGGTTCAAGCTTTAATAAAAATGTCACTGGTACTCGTGGATGGTAAACAAATGAGCTACAAAACTTATGCACGAATGCACAAAACATGCAAACAAGCAAAGGGCTTGGCCCCAGGATTCCCCGGTTGGGACTACAAATTATATATGTATATGGCGTGCGACAGGCAACTTTCCGTTATCTCAGCAAATAAAAAACGTAAAAAAGTTACTTGATTTGGAAAAGCAAAATATAAAAAAAAAAACAAAAAAAAAATGAGAAACATTCTGGACGGCCCACAATCTGTGGCACGATCCCAAAATAAAAAACATAAAGAAAGTTTTTGCCGTTTTTTGCTCAAATCAATTACAAACTTTCAGTTGCCGCTCAAATACCAAACAATCACCCATCAAGCGTCCGCCGGTTCTCCGAATGGGTTTGTAAACTTAAAAGGTTTCTGTTGTCTTAATTAAAATTCGTTTTGCCCTATCGAAACATAAAATCAATGCGGAATGTGAGTGCATATTCCTAAGGCTGCTTTCAGTCACAGCTACAGCCACAGCCACAGCCACAGCTACAGCAGCAGCAAGGCCAGCAAAGCAAAGGCCAAAACTAAATATGTTAGCTATGAGCCGGCCAAATGAACATTGCCAAATAGAGTGCCTGAAACTAAGGACATTCCGTTGGGTCAAAGGAGTAATTAACATTGAAAACTACGTAGCTCATGAGAGGATTCCTTATTATTGGATAATTGGTTCGAAAACTTTCAATCGTCTTAAAGTCAGGTAATTCTAGCAAATTACTCTGCATCTGTATTGAGAAAAACAAAATAAGCACAAAAGAAAATTCTATTTGCATAAAAGTTTTTCTCTGAATTCTCTAACACAATACATAAAGAAATTTAAAGCAATATTATCAACAAAAAATTGCCCAACTTAAATTGTTGAACTCGGTGTATTGGAAAATTCACTCTCCCCTTTTAACAACTGACTGCGAACAACTTGCAAAAAGGAGCAATGAAAACTACTGACAGGAAAAATAACACGTTGCTTTTGCAAGAACCAAAAGTTTGAGTGCAAAAATGCGAGCAGCTAGTGAAAGTTTTTTTTTTTTTTTTTTTTTGTTGTCAACACGACCCTTAGAAGTACGACCAGCGTGGTCTTTATTCAGTCCAGTCTAGGGTCCAGTCCAGCGACCGAAACTGTGGCCAAGAACAGGATACGTCAGAGTGTTGTAACTTTTGCCGTGGGACATGGGTTCGGATGGCATAGTAAATAGTTTGCCCAAGATTTCAAGAACAGTTAACTGTTATGCGAGCTGAGTGAGACGTCTGACAGCGTGGAATGTCTTGCCGGTGAACAAGTTTGCCCGCTCTAGGCAAACAATCGAATTAAAATCCATAAAAAGTCAACACGATAAAGTTGTCGTAAGTTGAGCTGCTTATAGCTCAAATACTCATTTACAGAGCGCAGCTGTTGCATCAATCATACGCACTGTTGACTGTTTGACTTACCCCATTGCCAGCCGAATGACGTCGTTTTGTCATCGCTCCAGTCGTCGCCGTCTTCTTTTCACTCTCCCCAGACGCTCGCTGCAGCTGACAGCAGAGACGAATGTACGTGCATTGCAATGCCTCTGCAAGCAACGCTCCGAGGCTGGACAGGCACATGAGCATCAAGGGTACCCCGAAGAGTGCGTAGAATATAGTTGCTAGTTTGCCGGCGGCTGTGCGTGGCGTTAGGCTGCCGTGGCCTGAAAATAAGCGCAAGATAAGATATAAATCGAGTTTATTGTCTAGGATAAACCAATAACCCTTAATCTGCACTTCATCTGCTGACTACCAACAGATTCAGTGCTCAACATTCTTTAGTACTTATATGGAGTAAAGACTTTAACCATATGCAAATATTTTGTCTGTGGCAACTGCCAACGGGGCGTATACGTACTACGTCTGATGCCTGATGCCTGATGCTTGTCTTCGGCATTGAAGCAACCGGAGGCAAATGTCAATATTTACAGTTATTACGGGCCCACGCCATAAATTTTAATGCCCCGAAAACATAATAAGCAGTTGGCCATGATACGCAGTCAAAATGCAAATGATAAACAGTAAACACCGAGAGCGGCTCAAAATGAAAACTTTGCGGCTTGATCGAAAACTCACCAATGGTCGTTATCACGGTCACCGAGTAGAGGAGGGCCTCGCTGAATGTCCAGCTATGTGTGTCGCCGGTGAAAGTGTCATAGCCAAAATGGCCCAGAGCGCTGGCGCTGCCAGTGGCAAGTTGAGCTGAGGTTGCACCACCTCCGCCACCTGGTCGCGTTGCAGCCACAATGGAGCCCTCGAAGCGTCGCAGCTGCTCGTGCACCAGCATCGTCCAATTGCGCTCATACAGAACGTTTAGTTTCTCTGCAAATAATGGCACAATTAGGTCAACATAATTGGATAGGGTTAAGTGTTTTGGCCAATTGCCAGTTGCAATGGGAAAACCAAGAGACAACAAAAAGCCAAATGCAAAACGAAACGAAGCGCAACAAAAAAGAGAAAATAATCGTAATAATTATGCAATTTCATGTAAAATGCAATGACAACCTTTGTCGTCTTTGTCTAGCACAGTCGCGGCTTACGACCTTTGGCCAAGAGGCGCACTCTTGACAATCTCTCGGTGAGCTCCGCCGCCACCCTGCTGCCCTACCACTCTCCCACCCCTCTCCACATCCATGCATTGATTGTATTTGTTGGCTTGCGAAATATCTTGAGGCGATGCTCGCATTTGATTTTGCCTCGCCTCTCCAGCAAATTGTAGAGGTAGCTGCCACATCTTGTTAACAACATGAGTAAGAAACAGAGCAAGAGGAGATTCAAGAATCGTTACTTGACATTGCCAACGCCCACTTGACGCCATTTGGCCTTTCAGGGCCACAGTCGGAGCGTTGGCCCCATGGGCACAATTTTCCACCATTCTCCCCAACAAGCCCAGCCACCCCTTTTGCTACATCCATTTAACATGAAATGGAACACTCGATACTCAACGCATCGGCCTTGTATTGGCGATGTGAAGCTGCTTGGGAGCTATAAGCAAATGCCAAAGTAGATGAGCTGGCTGTTCAAGTCGATGTTCCAGGCATACTCACATATTGCACACACTCTGTAGCCATTTAGCCAGTAGCAAATTAGTGTAAAAGTGTTCAGTTATTGCAGCAACTAAAGTTCAATTTTGGATAAAATTAAACTTGATCGCTTTAAATTGAAATTAATAGTTGAGCAACAAAATTTGAAGTCTTTAAAACTTTAACTTTTTGAAGTATTTTCATTGTTCATTTTATGCTGACGTAATTCAGTTGGAATTTATTTAACATATTCATTAAAGTGATACAAAAAAATGCGAGTTTATTTCGTGGAAATTATTCAAAAACATTACATATGCAGTTAATTGAATGTTTTAATCTTGTAACTTTTTCATTTTGAAATATTTTAGTACATGCCAAAACAATAATTAAATCAAGAGAGACATACAACGGCAGATTTGAACTTTGCTAAATTCTTAAACACAAAAATCTTAAAAAGAATTTCATTTAAAGCCCTTGATGTAGTTCTTTTTTTATGACACGTCTCATGTCTTGACTGTTGTCATATGTTCTCGCAATAATTCCCTTAATTAAGGTCCCTTGTGACATTTTAAATCTGAGAAATTCGTCATTCTATATACTCGGGAGTACATGCGTTGGGAATGTCACGAATTTGTCAAATGAATGAATTAACTAGCTAATTTCAAATTTGTCTAAGACCCCTGCTGTTTGGGGGCGACATCATTAAATGATATTAATCATACGCCAGGTGCGCCAATTTTGAGCACAAACACCGTGTAAATTAATTAGTTTATTTATGATGTGAAATTTTCATTAAATCAACATAAGCTCTTTCACACAGACAGCCGCACAAAGAATTAATATGCTTTCCCATTAAGTGCCGTCGGCAGCTGTAATGGAAGTGCCAAAATAATTAATACGAATTAGATCACAATTCAGTGCTATTAGTAGAACCATAAGTAATGTGCAAGTTGCGTGAAAATTCGTGAAATTTGTTTTTCTGTGGTCAACTAAATATTTGCCTATGCCACTACTTTGTTATTATTCAATTTATCCATTGGAAATTGCATTGCATTGACTGTGTTACTCTGTTTCTCTCTCTCTCTCTCTCTTTCGCTCCCTCGCTCTCTCTCGCTCTCTCTCTCTATCTCTCTCTCTATCTCTCTCTCTCTCCCTCTCTCTCTCCCTCTTACTCTCTATCTCTGTCAGCTTGTGTTTGTGTGGGTGGGCTTTTAGGTGTGAGTTTATTTCAATTAAAATATTGATATTTGCATAGCATTAATTTCCATTAATGAAACGTAATGTGGGTGCCCATAATGAAATCATGCGTAAAATACTGAAATTTATGTGCATTGCGGGTAATATTTGGCGCATAACGTCTACACCCTGCCCCATTGGGTTACCCCCATTGGAGTGTAATTTAGTTGCTACCTAAATTGTATTTAGCAGACAGAAACAGACATTTATATCATCATATACTATATTATCTGTATTATTTTATTCTCAATTACTAATCACTAATACATATGTCGTTTATTCTTATTCTACCCACCCAGAGAAAGAAAAGTTATATTCTAAAAACTAGGACAATATTCTTTAATTTAAAAATCTTTCGATCCATAAAAATCTCGTATTAAGGAGTTTAAACTCTACACGACTTGGCATAAAATGCGGTTGGTAAATAATGAATAAAAAGATACCAAGAGAGCAAAAGTATTAAAGTATTAAATCAAGCGCTGGAGACATCGTGTGGATGGAGTGAGCAACTATCAGTTCAGTTGTTTTTTACTCACCCGTTATTATCCAGAGTTCGCGCAGACAATCCTCGCGGCTTTTGGCAATGACTGCCGATTTGCTCAGGTCTTGCGGTGCCTCGAGCAGGGGGAAGATCAGTGCGCCAAGCACTGAGTATGCAGCGACTAGAATCACAAGTCCTGGCGATGACAGCAACAGCTTCAGAAGCTGGCCCAGACATCGTCTGGTGGCATTATTGCTGGACGTTGTCGCCAGTGCAGTTGACTTCACGTTTGTGCCATCGTTGAGATGCAACTGCTCCTCGTCGTCGTCGTCGTCGTCATCATTACCGTGTTGATGGTGTAAATGTTGTTGCTGTTGTTGCTGTTCTCGATCGTCCTGATCGTCGTCATTGTCATCGCTTTGATTGCTCTTAATCGCCTTCTCAACGTCGCACATGATCGCAAACTGTTTAGCAATTGTTGCTGATGCTGCAATCGCTTTTGCCGCGGTCGACGAAACATTTAGTCTGTTTTATTGGACCTGCACAAACGTTTCCGCTTTCGCTTCCTCTTCCGCTTCCGCTTTAGCCCAGCTTAACATTTGATTCATACTCAGTGCAGTTTGTCAGCCATCCGCTTACTAATTACAGCAAAGATTTCTCATCATTCTGCTGACGCTTTGTTCTAACTTCACAGCCCTCGCTGCCCTGCAAACTCTATCGCTTCTTCTTGATACCGCCTCCTACTTTGCCATGAGCGTATTATGTTTTAAGCTGTTGTTGACTCGCTTTTACTGTCGTTGTCGTTTCTTTTGCTTTTGCTGTTGCTGTTGCTGCTGGTGTTGCTGTTGCTGACATCGCATTTTGCATTGTTGCTCGGTCTGTGCTCTTCAATTCTGCACTTGGTTTGTACTTTTAAAGTTGTTGTGCCAGTTTATGCCCCTTCACGCAAGCAGCTTTTGCATGCCTTGCCTCGCTTCGTCTCGCCTCGTCTTCTACACCATCGCCTGACTCCTGCAATAGAAAACAAATGCTAGGTATTGTAATAGTTGTTGTTGTTTCTGTTGCAGTTGCTGTCGCTGCAGTTGTCGGTTGCGTTGTTTGTGCTTAAGTGCACTTGAGGGCAGGTTAAGCGCACACAACTTGCTGCCAAAGTGAAAACACACTAAAATTTGACACTTCACTTAATCTAATTAGCAACTCTTAAATACTCACAATATTTTGAGCCAGCCAACATATTTGTCACCACATGTACATACAGCATACGTACATATATTCACAAAATAAATTGCATTTATTTAAACTATTTATACTTTTGATTGTAATTAAAAATACTTATTCAGGGCTTCACTTATTTACCTAATTAAAAGAGCCTCAAGAACTATTTTGTTCTTTGCAAATGAAATTGCGCATTGAAGCCAATGGAATGGCAGTTATTTTTTGTAAAAGAAAGCTAAGAAGTTGCACTCATCAAACCAAACACATTTTATAGACGAAGTTCTAGAAAAAGCTAATCGAATTTACGCTCAACAAACTCAAACTCAGCAAACCAAACCAATTTCTTATAGAAAGAATTCCCGATGAGAAGTATCAGAAAAATCTTTTAAGAGTATTTTAGCCAACTCGAGTGTATGACGTAAATAATGCAGTGATTGAAAGAGGTGCTAATTATAAGCATAGTCCGCATAAGTATTTGTTTAACTGGCACATTTAAGTGCCGTCGTTAAGCATACATTTCAATAGGTTCGCAATCATATTACCATATAAAGCGTTGACATATCTCGTTTAGCTCATTTAACGGAGGGTCGTTAAGATTACCAGGCGTTTACAATGGCACCCATTATCGATTAAGGCCATTAAAGGGCGTCATACTCGCAAGGCATGAAACGATAACAATGGCAGGTCATGTAATACAAATTGAATGTTGGCCGAGCAAAAGAAGTAGTAATCGTAATGGCAATTGTGTCTGTCTGGCTCACACATCAAAGAACTAATCATTATATGGAATAGAAGCTGACGCTAACGCGCTTAAACTGTTGCCCCGACATCAATTAAAACCAGACACGAGTATTGTACGAGTGCGTCTCTCAATTAAATACATTGATAGAAGCCACATGCACAAAGCAGCGATTAGGGCTTGAGGGGCTTGTTTACTTTATTGATTTGACACGACGTCCTCGTCGATGGAAAAGAAAACATTTGGTCAGCCTAACCCGATGTGATTTATATAATAAAAGAGCAGCCCAGCTGGCTTAAGCAATTTAGTTAATTGGAAAATAAAAATAAGAAAAAAACGACTGGAGACGTTTGGGGTCAACTACTTGGCGCTTTAACAAAAGGCGCTTGTTGTTTGTATTTGGTCTCGATTCTCTTTCCTTTTTTTATTGCCAAGCGCGCATAATTAAATTTGTGGCTAACGTGGCGTATGAGCAACTTGACTTAGGGTTGGCTAATGCAAAATTAATGTCAATCGCTTCGTTCAGCGTGTCAGCATCGACGTCATGAGCAATGGGCAATGCCCTTTTAATTGTGCTTGGATAACATTTGAGCTTGGCTGGCAGTCAACTAAGCACGCACAATCCGGACAACGAGCTGAAGCAAAAGCAGGAGCAGGAACCGAAGCCAAAGCTGAAGCAAGGAACGAGGAGGAAGGAGCAAGAAGCAAAAGAAGTTGCAACCCTTGAGGCGACAGCAAAAGGCAAAATGTCTGCCGGAAGTTATCCCTTTTAGTCAGATTGAAATCAGCTTAGACCGGGACTTAATTGAAATGTTTGCATTTCACTTTAATTAAAGTGTTTGGCCCAAGCCAAAAACCTTTTAACACGCGGCAAAGAGGTCTCTTTTTTTATTTTAATAAACTCAGTAGAAAGGTAGTTCTTCTGTTGCTTGATTTCAATGGCATTTTTCTTTCATTTCATTGCGCGCTGCTTTTCGCACGTCATTTTATGAAGTTGCTGCAAAAGTTTTAATAGTTAAACGAAACAACTTTGCTGCCACTGCCAACAACTGCAGCAGTCCGAGGAGCCCTTAGCCTCCTCATCTAACCCCCTGGCCAACGTGCCATTCATTTCCATTCATTTCCTTTTGAACGCTTCTCTTTGGCGCCAACCGTCTGGGGTCTGCCTTATTATGCAATATTTATTATTATTATTTATAAATGCAATGACAACAAACGCAGTTTAATTACAATTTTTAAACTCATCAAATGCAGCAGTCACATCGCGCAGCAGACTGCAGACGACATCCAGGCGACGCTAATGGCTATCCCATTTCTCCAGCGGCAGTTCCGAGGTTTTTTAAATCCAATTTTTGCTTCATAATTTTATAACACGCCAAGCGCCAAGCGCCTAGCGCCAAGGGCTATCCTTCGGACAGCAAGTTAACCATCATCCTCGCCTCCAACTGCGCTTCCCGCTGCAACGTCGCGACGTTCTTTTCGTTTCGCTTTGCTCTTGTCCCAATCGTCGTTGTTCTCGTTTTGGTTCTCATTGTCTCTGTTTCTGTCGTTGTCGTTGTCGTTGCCTATCCCCAATTTAATTGCTGCGCTGACATTTAGCACCAGCATATAAAACATACAAGACAGGACAAAATGACTAAATAAACGGAAGAGGACAACGAAACGGAAACTTAAATAATGTCGGAGTTTTGGTTTGAATTTCATTCTCTTGAGCTTCTCTCTCTTAAAACCGTGTTTAACTAATCCAAGTCGAATTGAACTTGACCCATGAGATTTGCTATTTCTAGCTCCAATGTTGATTAAATCCTTCCTAAAATCGGTAATGTCAAATTTCTAATCGAATCCCTTTTTTAAGCAAAAGTATTAAACATTGCATTCTGGATTACTTTTTAATGTACTGACCATTGTAGAGCTTTGTGACTTGTGTTATGCCCGGTTGCATACAAAAATAAACGAAAAGAATTAAATAAAGTATATTTGTATTTAAAATACATATATTATTAAAATTAATAACACTTAACCATGTCAAAAATGTAAAACACAGTATAAGAACGTATTATACTTTTTATTAGGCGTAACCTTAACTTGCATTAAGAATTAAGCATTAAGCCCTACTTTAGCATTGGTTTACATAAATGTTTTTGTATAATTTATCGAAATTTAACTTTACGACTCAAAAAAAGCGATACTTTTGTGATTCATAAAGATGTGTTGAAATCAAAAAGCTGAATAAAATTCTTTTAAATTTTCAACTACAAAGTTAAAATTTTAAAAAATTTGTGTTATGAACATTCAGTCAGTCAATAAAAAAACAGTTAATCAATCAGTCGCGATAGAGTATTTCATACATTTCATCATAAATAAATAAAAAGCGTATAAAAGTAAGTTTATCAAGCACTTGGCATTTAAAGTTCAATTAAATGTTAAATCAACGTTGCAACAGTTTTATGTGGCACGTGAGAACAAAAGATATTCAGGTTATTTGAGTATCACCAAACCAATGGAAATGGGAATAAGTTGAAATTATTTTTGCTCTTGCATTCAACTGATGGCATAATTTTGTGCAGTCAAGTGTCTATAATGAAAATTAAATGCGTCAAGCGGGGGGGACAGACACGCAACAGGATTTTCCAGGATATACACTTGCGGGCAGGAAGGCAACGAAGCGTGCACGGAACTTTTAACACATTTGCCGAGTGCAGAGGTGTGAGAAAGGCAACAGTGTACAACAGATACCAGCAGCAACATGAAAGCAACAAGAATAAGAACAACAACAAGAATAACAACAATGGCAATAACAATAGCTAATAACTATGCTATTGAGCGCGACGGAAGGAAAACACTTGAGAGGGCCAGATCCTGCACATAATTTAAAATAAAAACAGCTCGCAAGCTCGGAAAGTGCCTAGAACATTAGCTGGCAAAGGCAAAAGCAAAGGATAACACAGGATAATGACGATGTTAATGCAATACAAAAGTGCACTGAAAGGAAATGAGCAAGATAAGTAACGAGACCCGTGTCAAGTCCAAAACTGACCGAAAATGTTGCAGTTACCCCCAAAAAAGTTTCGCCAAAACACAAACGATGCTCGGTCCAAGCGAGGAAAGGCGAGGCCTGGTTAGAGCCTGGCGTGCTCATTAAATACGCTCAACTTGGCTAAACTGCAACAGTCTTAATTATGTTCTAAAGTCTTGGGTGGGCTAACAAAAGCGAAGCTACAACCTGAATACCCTCTAGCGAAATGCCAAAATTATAAGTGAATGCTTAACCTTAAGCGGTAAATTTTATACCCACAAAAATATATATAAATAAATAATTTGGCTTCATGTGGTATTCGTAAACACGTTACATATTTAGTCAATGTATTATCAGACCCCATGTATACCCTCGAACTAAGTTGAGACAACACAATCAGCGCAGAAGTTGCGAGGCACTCGGCGCACTTTTACCGACGCTGATTAGTTTTTCGAGTGCCTCAAGTGCGAGTCAAGCAGTCAAGTTGGCAACCAGCCATCCAAAGAGTCAGTCAACCAGCGTAGCAGCCCAGCAGAGTCAGCAATGTAGCCGCTGGTCGAGCGTGTAAACTTTGGCCAAACAACAACGTTCGCTTGCAACAAAAACTCATTAAAAATGGCACAAATGCAGCTGCCACAAAAATATGAGGAAAATAACAAAAAGAGAACAACCCGTGCAACGCTAACTAAATGGAAAATGCACAATAATTAGATGCAAATTTTATAAGACGCTTACAGAGGAAGCCTTTGCGCCACATAAATAGGCAACTAAAGAGCAAATTAATCACAAAGACGAGCACAACTTAGCTCAATTATTGTGTATTGAGTAAATAGCAGAATACTAAATATTTAAAAAATATTAATGGAATTTTAAACTGGTCACTTTAAATAGATGGCAATACAAATATAAAAATAAATGGCATAGTCAATTGAAATGTATATTGTAAATTTGCTCTGAAATGTTAAAAATATTCCACAAATGACAGCAGATTTAATTTGCAAATGCTTCGTTTTAATTTAATATATTTCGAGCAAAATTCGAGTTTTCGGCACTCTGAGTCCCGCTTTGAAATTCACTCAACATTTTTATCTTGACAGAGGCAAATGAGGTCGGAAATTTCTGTCGAAATATTATAAATTTATACGGTGTTTGGCATATTCTGCTGAACACCTTCCGTTTTTGGCCAATTGAATTGTCGAGACACAGCCGCCGGCTGCTTGCAACCGGTCACCTTCAGCTGCCAGTTGCCAGTTGCCAGTTGGTAGCTGGCAGTTCAACTTAAACTTGTTAACTTTCGTAATTAAATTGTTAAACATCAGTTAGACTTTAATTGACTACCGGTATAGCCTGTGTTGAGCTAACAACAGGCAGGCAGACCGACATGACAGACCGAGGTGCAGACGGACAATACGATGGTTGCGAGCACGGTAGAACGAGGACATTCTGTTTGCCAGCTCGGCAAAATTCCTTAAGTGCCAATTTAGTGGCAATTTGCCTTTGTCTTAACACTTTTTTGAAAGGCCGGGAAACTTAGAAATTTAATGTTAATTAAGCCAAGCTGTAAGCCATTGCAATCTCCCATAACAAACAAGGGTTTTCCCCACTTAAACTTCAGCAGACCTCAAAACAAAAAGCAATGAGTTCTCAACTCATAAAAGAGCTAAGAAAAATTTAATCAAATAAAATCGAATTGTTAGCCAATTGAACCCTCGAACCATCTAATAGTCACATAAAATGCACAACTAGCAGGTAAAGTATTTGCATAAAAGCCCCTTAACTCTACATCTCTATGTGTGCTTGAATCGTTGATAATGCCATTTTAAATGCACTTTATGCTCGCTTTGCCTCAGCCCAGTGTCATTGAAAACATGCAGATTTCTCCCCTAGCTAATCCTTTGATATATAAACTGCTGCGATTTGCATAGCTATGTGTGTATAAGCGACAATCCTGGGGATCTTTAATACTTTGATTGCTTGAAGCTTAAAGCCACGCTACGTATAAGTAATATCACACCACGTTACATGCAATATTCAGTTGCAACTTAAAGCTGTAACAGAGCAGCCCAACCCAGTCTTAGTAAATTATTTTATTTTACAGTACATTGGATAGTTTCCGTTAAATCACTAAAAGCAGATTTCTATTTTTCGATTATGAAGTCCATGTAAACAACTCGGCGGTAACAGTAATTTGTTTGTTTAGTCTGTTCTAATTGTTTGCCGCCAGCAGACGAACATCATAATTGGTCACGTTGACCTAAGACGTGTCGGCGGCCTAACTGGATGGCTAGCTGGGCAAATAGCAATTCATCGCTTGGTATTTGTCGCGTTTGTTATTGATGATATTTCCGTTTGCTTTTAATTTGATGCACGAGTGCCTGTAATAGCAGCAGCTAATGATTGAGTGTTAATGGAGCAAACGTGGCCCGCAAGGAATCAAAGCGAAGCGAAGAAAACGTGTCCACATACATGTATCTATGTAATATAACAGCTGACCTCATTGGTATCTGAAGAGAACGATGGATAAACCAGAGGAGTTTGCCAGGGGAGCAGAGAGCTGAGCAGAGGCTTGCTTGTCATAGACGGGGTGTCCAATCCGTGCAAACAAAATGCGTTTCAATGCGTTGCTTGCTACCGTTGAGCGAAAGCTAGCAACACCAACAACAATGACGACACCAACAACAGCAACAACAAGCGTAGCCAACGTGTTTGCAGATTGAGGTAAAGCCTGCTCGCAGATGCAAACATTGAGATATGCACCGAAAAGCACACACATACATACACATCGGCAAACGCACACACACACAGAGAATCGTGTATTGGCAAGTGTGTCATGGACACACTCGGTTTGTATGTATGTATTTGTTGTGTGAACAACACAGATACACGTGTAGCAGCACAACGACAACTGTTGGCTGTCAGTTGATGCTGTGCTGTAGCTATAAAAAAGGCGCATACTAAATTGGCGATTCGAAGGACAAACAAACACACTAAATACACACTCTGACAAACAAACACACACACACACACATGCTCTCAAACGGTAATTGTGCCTGAAAACTCTGGCACACGCATTTATGCAAGATTGCAATTATGATATAAAATACTTGTGGGGCTCAATGAAGCAAATACAAAAAAAGGCACAGAACCCTGCTGAATGAAATGTGAACAGATAACGCCAGATTCTACATACACCAGTATAGCATATATGTATATGTGTGCGAATTGAATGGCCAGCGCCGACCGCCAACAGCATTAAAGTTCAGCTTAGGCTGAGCGCATACATGAATATTTGAGTTAATGTGTCAAGAGCTAATCACCAAGGTCATGAAGGATTGCAGCATGTGAAACACAATTGCAATCCAGATTATGTCAGACATAAAAATACTCAACATTTACTTGGTATTTGAAACCATTTGAGACACAATAAGATTCGTTCAAGCGAGTACACAAAATGATTATTCCATTTGAAAATCCGTTCTTTGTTTTAATTCCATTTGAATTACTTATAACTGAACTACTTTAAATACTTGTCAGGCCAATTAACGAATTGAATTTTGCCCAGCCATTCAAGTAAGCTGACACTTTGCGAAAGTGGCGGCCAGTGAAGAAAGGAGCATGAGGGGAAGTTGGTTAGCAACTGCAGCGCATGCAAAACTGTCACAGCGTTAATTGAGTTTGACACTAATGAGCGTGCAATCGTTGGATAATTGATTTATAAATGTCCCTATCGCCGTCTCTGTTCTCTCCGCGTCTCGACTGCCCAATTGAACTGTGCACTTGAGTTTATGACGTTGTTGCAATTTTGCGCTAATTGGGTCAGACAAACAATGAGAACGAAACGACGAGGATGAACACGAGGACGAGGATGAGAATAAGGATCAGGACGAGGGGAATACGTTAAAATGCGCCAAATAATTTGAAGCCTGCTGCAGTTGCAGTGCCAGCACATAATTCAAGTACTTAGGCTGTCACACGAAATTTGCATTTTGCTAAAACACATTTGCGTTAAAGGGGATGAAGGAGGACGTAGCTAATGAACATACCTAAACATGTGCCCATAAAAATCTCTTGAAATATATGTGTTTGCGGGCATCGTTGGCATAGACAGCAACGGCAACAACAATGTCGTCATCATGATCATCATCATCATTGTTTGTGGGCCGTTTGCCGCAAGCGCTAATTCCATACAAATTGTAATTAATTTGAATTAATTATGTTTTACTTTCCACATGCCAAAAACAAACAGTCGCTGCTTAGCTGAAGCTGAGCACAAGTCGTACAACATCGCACATGTGGATGTAGCGAATGAGACATATACATGTATATATATATTTTTTTGTGAGCAGCATATTAAAGCAAAACCCGACACAGACACACACACACATACATAGATAAGACCACAAGTTTGCCGCAAAGCGGAAGGGTAAAGAGAGCAGCGTTCGGCTCGGCTGTTGGCATTGGCAAAGTTTCCACTGTTCATGATTTTCATTGCCTACTTTTCTGCGCAACATTAATGAACTGAACGGAACGGAACGGAACAAAAGCGGAATGTTTCTTAAAGCAGAGACAAAAGCAAATGCTCATAATTAGCAATTAAGCTTTAACTAAAAAATCAATGACACAGCGACTTGAAAATTTAAAGTATGTACTATGATTCGTCTATCACGCCTGTTTAGAGCCAAATTTCGCACAGAAATTGTACGAACTTTAAATCGAACTCTTGGACAACAAAATTAAATAAAAAATCGCCTTCTAGATAATCACACATTTGATTTTATAGGCAGAACTCAAAATTATGATCAAGTACTCATATTTGGCATGTTTTTTCAGACATTATATTTTCCCTTTTCGTCAGACTCAAAAAAGATTTGTGTTGTTTTATTCTCAAATTTATATTTTCAAAATTGCCAATAGTTGTAAAAGAATAATTTTAGCCCTTTATGATCAAATTACCCTTTCGGCTTGCTTAACATTCAACT
This sequence comes from Drosophila siamana, assembly GCA_035047445.1. Classification (NCBI taxonomy): domain Eukaryota; kingdom Metazoa; phylum Arthropoda; class Insecta; order Diptera; family Drosophilidae; genus Drosophila; species Drosophila siamana. Next base: position 870,650 of record JAWNPP010000081.1, read on the forward strand.
TTTACCAGTCCAAGAAAGAAACCAAACCAAAATGCATATTCTCATTATAACACCAGCGGGGAAGACAGTGAAGGTCGATGTCGGCGATGAACCAGACTCCAAGGATGTAAACAACGATAAAATAATACCACTAGAAGAAACAAAAGTTCTCAATCAATATCCATCGACTTCTTCCCAAGCGCAGTCACAGGAAACTAACAATGTGGAAATTGATAAGAAGCAGAAGATAGATAGGGAGTCTGTTCAGTATACAATTTAGAGAGTGCGAAAGTTTTTCGCCTCTCAGTGTATTGGTTTGTCAGCTATGTCATCATCTGAATTGATCATTTCATTCGTTGTAAAATGTAAAAAACTATTACAAACGCTGTCAAGTACGGAGTCAGAGCTGACGATTTATTGTTTTCAGTATTGATAGGTTTTGAATTGAATGCGAACTATTCCTCACTGTTGACTTGGCTAATATCAATAGGTATGTTTTATTCTTCATATCTTTATATATATATATATATATATATATTCTTTTAAATGATATCAATCCTTTAGAACCACAGTCTTGTTGCGCTGGAGTCACTCAACGCTTGATAACAAAAAACGAATACGAAAAAATTGTTGAGTTTATATTTTGTGCGCCAAATTGTTGTCAATATAAATTTTCACATTTGATCTAATTAGATTTATATTGAAATATTGTATAGTACATTCTCGCTTAAAAAATAAATGTGCTAAATTGAAAAGCATTGAAGTTATATGTCGTGTTAACTTCAGAATTGTTTCAGGGAACTTGCAGCCTAAGGATGATTTTATTTGATTTTAAACTATTGTTTCAGCTTTGGAGCAAATAGCACGTGTGTTCTAATCTCTAATCTCTTAAAGCAAAAACATTACTCTGTTAAAGATACACGTGCCAAGCAAATTAATGTGGATGCTGAGCAAAATCTAACCACAGCCACACAACGAATAGTGCCAAGTGAATGACATTGTCTGGCACTAGACGAATTGTTGACAGCAAAAATTTAACGCTTAAAATGCCAAACACAAATATTTTGACATTCAAAGCACAGAAAGAAAGTGAGTAAGCACACTCGCATACACATACATAGACAGACACACATACATACATTTATTGCTTTGCCAACAATCAACACACACAACACATGTGCGCCTGTTGTTTTGTGCTTTCTTTTTTGCGTGGCAAATTTTCCATGAAAATTGCATGAATTGCAGATTTTTATACGCACGAAATGCGCTGCGCTTGCCATGCGACTCGACTCGAGTCAAGTTGAGTTCGGGTTGTTGTTGTGGCTGTCGCTGTTGATGTTGTTGCGTGTACTCTAGTCATTTTTATGGCATCGCCGACAGCGTTTGGCGCACAAACAACGTGTATATATAGAATGAAACAATACAAAGACTCAAACAAAAACGCAGCGAATTATTTTCTTTTTTAAATGTAATAGAATTTGACTTTAACAAGCGTCAAAGAATGACTTAATTTACTACGAGTGCGATGTGTGGGCAACGCAGCGTATGCGTGATATTCGTGACCACTAAATAAAACACATCAGTAAACCGCAACATTTTAATCTGCCGTCCAGCTAAGGGGCGTATGATTAATGTACTCCACATTTTAAAGTTTGCCCAAAAGTATGCAACAAATAAGTTGTAAACTTCTGTCATGCAGGAAAAAAAGAGTTCTTCATTTCAAAACAAATTGCAAGCAAATATTTTAGCAATTCTGTCAAATTTTGGGTGCTCAATGCTTGGATTTCAGTTAGTTAATTTCTGCATACCTTTTTTTATTTTTTATTAAAAAAGAAAGAAAAAGATATAGGGTCCACGGGGTTAAACAAATCAGAAAGAAGAAAAAATAATTTGCGAAAAAAATAAAAAAAGAAAAATTATAAAGGGGGAAAGGAGTAAAAAAATTTTTTGGGGTGTCCTCCGTGGGGGGGGGGGGCTGTGCTGCGGGGGGGCTGCTGGGGGTGGGGGGGTTTGGGGGTGGGGGGGGGGGGGGGGGGGGGTGGGGGGGGGGGGGGGGGGGGGGGGTGGGGGGGGGGGGGGTGGCAGGCCAGGTGGCCGGGGCGGGGGGGGGGGGGGGGGGGGGGGGGGGGGGGGGGGGGGGGGGGGAGAGTTCTGCATACCTGTTACTACTTTATCTCTGTGTTAAACACTCGTTTTCTCTTGTAAATTTCATATTAATTGGATTCTTGATACAAGTTTTTATCATATGAATGATCTTCACTACGTCTGCAGCAACTTCCTGTCGCTTTAACAACATCCCAAAGTGACATTAATTATGCGATGTGCCACAAAACAAACTAAACAAAATCAGCGAACCTCTAAATTTAAATCATCAATTCTTAATGTTGTTTAACAGCATAAATCAAGTCTGACAAACAAGCTGCCATCCTGCCATGCTGCCACGACGCCATGCCGCCATCCTGGCATTCCGCCACTTTTCCCCGTGACATTTACGCTAGCTACCGCGTTGACCAGCAACCTTTTCCTGCAGCGCGCCATCTGTTTGGACTGTGTGACATTTGTGTCTTTTGTTTTTAATGTCGAACAGGTAAATGCTATAAAATTTAATGTCTTCGCGGAGGGGAAATAAAAACACACAAAGCAAGCAACCCAAGAATTGCGTGACGAAGGACAACAATTGTGGCGGCAGCCTGCGAGCTTGCCCTTAGAATTTGTTGGCTTTTGGCATGACTCCAGCCGCAGCTCCAGCTCTAGGCTGGCACTGAGTGCCAGTTAAACAGTTGTCACTGCGATTTGCTTAGCCAATAGATTTATGTTCTGCAATCACTTGATAAATGACTGAGAAAATTTGCGAGTGGCTTTTGTGGGCCATAAATTCGCAGATGGCTAAACGCCCAAATTAGAATAGAGTTAATTGTTGATATTTGTGTGTATTCCCATTAAAATAAAAAATACAACAATTACAACAGCAATTAAATAGCTAAATTAACTTGGGCACACTTAAATAGAAATTAATTAATTAACTAGCTGCTCTTATTTTTAACTATTTAACTACACAAAGCCGTATTTACTGACTTTTAAAGAAGTCATGTGTTGGCTTATAGAAAAACACATTAATTTATGTTTTCCGTTAGCCAACTATAATTAACTTATCAATCTGTTGAGCTTCATATGAATACAGTGTCCGATTAAATAATAAATCCTTTGGCTCATTGCCAGTGCATGTTATTAATGTTTATTAAAAGTCAGAAATCAAAGATAAAATAAGCACGACCTGCATCTACTCTATTTAATTGATGAAAACTTATTCCCGTTGATAGCCTGGATAGCATACTGTTTCCGTCATTCGATATTTACAGGGTGCACACAAAAACAAAGAGATTAACCTCTTCAACCGAATTATTACAAATTAATTACACAATAAATCTTGTAAAGTTATTTGAAAAAAAGGTAACATGAGTACTTATGCTATCAGAGCAACACAAATAAATAAATAAAAAATTAAATACAAATTGTCATTGCAATAATTTATTTATGCAGGTGCGATAAATGCGTGTTGTATGCTCTTAAAGTACCATTGATAATTTTAATTGAATTGTTTTAATCAATGCATAACGCACCTTTGCTCTAATTAAATAATTTTATTGCGGTCAATTTCCGTGTTAATACCCCAAAAACCGAATTGTGGGATAAAAACATGAACTTTTGCTACAGTTCCGCCGCAGCCAATAACATGACTTCTCTTACTGAGGTGCTTCCCAATTTACATCCAATTAAAATCTTGCTCTCTCTGCTATTATTGAGGTGAATGTGTCATGTGTTTAGCCACATTTTCCAAGCAAATTGGATGTACGCAGTTGGATTTCTTGTTCAAATATATCATTTAAATTGTTTGTGTGATGAATGTGAGTTTTAGGATACTTTTCAGACCATATGCACTTCAATTTTTGTAAAGCTCCACTCATTTTGCACATCTCAATCTTATCGTTACGATTGCGATCGTAAAACCTGTTTCAAAGTACAATTATAAACATCAAATTAATCAGCCAAGAGATTTTTTTCTATATGTACGTAGACACAACGGCTGCTTCTAGAACGAAGTTATCCAAATTCCAGGTGACTAAATACCTGTTTGTAAACAGAGTTGAATAACCCAACGATAAAAGCTGAAGTAAATAATTTGTTAACTGGTAATAAGGGTTACTCATAATTGCTGCCAAAATCTGAATGATAGAAACATTTCAGAAAATACGAGTTTTGATTGAGTTTGATTGAGCTATTCATACATAGCTCACACACAGCATGTAGTCAAGGTGAATTAAAATTACCATACTCTTCACATAAGCGGAAATTATATTGCTATTAGTATATTAATCATAAAAATAATAACCGTCAATTATTATAATTTCATCAGTCCACACTTTTTTTATTTTATTGTATAAAGATTGAATTGAAAGTGACTTTGACTGGTGTGTTAGTTAGTAGCTTAATGTTGACCTGGAAACGTCCTCCAAAAAATATTACTCAACTGATTTAAATAGGTTACAGTTCCAATACCTGTCTTACTTACTCTAGGTCAGAGTGTGAGCGCCTTTTACCGTTACGCTCTCCCGCCGAGACGTCGTTGCGGCGTTGTTGTTGAACAACAATTTGCACCGATCTCTGCGCTATCCGCTCAGTTATTGTTTGGCAGTCGTCGCGAGCAGTTCGGTTGAAATGAAGTTAAGCCTTATTTAGTGTATTTAAGGCTGCTGGAATGAGAAGAAGAAGTAAATGACAAAAACATACATAATTATTTATGCTGTCGAAATAAGAAAACAAAAATACAGGCAACCCGTAATTTAACTCCAAGCTCGAAGCGTTTGTGGGCAAAAATGATAAATTGTTTTGCATACGCTTAAGCCAATTTGGACAGCCAACAAGTGACGTGCTTAACGCCAAACGAGGAACATAACGTGGACGCAAACGAAATCGCGGATCAGTGAAACGTCATAAATGTGAGTTTACTGTTGAGCGGCACTGTCAACAGGTTGTTCTTTAACTGGAAAACACTATAAATAGTTTTATGGCTCTTATCACAATAAACTAATAAGCGAAACCATAATTATAAACAATTTGTGGTCGCGTGCAAATCACAAAAAAAAAAAGAAAAACAAAAGCATATTGATACAATGTCATCTGGTTCCTTGTCGATTTAAATCAACTGTTCAAACAAAGCTTTGTATTTGCATGCCGTCCATTATAAAAATATAAAAATTATATAGTTAGAGTTACATTTGTTACACATGGAGATAGTATCCAGCAGACACATTTATAAACTGGCTACATCAAATAAACTAGTAGTAAATTAATATTCTGCCGGTGAAGATACACAACTTATTTCAAAAATATTCTCAAGTGCACGAAGTAAAGATTGCAGAAGTGCTTGAATAGGTCAAGGCACCAACCAGATGGTAACAGCTGTATATAAGAAACGGCTAGACATCTCATACCTGATAACTGGCGGGCGGCATATCGTATAATTGATATTATTGTACTAACCCGAGGGGTTGAGTTTATTGCGGTGTTTATTGCCAGCAATGTTTAGCTTTATTTGCTCACAAGATCGTTATCTTGTGGTGACTTTATCTTAGTGGCATTTGTCTCCCGTCACCCACTCGAATATAATAATATTTGTTATGATTCAAACGTGTCCAACAAATTCCTGGTGAGGAATGTTCTATGTACATAGATTAATGGTGGCATCATAGCTAACAGATATCCATAGAGATACATAGAATAATAATAATTGATTCATAACTATTCAATGCAATGCATCGCAGTTCCTAAAACCAAAACATCAAACGTGCCTCAACTTGCCAATTGTGGGACTCGATTTCGATGTACAAGTACACGTTCCGCTTCCCGCTGACATTTCCACAGCGAGGGCAACAGCTTTGTGCGCCTTCACTTTCCATTAATTGCGAGAACAATCAACGCGCAACGGCAACAACAACAACGCAGCTGCAACGTGCTGAGCATGGCGCATGCGCAACTGCAACAGCAAAGGCAACAAACAATAAGCGATCACAAAAGCAAAAGTAAACAACGAACAACAATTGCAAGAGAACTAGCGAAGTGTGAATGCTCTTACTGAAGATTTTCTAGACTGCAAATGTCAGCGATCCAAAGGGTATGCGACAATTAATGCTCTCAGAGCAACATCGAAATATATGTATATGCATGTTAATTTAAACTTCCACACATTGAGTCGCCTTGAAATCAGTGTTAGCTCAACTGTAAATTACGCAATTGCGTTTACGGAAATATCTATATGATATACACAACGCGCTTGAAACACAAGATTTGCGCATCCTTCACTTTCCACACTCGAAATGAGCGTCAAGCACTTTCGTTTCTATTACAGGGCGAACGGCAAGCCATTGATACCGGAACGATGAAAGGGAAAAGTAAACAAAAGCGCTGAAAAACGCAAATGCCTTTCGTGCTAGACAATTCGAGACATTGCCGAGAAACTTGTTTTGCGTTTGCCAACAAACTGAGCCCTATAGTTGTAGTTGGCAACTGATGTGTTCCCCACTTCTCCACCCCTCACTTCTCCTTGCTGTTTGCTTGCAGTTTAGTGAATGAATGCCACACAAGTGTTATATAATCGACGTCGCTGTCAGTGGGTCAGTGACTTGTTTTCTTGCTAGTTTCGTTTTTCCCTCCCCAGTGGCGTATAACCAGTTTGTTTGGAGTAGGGAAATAATTGTTGCTTGTAATTAGCTATTGAACCACACAACTTGACCATTAACTAATGGTAACCTTGATTGATTTACAGTTACACCAAGCAAAAGCGAGCACAACAACAACAACAACAGTTGCAATGGAGCAGAGCAATAACAATGGATACCTCAATCCAGCTTATGTGGGCTCACTAAATGCCTCCACGATCTCCATACCGGGCGCGTACAAAACCAATGCAGAGACCAGCACCAAAGAACTTGCGAATGGTCATAAGCCCAGTGAAACAACAGCGCCGGGAGAGGCAACGACGACGGAAACAGATGTGGAACAGGGCATCAAACGCGATGGCTGGAACAATGATATTGAGTTTCTAATGTCCTGCATTGCGCTGAGCGTGGGACTCGGCAATGTTTGGCGCTTCCCCTTTATTGCACTCGAGAATGGCGGCGGCGCATTCCTCATACCCTACCTGATAGTGCTCATACTAGTGGGCAAGCCCGTCTACTACCTGGAAATGCTGCTGGGCCAGTTTTCGAGTCGTGGCAGCGTTAAAGTCTACGACTTTGCGCCCATCATGCGAGGTACGCGTCTGTGATTTGGCCAGGGTATATGCAATGATGTTTTTCCACCCGCTACCCATAGGGTAGAAGGGTATTATAATTTTGTGACTTCAGAAAATGTATGTAACAGGCAGAAGGAAGCATCTCCGACGCCATAAAGTATATACATATATTCTTGGTCAGGGTCGCCAGCTGAGTCGATTTTATCCCTGTCCGTCTTTTAGCCATGTCCGTCTGTCTGTATGAACACCTAGATCATGGAGATTATTATAGCTAGAGATACCAAACTTGGTACCAGCATTGGCGTATGTTTTACGCAGATCAAGTTTATTTTAGTTTTTTTGCCACGCCCTTTTCCGCCCCCTAAATCGAAAAAACTATTTACAAGCGTAATTTTGAAAATAGAGTTTCGAGTTTTGGTATATACGAAGATAACAGATGATTCCCGAGAATTTGGTGGCAATCGGATGAAAATTGAAAGTTATTCAAGAAACGGTTTTGTATTGGAAAATCAATAGGTTGGTTTCTGGTGAACAATGTGACCGTGCATATGAGATTTCATACTTTATGCGTTTATATTTGGAATGTGATGGATGATATGAATGTACCAACTATACCAAAAACACTTATTTGAGCTGGGTAGCGGGTATCTCACAATCGAGCACACTCCACTGTAGCTTTCTGACTTGTTCATTTTGCAATAGGCATTGGGTACGGTCAGGTGCTGGCCACGGGCATTGTGACAACCTATTACGCCACATTAATGGCCATCACGCTGCGTTATTTTGTTGAATCGTTCTTCCCCACACTGCCGTGGAGCTACTGCCGTGCCGAGTGGGGCGCCAGCTGCTTGGACTCAGCGCCGCAGCAGCAGACAATAAGCGCCGCCAGCGGCAATCGATCTGAGGTTCGAACCACCTCAGCGGAGTTCTACTTTACGTAAGTGCATTTCGCATAGCCAAAGCCAAAGCCCAAGCCCTGTAAGGTAATCAATGCATTCGATGCGTTCCCAACAGCAACATCATACTGCGGGAGAAGGCGAGTATTGATGATGGCATCGGCTATCCCAGTTGGACGCTGGCCGTTGCTCTCGCCGTGGCTTGGCTCATTATAGCGGGCATTATGTTCAGGGGCGTTAAGAGCTCCGGCAAGGCATCCTATTTCCTTGCACTCTTCCCCTACGTCGTCATGCTCATTCTGCTGATACGGGCGCTTACGCTGCCCGGCGCCGTCGACGGCGTGCTGTACTTCCTGAAGCCGCAGTGGCACAAGCTGCTGGAGCCGCAGGTCTGGTATGCGGCAGTCACTCAGGTCTTCTTCTCGCTGGCCATTTGTTTCGGCAACATCGTGATGTATGCCTCGTACAATCGCTTTGGCCAAAACATCTACAGGTGAGTTATTGCTCCACCCACTGTTAAATCTTAATTGATTGGCGCTTGGTTGCTGCAGAGACGCGAATATTGTGACCACCCTGGACACGTTCACTTCCCTGCTCTCCGGCGTCATCATATTTGGCATTCTGGGCAACTTGGCGTACGAGAACAACACCACGGACATCTCGAGTGTGGTCAATGGCGGACCCGGCTTGGCGTTCATCTCCTATCCAGATGCCATTGCCAAGTTCAAGGTGCTGCCGCAGGTCTTCTCGGTGCTATTCTTCCTCATGCTCTTCGTGCTGGGCATTGGCAGCAATGTGGGCATGGTCTCGTGCCTCACCACGGTGCTCAAGGATCAGTTTGTGAAGATCAAGCAGTGGCACATCGTCGTCTTCATCGCCATCATTGGCTATCTGCTGGGTCTGCTGTACATCACGCCTGGCGGGCAGTTTGTGCTCAACCTGTTGGACTTCTTTGGCGCCACGTTCGTGGCCCTCGTGCTGGCCATCTTTGAGCTGCTCGCCATTGGCTGGGTGTATGGCGTGAAGCGGGTTTGTCGCGATGTCGAATTCATGCTGGGCATTAAGACATCCAAGTATTATCGCCTCTGTTGGGGCGTCATTACGCCGCTGCTAATGATTAGCATTCTGATCTACATGCTCGCCCTCTACGAGCCCCTCAAGTACAAGGACTACACCTATTTGCCCGGCGTTTATGGTGAGTCGCAAGTCGCAATCAAAAAAGTTTTGTTGCTTACTAATTCAATATTCGAAAACAGTGTTCGGCTGGTGCCTCAGCGCCTTCGGTGTGGGCCAAGTTCTGTTCTGGGCGATAGCCGCAGTGAGAAGACAACCCGCAGAGCTAAGCCTGGGGCAGCGTATACGGAAAGCCTTTGAGCCGCTGCCCAGCTGGGGACCCGCTGATCCGCGCACCCTCAAGCGATACCAGCTCCACATGGAGCAGAGCAATGTGAGCACAATGTTCCAGCGCAGCGGTATCTGGCACAAAATCTATGACAATATCTTTGGTTAGTAATAAAAATCTGCAGCATTTAATGCTCCTTTTATGAACTGCTGCCCGGCGCTGTTTCACGCAGCACTAAACTGAGTACAGCGCAACCCTTTTACAATAAAAAAAAAGACAACAAAAATCCGGGCTTAAGTGCCAAATGTAGTCAGAGCGATAGTTCGCCCAAAGCGAGCAATATGTCGATGCAATCCATTAGAGATGTGTGCGTGATCAAGTCTGAAATCGATGAGGACCATGCTGGGAATCAATACTGCTATGCATATAATGTATATGAAATGGAAGGTGAATAAATATTTAAGTTATGCATTAATTAAAAAAGCTTTTCAAAGCGATAATAATGTTGATGGAATCCATTTAAGACTTGCCTGAAATCAATGGGGACTATATCACTGTGCATATGTATACATAAATGTGAATTGCAAGTTGAATAAATGCTTAAGAGATATCTTAGCAAATAATGTAGAGTAATTTAAAAAGCGTGTCACGACCGCCCTGCTCACTCACGCGCTCCGCTCTGACCGTGGCAAGGCGAAGCAACTGGCACAACTATAAAAGACAAGACAATTGCAGCCAACGGCGCTTTACGCTTCACTCTATTCCACTCCCCTCCAATCCACGCACAGTCGTCTGCGGCCCACACACATGCACTGATTATGCCGTAAAGGGTAAAAAGTTCTGATTTTATGATTGAAGCAAAAAGTTGCAAGCAGAAATCTGTGTGTAAATACATGTCGTTGTGCGAGTTTGTGAGTGTGCGTGGGTGTTGTAAAACACTTCCACTTCCGCTTCCGTGTAACAGCAGGCGCAAAGTATTCAAGTAATTTGTAAGTAAAAAGACAGCCTGTCTGCCTCCCACCCTCGTGCTCGCCCTGAAGCCTGTTCGCCTGCTTGCCTGCTGTGCAGATAAGCACAAATGGCGCCTTGGCATTGTTTTGTTTGTTGTTCGCTGGCAGCGTAATGACAAACGAGGCGCCTATAAGCATGCAATATAAAGTGCTCCACATATACGAGTAACGAAAAAAAGAAAGCGACCAGAACACAAATAGAACACTAATAAATCACGCACTTTTCGGCGACAGAGCGACAGGCAAGCATCAGGAAATCTGTGCTCATTAGTCCGCAAATCGGCAGGTTGACAAGTATCAAGGTGACGTAGAAGCTGAGCAAAAACCGCATACTGTTTTCTCTGTTTTGTAAAAAAAGAGCTCTTGAAATATTCAACCATATCGATTAACAGGATATTTGCCAGTCACATAGTCGCAGTCGCAGTCGCTATTGAATTGCTTTGGCTTTCTGCCTTTTGGCTGTCAAATTAATGGAATTGCCAGGTTGAGTGCATTTGTCAGCAGCTTGTATTCTTAATTGCACTGATAAAATGCATTTAAAAGTGCATAAAACTGCACTCGCACGCGCTGTCTTTATCACGACTGCGAATTCGCAGCGTCTGCTTCCATCTTGTATCTGTGTGTTTTGTGTGTGCGTGCGTGTGTGACTGTCAGAGCGGAAGTGAATGCATTTCGAGTTATTTGTCAAGCCATTGTGCCTTGTTAATGAGTTTTTAATGGGCAAATGTTGAAAACACAACTCTTTGTGCATTTTATTCAAGTGGCCGCCAGAGTGTTTCCCTTTTTTCGGTTGTATGCCGCCCCATCTTTCAGTCCAGAGCTTTGCTGTTGGCTCTTCAGTCTGTTTGCGCTTAATTTCATTGTAAATCAAACATAATGCGATATTTTGACCACGCCAGCATGTGCGTATACTTAATTAAAATATATATTAAATAACCAATGAGCGAAACGCAGCGAACGCTCAGGCGCACTCTCAAAAACCATTATTGAATCAAAGCGAATACAATTAACACTCATACGAATAATAATATATCAATCGGTTTAGTGGCTACAAGCACTCGCATTGTCTATAAATCTGTCAATAATTTCGATTTCGGACGTTCGCATTGCCAATAAACAAGCCTATACTCGTACATAATAGAGCAGATCCATCATCCATATTGATTTTATTTTAGCATTTGGGTAAAAAATCTTATTGATTTGAGCCATTATAATTATGCAAACATATTGCTCACAGTCTTTTGGTGGCAAGCTAAAGCGGCTCTTATCTTATTGCCAATTCAGTGTTTAGACAAACAAACATTAGCTTCATTGTGATTTACGGAAATCCAACGCATTATTGAATAAATGATGTATAGCCGAGCTAGTAATGGGTAAGTTAAAATCATGTCTAGCGGTTTATTGCATAGAAAATCAGAGCACACACCAGACGACAGGAAGTACGCACGCCTTGGGGGGAGCCCTCAAAAGACGAGCATATAAATCAGTCGCAAGTCATTGGCATTTTGGCAGGGCTGAACAACAACGACGAAGCCAGCAAAACAGGCAGACAGGCAAACAGCAAAACAGAAAACGACAGGACAGGTACGCGCCGTTACCTTTCACGCACATTTCCCCAAAGTAATCAACGCACTCGCCGCAAACAAAAGCCAGAGCCTGTCCAGAACACAGGGAGGGGCGGCAGGGAAACGGGGCCAAAGGCGACCGGCGACAAACGACAGACGGTAGTCGACAGACGACAGACGACAGTCGACAGTAGGCGGATGTGGCAACGGAAGGCGCCCAAAAAGCAGTTGGCCAAACAAAATGAGGGGCATCTTTAATGGCCAAATAGAATAAGTGTGTGAGGCTGCCAGAGTTTGCATGTGTATGCATTAGGTATGTGCTTGTGTTTATGTGTGTAGTGTGCGTGCATGGGGTCGACCTGACTGCTATTTAGGCACACATTAACTTTTGGCCTTTTGTTGAGCATAGCGCTTTGTTTGAAGGCCTTCTACACCTGCTACTTCTGCTGTCGCTGCTCAATTGTTATCTTAAGGCAACAACCTGACTAGACGCACCTGCTATTTGTTTTCGTTCTTTCGAGGGCTTTTGAGAAATTTTTTAAATTATTTAAATAAATTAGCACGCATTTTTTTCACGATGTCCGTACAGATTGCCGGTGATTTAATTTGAATGGCATTTAGACGAATTTTCATTTTTTATTTCACAACGAAAGCAAGGCAAAAAAATTACCACCCCGGGATGCACCCCGAAAGGTAGACCAAAACGCATTGTTGTAAAAATTTACTGGCCAAGTTTATAGGCCACAACTGTCTACCCATTGACAATAACCATATAAAAGCACATTTTCTGCTTTAGATTATCCCGAACAATTGCCACAAAAGTGCTATAAATGACTTCTAAAGACACTTTACAATTTAATGCTAATAGCAAAAGTACAAAATTTACATGAAATACATAAAGAAAACAATTGTGACAATAAATAAAACAATAATACATATATTTGAAAGTATTAAGTATTATGAGAGCTTAAAACAAGGAAGAAATAACAAATAATTTTCAGACCCGTATGGAATTTTAATTTGCATCGCTTAAAAACAAATGCCAGAAAAAAACAGTGAAATGGGATTGCCAAGAAATGAGTTATCTCATTTTAAATTTAAACTAAAAATGAGTTTTATGAGTTCAGCTCCTATATAAATAGCACAGATTTATGCATTTAAGGTATAAACTCAACACAAACTATTTTAAATTAAAATTTCCTATCCACGTATCAGTATTTGCATCTCTCACAATTGAAATTAATTAAGCAAATTTAAGATGTCGACAAGCCTCAGCTCATTTTACACGCCTGAGCGAAACAGCGAAGTGAAGGCTGAGCACGAAGACCGAACGAAATTGTAGATATTTCAGACATTCCATCAAACGTTGCCCTGGCAAAGGACAATCAGAAAAAACAGATCCTTCTGTTTGTTATGTCGATGGGCGATGGGCGATGGGCGATGGACGTTGACGGCGGTGGCATGGGCGGTAAACGAGGCTGTGGGTGGAGTTGTCGTCATTGGCATATGTAGTACATAGTTTTTGCTCGCTTTTTATGTCCTCCCATATTTATGACTGTCTGTCAATGGCAGACAAACAAACTGACAAACTGGCACACAGACAGAGACGAACCAGGGAGACAGTGTCTGTAGATTGCCACACTCGAGCGATTATTATTGTTGCCTCAAGTGGGCCGAACGTCGCTCTTGAGCTATCGATTGCTCTCTTTCCTTCTCTGTTCTAACTATAGAATCATTTTTATTGCTTGCTTATAGTGCCAATTAAAGCATAAAAATTATATCACAATTCGCGTGCATTTCCAAGCCGCAGTTTGTTCCTGAAATTGAGGATTTATTTATTGGTTTCATACTTCGACGGCTGGTGTCCTTTTTATACACACATTTCGTTTGCTGCATATTTTACTCCTGCCACTACATTGCTTTTAAGTTATAAATAATTATTTTAGCTGGGCGCTTCAAATGACGAGCAGGACAAACGACAAAAAACCTTGACAACTTTTGCAAAAACTTTTACGATAAGTTTTTCACAAGGCTTGCCGTGCCACGAAACCAAACAGACATTAGGCAACCATTGAGAATGATGTGTGCAGAGTGGGGAAAGGGGGGCACAGGAGGGAGGGAAAGAGGAAAGGCAACCACTGCGAAAGCTGACAACACAATGTTTTCCTGTCACTCAGGTGCACAGTAGTTCCAGATGGTGGAAAACACACAACAATGTAGTTTGTGTTTAATGTGAATTTGTTTTCCTGGAACTAATATAAGACATTTACGTTGAATTTGATTCGATGTGTTATGCGAACATGGAGATTTCATTGCATTCAACGAAACTGAAGCACATCAAATATTATTTCAAATTAAATGAACAGAATAAAGATGATTTTCATCCATATATATGTGAATATATTTCAACCTTTTATTGCTCTTCATTAATACTGAAGAAATTCCACAAGTTCTAATGCGGCTTACGAGTTCGATTCAGGCTCATTTTGAGGACAGTTAAAAGCTGTAACAACTTAAGCAGCTTAATCGCTTCAATAGTATTTTTATGCAGAATTCAAAAAATTTGGGAATATCGATCCAACGGTTAAATCAACGTGAAGTTTATATTTGTAAAAATAAAATATCATAATACACGTAGCATAAATGCAAATTCATATTTAATCAAAATCACGCCAGAAGCTATTTAAATTTTATAAGCTGACTCGCCCACAGTGCCACATGAAGTGGCAGCTTACAAAACAGAGAGTACACAAATATATATATATATATATATATGTATATATACCTACATAAATATGTAAGGGACTATTGCTTGAAGAAATGTTTCCGCATGTTTTTTTGAAATGCCATGAAAAGCGCAACTGCCAGCGAGGAGCTGCATAACTCACTTACTTGTATAATTTGAGATTCATGAACTTGTTCAACACGTGTAGTTCTGTGGGTAAATCGTTGTGTTGTGTGCTGTCGGCGAAGTGGGGGCACCATTGAAGGGAAGCGAACTTTAAATGTAACTGGCTAATTAGAAACGAAATCAAATTACATGCTCTGCTATCAAGCGGTTAGCCTGTGGCTTGATTTTATGACTGCAACCCGGACAGATAGCCAACGGCTTATTACCCTTTTCAACTAAGCGTATGTCAAATATTTTTGCTAGTTTCAAGTTTGAGATCTTTCAATCTAAATGGCTCAACTTGAAGTCAAGTTGAGTTAAATTTATCGTCCGAACATCTTTCTGGTTGCCAGTGCACATAAACTTTTGCCAAAATTGTTGCCACTGTTGCCGCTAACTATAAAAGCCAAACGGGCTGGCAGACGGGCAAATAGCATCAACAGTAACAGCAAACAGCAAACAACAACCCTTAACTATGCCTATTTCTCAACAAGCAACAAGCTACGACCAGCACTAGATTTGTCAGCCTTTGTGTGTTTATATGCTGCCACTCGGAAGCGTCGTTTTTGGTTGTTCTGGCATAATTTCTAGTACATAACGCACCAGCAACACCACGAAACTGGGGAGGGGCGAAGTGGAGCGCGGTGAGGCGTTGAGTCTTCAAAACTGCCTGTCTCGAGGAGAAAAGTTACAAGAATCAGCAAACATTACATGCGTTCATGAGACCGGAAATGCTTATTAGATTTAACCTTAATATGGCCAACATGTCGTATATGAAATGTGGCACATGGCAAATTGTGTTTGTGTTATTAATCGGTTTGAGTTTTATTCCACATCGCAAATTAACATACAAATACTTAAAATTAAACATTTTGCAGAGCACCAGCGCTCAGAAAGATGAACGAAGGGAAAATCCGATTTTCGAGCAGCTTTATTTATACATTTAAGTACAACCTTTGACCCTGGAGTGCTGTCAGTCAGAAGCACAGCCAACAAGCACACACCTTTTACCACCAAATTATAGGAATGTCTTAGTACATTATCTAAGGAATTGATTGATGGCTCCGTATGGCCTCGTGGTCTCCCAGGACGTATACAAATGAAAATGAAAACCAGCTGCGTGGGAGCAAGATGAAGTCGAAGACATTTGCCGAGCAAAATCAACAAAATGATTTGCTGCTGCTGCTGCTGCTACTGCCACGTCAGAGCCAATGAGAGCTGTTTTCTTTGGCCCAGGTACGTCAACATGGCAAAGCACAGAGGATACACAGCTCCCCTACAGGTTTCTTTGGTTGAGGCATTTGGGACTCAGCCCGCAGCCGTAAGGATAATAGGAGAGCGCTAAAAATAAATCGAATAAAAAACTAAATGCGTAAAGTGAAAATTTAAATTTTATTTTAATAAAGATGGTGGCCAAAATTAAATTGATGAAAACGAAGAACACACAATGGGGGTAGGAGGCAAAGGAAATATATATCAAAATTTAAATGAAATGAAAACAATGTTTTGCATTTGATTGGAAATCCAGTAAGGATAACCCTACAAATCTAACCCAAAACACAGACAAATAACAGTAGGATGTGGTGACAGCCAAAAACAAGCCCAACAACTTAGACAAAGGCAAACAACCGCAGCAAACAATTTATTATTTTGCCATTTCCCAGGTCCCCGTCTCCATCAGGCTCTCCATCAGCTCATCATGTTCTCATTTCTCATTTCCCAGTTCATTCCAAAATGCAAGTTTGCTTTTACGAACTTAAATAAATAATGAAATCGGCAAGCAAGTGAGCCAAACACGAAACGTCTTGGATGCCAAAAATGAAGGGCTATTGTGGTCTCCAGTTACATATTGTACATAAGTGTCCGTACACATTGGCCCTAGACATAGGGACGGGCATTCAATATGTACAAGTATGCAGATGAAATAGGTTTGGCATTATTGTCTACGAGGCGCCACAAAGCCAAACAAATCCATCCGAGTCCAAGTCTCTGTCTTGGGCATTCCATCAGTCATTTCGACTAGCCAAAGGGTCAACTGTTAAGCTGCAAATCTAACGTAGCTTGTAAATTTCTCAATCATATTTATGCACTCTGTCTCTCTCCCTGACAATGTGGAGGGAGCTGAGTGTCCAACCAACTCCATTAAAACTAAGGCCGCTTAGGCTGACTGGCCCCGTCGACCTTTTTATGGCGTGAACTTAATAAAATATGGAAAAAAAACCGTACAAAACAGAAGCAGCAGCAGCAGAAAAACAGGAAGAAATCATATAGCAGCACCACGGCACTTGGGAAGTTTATGGAAGAGCTTAGCAAACAAAATTATATTCAATTTCCTTTAATGGCTACCATAAAGTAGCAGTCAGCAAAAGTAAAGCCAGAAAAATCCGCCCAAAAGACCAAACCGAAGGCGTTGCTCCGCGAACTTGCGAGAAATGCCAGACTTGCGACTCCGCCACTTATGTATATATTTTCTTGCTATTTTTTCGCCGTTCATTTGTTTTTTTTTTCTCTTTTCTGGGTAGGTAAGCAAATTGTTTGAAGTATTGTTAGTACTTCGCATTTGGCTTATGTTTAGATATATGTTTATAGAGCCGTGCCCCATTAGACCTGAGCTCAATTAGGCACAGCTCATGCTGAAGAGGACTATTGAACAAGACAAGAGCTAATTGGATATTGAGCGTGTTGAAGGACGAGCGAGATTTGCATATTACTTAACTACTCGTCAGTGGCATTTCCGAGCTATTCATACAGGTAATATCATAAATTAATGTGCCATTAACTAGACATTTGCCTGCCACTTATCGACTGCGACTGCGTTGAGTTTGCGTTTGGTTTGGCAACTGTAACAGATTATTGTTAATTAATGGTCATTGAATGCAACTGGGGAGCTGTCTGCATTAACAGTGCTTACGAGCTCAGAGTCAATACTTAAATGATACGAATTGAGCTATAATTTCTGATCAGCGTCTAGAAGAATGAAGTCACATTTTGCTGCCTGTGCTCGCATCATAAAAACAGTCTCTATCAACTCGATCGGTGCTAAAGCTGGTAAGCACCTAATTCAGTGGCGTGAATTTATGCGTCTCGAGGTGCCACAATCATGTCCAACAAAAGCACTCGTCCTATTCACAATTTTCGCGGCGACATCTTTCGTATGCTAAGCAGCAACACAATTCGAGTAAGTACCAAAGGCAAACAGTTAATACATCAACTTCAAACGTCTCGACAGCCATGTCTTTTTTGGTTCTGTTAGCTTTGTTCACTTGAAGCTAGATGGGGGGATCGGGAGGGAGCTTGTGGGTTGCTGCTCACTGATTTGCGGGGGACAAGAAGCATAAAAGCGACGCTGAGTTGTGGAAAAAGCTGAAGCAGAAGCAAGACCATTGACAAGCCGTTTGACATGAAATGAATTGTGAAATTAAACAGACGGCACAATGACAGCGACAAGAGAGTTCGTGGGCAGGATGTCAAAGCCACACTGTCAGTAGTAGCGTAGAGGACTGTGGCATGTTGAATCGAGTGTTGTGGCTACAAATTGCTAAGTGATTTCAAATGTGCGTGGCCAAGTTGAAGCTGCTGTGTGGGTCTGGTGGCCAAAAGGAAGTCAACATGTGTCTACAGCACCACTTAAAAGTCAACTTCCAGTGGCAACAAAATCACATATAAAAAAACTCGGGTACTTAATTCTTGTATTTGACTTTTTCTATGTAAGGGCGTTTGCTTGTTATTGTTGTTGTGATTGATGTGAGCACTTAAATAGCAACATTTATTTCCCCGAAACTGGTCTGGGTCGAGCATTCTTTTTGACTTATCACTGGCAGTCAATTCACTTACCAGCTTTGGCCAATTAGTTGCAGACGCTTGTGTGTGCCAAAAGAGTTAGCCGTCAATTTGCTGATTGCACACAAAAAGTATTCACCAAACTATTCACGCGCGCACTTTAATCAAAAAAGCATTCTCACAGACACAGACGCACACACTCAAATATCAATTAACAATTGCGCTGCCTAAAAGCATGCAACAATTTCTTTTATTCTCTTTCTTTTTTTTGCTTTATACTTTCGGATTTTGGACTTTGGCTATATACTGTGTAGTACTTCAAATGCCATTCGATGCTCGTTCAGTTTTAGTTTTTCTCAAAAAGTGTTTTTGACGCGCCTCTCAATGATTTGAAAAACCCGTTAAACTGAGCAAACACGAAACGAACTTATGCCACGGTGCGATGCGATGCGATGCGTTCCGTTGCGACGATACGTCTGATTTGGCAGCCGACGTCGTACTGAAGCGTCGCCAGCTGAAAGCATTGCTTAAGAATGGACAAAATTGGATTGCGTTCCACATGAATCTGCACAGGCGCCGTGTGTGCCTTTGTGGATCCTATTTGAAAAACGTTAGTTTTTCAATGGGCAGCGGCAAAAACAACTTTGTTGCTAGAATAACATTTGATTTGGTCACTTAGCCAGAATTCGGGATTTCAATTATGCACACAGCTGTGACAAGTGTCCCCCTCACCTCCGCTCCACAAATGGGGCATGCAGCATCCGAGTTGATTGTCATTGTTGTGCACTTCCATGCGTCTTAAGCTCAAGCTGAACTTGAAGCAGTCACTGCAGTCACTGCTCAAGGTTTACCTGTCTCCCATGCTGTACATAGTTCATGTGTCCATTTTCATAGCAGGGATTTCAGATGCCAGTAAATAAAGTAAGCAAAGTGCTATTAGATACCACTCAAAAATCAGTTTTGGAAAACGTGGAAAAGCAAAGACAAATTGAAAATGCATCTGCTTAACTAGCAACGTGCTTAGTATGAGATTACTTGTAATCGTCTTGCTTTTAATCTTTTATAGCTATATCAAAAGTTAGTTAATTATTTTTCAGTTAGCAATAAATTTAATTTTGCTAACGATAATTTTAGTTAATCGACGAGAAGTCGTTAAATGAATAAATAATTAAATAATCTTTATTCCTAATTGAATGTATTCTTATACATTTATTATCTTATACATTTATTTATCTTGATTTTAATCTTCTATAACTATCTCAAAAGTTATTTATGCAAGGCAATTAAATTTTTTTTCTTTTAAAGTTACTTAAATATTTTTGAATTAGCAATAAACTTAATTTCGCTATCGATAGTTTTAGATCATCAATATTCTACATACGAATCTCGTCACAAAGAACTTGATCTTTATTCCTAATTGAATATATTCTTATACATTTAATTTGCTTCGAGAAAGTACTTATTTCTTATATTTATATTTACCAAATGGAAAGTACTAAATTCAAAAAAAAAAAGCGCAGATTTATAGTAGATGTCATCTAACTGAATTGCATTCGTCTCTACTTTCCCGTTTAATAGACAACTTCAGTATACTCTTGCACACCTCCATAATGGTACATTCGTACACACCTTGTTTGCATCCATCCATCCATCCGAACCTCTCTCGCCCCCAGTTTGCTGTTGGCAATTCCAACAGCTGCATAATATGCGTGCACAGTTGGTGCAGCGGCTGCCTAAATGCAATTTCATCCGCATCTAAAGCACTTGGACTAGCTTTCAATATATTTTGTATGTCCGTGTGCTTCCATATATATGTAATGTACATATTTATATATATATATATATATATCGGCAATGGTATGTATATTGCCAGACGGAAGGGAGCCAGTAATAGCCAACGGAAGTAATTGAATTTTGTGCAAACGAGTTAAAGGACGATTGCCGGCAATCGCAGCGCTCAATTTATTTTGTAACATTGTTGCCGCCCAAGGAGTTTGTTTAAAGGGTGCTTTCAAGCTGAAGCCGCTGCTCAGCTACTCCTGGACCAAGCGACTTATCAAACTCTCGTCACCCATAAATCGCTGGCTGCCCAATTGTCACGCTCAGTCGCATAGCAGGCAGGCAGGCAGTCAACAAGAAACAACTCAAGCGTCGTTAATTGTTCAGTAGGATACAGGATACAAGCGCATGAACACACACATTATTAACAGGTAGGATATGCAGCCAATTGATGACGGCATTCTTATCTTCACACAGGATTCATGTCGTCCAACCAAACACCTTTAGTCTTGATGCAGCCAGCAGCTCAATTTATTAATGAGCTTAGACAGACAGCAGACGCATAAATCAAAGAAACACAAATCAAAAGCAGACTTAGCTTTAGCAGAGCAATTAGAAATGATAATTGGCTCCTTAGTTCATGCAGGAATTAGGGAATTAAGTTACTGAAGTTAGTTATAGAAACGTTTCTGAGGCAGCAAACATATGAAAATTACTTGCACAATAAATATTCTTACAGTTCGAAGCAACAATTTTCGAATACAACATTTATTTGCCATCGCTTTGCCAGCAGCAGCAACGTTAAGAGCTAAATACTGTATGTAATACGTTTAAATGAAATAGTCCTGGAGTCATTCAACGAATTCCTTTCTCCTCATGTCCTGATGTATGAGTTCATTGCGTCTTTCGACACGCGCCACTGGCTCAAATTGTGTGCACTGCGATGCCACTCCTCTCCCCTCCTCGCTCCCTTCAGTTGCTGTTGCTTTGGGTAACCCAACACTCTCCACATGTCCATTCAGCTGACAATTACAACGCATTTTGCATGCAGCTTGCAAGGCTCCATTGAGCTCGAGGCTAATGGCAGCCGCGTGACAGAATGCTTAGAAAACGAGTCAGTTAACGCTCCAGTCTCCACGGTTTACGGTTGACGCTTGAAGCTGGATAACTGACGGACTTGATGGTCCCCGATGGCAATGGAACCACTCACAATCACAGGCTGTCATTTTTAAAGTTTAGCCGAATTGAATCGCATTGTGGGCAAATGTGCAGTACTTCTGTACGTTCGCCGATAATACGAGTACATAATAACATTATACTCTTAATTGCACACACACGCGTATTAAAGTTTTCTGATAAAAGTAACGCCGTAGGCCACTGACGAAGGTTAGTTGAGCATGGCAAAAGCAAGCGTTCCGCAAAGCACAATCGCTAACAAATTGTGCAAATTGGAAATGTAGCAGATCTTCACATTAATCACATAAAAGTACAATTGTCTTAGCATGTATTTTTATTCAAATATTTTCCCCTATTTACGCTCTAACTCTGCCAGCTTTACAAAAGCTTCAAGGGCCCTCATTGCCCCCTCGCTGAGTTGGTAATTCTTTAAACAAACTTCACCCATTTAAGCCTCAGTTATTAGTTTCTGGAACACATGCGTGTGGCGTGTGTTTGTTTGTTGTTTGTTTGCCGGATGCCCCTCCGCTTGGCATCCGTCAAGGGTTCGCTGCTAACATGACCCAAACGGCGGTTGCATGCCACTTTTGAATGCGGTCTCACGAGCTTGAAGCATGTTTAAACATGATTAATTCGTGTTGATAAACAGTTATTTTAATTAATCGCCAGGTGTCGCTGCCCTTCGACCCTCTCCCTTCGGGATGTCGTCGTCGTCTTTTGGACAGCGGAGCTTAACAACATTTAAATTTAAATGAACTCTTTGCAACACTTTGCATGCAGCACAAGCACACTCACACACACACACTTAGTGAGTGCCGAGCTAATTGCTGTGACATTTTGTTCAGCCGCATAAATTCCAAAGCGCTCGTCGTTATGCAATGAAAATGCATTTATCATTCTATGCTTGCCACAAAATGCTGCATCCAAGACAGGTAATCAACACAGCCGAGCGAACTTTATCTGAAATTAAAAATCGCTCTTACATAAATTTTGTCAACGCTTTGCCAATAAGCGAATACGAGTACGAATACGAATACAAATCCAAATACGAATACGAATATTTATATTCGGCATGTGGCAACTTTCTATTCTGTTTGTTGCAGCCCACCCAACTTTCGTGCTCGAAAGTCCGTTAAAGGCAACAACAAATTCAAAGTTGCACATAATTAAAAGCTCAAACAACTCAACAACAACAGACTTTGGAAAAGGTTCACTTATTTTGTGAGAAAAAAAACGAAAATGCCAAATAATTTCTAAACTAAACTCGTTGTACATTTTGTCTAGATACCTATGGGTCGGCAGAACTTTTGCACCTTTTGATTAAAACTTTTGCCTTCATTTGTTGATGAGCCATTGTGACTCACAAAGTTGAACCAGTATTAAAATTAACAAGCACTTTTTCTTATTTTAAAAATTCGTTTGAATTTCCCGACAAGTTCAGCCTCGAAACTGAGGCACCCTGTGGGACTTGCGCCATCTATAGTTCAGCTTTTCGTAATAAGCTTGCGTTTAAAAGTTTGCCTCAGCAATGACACAAACCTTTGCTGCCATATGCCGGGTCCGTGACCGTTTTAAATAATTATAAACTACGCATTTTTGGACTTCAAATTTATCTCAAAGACGATAAGAGTTGACACTTGCTCGTGTGTAAGTCCCAGCACCATTTAAAGAAGATTTACGTGTACATAATAAAAACACATTTGCAATTTATTGTGCAAAAAGTTAAAAGTACTTAATCATACATTTCTATATAAAACAGAATATACTTTTGAAAAAGCATAGCTCAGTATTAATTTCATTTGATCATCTTGTTCTACTCATTTCCATATAAATATATGTATATAAAATGCTTCAAAGTAACAAATCGGCATATGTATGTATATAAAAAATAACAACTCAATGGTACAAATTGTTGTTGCCTTATAAAAAAAATACAAGGATGTGCACAAACATTTTCTTATCAAAAGCTGCGCTGCAAGATGTGTTTTAAGACAAATTGGACAAATTGAAAACAAAAATATAGTAAAAAGTATAATCCAAAAATACCTTTATGAACTATTATTTTGCAATCACATTACTGGCACTTGTTACGTTGAAGCAATTATTTCCTTCTTTATTTCTTTTTGTTTTTTTTTATTTAAAGCATTTTCCTTTGCTCATTACACACAGATGAAATATTATTTGGGTTATTTTGTTTTGGGATTGGGACTGGGGGATGGATGTATGGAAATCTACTTCTGGCCAAGATGCAATTTACCCAGCAGCTGTGTGGCCTGTGCGCCGGCGCTCTCCTGTGCATGGCTAGCGGCCTCCTGGATGTTCTTTTCGAGTCCCTCGCGCTTCTGGTCCACATACTGGTTGGCCTCGTGCAGCTTCTGGTCGACCGCCTGGCTGGTCTGCTTCATGGCACCATCGATGGCGCCCTCGGCCTCCTTGAGCTTCTGATCGGCCACAGACTCGGCGGCCTTGACGCTCTTGTTGATCGCCTCATTTGCAGCCTTCTTGGTCTGATCGACGGCATTGGCGGCGGCACGCTGCGTTGACTCTGCGACATTGGCGGCTACCTGCTTGGAGTTCTGTGCGACGGCAGCCGCCTGTTGCACGGTGTTGTCCACAACCTGTTTGCCCTGGTTGACAGCGCCGGCGGCACGATTCACACCCTGATCTATGGCCTGGCCAGCTTTCTGTGCCTCCGAAGCGGCCAGAGCAGCGGCATCCTTAGCTGTGTGTAGAGATTTATATGAATACTTGACTTGGACTCAGGTAGAGAGCATTCGCAAATAGTTACCAGTGCTTGTGGCCAGCTGCTCGGCTTCATTCTTGGTCTGCTGCACGGACTGTCCGACCTTCTTGGCCTGCTCCTCGGCCAGCTTTTGTGCTTCGACGGCTTTGTCGTTGGCCAACTTCTCGGCCTCATCCTTCTTCTTGCTGAACAAGTTGGCGGTCTTGTCGCCAAAGTTCTTCAGAGAGGCTGTGGAAATGAAGTGAACACTTGTAAAATTAGTATTTGTATGGCTTATTTAATTTCATTGTGCGTTTACATTTCTGCTGCTGCTGCTGGCGGCTGGGAAACATTATTGCTTGATTTGGAAAATAAAACTAAATTATAGACTTGAGCCTAATCATAATTTATAGGTTGATTTTTAATCAGCTTCGCACTGCTTATCGATGCTTTGCGATGAAAATTCCAGACTTGCTAATTGCCAAATCATAAACAAAATGAATTTTCATCGACCATCCACTAATCAGATCGTAATTGCATGCTTTGCTTTAGCCTGATTTTCTGATTTCCAGTTTGATTACATACTCGGGTGACAGTTAAACTTTGCCAGCAACTGCGCAATTTGTTGCGTCGCCCCTAAATTGGGCGCCAGCAAATACAAGTCATTAGATACTATATAGAATAATAATGTAAATAGAAAACAAATTCAAGCTAGGCTACAGAATACTCAGTAAATTAATAAATAAAGCAGGAATAAAGATGCATGCTTATATACCAATAGGTATGTATAAATAGCACAAAATATATTTAGAGTAAATGTTCTTAACAAATGCCCGATAGTATAGCAGACACTTTTCATGAGATTTCAAGGGTATTAAGAAATATGAATAATAACTACACTTTAATAGAAACGAAACTAGCATCGGAAGCTCGGTCACTGCGCTAGATGGGAGCTGCCGCTGCTGCATTCCCATAAAATGACGTGTGCGCTCACTCAAATAGAAACATTTCGCCATTAAATGCCGCAGCGGCAAATTCACTCGGTCCGGCAGTTTCCGATGTAGCAAGCACTATTCTAAATGGCATACCCAAAGAAATTTCAATATGTCTGTATATGTATGTGTTTTTGTGTCTATATGTTGTGGTAGGTGTGTGAGTCTATTGCTTTATGTATGTAGTTATATGTATGTATAAAGAAAACAATGCGCAAATATTTGAATAATTTACAGTATGTGATGTCATAATGGCAGTTCATGCGATTTTATATATTTTTTAATAGTTTCAACTCTTGTTCACGCTTTCTGGTTGTGCCTGTGAAAGCAAGTGTTTATATTAAAACCGAATGGGGTTTTCAATTATAGAACCACCATAAAATAGTACCAATAAAACAAGTAAAAGACTTAAAATTCTTGCTTTTAGCGCAGCTTTCTTTTTTTGTTTATACCAAACACTTCTTGTTGTATTTATTTATTTACCAAAAATGCAATTAACATTCTGAGGGCCCACGCGTGTCCATAATGAATTGAATCGTTCGAAACGCAATAGACTTTTGAGTAGATCAAAAAGTAATGTTAAACATGGCTATCGCATTGCGTAGCACGCAGTTAGACAGAGAGAGGGAGATAACAGAGTTGTGATATTGATATTGATATGAACCAAAGCTGGATGCTACAAGTGTAACTCATTGAAATTCGTAACCACGCGCTTTTCAAGAATCATAAGAACTTTTTTCCATTTTGCGTAATAGTACGACGCATATTCTGGCATGCTCTGGTCAATAGCAACAACAACAGCAAGAGCCACAATCAGAAAACCGGCTAGAATGCCACAACATGGCCATAAGGCAACACAATAAGCCGCAGTCAAAGCAGAGTCAAGAACACACACTGATACTCGAACACCGAAGCTCACAGCTGTTGACGTTGCTAATGTGTTTGCTGCTGTTGTTGTTGTACACCAGCGATAATGCGCAGAAGCTCTAAACAACAGAGACAAAACTAAACCTGTACCCAAGACTAACCGAACTCAAGCGTGTAGATGTATATATACAGATACGGGTACAGCCACAGAGATACATTTGTATCTATAGCAGCTACATATAGGTATGTGTTGTGATTTTGGTCGCTCTATGAGTAACTGGCAGCTCATGCAGGTCATAAACTCACGTTCCACACAAGTTTTTGACCGTCAGAATCCAAAAAGCCGGCCAGTCTCTCGACGAAACCTTTGGCTACATTTGTAACAGGCAAACGATGATGCTGTCGCTGTGGCTTTGGCTGTTGCTGTTGCTGCTGCTGACGCGGTTGTCGCTGCCATTGCCACTGCTGATGATGTCATAGAATATACATATATCTACTTGTATAGTTGTAGAGAGCACGTAATAAGAATCGAGCAGATGGAAATTCGCACGCCCAACAATTTGTTTAAGTTAAAGCTGTCAGCTAACTAAAAGTTAGCTCATTGCCCAAGGTCAATACCCAAACAAACGAGGCAACTGGCAACTAGTAACTGGCAGCTGGCAACTGGTAACTGGCAATGAGCCAAGCGTGTCCCGTGAAAGGACACCTCTAACCAATAGCGCTGATGATGTCATGTACGTGACGTTAGGTAAATCAATAAATGAACTACTACAAGTCCAGTAAGGGCTATGATGAATCATTCAGAATACTCACTCGCACTCACAGTCACATTCACACCCAATCAATTAAATATTTCGTATGTAACCCGAAAGCTGACCCCAAAGCACAGTGCCAGCGGTTGAACAACGTCGACAACAGCGCCTCAAATGTTCCGCAATATTCCGGAACGAGAAGCTCATGATCGAGTCATGCTCTTGGAATCTAATTCAATTAATTAGCGCGTGTTGCAAGAGATATAGCAACGTAGCATGCTCTCCACGCATCGAATCGAATCGAATTCAATGCTCCGATAATGCATTTACACTAATTGCACGCTAGGAGAGGATATAAGTACAGGGAGCCCACGGGCGGCACTCTATACAATCCACACGATTGAGAGATGAAGCATTGCCTGGTTGCAGTCATTGCTGTGCTGAGTGTCCTGCTCAGGGAGCAGCTTGCCAGCTCCACAACAGCAGGTTGCCCACGCCGCTATCTGAGGCGCATCAATGGCAAGTGCTACTATTTCTCAGTGAAAAAGGTAAGTTGGTTTTCGTTTCGCACTTTGCTTATGTGAATGACATCCAAATAAGCTCACCTCGTTGTCTCCAGCTGAACTGGTATGGAGCTCTGAATAATTGCCTGCGCAAAGGCCTGACGCTGGCCGATCTGAGCAATCCGGACGATTTTAATGGAGCCGTCAACTTCCTCGCCTCCAAGGGCAACACTGAGGACTTTTGGTACGGCGCCAACGATCTGCAGACCGAGGGCCGCTATCAATATATAAGCAATGGTCGCTTGGTGCGATATTACGGCAACTATAGCGTGTTGTGGGCATCGGAAAGCGCCATATGCAGTGATTGCCTTGAGATTCGCATACGATACAACCTGACCGTTGTGGCTGACGAGAATTGCGGTGTGCGACAATATTTCATCTGCTCCGAACGCTACTGTGACGTCGAAGAAGCGAAGCCACGCCATCACAGTCACGAGCATCTGCATCACTTCCATCATGACATTGGCGAGCCTAGCATTGAAAGTGGAGAAGACCCCAACACACCATCGCCCTTCGAAAATGCTGGCGAACAAAATAATGACGAGTCGGAGGAAGGAGGCGTACCCGATGACGAGCTTGGCGATGATATAGGTAAGAAATTACTGATAGCGATAGTTGGCGGTCCTACTGATGGAGCTACAAATTTAGATACCGCCACAGGAGAGACGCCTACAGCAGGCGACGGAGCAACGACTGCAGCAGATAGAGGTGATACAACTGCAGCACCAGCCGACGCAGCAGCACCTGCAGCAGCCGACGCAGCAGCACCTGCAGCAGCCGACGCAGCAGCGCCTGCAGCAGCCGACACAGCAGCGCCTGCAGCAGCCGACGCAGCAGCGCCTGCAGCAGCCGACGCAGCAGCGCCTGCAGCAGCCGACGCAGCAGCGCCTGCAGCAGACGCTGGTGACACAACTGTAGCACCAGCCGACGCAGCAGCGCCTGCAGCTCGCAGATAGACGATAGACAGCCCCCATTGAGTCAAATGTTATGTGTACACAAAATAAATCAATTAACTACAATACCACGTAGATTGTTTTTCTCGAACTGGTCTAAAGCGGATGCAAAAGTCCCAAAAAAGAAGCCAAAGAAAACTGAGCATAGTAGTTGTAAAACATAAAATGATCCAATTAAGTTATAACTATGGGCATCTCAAGCTTCTCCCTGATATATAGTTAACTCCTTATTCAGTCCGCTTATTGGTTCTTCATCCAATAGATTTGTTACAAATATAGTCTTCATGATCAATACTCGATAATTTCACCGCTCCCTGAAAACCTCTTGAATTGAACTGAACGAATGGAAATTAATTGATTTGTTCACCTCAAGACAATGAAACCGACTGAAAGTGCACTTTAAAACAATTAATTGTTATTTAAATAGGCGTAGTCAATTTGAAATGTCACTTTTCACGCCCCCCAGAGTGTATATATAGAAGAAACATACGACTTCTGTGTAGTTTGTACAATTCGGGACTGGCACCTACATACAACAGTCGGTCAGTCAGTCAGTGAGCAATGAGGATTCTGCAGATCGTGATACTGACCCTGATTGCAGCGTATCCAGACGATGTCTTCGCGGTCAAAAAATTAAAAAAAAGTTTTGGGCCGTGTGGCCAACGATATTTGCGCCAGATTAGAGGCAAGTGCTACTATCTCTCCGCAAAGAAGGTAGGTAGCATCATATGGAGCATAAATAGCATAGAAGATTTACAGATGGCATTTAAATAAGCATTATTCACTTGCAGATGGACTGGTTTGGTGCACACAACAATTGCCTGCGCAAGGGTCTCACTTTGTCCAATTTGGAGAGTGCCGAGGATTTGCAAGCGATTGTTGAATTCCTTGGAACGAGACACAACATGGAGGACTTTTGGTTCGGCGGTAACGATCTTCAATCTGAAGGACACTTCACCTATATCAGCAATGGCCGGCCTGTATCGACGCACACCGTCGAGCCCACGCACCGCTCCAATTTGGATGATTGCCTAGAGCTGCGACTGCGCGAAAATACCACATCGGTAACCGATGATAATTGCCGTGAGGAGCAGTACTTTATCTGCGAGGAGAATCAAATGAAATGTGCCCAGCCTGTCATGGATAGAAATGATGAGCATCATA
The DNA here is from genome assembly GCA_035047445.1 of Drosophila siamana. Lineage (NCBI taxonomy): Eukaryota > Metazoa > Arthropoda > Insecta > Diptera > Drosophilidae > Drosophila > Drosophila siamana. The sequence goes on from JAWNPP010000081.1 coordinate 900,371, forward strand.
GCCACGAGCATTTGCATCACTTCCATCACGATGCGGCAAAAGATGCGTCCGAGCAGAAGGGGAGCGAGGAAAGTGTGGAAAGTGACTCACGGCCGGCTGATAATACGGATTCAACGGAAGAGGTCAAATCGAAGGAGAGCGAAGATGACGACGAAGACGCGAGCGGCGATAATCAAGGCAATACTTCGGATGAGGAATCATTAACTGAAGGGCCAAATCCAAACGTACAAATCGTGCCAGGTGGGTCACCGGACGCAGCTGGACTTGCAACTACGGCTGGTTCAGCGGACGGAGCTGGAGCTGCAACAACAGCTGCCGCAGCGGACGGAGCTGCAACTACGGTTGCTCCATCGGATGGAGCTGCAACTACGGCTGCTACAGCGGACGGAGCTGCAACAACGGCTGCCGCAGCGGACGGAGCTGCAACAACGGCTGCCCAAGCGGACGCAGCTGCCCCAGCGGACGCAACTGCAACAGCGGATGCCCCAGCTCCGGCAGCTCGCGCTCCAAATCCATTCAGCGTCGACATGGGAGTATCGGACTAAATGTCCAGTCCGCAGACATGAGATCAGCAGTAGGAATTCACGGACGGAATGAAACACGGCTTTGTTTGTAAAATAATAAATAATCAATAAATCGCCAAAAAACTATCTCCTTTGGCATCTAAATGAGTCGTATAAATAGTTTAGTGACTGGCATGTGTAAAGGGAGGAGTGAACATGCGAGAGGGGATTTGTTTTCTACAAAAACTACTGATAATGTTGATGCAAACTACATATGCTTACAGTATATGCTATAGTGCTAAAGTTGAAAATGTCTACAAGATTTGCAAATATTGTTATTGTCGATTAAAAGAAACGTTTTTACTTACATTTCGAAGCGTCTGTTTGCATTAAGTGGAAACAGAGAATATTATAATTAGACAGAAGCATATAAATTGTCAGACAGTTTTGGCCCAAAACTTTTGGGGTATTTTGAATTTCAGAAACGGAAATAGAGTCATTCATTGCGGGCGTGTACTTTAAAATACATCAAAGAGCGAATATAAATTATAAAAAACATAACTAAAAACACACAATAATTCCAATCATGCAGACAAATGTATGTACATGGATATGCATACAAACATAGAAAGACACGCATATGTTTGTTCATATTCTATATGTACATATATGCACGCTATAATTATACAGATGTATGTATACATAGATATCACATCATTTTGGGTGTGGGTTGTGTGCCTGCTGCTCACAGAGAGAAGAACAACTTGTGCTAAACTCACACACACACACGCACATAGATCGGCCAATATGTGTTTGTATGTATGTAAGAATGTCGAAGATGTACTGCGCCATAAGTGGCTTACGCTATCATAACATACTCTTTAGAAGTAACAGTAACGGGCAATTAATTTTGTATTGCGACTTGGGATCAGCAAAAAACAACAGAACGAACGAGATGGGAGGCACGTAGACAGAGAGAGAAAGAGAGGGGGGGAGAGTGAAAGCGCCAGCGAGGGGTCAGGGGAAGAGTTACTCAATGAACTCCTTTGCCACTGGACGATGATGTAACTCTTCTATATTAGTCCTGCAATGCGGTCATAGGTTCTCCTCTGACACAAGCAAGGTCTCACAATTAATGCACGTATTTCTACTATATACTACAAGTCTTTTTTTTTTTGTTGCTTTCGATTTTCTTTTGACATGACACATGCCGCACTCTATACATACTTAATTGGACAGACAATACATTGGAATTTCAGTTCATTTTCTAATTTCAAAACTTTCACAATATTCTGCATGTTTTTGTGTTTTTTCTTTATGTTATGTTTACCTGTAAACGAGCTGAACATGTTGAGGATTGTGTAGTTACTGTTTGTGTGGTATTAGAATTATAGCAAAATGCTGTAGTATTATGGAACCGAACTTGTCGATTTGAATTTAGAGCTTAGCTATAGATTTATTTGCAGTCGGCCAATTTGGTACGTTCCGCGTTTATTTTTAAAACGTTCCGACAGCGTCGAGAGCACAAAAACGAATAAAGACCAAACGAAAGTATCTTGTTGGAAGCGTTGTTGTTGCCGTCTGTTCGTATTATTGTTATTGTTGTTCCACTGCTTCTTAATTTTGTGGAACCTGACCTGTGTTAACTGCACTCTTTGATTTTTGATTCGCTCGCTTGTGGAACGTGTGGAGCGCCGAGCGTTGCCAGATGCGCGCATTTTGTTCACACTGTTAACACACTCGCTGTTAACAGATTGGAACTAACGCAACCACCAGATGTTGAAATTCAAATTAAAAAATGCAATTATAGCAAAGAAACAGCTATAGCTATAGCTATAGCTATATACAAATTAAAATACACCTGATTTTGTATATTTATATAAGGACAAGCACAGAGAGTTAACCAAAAGCTAAATTTAATGTTAAAACTCATATAAACAAATTAAAGTCAATTGCCTGTCAATGTTTACTACATTGCATTTCACCTGTAATAAGTTATAATAACCTATCGTTTGTGTAGCAGATATTAGAAACAACAAAATTTGATGTGCCAAATTAATTTCAACATCGCGAATTGTAATTTAACGCCGTTTATGTAAGTTGCACTATAAACCAAAGAATTTAAACATTCCCACTTCAGTCACAATGCATTTTCAACTTTGGCTATACATTTTCTTTCTAACATACATACGAGAGGAAGTTGATGCTGGAGCGTGTCATTATTTCAGCGAACACAAGGTAAAATCGTAATCTATAAAACTTTGGATATTACAAGAACTAATCATCGTATTCTAGCTGGACTGGTTTGACGCATTATTTGCCTGCCAGAAGAAAAAACTTTGCCTGGCAGATTTCGATAAGAAAGTAACATTTGACGATGTCAAAAATAAGATCAAAGTTACAGAGGAGTATTGGGTTGGACTAAACGGTTATGAGAAGAACACATTTCATTACGTGTCCACCAACAAAGGTATGGAGTACATGCCACCGAAAACGGATATCAATTTGGAAAACCCCTGCGGCTATGTCAAGCCCGTTTTTAGGGGCTTAACATTCGCAACCGACAACTGCCTACGTCGGCGACGTTATATCTGCTCGGTGGCCGAAACCTGCAATGGCATTTCGACGGAAAGCGGCACGAAAAATAAATTATCGTTAGAAGTGCCATGTGAAATGAGCGACGAAGTAAAGGATTTAATTGGTATACCCAAGCAGATGGATGCCCAAGAATAATAAAAATCACCTGGCAATGTTAGCTTATTGTATGTGTCGTACATATATTTTTAATTTGATCGGACCAACTGCTTCATATTACAGTCGAACGTGTTGCAGGTCATGGCAGGTCTAGATAGCTACTTGACGCAATAATCCTTGCGCTGCTGTCTAATGACCGCATTCAGTTTGAGGCACTGTTGCCGCAGGTTGTCGTTATCGCCTTTGAGCACATCGATGGTCTCCTCCTGCCGATGTATGGTTTGATGAACTCTGCAAGCGATAAATATAGCCGAGTGTTATGGTTATTTGTGTTGTAATTGTCGAATTGAATTGATTTACCGCTTCTGCAGTTGCTCCATTTCCTGTTTGTGCCGCTCATTCAGCAGGCCCACCTCGTTCTGTATGTCGGCGTTGAGATTGTCGCGCAGCTTGTCGCGCTCATTGATGATGTCGCCGCACATCTTCTTGCTGTGCCCCAACTCCAGATGCAGCTGCTGCACCTCCGCCTGAACATTGCGAACCTGGGCGTCCGACTCAGCTAGCTTGCCACGTATTTCCGCATACTTTTCCCGCAGCGACTTCTCCACATTCTCGGCCATGAGCAGATCCTTTTCGTACTTCTCCTTCAGCCGCCTGCAAAAAAAGAAACAAGCTATCCACTGTCCTTGCTCCAGAGCTGCATACTTACAGCATCTTCTGCTCGTGCTCCTCACCGCTTTGAAGGGCATCCGACTCCATGCGCACCACCAGCTCATCCAGCTGACGATCGCGCTCTGCGCGGTAATGCTGTCGTATGGCATTCTCCTTTTCCGCCTGCGACAGTTTGCACTTGTTCTCGTACTCCGTTTTCCACAGCTCAAAGTCTGCCAGGTATTGCTGCTCGATGGTGTTGATGCGGTTTTGATATTTCTCTTCCTGCTTGGCCATCTTCTCCTGCATCTCGAACTTGGCCTGTTCCAGTTCGCCGTCTTGCTCGCGTTGCGCCTCCTGGCGCTTCGCCTGGTAGTCGGACTCCTTTTGCCTGAGCTCCGCCTGCAGACGCTCTCGCTCTGCGGCAAAATCATCCGCCAGCTTTTGTCTGAGCTCTGCTTGGGTTTTTTGCTCCTCCTCCAGCTGACGTTCGAGTCGCTCTCTGATGGCGTTCCGTTCCTTTTCAATGATGGCTTCACGATCCTGGGCACAGCTCTCGCGAATGCCATTTTCGATCTGTTCGTGCTTGAGTCGCGCCTCCTCCAATGCATCCAGCAGCTGCATCTGATGCGAACGCTTCAGATCTGTGACCTCCCGTTGATGATTGCAGTTCATCTTATTGATCTCCGCTTCCAGACCCTTCACTGTCAGCTCCTGTTTTAATGTGAACAGATTAGTATATACCAAAAAGATTGACTGCTTCCCCTGCCAGCAACTGACCTTGATTTTTTTGGTATTCTCACGAACCCAACGCTCCCTGCGTATTTTCTCGCCCGCCAACGTCGTCTCCTTTGCGCGCGTCAGCTCCGTTTCCAATCGATGTTCCCAGGCTTGATTCTGGCTCTCCAAGCGACGCGTCAGCGCCGCAACCTTCTCACACAGAGATCCCTTGTCCTTGAGCAGCTGCTCAATGAATCCCTGATGGCGCGTCACCACTTCCTCGTAGTGCTTTTTCTGGTCTCGCAATTTGATGGCATTGCCGGACTTTTCTGCGCGCAGCGACTTCTGTTTTTCACTGCGCAGCTGCAGGACATGCTCCTTGGACATGTGAATGGCATTGGCCAGCTCGTTGGCTCGCAGAGTGAGTGCAATCACACGACGCGCCAGTTGATGATTGGGCAGCATCAACAGTTCTGAGAGCCTGTATAAATAAATCAATTAATACATATATCATCTCTAAGTGAGCAGATACTACTCACTTGGGCACCTCATCGGTGACGTCTGGCTCCACAACGAACTCCACCTCGGAGCGATTGCTATCCGGCATAGATCGGCGAGTTTCCATCAGCGTCTTGTCGCAGCTGCTCTCCACATTATTCAAATAGGCCAATATATCTCTGCAAACGTAAGTAGTAGTGTCATGACTTAGATTATAAAATTCCGGAGTAATTAGAAATTAAGAAATTTGAATTTCGCAACGCTTCCATTAAATTATTAAAGTTAAGATTTCACGTAAGCAATGTTAAAACGTGCATTCAACCTGTAAAACCATAAACACTCTGCTAAAACATAAATAATATATATATTACAAATTCTTAAGCGCAATTTATTCTAAATGGAGCCATTAAATATTAGACACAAACTGAAACCCATCAAAGTGACAGTAGCATTAAAAGGACTTGGAGACTTGAAGATATTACATAAATTGCTTTCAGTGATCAGTCAATTCAGTTACTCAACATAAGTCCAGTCAGTTTGCTAACCAATAAATCAGTATGTTCCCCAATCTCTACTTACTTATACTTGTCGCCGCTCTCCGGAACTCGATCCTCATTTTGACTAACCGTTTCAGCGGTCTCCGAGCGCGAATCCAACTTAAGGTTCAACTCGCTGGGCAAGCGCTCTGCAAAATTATCTGAAACAAGGTGAGTTAAATATCAAGAGATGAGTAGTCGAAAGGTAAAACTAATGCAATGAGCTCACCTCGCTTCTTGTCTTCCTCGATCTCCTTGATGACGGACACGATCTCGTCGTAGGTGGAGTCCCTGGAGTCCTCATTCGACTTCAGCGACAACTGGGAAGTGCTGTCGTCCAGCTCGTCGACTCCCTGTTTGTGCAGCTCCTCGAACTGCGCCAAGGCCTGCTTCTGCTCCTGCATGCTCATCCAGCTGTCGACCTTGTCCAGATTGTACTCACTCAGCTTACGCTCCTCGCGCAGGCTGCCCACGCTGACGGCCTTCTTGAGTTTGGCGCCAGTGCTGGAAATCGAGCCCTTGGACAGGAACTTTGGCTTGTTATTCCGGCTGCTGGTCTCGGCACTAGCCGGCTTCACGTTCTCCTTCTTCTTACCAATGAACGGTGACGTCGAGGCTACTTTCAAGTAGTTGCTAATCACCGAGTCAGCGTTGCTGTTACCATATGGACGTCGATCCTCCTGCACTGCGGGCAGAAAGTTGTTCTCGGCACCAAAGTTGCGTTGTACTGTCGTTCGATATGAACTCACGCTACTATTGCCATTATTATTGTTGTTGCTGGCGGTCGTCAGCGAGCTGGAGAGATTCTTCTCGGAAAAATTGTTCTGCTTGTCGTTGGTCTGCGCCGCGTACTTTTCCAAATAGTTTGGCAACTCTACGTTATTCACTGGCTCCAGGGAACCTTTGGCTTTGCCCAGCAGATTGTTATCCAAGGGCACGCCCACCGCCTGCTTGTACTCCCGAATCACATTGAGCTCCGGCGTGGGCGACTTTTGCACTGGCGTCGACGATGCTGACGACTTCACCTCGGGCTCAGAGTAGCGACAACTGGGCGCATCACAGGCACACTTGACATCCGATGCGGCCTCGTTGGTACTCGCCGTGGACGAGGAACGGGTGCTGCAGGTGCAGTTCTCAGACGGACACTTGGGGTACTCGTACGTCTCGGCCAGCACCTCGGCGCTGCTGCCCGCCGAGACTGTGGTACCGAAGTGCACGGACTTCTTTTGTGCGCCACTGTCGACTGGCTCCAGTTTGTTGCTGGCACTGTTGCAGCTGCTGCTGTTGTTGTAGGCGAAACTGGGCAGCGTTAGCGGACCGGGAGCAGAGATGTTGCTGTTGCTGTTGCTGTTGCTGTGGCTGTTGCTGTGGCGGCCTGGTCGCAAGTCCTGCTTGTCGTTCTCGCAGTCACTCGAGTCCATGTCGTTGTGCATGTTGGGCTTGCTAAACGACACCCGACCGGGCAGATCGGGCTTCGCTGTTTTCTGCAGCAGCGTCGCATTGCTCAGTCCTGGCGGTCTGGCTGACCAGTTGGAAGCATAGGATTTCACCTTGTCGCCGCTGGTCTCCGGCATGCTGGCCATGAACCGTTCCAGCTGCTCGCCCTCGCTGTTGTTCGGTGATTTCTGTGAACAGTCCGACTGATCGTCGGTGGAAGAATTGCAACCGCTGCGGCACAGCCAACTGCGTTTAATGGGCTCGTCCAGCAGCGACTTTAGTAGATCCGTGGAAGATACTTGACGCTGCAAGCGGATTGCATAAGATTTGTGCTTCAATTATGCAAGAATTTATTTCTTCGCCAGTAGCTACTCACGTGTTTGCTGGCCCTGAGATCCTTGTCGCCAAAGTAGACGCTCAGCTTGCGGCCAAACTTCGGGTCCGCCGACTGCGGTCGTCCCAGGAATGGCGACGAGCGACTGCGCTGCTGCAGAAAGTTGGCCGAGCGAGGACGAAAATGCGGCACTGAGTTGTGCAGAGTCGTCAGCGAGCGACTGGTGAGCTTGGGTCTCGTTTTCTGTCGTGTGGCGAGGTTAATCTGCAGATAAAGTGGACGAAATGTGGTGGACGGGGGTTGTTGGGGGGTCAAGAAGTTTGTACGTAAATAGAACGTGCCTACCTGCGAGCCCTTAAGACATAAATCCATAATAGCACCCGATTTAGCACTCCGATGTGTCACACCCAGAGTATATACTTTTCAAGTTCATTTAGACAAGGCCTGCTTTGCTTTTCTCCTTAGCCGAACTGACGGCTGCGCCACAGCCAACTGAGCTTGTCCCATGGTCGAGCGGCTCGTTGCTGGTTTGTTTTGGCCAAAACAGCCCCTGGCTAGAATATCGATTAAACGCACGCTACACGGCTACACGGTCAGGACATGTGCCCGACAGATGTTGCCCAACATGACCCGCTGTTGGTCAGCAATCCAACCCCCATTGTGGACAGGACTGTTGACATGGTTACGAGTGCGCACCCCGACGCTTTGTAGCCAAAAATAGGAAGAAACACAAAGAAATATGTAACACGCGGTGAGAACAGGTGTTTCGTTTTCAAGTCGAGCTGGGTTTATAATACAAGTAATAACAAATGCCATTCAATTAAAATCCGATTTTTGTAGGTGCAGTTCACTTGGCAATCGCAATTCAAATTCAATTAAATCTATTCATTATTATGATGGATAACGCTGCCAAGGTCAGCTAGCATATTGCTGGCAATGTCAAAGTTCAAACGCAGATAAAACAACCTTGATCTTCCAATGTCAGTTATCAAAGACACGCTAAGCGCAAGCAAAAGTAAACGTGTCTAAAATGAATTATTTCAGAAAATAAAACAAAAAATATGCACAAATTATTATGCCACAATTTCGGAAATTTAAATAATGAAGAGAACGAATTTCGGCAGACATAGAAGAATCGTAAAGATGCCTGAGAACTTTTTCATCATATATAGAAGACTTCAAAGTTAATCACAGAAATATTGGTTGGGTTAAAACCAGATTCAAATTAACGTCTATTTCTATTCACAAAAGTAATTAGCTGGTAAGACATGAATTTGTCTATATCTATAAAGCTATAATAGGAATGATACGTCAATAGCTTAATTATCAAAAACTCTTCAAATCTTGTGCTATTTTTTTTAATCCCTATCGTCCCTTTGACATGATTTCTCAGCCTGTTAAATGAAACCGTTCGCAGCAGTTTAACAGATATTTTAATAATAATAATTTATTTAAATAAAGCAAATTGTTTGAAGTAAACATAATTAAGTATAGCAGGTCTGGCGACCGCCTCAACAGTTGGCTCGCAATGCAGACACAACAGATATGTTATACTTGTTAGTACTGCACGTCAACGGGATGCCTCTTGGGAATGCGTCTACGGATACGTATCTGTGGATACTGACTGATGCGTGAAGCATTAAATTAAATTTGGCAACATTTCTCATTAATGAACTTAGAGGCTAACACAAAATACAATACAGAGTGAATGTTCTCTATGGTGTTCTTTCGATTTTTTTTTCTTCTTTTTTTTTTGTTTTTGATTGATTAATAACAATTGCACTAGCTCCTAAACTGCTCCAGTTCCTGTTCCTGCTCTCAATCCGCACGCAGCACGGGCGTCACTTGCACCTCATCCTGGCCGTCGTTCTTGATATCGAACTTCAGCTTGGCCAGCTCCTGCAGCTCGGCATCGGCTGGTGACGCTGGCGCCTCCTTCACCACCTTGACCGTGTCGGGATAGTTGTTCTCGCCACCGCCCAGCTCCTGCGAGAAGCTGACCACCGTCTTGGGCTCGTAGTTGACACCCAAAGCACCGCTGGGATCGGGCGTCGCTATGCTGGGCACATCGCTGGTATGTCCATTGGTGTGCGAAATGGTAATATCTTCACTATGCCCATCGCCATTCTGGGCCACTGGCGTTATGACCTCCACTTGGGCCTCGACGGCGGCAGGCACAGCTGCTGGTGCTTCGGCTTCGACTGTCACCGGAACGTCGGCCTGTGTCTCGACTACTGGCTCAGCCTCCGGCTTGCTGTCATCGTCCTCGCCGGCCACCGCTTTGTTGACTTCCTCAATGGCCTTGGCCACCTCCTCGGGTGCCACATCATCGTTGGCGTGTCCGTTGCTGACCGGCTCGTCGCTGTACCCGTTGCTGATCAGCGCACGCGTCTCTTGCTCTGGCTCAGGCTCGGACACTGTCACGGCGACGGCGACGGGCTCGGGCTCGGGCTCGGGCTTGGGCTCGGGCTTGGGCTCGGAGGCTGGTTCGCTGTGACCGTTTGTGGCCGGCTCCTCCTCAATCTTGGCCGGCAAGGGCATTTCGAGTGCCGGCACAATGGCTGGACTGGCCATCGTCTCGACGAAGGAGGTGCGATTCGGGGAGTCCGGCGATATCATGACGTGCGTGAAGTAGCCGCTGCGGCGATTCTCAAAGTCCAGCACATTCTCCTTGGCCAGACGCTCCTGAATGCGTCGCTGTCGCAGTATGAACTCCGGCACATTCTCATCCTCGCCCTGGGCCGCCGTCTCCACGGGCTCGACGGGCTTGGGACGACGCAGCACCACCTTGGCGGCCTCGTTTTGCTCATTGGCTGCGGCATTGCCGTTGGCAGTGGCATTGCCGTTGGTGGTCGCCCAGCTGGCGGCTGCATTCGAGGGCTTGAAGACGCCGTTGAACTTGGTGCCTACCACAAATTTGTTGTTGCTGTTGTTGTTGATCAAGCTACTGTTGTTGTTGCTGTTGTTGGCCGCGGTGCTGTTGGCGCTTTTATAAGCATTGTAGTTGTTGTTGGCGTTGGGCTGCGGTGACAACGGGTTGCCATTGTCTTTGGTGCTGGGCGAGCGGGCGATGGTGAAGTTGGGTTTGCCATGACTGATCAGCAGCTTGGTGGCCGGCGAGGGGCTCTTGTCGGGGAGCGGGGAGGGCAGGCCACTGCGAATTTGTATGCTGGGCTTGTTGATGGTATCAGCCATTATCTTGTCTGTGTATCTGTGTGTATGTGTGTGTCTCTCGGATCTAATAGCGCTTTTACTTTCCGTCGATCTCTGATCGTCGTCTAACGGGTCTTCGCTTCGTTCGTCGTGTTTAGCTGTAAAAGTAAAAAGATGTTGCAGCTTTAAACATTTAACATTTCAAATTCACCAAATGCTAATTTTTCGCCAAGTCATAATAATGAGCAAATTGCGGTGAAAAGCAACCAACATATAACACACATAACATAACATAATACTACTACTACAACTAGTCACTCTCTTATATCAAAATGCTTATATTCAAATTTAATTCAAACTCCGGACATTCGCCAACTAATTATTATTATTTTAATTCCCTTTATTAGCACCTTTAGAATGCTGCCAATAGCTTTCTATGCACTATACGCAATTCAGTCAAAACAGTCGCGTTTTAAAGCATTTCGCCGCGGGCCCAATTCGATTATGATGGTGATGATGATGAATTATCGCTGGTGTCCAAGTAGAAAATGTTGATTAGAAACATTCCCATTAAATTGATTTTGGTGACTCATTGGCTTTTGTTTGACAAGTGGTTTTAAACAAATATAACCAAAGATAATCAATTGTGACGTCCTAGAAGAAGTGACTTAACAATTGCTTTATAGCGAACTAATAATCTCATTTAATATTTATGAATTGGAACGCAAGCCACGCGCTAAGCTTATTTATGATTTATGTAGTTGACAAATATAGTAAGTAGGAAATAAATATAGTATATAGTAGAGTCAAAAGCACACAATTTACTTTATAACTGAGGTTTAAATCAAGACACGTAATTGAGAGCAAACAGTAATTAACTTTTGTTATCTATAAATGCCATTAAGTCGCACAATTGATTGTGACTGTGAATTTGTTCAAATGTGCTAAGGTTCATCAATTACCTTTTGTCGTTTTGACCAACTCAATTGAGCATATTATGCGTTTAAATGCATTTAATATTTAGGAGTTATGTACTTGAAGCTATTGTAAAATATTATCATAGATTATTCGTCAAAACTGCCACTAAAATAGTTGATAATGTCATGTTAATAGTAAGTACATTCATGTCTATTTTAGCATCGATCTTTTTCTATGACGAAACTGATTGTTATGTCAAATAACAATTATGATTTTTGCATCTATTTTCCGTCTATTTAAGCACATATATCCCAGAAATCATAGGAGAGATTTGCTCCACTTATACCTTCTAGTCTTCAAATCATATTATTATTGTTCACAAACTATAAACTGTGACAGCCGTTAACAGTAATACTGAGATATACATTTAAAAAATCATTGTATTATGAGTATCAGAAGCCTCCAAAAATACCAAGTATAGCGCCATATCAGAAGATATTCAAGGGCAGCACAAAATACCTCATGAACCAAAAAGAGTTTTTATTTTGTATGCGCGAAGTTGAAATATATCTTAACCCACTTTCCGGTAACCTAATCAACTTATTGTCGCTGCTGCTTCGTTTTATCACGAATATTATATAATATACCCCCATAAACTATAGGTTTATCAATCTACAATCAACTCCCAGGCTCGTGCTATCAATCACATGCCTGTCCACACACACTTCATGCCATCGCAAGCCAAACTTTGCATTGACTATTGCCTTTCGCTGGCAAATTGTCATTGCGTTCAGCTCAATTCGGTGTTTTTCGTATTTATTTGCTACAGTTTCACACGGCGTATGCGTAATTACGCAATGCTCAGGGAGCAAACACAACAATCCCCAGGGTCATATACGGTGGTCATTGTCAGCCCCCCGAAAACAAATGCCATTGATTGTTTATAGAGCTCAGGCCTGCTTAAATAACAATTAATTCGCATACAAAAGTATGTGAAAAGCGTCGGGGAAACAGCCCCCAAATAGGCACATGTTTAGCTAATTAGGCAGGCGACCAGTCGTACAATAGATCGATCGAGTGCATGTGACTGACTGACTGACTGACGGATCTACTGACTGACTGGCTGACCCACTAACTACTGGTTCGTTGGCGTCTTATCAGTGTGTCAACACACGTACACGCTGATCAGAACTGATATCGAAACCCACAAAGAATTTTCAATATCAAATTGCGTTCTCTCTCTCTCTCTCTCTCTCTCTCTCTCTCTCTCTCTCTCTCTCTCTCTCTCTCTCTCTCTCTCTCTCTCTCTCTCTCTCTCTCTCTCTCGCTCCCTTGACCAATGGCTGGAACTAATTAAATTAAGAGCTGCAATTTATAGAGAGCAGCAGTGCAGCTACCCATAAATTCACTGCACGTTCAATTACTTAGCCAAAGGTCAGAGCAGAGTTTATTTGATTTCATTTTCAGTTTTATTGTCCACTTGTAACGAAGGCTATTTACTGTTTTATGGCGTCTGGCAAAGTGTCTGGCAATTGCGATGCATCTCAAATAAAGTAAGTAAGCAAATGTGACTTCCAAAGACACGCTTAAAACACTATCGATATCAGATGTCGACCGTTCTATATTTGCACACCTAATTAAAAATATTCAATATTATACAAATGCATTTCTTTATTATTATTTGCAGTTAAAGTGTAAACTCATATTTTTATTGTTTGCTGATTGCAACTTTTGGCACAGCTGAACTACAATTGAGAGCTACACGTGCTCGTCGAATGGGCCGTTAAACTATTTGGCGGCACTTTGGCAATGTCCACTGTACTTAACAGCTTATGAAGTGACTATCAAGCTGCGACATTCATTAAAGTAACACAGTGACTTAATTATTCAATCGAACGTGCCATTACCAGTATCTACGGTTTTTTGTTTGTGTGTTACCAAAAACCCATGACAAACAATTAAACAATGTAGAGCTGACGATAAAATACAAAAATAAATTAAATTGCAAATGAACGAACTGGACAACAAATCTCAATTGTTTTGTGCTTTTGCCGATGCCGACGGCGACATCGACGACGACGACAACAACACCGAATTTATTTACAAAATTTTGTGGGGGTGTCTATGACGATGTCATGATGTTGGCTTAGTTTGGTTTGGTAACTCGCTAATTAAATACAAATATGCAGCTCAATTAGCTACAGCTGTTTACAGCAAATAATTTAAGCTGTTTAGCAACTCGTTTTTTTTTTGTTAGTTTTTCTAATTGTGCTCAAGAATAATAGCGAAAATATTGCCAGAGGGCAACCAGAAGCTGCAGTGCGAATTGACCTTGAAAATTTGTGCCATGAAATCAACAAATAGACAACAAAATAAAATATATTTTTTTCGTTATTTGCATAAGGTGAGCGAGAACCTGTCTGATTTGAAGTACAGCAGTTTGCACTTAGCATAAAAAAATGACTATAAATATATGTGAGACATATGGCGAATTTGATCTTGAATCGATTGGAAAAGAAGGCGAAAGCGCAGTCTGATTTATTTGCTTAAAATTTGGACAAATGAGCGCATTGATACAACTTTCTTATATCATATGATTAGGTTTTAAGCTTCCGCCCTTGGCAAAAATAGTGTCTAGCTCTCTAAATCTTTCGCCTTCTTTCTCTTTTGATTCGCATATCACAACAATAAATTAAAGCGTTTATTTATGGGCGGCAAGTCTCTTCTTCATTCACTTGGCAAAATTCTAAAGCGCAACAGCAAATTTGAGGTGTGAATTGTGTGTGAGTGTGACAAAAGCTCTGAAAGTGGAAACTAACAACAAACTAATAAATTAACCGAGAAGGCTGCTCGACTAATAGATGCCCAGCACAGAGAATTAAACTTAATATTTAACCGTCAAAATAGTTGTCAGAAATACTTTTCATATCAGTTTGTTTTCGCAGGTAAAGAGTGCACAACTATTATGAAAACATCGCAAACACTCCATGAAGAGTGTTTTATGAGCTAGGGTATGAATTCCCCAGCATAAAACCCCAACCCAAATACAGATACAGGTATAGAACCCGGCCCAAAACCCCGGCCATTCACACTGAAGGTTTTGGAGTTTTTTTTCTGTTTTTGGGGAGCCGAGTTTCATACGTTGTTGCGTGAGTTCGGTGCGTCTATCATTGGTAAATCAAATTGGTTACTTGGCCCCCTTTTGGCTGAGAGGAAGGTGTGTTTGCCAACTCGGTCAGACGCGCCAACAGTGTGAACTGTTGTTGTTACTGTTACTGTTGCTATATTGCCACAATATTTTTCCACACAATTGCAATGCGTTGTTATTAAAATTATGAATATATCTCATCTTGACTCAGTTAGCTGGGAATTGCCTGGGTACCCGTATATACATAAATACGTGTATATATGTATACACATATATTGTACTTCCATCAAGTGCGCTACGTGGTTGGCTGTCAGTCGTAAATATTAAAGTCGGCTCTATAAACCAGTTTTGATGCATAAATGTTAAAATTGTTGCGATTGTGGCCGACGTTAATCTTATCGTTCGATAAGAAGAACTTTTTCGCCAGCAAAGTAAAGCACACAAGAATCGTGCAGATAAGAAAGCCAGCAACCATACGCATAATCCAACAAAAGAAAGGTTCCCAACTCCCAGAATTTTCCGACTCATGTAATATTTGGCGCCATTATCTAATCTAAGGTGCACTGTGATTAACGGCAAACTTGAATTGACTTTAAAGAAAGTGAAAAGCCAACTCTTCAGCTTGCCGTTTTTGTTTTCCTTCGTTTTTGCATAAAAAGCAAAGCATAATAAAAACGAAAAGTCAAAACAAAAATAACAAACAAAAAATGAATAGTAATAATAATAACAAAAGTGGGTTCAAGGTACGCGTCAGCTGCCAACTTGGGCGCAATAGCTGTAAATACTTTTTGAACACTCGTAACATGGAGTTTTGCATGCAATCGAGCTGCAAAAAAAAGTGAAAACCATTTGGCCGCTTAAACGCAACCAGCAAAAAGTCATCCAGTGTTTGTAATGAGTTTGTGTTTTGTATTTTAGTATGTGTCGCTTTTGATAGAACGTGTAAATCGACACTTTTTGGCAAAATACAGATACGCGACAATTGGCAACACTGGCGCAATTTAACTGTAAAGAGGCAAAGACGTAGAGACACAGAGATGATTGAACGTTAAGCGGATTCATGTTTTGATTTGTCAACGCGTTGTATGCGCATTTTGTGTCAGACTTTAATCGCATAGAATGCGTTCAGTTATTATGGTTTTTACACGTTAGCAGAATTTTTGAACACGCACCTTGCTGATTTGTAGAGCTAACTGTTTGTTGTTGTTGCAGATGCTGTTGCTATTTGCTGATGTTGTTATCGTTGTTGTCGTCGTCCGCTGCGTTACCGTAAAACGCCAAAACGTAACTGAAACTAAACCTGAACCAACTTCAGCGCTGACGAGCACCTCTAAAGTCTGAAGCAGCCGTCGACGTCGACGTCGCGACTTCTCGTTATTGTTGCTGTTACTGTTGTTTCTGGTGTTGTCGGTTATCGCGCAAAGTGCTCGTGCGCATAGCAGGGGCAAAAAATACATACCTGAGCAGAGTAAAGACGCTTAATAACTAAACAAATGCCCTACAGGCGGACAGTGTGAAAGGTATACTACGATGCCATATATGCTGCTGCACTATCATCATCAAGTATGCTATATAACATGGAATAACCAACTATTTAAATAAGCATTTTCGTTTAATTGTTGCACAAATTATGCATAATTTGTTGTGAATGGCGTTTCCGACACTTTACAGTTTGCCTAGCGCCCGAAAAATAACTATCAAAAGAACTGACACAAATGGTTTGCACAAATATTTAACTAACGTGACGTTAAGTGCTATACTCTATACAATATATAATAGTACACTACACTGAGGACCCTTGTAGTGAAACGCGCAGTTTACACGTGCGCTCAGCACGTGATCAGCTGATCACGTATGGGGGCAGTTGCATAAAGCGATTTGCTATTTTTGCTTCTATTATGCAACCTGTTGACTCATTCGCAATTCCTTAAGTATTGCCATTATTATGTGCAAATATGGGTCAGAGATTATAGAGATTACTGTTCTAATTGTACTCGACGAGTGCGAATAGCTCATTAATTGTGCTGTACAAACAAACACTTGTAAACATCTGCAAAGCAAAGATAATATGTACAAGAGCATTATCAGCCAATGCTAGATCAAAAGTCGTACCGCCAAGTATTAGAACTCAATTTGTTTAGCAGCTGGCAAGAGAGAGGGAGAGAGAAAGAGAGTGTGGCACCTGATCAACATTTCAAGTTTTCTAAGTAAGGTTTAAGTAAAAAAAAAGCTTTTCGCACAGATGCTTCTGCAATTTCAGCCAGAATAAGAACATAGCCAATCCGGTCTTTGTATCTAATTCTTTTACCCAAAAGCATTTCACCATCATGTACATTTCACCGCATAAACATTCCTGACACCGAGAGAAGTTGGCGCACGCAAACACAAAATGTTAACAGGCGCTTCACCTATCGATTTGATAATTTCGCTATCACCAATTTGGCTTGTGTACTCTATTGTATTGTATTGTAGTGTATGTGTGTGTGTGAGTGTGTGTGGGTCGTTATATTCTTTGATTGTTTTAACGATACGGGCTCAACGACTATTTGCCTTTTACACGTTACTTTTCGGGCCCTAATGCGCGCCGCTGTGCTTCCGTCGTCGGACGGAATGTCAATAAAAAATAAAACAATAATTTATAGACAGATTTCGCCGGCCATGAAATATGCCCGAAAGCCGATAGAAGCAAAAGCGAGCGACGAAGAGAGAGAGGTGGTCAACTAGAAGAACGAGGAATAGAAGCCAAAGGCGTGGCCCCATTCTATGACGATAAACGGTACTCGTACATCATATGAAACACTCATGAATCGGAAAACTGGTAAGAGGTAAGCCTTCGACCCGCTTTGCTTATTCGAATCGATCCCAAGCCAGTTTTATTTTTACACTTACATACATTGCGGCTGTGTAGCAATCAAGTGGGAAATGTGTTAATAATTCCACTCACTGTGGAGAGTTCTGCAACTAATTCAATATTTGCACATTATTACAATTAGCGAGTACGCAGTACCCTTCAGTGAACTACATATATGCATTCGCCCGCTTGAATAACACTAATTGGCATACAAACACACAAAGAGAACCGGAATCTAACCGGTCGGTGGGGCGGGCATGGGCGCCACTTTCAGATGGATGTGCATTGAAGCCGGCGTTAGACTTACCGCTTACCCGTTTACCCCACACAACCTTGACAGAGAAATGTTCAATGAACGTTTAAAATGAATTTGCGTACAAAGTGCAAAAGAGGCGCACAAAGCAACAGAAAAAAAGAAAGAGAAAGAGTGACGAAATCGAGAACACCAACGAACAAGCGTTAGAAGATCACTTCTTTCGACTAATATAGTATTTATCATAACTGTAGATCGAGTTGGAAGAAAATTGAACCAATTTGCACGCAATTCTTTGAAAAATTCTGCAAATATTTATGGAAAAAAATACAACACAATAACACAAAAACATTTGATTGGCTTAATTATGCACAATAAATTATAGTTCCTCCACAAATGTACGTATTTGTCGTTTTTTTTTTTTTTTGTGTAGCTTTCTTTTCTCATATGGTAAATTGCCGGGCGATGCCAATTAAAATAGAAATTGTTGACCTACCAAATTTTTATTATAAGTATGTTATGCGTATGCTACTGGCCCGCTTACTGCATTTGCATAATAAATTAAAATATTTGAACACAAAAACGCACATACACAATTTGTCTGCGTAGTTAGTACTGTAATATAATATAACACGCGCTTAGGGTGGACAAAACTTTCGAAACTCTCGGCTTTTAAATTGATAATGCGCAAAAACGCTCTGCACAGGCGCATAACGTGTTTTGAACTGAGCGCAAAGTCAGCGACGATCGCTGATCGGTCAACAGCGCTCACATAGCGACAACAACAGAAACAAAAAAAAACTTACAACAGCAACAATAGACAGCTTTAATGAATGAAAGTGTAATTTTTTGCCACAGCTGCCTCTATTATTGTTACAATGACAATGTGTAGTTTTTCCACATAGCCCCAAGCCCACAATGACTATCCTTTACACTCCCACAAAAGACCAAAAACAAAAGCTATAAAAGCATGACTAAAATCTAAAATATGCAACTATTGGATGTTTGCATAGAAATTTTAAATTCAAGCACACAGCTCTCGTTATTTATCGATAGCAAGTAGTATCTTGCAACACTGCCGAACATATCGAAATAGTCATCAGCATCAAATTTCTGGTATATTTTGATATTTACTTATTGTCAACAAAATAATGATTTTTTTAAGAGGACAGATATTTTATAAAAATTAATAATAATAGAATTGCATGAATGCAGTATATTTTGGTATACTAATTATTGACATAAAGTTGAACATTTTGGAATTCAACTCCATCTGGCAGCTCTATCAGCTGTTTTTACCAGCCGTTGAAGAAGCAGCAGCATTTTGCACGAACTTATTTTTGCTAAATTTATAAACTGACAGCAGGATAATGGCCGGACGTGAAGTCGTGAAGCGCGCCGTGCAACAGGTGCGTCCCATATTGTCCGTGGACCGAGATGAAGCTCGTAAACGCGCGTTAAACCTCTACAAAGCATGGTATCGCCAGATTCCCTACATTGGTAAGTCACTTGGTTATGTCATCAGACCACGGTCTCCGGCCTTAAATATAAACAAATACGTCCACTTACAGTTATGGACTATGACATACCTATGAGCGTAGAGCAATGTCGTGCAAAGTTGCGCGAACAGTTCATTAAGAACCGTAATGTGACCGACATTCGAGTCATCGATATGCTAGTCATCAAGGTAAGCGCGATCGATTCGTCCAAGCATACTAAACGAAATAAACTGTAATGAATGCACATCTTGTGTTACAGGGCCAGATGGAGCTGAAAGAGTCTGTTGAGATTTGGAAGCAGAAAGGTCACATAATGCGCTACTGGAAGGAGTCGCAGGATCCTAAACCTACAGATTTCCTCTCAAAGTTCATTCAGGGCATTAACTAGAATGTCTAACAAATTTAAATAGTTTAAATATATAACGAATTGTTGGCCGCGAAAACCAAACACAATAACGATATTACAAAGTTTTTCGGGTGCGCTTCGCAAGCGCTTGGTTTTTGTAGTTGTTTATTAAGCTACTTCAAAAAATATCAATGATTTGTATATTTTACACAGACTATGAGTGGTTCTTTTTATATATATGATTTCGTTTATGATTGCTACTTTTGGTGTGCGCCTATTGAAAATTATTTAAAATCAACGGAAAACAAATAGTACAAATGGAAATCGTGGTTGAAGTTGGTAGATTGAGTGATTGATTGGTAAGTGTGTGGACAGTCTTCAAGCTCTCGTTAGCTATTCATCATGTTACTTAAATTCTAGGCAGGTAAATGGATTCATTTGGGTTGCTCTCCATGTTTTATGGTACCAACTCGAGCAGATTGTCCAGTACGCTAATGGAATTCGAAAAGAGATCGGTTGTAATGTCATCATAGTCCAGACCGAGGCTCTTCAGCTCTGTGTAGCAATCGTCGCTGAAGCCCGGTATCTCCAAGGAGTTGTTGCTCTTGTTAAATGCATCATGGCGATTGATGTAGCCAATGCGTTCGCGAAACATTTCAGCTAGCTGCTCATCGCTCAGTTCTACCGCATGCACCTTCTTGGAATGTTGGCGGATTCTGCAATTACAGCAACAGCCACCTGTATACAATTCGTATGGAGTGGGGAAAAGGGTACACTTACTTGCCGCGATCGGCAAATTCCTCCGGGCAGTACTTGCACTTGTAAGGATAATCCGAGTGCTCAAATTGATGCTGACGGAGACGCGCCCTAGTGTTTGTCTCAAAGGTACAGCTGTCACAACGCCATACCTTGGGCTTCTGATGATTGCGCTGCTCGTGCTCTCGCAGCAGTGCATAATTCTGAAATTTACTGCTACAACTGCGGCAGTTGACCACCTCCTGCTCTTGGACATGAGCACGCTCATAGTGTACACGCAATTCGGCCGCATTGATGTAATTCAGCGAGCACTTGGGGCACTGATAATGACGTTCTGAATGTCGCTTGCGGTGCACAGACAATGATTCGCTATTCTTAAAGCTCTTCATGCATATCTCACATTCGTGCAGCGTGTCCACTGCATGCTGCTGCTGCAAATGCAGCTCGTATTTGCGCATACTACTAAATTGTTGTTCACAGAAGTTGCAGTGCACGGGTTGCTTCACCTGGCAGAAGCGCTGATGCGCCTGAAGACTGGCCTTGGAGCTAAATACTTTGTCGCAAGCAATGCATATATGTTGCTGATCTGCTGCCTCACGCACAACGCAGGTGCTGCCTGACTGCGGTTGTTGCTGTGATGTGTGCACGCGTGTGTAATGTGTGCGAGCTGAGCGCTGATCCTTGAAAATGCGTCCACAGGCTGGACAATTCTGCTGCACATAGCAATACATTTCTGCAAGAAATGAAGTGCTAAAACAATGTCGTTGCATATGCAGTTTACATAATTACCAAAGTCCCCATCAATTTTGTGATGCTGGATCAGATGTTGTTGCATATCAGGGCGGCTATTTGTCTCATAACTGTTACAGGGCCTGCACTTAAAGCTTTGATCTAGAATTGGGTGGACAGACAATTAATTACAGCAACATTTAGCATAAATATACATTCACACACTTTTCGTAAGGCCAATGATGTCGTCCTCGGGCACATCAGAGTTGTGCACTCGCATATAATGGCTGCGCATCTGCTTGGCCTCCGTGTGCGTGTGCTTGCAGATGTTGCAGCTAAGCAGCGGAATGTTTGTGTTGATTTCCCTGCTTGGAGTGGACTTCTGCGACTGCATGTCTGTAGAATCGACTTTTGTGGGCACCAATTCCTCCGTAGCTAGGAATGGAAAATAAGCATTAAAAAAAGCAAATAACAAAAGTTTGATCTTACATTTCAACAATGTGGCTTTGATAGATTCTATTGTTTGCAATTCCTCGGGGGACTGACTACCATTACCATCGTCATTGAGGGTCATGAAGAGCGCACGTTGAATGAGATCGCATTCAACATCGGGCAGACCGGACATGTCGCCATTTTTGTTATTAAAATTATAGTTGTTGTTGTTCTCGCTGTTTTTGTTGTCGGCGGCATTGCTGTCATTTGTAATACTATTGTCATAGAATGTCTCACTATTCTTGGCATCGGAGCCATCGTTCTCATCCTCCTGATCCTGATCATTGCTCTCATATTTCACATCGAACAATATAACTACAGATCATACCATAATTCAATTTATTTAAATATCGAAAAATTCGCTTCAATGGCTTACCATCGTCCTCTTTTGGTGATTCGCTGCTGGGCGCGACATCAATATCCAAGCGTGGCACCTTCGCACCTCTCATATACAGCACGTTTTCCTCTATTGGCGCGGATACGCCATCGTAACTCTCAACAAATTGCTCAAACTCTTGACTGAATTGGTTCCAATGCAACAATTCATCACTGGCTTTGCGTTTAAGCTCGCCCGTCGATGACGTAGGCGTCTGTGGTGGAGTCAACTTAACATTCTGCGACTCGGCAAACAGCTTCCGATTCGAGTCGATCGCTAGCTCCACAAAATGCATGGCCACCTCCAAAGCACGGCAACAGCGTAGGCATATTTGCATGGGCCACTTATAACCGCCGGCGGAGCGAGCAGTCATTGGCAAGTTAGTGCACTGCCGCAGGCCTTGACCGTACGTACGCACATTTTGCAAATCCGGTATTTTGGCGTCCAATTTGACAGTCTGACGGCTTACCGAAAGACAGGCGCGGCATTTTGTGTTGTTCACTTTGTTCATGACGAGCAACACGTTGGATTTGGCAGCATCTGCTGCAGAGGCCATCGGTTTGATATTTCAATGCGTTTAAATGCCCGTTTAAATATTTATTAACTGATTTTTATGGGATAAAACAATTTTTACTTTGCGGCTAAAAAGTTTGCAATTTCTCTGCGACTGTGTTTGTCAGTGTGGCCGTAAGCCACAAAATTCAAAGTAGGCCATTTTTTATTAAATATACCAAAACATCACAAATAAACGGTCACTCTACTAACTGTTCTTTTCCAGTTCGTAAAATAGCTTACCGTGAATAAGCGTAATAACTACTGAAATAATTGATTAATTCCTCACAATCCATCGTTAACAAATGCCAATCAATATATATATTGGAAATATTGGAAATACCTGGCATGTAAAAAACATAAAAATTAACGATTAATAGTCTTGAAAATGTGCAAACCGCTCAATTTCAAATTTACAAATCACCTTAATGGTTTATAAATCAAACGACTTAACAATGTAACTCTTTGATTGAATATAATATATGTCCAACATTTTCTGATAGCAATAACCTTTAATGGCAAAAAATAATGTACATGCACTTTATATTTGACTGTGTGTTTAATGCTGTACTAATATTGATAACAAATATTTAACTTAAGCTAGAATTGAAATATATTGAGATTTGTGCTTAATAGATCAAAAACAATAATATAATTAGTAAGGTGAAGGCTTAATTCATGTAATCTTAAATAATGTTGAATTAATGTATGTATACTTAAAATAAAGAAAATTAATCCTATCACTTTTGCAAAGCTATAACATAATACAAAAATCCACTCGTTTCCCACTGTGTATCATAATGCGTGTGAATTCTCGAATATAAACAACTACAGAATTTAACAGATTGGCATGAGCTTTGTGTAAGCCAAGATGCTGTGTCAAAACAATATATGTACTTAAATTTGTTTAACGTTTGTACAGATGCATTCGCTTTATACTACTTATTCTACATATTATATAAAATATATATTCTCTTTCTCATGATATAAAGTTAATGCGTCAAATGACTAATCTGACGTATCTTTTTCAACATCAAGCAACCTTCCTTCGCCTACTTTCATCAAAGGAGTTGATTCATTAAGGCTATACATTTTATTGATTTCATCCTCAGTGAGATCCCATTTGTGTTCGCGCAGTGCATGTCTTTGAAAGCTGTAATAGATGCCATCAGTTAATTAACTGACATAAATGGTATAAAGGATCATTGACTTACGGTCCGAGTCGTATATAAGTACGAACGCACTTGGGACACTTGTAGGAATGTGTTCCCTTGTGAATTTTGATGTGATTCCTTAGATGGAGACTGGTTAACATATCGCGACCGCACTCGGGGCATAAATATTGTACAGGTGTATGCGAGGCCGTTTGATGTCGCTTCAAATGATGCTTGTAATTAAAAGTTTTATCGCAGCCATCGATGCCACACTTCAGAGGCATGTTTCTACGATGCTCCGAGTCCACGTGTTGATCCAGTTCCGTGTTTGATATGAACTCCTTGGGACACACCTTGCACTGAACTTTGCGCGGAGCGTGTCTTTTCATGTGATAATTTAACAGCGTCACTGTCCGATACGTTGTTTTGCAGACTTTACACTGATGTTGATAGATGTTGCGCGGCGACACAGTTCCGCTGGAATGTTGCTCCAACTCATGTTGCAACATTTTACTCAGCTCATCAAATGTCTGGTTACATTGCTTGCAAACAAAAATCGGAGTTTGGGGCAAACGTGAGCGGAGATCTTTAATTGGCGAAGGCTCTAACGCTGCAGTCAGTAGTTTATCGGTGCCATTTAGCAATTGCCGAGCGATGGGCAAAACATTGAAGTTGTCGTTGTTACTATTAAGCGGATTACCATGTGCACCACTTTCAATGAAATCCAGATCAAAATCAAATGGCGTGGGCGTTGGAAAGAGTGTTGATGTCTCTACTGCTGTTGTCGTTGCTGTGGTTGGTGTTTTCTCAATGACTGCTGTGTTTGCTGCTGATGTGAACGGGGATGTTGGTGATTGAGATGCTATTATGGAAGTTTCAGTTACAGGCGATGATTCTGCCGATGTTTTTTCATTGACTTGCGCATCATTTATGTCGGTTGTGGTTGTAATTGTTGCAAATCCTGACGTTGGCGTTGAGGTCAATGACTTTGTGTCAATATCTTCATTATCCGTTTCAATTCCTGTGTCACTGTTTATCACGATGTCTGCTGCACGTGACGATGAGCAAAGATCATTTTTCAAAGTCATCGTTAAAGAGGAGTTTCAGTTTATTATTTGTAACGTGGTGCAGATGTTGTCGTTGTTGCGGCATGTGTTGAGCATATTTGGAATTTGAGTGTGAATTCATTCTTGCTACGCTATTGATCCTCTTACCGCATTTTTCATAGCCATCACCATCAGTGTCAGCGTCAGCGTCACCAATGATGGGCTGTGCATTCTTCGGCAATGCGATTGAAGGCGTCAACATGGTTGTTGTTTCTGCCGAGCTTGTTGTCAATTGAGGCGCCTGCATCTCAATGATTGTGTCTACTAAATGACTGCGCTGTAAATGACGAGTAAGCGTGCGTTTCGCGGCAAACGAACGAATACAGCGCGGGCACTCAAAAGGCAGTTCTGTTCAAAATAAGTATTAATTAATACAACAAACAACAAAATTGACATGCATTTTTTACTTACTGCGTATAATGAACACTTCGTTAGCATGCGCAGAGACTGCAGATATATTTAGAGCCCAATAATGATTTTCGAAATGTGATTATAGTATTAACATATATTAAATATACTTACCGCCATCATTGATGCCGTGATGAGCATTCAGATGCTTTCGCATCTCACCCTCCAGCTCGCATTCAAAAGGACACTTGGCACACATCAGTATGGGAGCTGAAGAGCAAAGAAAATAATAAATACTTAAAGCATATTTAGAACCATTCGCAGAGCTTACGCTTGTCCACGCCGACGTTCAGCTTCTCGATCGCCGTGCGCTCTACGGCAACCTTGTCACCCTTTGCCTGAACCATGTCCCGTGTAGGCATGCGTTTGTGGACAGTTTTGTAATGCCGTATCAGCAGACGCTTCATGTTGTAAAGGTTCGTGCAGAGCTCACATCGATAAGGCGCCAGTCCTAAGAGCAGAGAACAGAATTGATAAAGCAAAAGAGCACTGAAAGACTGCTAGGCACTAAACTTACCGCGATGCACGAACATATGATTTTCGAACTTGTATTGGCTGGTAAACTTTTTGTTACAATAGATGCAATATGGTTTCTGAAGATGCTTCGATTGCTCGTCATCAAAGTCATCGACATCATCATCATCGCTAGTGAGTAACAAATTTTGATCAGCAGCGGCATCATTGTTCTCATTCTCATCTTCATTTTCGGGGTCATCCTCGTCCTCATCTTCGCCTACTTCAACGTCCTCTTCGAAGTCATCAAACAGGTTCTCAGTATCGAAATCCAAGCTCATATTATTGTTATCAATAACAATATCATCGCCATCAACGACTGGCATATCGTCGGCAGGTATTGTGCATATGGCTGCGACATCGGTGTTATCGATAAAATCTTGCATGTCTCCGAATATGGAATTGTTTGGATTTGCTGTGCCACCAGCAGGAGCCAAAACACTAACACCAGGCACAATGCCACTTGATTCTTCCTTCTTCGGTGTTGTTCTCATTGATTTCGTCAACGATTGATCGGGAAATATTGCAAATGCTCCAGAAACATCGACCGTATGTTCTGCTGATGTCGTTGTGGTGGTCGATTCAGTCGTTGGAGCTGCACCAGCAGCATAGAATAACGAAGTGGCATCCACAACCACATTTATATCACCAGCGGGCGTTACCACAGCTGTGGTTGTTGCTTGTGCTGGATGTAGTTGCTGCCCCGTTGTTGTACTCGTTGTGGTTGCGGTTGTTTCAGCTGGTATTTTCAGCTGCTGACGTAATGTGTGTAGATGGATCTGTCAAGAAGCGAAGCAGCTTGTAAATGAAACTCGATAAGGGCAAATTAATAGCATTGTCACACACATGTAATACCCATCGGAAGATTAGACGGACTGCTGCCCTTATCCTTGGTGTCGCAAGTCCAGCTGGGGCGTAGTTGCACATCGCTTGGTTGTATCATATGCTTATCACTATAGTGTGATCGCAGATGGGCGCTGCTGGGGGTCTCAAATAAACACATGTCGCAGGAGTAGATGCGACTTCTGTCCGTCGATAACGATTGCAAGGATTTCTCAACGTGAGTTTTGCTCTCGCCAATTGATGACTTATGCTCCTCCGTATAATGCTGGATAAGATCGAAGCTCCGTAGTGAGTGGTAGGAGCACTGATCACAATAGAACTTGGGCAGATCTAAATACAACAATATAACAATTTTTTTTATCAGCCTTTCTGTATTGCGGCCAATAATAACTTACGACTATGTGTTAATTGATGAGATTTAAGGCGTGCCATTGTCGGGAACATTTTGGGACAGAGATTACACTTGTGTTTCATGACGCTAATCGATCCTGGACCTGGCCTGAGTTTTGGTTTCACTGTCAAAAAGCGAACAAAACATCAATTATCATGGTGAAAAGCTTCAAGATTATCTGCACCGGACGTACCTGTGATTTGAGGCAGGGAATCTCCACCTACCATAGGATTCATGTCAATATCCATTGCACTGCAGTTTACATCTGGCTTTGAATCGCTCAGTAAGTTTTGTAAGCTTATGTTTGGAGTAGGGTTGGCAACAGGCGGCTTGCTATCATCAATATATTCGAAGACAACACCACCATCATTGACTTGCTGCAAGGATCCATCGGGCATGACAAGAAACTCGGCACCTACGCTCATATTGGAACTGTCGCCCGGAGCTATCGTCGGATCGGCCAGCAAGACCGCGGACGAATCCGACTGATCAACACCCAAGGAGTTGGCCAATTGCAGTTCAATATCACGTAGTTGATCCGCGTCTAGTTGAGGCTGCGAAAAGTCTTCAGGCTTAAGCACAGTGGGTATCAGCAGCTCCATGTCCTCCAGCGTGCACACCTTAAATTGGTCATCGTCCCTTGTTTTGGCTTCCGTGGAAGGCGTCGGATTTGTAGAGGACGAAGTCGCATTCAAGGACTTTCTTAATTTCAACTGATGTTCAATTTCAGCTGCCGTCAAACCATGCTCTTTTCTATAATGCTCGGGCAGTTGTCTCTCCTTAAGTGTTACAAATTTACACAATTTGCATGCGTGCCGCGTTTCCTCTGTGTGAAATGATAAGATGCGATTAATATATGCAGTCATGTTATTATGATAATTCATAACTTATACCTGTGTGCATGCGGATATGCTGCTTAAGTTCCATACGATTATAGATAATGGCACCACATAATTTGCATTCGTGGCGCACAGAAAAAGCCTTTGAGGTCTTCGCATTATCTGCGTTTGGGTTAGCGACGCCGCGATTTAACTGAAAGCATAGAAATTATTGTGTTAAATGCACTTCGTACTTCTTATAGACATCCACAAACCTCGAGGGGTTGTTGACCATTGAACCGCGTTGTCGCTTTCATCTTGCCAGGGCACAACTTGCGACAGAGAATTTCATGTGCCTTGTAGGCATTTTGTATGAAAAAGTAGGCAATTTGCAAGCTCTTGCTGCAATCGACGCAAATGTATTGCGGCAGCTCCGGCCGATTCTCGGTACGTATACAGAATAATAGCAAACGTATTAGAGGTATTTTTGTGCTCTCATTATTGTCGTCTACACCAATCTCAGTTAAAGAGTCCAGCTTGAAGAATTCCGCCTCAGACTTTAGACAACAGCGACACGCAAATTTGTAATTCACTTCCATGTCATCCGTTCTTAATCGCTTGTTCGCCATCTTCGCATGTTCAATATGTTGTTATGTACGACAAAGGCAAATCTACTGCTCTTCTGATAATAATAAACAAATCAACTTTTCGTCGCGAACCAACGCGATACTGATTCAATAGCTACGCTAGACTCGTAGCCATTAGAGGTGGAGAAACATCGATGGAACTATCGATGCATCGATAAGTCCAATCGTTTTTTCAAGCATCGATTTTTTATGAGCATGTACATTTTACACATATTTTAATGATTCGTAATTTTTTATTGAATATATTATTCTTTTATAGAAGTTTAGACCTTTTTGCATCAAAATATACCAAAATACGCAAGACTTTTTATTTCACATTATGTGGTATATTACCAAATTTACACGACGCCTGTAAAAAGGCGCGTAATTTATCCGCGCATTTCGCAGAACCAAATTGTTAACTCAATTCGAAGCTTTCCACCCGATGATTCAACTTCTGTCGATACCCAATTCTCAGAAAATTGTCAAATTTTATATTGATTAATGAACTAGTTGAACAAGAATGTCTATAAAACAAAGATGGTAAAAATAACTGTATAAAGCAATTCTGGTATTTTTAGAATTTATACAAAAAAGTATTACAAGCTTCCCAAAGCCATTGGTGAATATCTTCTATAAATGTCCATCTCTAATAACAATAAACACAACACGATGTGTAACTGTGGGTTATTCATGTATTTTAATTATTAGATTCCTCATCAATGTGTAACTTTGCGATATGGCATTTCAATAGATAATTTTCACGGAATTTCTTTGGACAATATGGGCACTTAATTGTGGGAGCTGAATGCGTGCGACGATGTACAGCCAGTGATGAACTAGACTTAGTTGAGACACCGCACAGCTCGCAAGTGTAATTTCGCTCTCCACTGTGCGATGCAAAGTGTCTTTTTAGATCCCATTTGTTGGAAGTACAGTAGTTGCACATGTTACAGCTCCATCGGCTGTATTTCATGTGAAATCTATTATAATGCGTGCGTAGTTTACTAGCGAAAAGGAATCCTTTCTTGCACACGTCACAGACATATGGATGACTTGCATAGTGTTTACGATGTTTGTGTCGTCTCAGTTGATCCTCATTGATGAAGCGCCGCTGACATTCTTCGCAATGGACAATGGTTATTTCTTCGACGGGCACGAATTCCAGCAGCTTTTCGAAGTAATCCGGGTGACGGGTGCGGAAGCCAATAGTGGTCATGTTCAGCGCATACTGTTTCCTAAACCAATTGAGAAGTGCGCAAGCACTAAGACTAATGACCTGCGGCGATAGCGCAACATTAAACCGCTTTTCCAATGACCTCGCTATTTCTTTGGCGCTTTTAGTTCGCTCCGTTTTAAAAT
Organism: Drosophila siamana; assembly: GCA_035047445.1. Taxonomy (NCBI): domain Eukaryota; kingdom Metazoa; phylum Arthropoda; class Insecta; order Diptera; family Drosophilidae; genus Drosophila; species Drosophila siamana. The sequence goes on from JAWNPP010000081.1 coordinate 930,038, forward strand.
CCATGTTTCTGAACTGCTCGCGCCAAAGATGTTCATGCTGGCACAACAGATCAATGAAGTAATGCATGAGCTTGGGATGTGTTTGCTGCAGACTGTAGAAGGGCTGATTGGGCTTGTGGGCTATCGTGCTCTGGAAAATATATGCCTTAGTATTCGCTCTAAGGTAAATATGTATTTACTCCGTTAACATTTACTTGAAGAACGAAGCTGTCATCCAGTTCATCTTCAGATAGATGTAAGTCCTCGACCTGTTCTTCTGTATCTATTTTCATATCAGCCTCCTCAGCTTCAGATACCTCGTAATTCCTCTGATTTTGTAGCTCGAGTTCAACCTCTGCCTGTATCTCTTCATCCTGCTCTATGTGACGGCTTGTAAAACAAGTTTTAAGAACGGAATGACATGCAGCAAGATGCCTCGCAAGTTGTGACCACTCTGTCAATCCGCCTGTGTTACAAAGACAGCATTTGATGACGATTGAGAATCCATCTCCTTCTCGAAATTTTAAATAAACTTGAGCGGCGTGTATATAATCCTTGCTTACATTCATTGCACTTGAAAGAAACTAGTGCTGCCAACTTGAGTTAAACTACCATCAAGCTGACGTTCACACACTGTGGTATTATTTAGTGTCAAATACATTGCGGCCGGTCTAGTCTTGTGTACACCATCGAACTTGAAGATTTCAACGATTTATCCTGTTCACCTGTGTCTGTTAAATTACAACGAGTTGTTTGAATGGCCAACAGTTATGATATTCCTAGCTGGGCAGGCAAACCGCCCACTGGGCTCCACTTGGACGTGCTGAAGGATGATAAACTGGTGCAGAAGCTAATGGTAGACGATAAGCGCTGCTATTTGTTTGGTCGCAACAGCCAAATGAACGATTTCTGTATTGACCACGCTTCCTGTTCACGAGTGCACGCCGCATTTGTTTATCACAAGCACCTAAATATTGCTTACCTAGTTGACCTGGGTTCCAGTAAGACTTTCCTCATTCTCTACCCGTAAATAGTGTTGATATATACATACCCTTGCAGCACACGGCACCTTTATTGGCACGCTGCGTCTGGAGGCTCACAAGCCGACACAGCTGCAAATCAATAGCACATTTCACTTTGGCGCATCCACTCGCAACTACATACTGCGGGAACGCCCCTCGGCCGGTGGTCAGCATGCTAACATCATGGAGGATCTGCCGCTGAGTGAAACCAGTGACGGTGCCTTGCTTGGGCTGCCGGAGAGCCAAACAGAATTAGATGTGAGTGAACAAGTGTGGTAAAGAGCTGGCGCTATCAATGTTAAAGTTATGCTTCTTTTTTATAGAACCTGACAGAGTACAACACGGCACACAATCGTCGAATCTCGATGCTTGGCATTGCTGATGACAATAATCTACGCAAGCAAAATGCACTGAAGCAGGGACGGAAGCGTCGCAACGTCACTTTCAACGATGAGGAAATTATCATCAATCCGGAAGACGTCGATCCCAATGTGGGACGCTTCCGCAATCTGGTGCAGACAACCGTAGTGCCAGCCAAACGATCCCGCTACGAGCCCAACCACATGGGACTACACACGGGCAGCGGCAGTGGAAGTAGCTCTCACGCAGCGAGTATACTTTCGGCCAGTCATCAAATGTTCCAGCAGAGCATAGTGGAAATGAAGCAGCAACAGCTGCAGCATCAGCCTGCAACATCGCATACCGTTCCTCACTCGCCGCTCTATCAAGGTTTGCCTGCTAGCAACACTGAAGTGGGCAACCAACTAAAGAACAGCGAATTTGAGCCCATTTCACCACTTGGTATCAACTCCAAGTTGGGTCTAATGATGCCCAATCCGGCACCCGACGTAACACCAATATACGAGGAACCGCTTGCGCCAAGTTCTTCCATAGCACAAAAATTGGACATGGCCAATGCAAACGGTATGTACCAATCTATACAATTTACTGACGGAATTCAACTTTTAAACAATATTGTACTTGCAGTCCGTCGGTTTGTGGATGAAGTGCATGATACGAGCGGTGAAAGTGACTCGATGTGTCCCCAAAAGAAGAAATACGCCAAAGAAGCATGGCCAGGTCGCAAGCCGATGCTTGGACAGCTATAAAACCCGTCAATGAAATCCTCTGGCTTTTATTTCAACACGCTGATGAAGATTAGCTGATCAGCAGGGAGATTAAACCATGGCCAAAGAGAATGCCGTTTTGCTTCCAAGTCGTTCTGTTGGAATCTCCCATATCCGCCGTTTACAAATTGAGCAAATTGTATTCAATAATTCTCGTTCGAGTTTCCCAGCAATACAAATTTACACAAAAATTCCACTGATTATGCTTACATTTTACAACTGTGCGGATAGCGAGGAAACGGTATAACATCGCGTATATTCTTCACGCCCGTTATCAACTGCAGATATCGCTCGAAACCCATTCCAAAACCTCCCGTTGGTAGTCCGCCGTATTTGCGCAGCTCCACGTACCATGCCAGGCTCTTGGGCAGCTGTGGATGCCTGCTGAGCTGGTCAGCATCGTGCTCGCGCAAACTGCCGCCGCAAAGTTCGCCTACTGAAGGCATCAGCAGGTCCAGAGCATGCACACGATCCGGATTGCTGCGAGAGATCCTCATGTAAAACGGCTTCTGCTTGGTCGGCCAGTCTATAACAAACACTGGTGTACCGCAGTGCGCGACCAGATATAGTTCATGTTCCTTGCTGAAACCCTCATCTGGGGTAACAGCACTTTTAAAGCTTTGCTTGTTGTCCACAAGTAGCGCAAGCGCCTCATCGTATGACAACGTTTTCCAGGGAACTTGTAGCCACGCCAGATCCGAGCTGGCATTGGCGCTGTGCTGGCAGAATTGCAGATCGGCAGTGTTTGTGGTGAGCAGACGATTGGTAATCTCCTTAATCATGCGTTCTATGAATGCAGCCAGCTGTTCCAGCCGGTCCATGTGCACAAGCTCCGCTTCAAACATATAAAACTCGGCTAAATGCAACGGCGACTTGGAGTTCTCGGCGCGAAAGGCAGGTGCCAATGTATAAGTATCGCCTAGACCATAGGACATGGCTTCTAAATGGAGCTGACCCGAAACGCTCAGGAAAACTTTCTGGTCAAAATAGCTCTGCTCCGCGAGAACATTAGGTCTCGCCATTTGCTTCAAGAGCTGCTCCGACTCCGGCTGTACACGAAAAACCTCCAAAAAAAACTGTTGTTAGTATTGCATTGTTAAAGAAATTGGATTCATGCAGCATTATACTTCTCCGGCGCCCTCGCAATCATTTGTGGTCAGCAGGGGAGTATTGATCTGCACAAAATTGTGTTCGTCCATGTAATCGTGGATGACTTTCTGTGCTCTGTGTCTAACACGCATTTGGGCAGCAATGTAGTCGATGCGAGAACGCAGATGCAGATGCTCGCGCACGTATTCGGGAAGATGCTTCTGCTTTGGTGAAAAGGGATATCCATCACGAAGATGTCCATCCGCTGGAATAGCACAAAACAATGTTATGAGTAACACCTCTTACACTATCGAATTGCAGATGTTTACTAAGAGACTTCACTTCATCAGCGTGCAGCTCAAAGTGGCCGTTGGGCGCCACCTGGACACAACCAACAGCGCTGACAGCACACCCCGAAGTCAGTTGTTGAGTGTCCGGATTACGCGGCACGACAAGCTGGAATTTTTCACTCGTTGAGCCGTCGTTAATGTCCAGGAATATGTTGTTCTTCAGCCGCCTTACGTTTTTGATCCATCCCTGTGGAGCAAGAATTGTGATACCAATGTGTGATTGTGAATTGTGAATTGAACATGCTGCTTACCTTCACGTGTAAGGTATCCCCTGGATTGCTAGCACTGCTGATTTGCGCAATACGTTGAACTGTGCTATGGAATCTTTTAAGTAACAACATTTTTTCCTTTTCATATAGACAAATAGCCGGCAAAACAGCTGATTAAGTTAGCCATGAGCGAACATGATTGCATAAAAGCCAAGTACGCTGCTCCCTTGAGAACCCCGATTAATAATTTAAATAAAATGTTTCTTGCTTTATAAATTAGTAAGTTTTATAACTATAAACATTTTTAATTCATTAATTCAAAACTCAGAAGTCGATTAACGTATATGCGGCGGTAACTATCAAACATGACAATCGATAACATTTTCAATGCATATTCTTATCGTGCAATATTTTGAATTTTTCAGCGTTGTGTTGTACCCATTCGTTGGCATTCTTGAGTAGACTGGGGTTACTCACAAACTCTTGTTGATCATCCTGCTTGGCAACTTTATCCTTGCCGCCTCTGCGCACAAATCCTTCTTCGCCGCCGTTAAGAATGCCCACAGCTGCCATTTGATGCATATTAACTGATTTATTTTCGCGGAAGTTTTTAATGCTCAAATGCTCGAGCAATCTTTGGATGCCCTCTGCGTCCGGCGTGCAATTCAAGAAGTCTCCAACTCGATTCACAGTCGTCGGCAAGTCGATTAGCATGTCCTCATAGTTCAGAAACAGCACATTCGACAGATGGCTAATTTCCTTTGCCTCCTTGACATGACTGTAGTAAGGCAGCCAGGGATCTGAAGTAATTCATATTCATGGTTGTCAGAAGGTACATTATATAGAGCTACATACTTAATCCCTGCTCGAAATATCGCCAGTAACGTTCGAAGTCGCCAGTGTAGCCCTGAGTGCGAAACAATCGATTCAAATGGTAATAGGAGACGGCTACATCCTTGGGATTTCGCGCCACATAAATGATCTGAAGTCAGTTAAATATATTAGAAATTTCAGAGCATTAAAATTTGTTCGTGTCATGCCTTGCATTTTTTATCCAAAACACTAGGCGGCATCAAGGAAAATGGAAAATGCGTCTTGATGAAGCGGCGTTGATTTCGTGGCAGTTCAGCCAGAGTCTCGTAACCTGGTCGAGAAATGTGCTCAATAAACTCTACAGCAGCATCACTGTCCTTATTCTCCGTCAGCAGCTCAGCTTTAACAGCATCATGCACAAACAAAGGAAATCTGAGCGCAAAATTGAATATATAATAAGATTTGTCCAGCAATTTCCAATCACACTCACTCAAAGAAGGGAAAACGTTCGGTTAGCGGACGTTTTTGAGCCTGTTCAAAGTCCAAACCATTGGCGAGCAGCCAAACGAGCTCCTGTGTCCAGGTGGTACCCGAACGTGGTACAGTGGTGATCCAAATGTCATTGGGTCGTGCCTCAAAGTTATAGTATTGCTCCGCCTGCACTTTGTACTTGTGGGGAAAGAAGTAGCCCTCTGGTCCGACTTGTACAAATCCCGTGCGCTCACCTGTTTATTTTTGTTAGAATACTGTGTGTGGATGTTTTGGGATTTTTGTACAAACCTTTGAAGTACTCCAAGAGCTCCGCATTGGTAACGGGATCCACGTCGCGTATGCGATGTGGAAACTTGACCTGTAACTTATCCATTTGCACTCCACAAGTTGCTAGCATCAACTAAACTGGTTGCCGCTTGCCAATATGGTCGGGAAAGCGTTTCTTTTACAGACAATACATATTTGACTGTTGCACTTTCGGCTAGAGAAAGTGACTTGACTCTGACTCGAATTCGGCCTTAAGTAAGTGCTGGCCCAAGCGGAAAATAGTTACTGTCAATGTACTTGCTTAGCCAAGAGAAACATTTGCACGTTGCGACTGAAAACATACCCATTACTTCGATTGATTGTAAGTAAATTAAATGAAAAAGATTATTTTATTGTTTTATAATTAGGATTCTATTTACTTTAGTTGCGCGATGACCTAATTCCGAAAATCAATTTATGGCTGATCTAAAACATGTTTTTGGCTGTTTCTATGATCTGGTAAAACTCATTTTAAGTATGATCTTTAAATGTATAAAATTAAAGTGTATGTTGATTCTATGCTCGTGAACAGCTGAGAATTAAGTCAAGAGGTTAACTGAATTTATATCTAAAATTCCTAGCACAGCTCTCTATACATTATCATTAGTTCGTGTTCTTGATTGAAGAAATGTTTATTATAGTATATTTATTTGCAAAATTTTGTTAACTGATTGCTTTTAATTTAGAGAATTACTGTGGCATATACATTTGTACGATACTTCCAATTTGTAGGATCGCAAATACCACATTAGCTGTTGTCATGTTTACCTCTAAGGTAAATCTCTTTTGTGATGTTCCAAATTCCAAAGTCTAATCGAGCATACCCATCCAATTAGGAGCTTAGAGCACTTAATTGTGTCAAGTTACGAGTAATAATAAACATTATGTACATAGCAAACATGATCAAGACACGCTATGAGCGTTTAAGCTATGTTAATTTTATTTGGAATTTCACAATCGAAAGTAAATGTTGTAGTTAGTAATGAATAGATTGCTGAGCGTCTCTCAGCTGCCTAACAGGCGGGCATAACGCAGCGACGTTGCTTCACTAGACGCTTGGGACAGGCTTGACCACCGCGTTGGGGCTCGCTGATGACAAAGCGATAACCCTCGGAGTATCCGACGCCACAGCTGACACTGCATGGCGTCCAGTTCGACCATTCGGATATGACGCATCCCTTCGGCAGGTTGCCGTCCTGGTCGTGACCCTCGATCTTGCTGCAGGTCAGCAGACAATCGTTCTCGGTGAGGAAATTGTTGCGATTGCCGCGACAGCCACCATAGGTGAAGGCCTCACAACGTTTGGACTCGGAATTGTAGGCATAGCGCTGGTAATTACCACGGCAGGGTCCTACTTCGGGCTGCTGCACGCAGATCTCCTTGGCCATCTCCATGTTGATAGTACAGTCCAGGACATGCTGGCATTCCCTCTGCTGATGCAGCTCCATGCGCTTCGTGCATTTCTCCTTCTCCGGACCGTCCTCCAACACCAGCAGGCGCTTACGAATTGCACTGCCGCGTCCACAGGAACCAGAGCAGGGACTCCAATCGCTCCATTGTGTGGTGGGGCAGTCGGGATCAGGCAGTTCCACCTGCTCGAATGTGCAATCCGGCCGCATACACTTGTTCTTCTCCACAATGGTAATGTGAGGACAACGCTTACGACCCAGCGGATTCACAAATGTGCGTGTACGCATCGTGATTCCAATGCCACATGTGGCAGAGCACTCCGACCACACGCTCCACGGTGTTGTTTTGCACAAGCCAGCTCCTTCGCCATTGTCGCTGACCAGCGTCTGCGAATTCGCAAGATTCTCGCCTTCATCATCATCGCGTTCTTGAGCTGCCGCACCATTAGGGCACTCGGGTAAACTTGCCACACACATTTCCTTCGATACCAGTTGACGTGTACATTTGCTCTGCTCAGCCTGGCCAGCATTCAAGTAGTGACGACTGCGCATGCGGATGCCCTTGCCGCAAGTGACGGAGCACGGGCTCCAGGCGCCGAAGTCGCTCACCCGGCATTCGGCTGTAAAGAGATGACACAATCAATATAGATCGAGGTAAGCTAAGGATTGAAGGGTATTATTGTTATGTGCCAGCCGATAATTCATTGATAATAGAAACCATCTCACATCAATAGCTGAGTTAATTAACCCAATGTGTTTTTCTCACTATTCAATTTGATCACTCACCTCTTGTATCCTGCTCCTCGGCATCATCAGAAACTTCCAATTGGAGCGCTTGCAGGAAGTCATCGTCGCAGTTGCGGGAAATAATCTTTTCCCGGCGCAGATATAGCTTCGCTAAGGGAGTCATCTTCTGAGTCTGCGGGTTATAAAATGGTGCACGTGGATCTTCAGGGTACATTGTGGTGATCTTATACATGCGCTCCCTAGGCTGCGTCTCTGCGTTCGGCGACTAGAAATAAGCGATAAGTTAAATAGAAATGGTTGAGAAGTTTGGAATGCAACTTTCGCTTACCATGTAGGTGATGCCACTGTCGGTACCCGCATCCCAGGGATACAAATCAAAGTCGAGAGACTCCTTCCAGCTGCAGTCCGAGGTACACAAGTCCACGCCGCTGATGCCAACCACCCAATCAGGAGAAGGTCCAAACATGGAGGTGAGGGAAACCTTCGGATGCTTGCGATCGACACGGAACTTGGACGAGGTGTTCTGGTTGACATTAGGATACCACAGGCCTGCGGCCTTAATCAACGTGCGTAGCTTTGGACCCTGGGCGCGCAGCTCAGTCTCCAAAGCTGTTGGCGATCCCCACTCAGCCAATGAGCGGAAGCCATCGGTCGCTATGTGATGTTCGCCCCAGAAGGAAAAGTTTGCCTCATGGGAGGCGCCAATCACATCGGAGAAATGTGTCAACCAGATGGCAAAGGGATAGTCCTTGGGGTGTGTCTCGTTCGACCAGATGCCTTCGAAAACAAACTAAGATTCCCATTAACTCGAATTCTATCTATGAATTAAGCAAACTTACGCTGTATTTGGCCTCGTCACAGGCGCAGCATTCCTTTTGTGTATCTGCAGCATTTGACTTGTGCTCACATATCACCTGGGTCAGCTGACCGTCATCAGAGAACCAGGCTCGTGGTCCTTCGTACACCATAGCGGAGAGCGAGACGCATCCTGAGCCAGCTTCAGGGGCGACCCACATGACCTGCACCTCAGTCTTGGGCAGATTATCTGCCTCGGACACGGTGTTCACGCATCGATCATTGAATTTCGTAAGAGAATCGCTGAAGAGCTGGAAGCGGCCAACACGACGTGGAGTGGCTGCTTGGGGCCGTCTGGAGCCCGTATGTGCCTCAGCCGCGATGGTAAAGTGAGTAAAGTGCTGTATTTTCGTATGCGTGCGAGAGCCGAGCAGCAATACTAGAAAATTTAAAACATTTAATTGCTGGTGGATATTATTCAAATAAACGTTTCGTTTTGTACTCGATACTTTTGGCAGATGTTTTTGGGAATTTTCCGCAATCTCTATGGAAGAGGTTGGTAACTCGGGGTTTTGGTATTTTTGTATATGCGATCGACGTATCGACTAAAAACATCTCAAATAAAACAACTTAAATAAGTTATTTTTTAAAAAACTTACTCGTCAAAGTCTAATACAATAGGTAATCAATTCCAATATTTAAAATAACTGGCTGCAAAACTATCGAAGTGTGCCATACAAAAATCGAAAAAATTTTAAAACATCGATAAATCGATAAAGTTTTTGATCTTTAATTTCACTTAGTCGTCCTCAGTCTCCGGCTTGTTTACATCAAATGTGATTTGAAAATTAAAAGAATCGGCAAAATGAGTTTGTTTACAAAACTTTTTCCACAAAGTTGTTTGAATTTCGAAAAATGTGGCGATGTGGTGGTATCACCCAAAGACAACGTTATAGGACTGTATTGTAATTATTGCTGCGACATATTCTCCACTCTGATTGAATTTGTGCATCATTTGCAATGGGCGCACAACAATGTTTTTCGATTTACGCGGGAGCACAACCTGTTCACTGTGGATGAGCGTAGGTCCTTCGTAGGCCACTTGGGTGAGAGGCAATCACAAGCGGAGCCTTGTAGAGATGCACAGAACGTGGGAATCGGACAACATCCTGGTAAATTTCAAGACGAAGAATTAAAGCAACAGCCTGCGTGTAACAAAGGTAAACTCTCAGACTACAGAATGGTCAACGCAGCGAAGGAGCTTCAAGATCATAAAAGAGTTGCTCCGGAATCTGTTGAAGAATATGGGTGTGAAAAAAAGATCAAACCATTGACAGACCGCGCCACAGGCAAAATTTGGGAATCTTCGTTAACTAAGTATAATGCAAATGCGGCAGTGCCACATAACAATATTATGGATAACCATAATGTTAAAGATTTAAAGGCTGTATACTCTATTCCAGTAGGGATTCAAGGAGAGAATAATGTTGAATCATTTCGTCTTCAAAAAGAAAACACTTTTGATAAAAAAGAAGAACATTTTCAGAATTTACATATCAAACTGGATAAAGATACTACTGGAATGCCAACAAAAGAAAATTATGGCAACCGTAAAAATACCCCTGTAAATAATCTGGAGACTCCCGTAGTTCGTAATAAACCAATATTAAGCAAATTTTTAGACATGCAAAGCGTAAAGGAAATTAACAAAGTTAATTCATCGGAGATTCAAAGAAAGTTCGAAAATGATATCGAATTACTAGGGACCAATAACTCTCAAAATGCACATTGCGAAAGTAACTCCAAAATTGTGCATAAAAGTTCATCTTCTATAGTTATAAGCAAAGTTGAGTACTTGCCATGCATTGATTTAAATTTTCTCAAGACTTCCATAAGCACTACTACTCTAAGTTCAACATTGGAAACGGAAATGCAAAAACCTCTTCGAAGATCTTCACTTTCAGACATTTCCGGTCCGGCAATTGTAAACCGAATACAAATAAGGAGACCTTCATATTCAGGAACAACAATACAAACCCAGAACTCGAAACTAAAACAGGACTCTGAAGACACAGAAATTATATCATTGCGCAAACATTTATTTTATAAATCAGCTTCGTCGATAGAGGAAAATAAAATTAAGTTGGAAAGTCCAAAGCATGAGCCATCTGATAGCACTGTTGATTTTGCACAGGTAAGTATAATAAAATTTCTCAATAGAGTAGAATTTTATCAACAATAATATTTCAGACAAATGTAAATAATTCACTGCCGAATGTAGATGATCGGAAGCAGCAGTCAAAATCACTGAAGCCGAAATTACGTTCTGATTCTATTCTTCTGCAATTTGTGGGCGTAAGTTTCAAGTTTTTTTTTATTAAACTTCGATGAAAACTTGACGAACTCTCAAATATTTGTAGTTACCTATTATTAAGGATCTAAATTACGAGGACCGTAAGCCAGTAGAATTTTGTGAGGTTTTGCGTGCAAAGGCAACAAAATTCAGTACAATACTTAAGGAAAATGAAATTATCTGGAGCTTAAAGAAATGTACACAAACACAACCCAATCAAAAGATTGCAAGTGAATTGAAAGTGCTCACGGAACAAGTAAATAAAACCCTTAAAGCTAATCTAAGTGTATGTGAAATGAAACGCATTCTGAACTTGATTAGCACCTGGTACACGCAGCAAAATACTCAAAAATTATTCAGAAAGGCTGATCTTCCTATCACAATCGAAACGTATTTACTTTTGTTTGGGTTTCTGCCCAAGCTCAATAGATGTGTCTACTACTGTGAATGGTGTGATGAGTGCAGCACCAACAAATCGCGCTACAAAAAGCATCTGCTGAGCCATCAACCCAATGTGAACAAGGATTATTAAAATACGAACATCTTAGAACACATTTTGAAACCGTGGACCACTTGACGAAAAGCCTTCTAGAAACCATAATACAAATTCAATTTGTACATTACTACATTTCATTATTACTCCAGCTATATACGAATAAATTATGATTAAATATATGTATGTATGTACATAAACTATAAATGATTATTATGTGCTCAACTGCTGACTGTCCATTGTTATCTGTGGGGTCATTTGGCCCCATGACCCCAGTGCTGATTATGAAACCTTTTAAACACAAGCGAGCCGGACCAGGCCAGGCCATGCGGCCACCTTTACTTACAATTGTATGCCTTGCCGGGCACATAGCCATTGGGACCATCAGCCACAATTAATTTGTATCCATTATCGCCGCGTGTTCGTCGACCGTGGGGCAAATGTGTGGGCGCCCGAGAGCAACCAGAAACTGGACTAATTGTGCCGGCCACAACACAGGCAAATACAATGAGGCTGGCAAGCAGCGACAGTGAATGCCACATCTTAATCTTAATCTATATTTGTTATTCTTCTCGAGCACAACACGAAATAATAATAACGCAACGCGACCGCTTCAGACAATGCACACAAACCGACTGAATCCCATTTCTGAGCTGCTTCTTCGAGTTATCATCAAAATGAGCCGACAACAGATTACTGACACATACTCGGCTCTCACAATGGATGTACATGGATTAGCATATGTACTTTGCTCCTTGCGATTAAACAGCTGCCTAGGAATCCGAATGGATAAGCCATGTTTAATCGTATTTTGTCTAATGGAGCTTCACAAACCCTGATAAGAGGGCGCATGTGTCGTTTAAATATAGTCCACGACTCTCGGCAGGAGACTGAATCTCGAAGTTTATGTTTTATGCATTCGTATTGAATTTATTGTACGCAATTCTTTATTTTGTTTTGATGATTCGCATTTGTCTCTATACATAAACATATATTATTGTACATATCCATATGCACGTATATAGTATAAATGTTGTCATATAATATATGTGTATATAAATAATAGTATTACATGTACATTTGATTTTCGGTAACAATCTTTATATCATTTCAAAATGCAGCATAATAATAAGTATAATAGTTTATAAATTTGTAGGTTGGTGTTGCAATCGTTATACTCGTACTGTCATACTGTTATACTACACACGTTCATTTGGGGTAATCGCGTCTATGCGTAATGTTCTATTCCAGAATCTTAGCGAATAATAATATGTTGGCGTTTGGTCAAGGATAACCGATCTAGATGCAGTTGAAATCAAATTATCAAATTTGAGATTTGTTAAGGTGCAGCCAGATAATGTTTGCTACCTGAGATACACGCGTTCTCTTAAGATCACATAAGATAACTAAGATAATTACGAATTAAAGAGACTTGATAGATAATACTTTAAAGCATAATTATAGCAAATCACAAGTGCAGCACCTATCTAATACTAAAACGTCAATATAGGTGTCTCTCGATGATCCAACAAATCTGCAAAAGAAACATAAAGATTCAAATAATAAAAGTAGTTTAATAACTATAGATTGGCAACTCACCCTTGGCAATGCTCCACCAGGGCAGTGTTACATAAGTGAGGAATGCATTCAGTGGCGTCGATTGTTGGCGACGGTTCTCCTTCCAAAAGTGAAAGGATTGAGTGAACCCCCGACTGGTCCACAGTGGATTGTAGGCACCATCGTCGAGTTCTGCAAGCAAAAGGACAAAGTCAAATCATCAATTCAGGACTAACTAAGCTGCCGAACGTTATATGCATGCAAAAATACTGAAGTATTGTTGAGCAATAATTGAGAACTGAGTACAAAGTAAGGCAATGACCTTTGAGCGCCTTCTTGGGCAGATCGCACCAATAGTATATGTTGGTGCCGTCCGGCGTTCGACGCTTTGGCACCAGATGCAGCACCTTGTTGTAGTAGGACTGCTTCGCAGTGCGTGGCAATGTGGCACTGCTAGCTGCCGGCTGATTGCCATTTGCCACGTCAGCTTCGCCATTCAGCAGCGGCGATGCCACAATACCACTTGTGGCACCTGTCTCCTCCTCCTGCGATTGCTCCTCGTTATTATCGTTAGTTGCGTGGTCAGCTGACGCCGTTTGCGTCAACGTCAAGTCCAGCTGCAATGGATGGCTCTCTGATTTAACAGGTACACGTATACACTTCTCGAAGCGATGCATCGACACCGTCACTGGCCCCACCGTGGGCGGCGACGGGGATCCCGACTGCTCCACGACGGGCAGCTCTTCGCGTCCGCGCACGCTTATCATCAGCTTGCTGTCGCTTTCACTGAGTATGGCCATTTTGGCGGAGCTCGCGCTCTCGCCCGACTCCGCGGCCTCGCCGTTCAATGAGGTGGCATCATCGGCCAGCTCGTATTCCTCTGCCTTGGCTGCAGCATCGCTTCCAGATGGAGTAGCTGCTGCAGTTGCAGTCGTAGTGGCAGTCGCTGTCTTGGCGTTGTTATTGTTGTTGTTGTTATTGCTGCTACCGCTGTTACTTTTTGCCTTGGGCAGCACCTTTGACTTGTCCTTGCCTCTCTCCTTGTCCTTGTCTTGTCTTGTCTCCTTGTCCTTGTCCTTGTCTTTGTCTTTCTCCTTGTCTTTGTCCTTCTCCTTCTCCTTCTCACTGGCTTTGGCGTTGCGCAACCTCTTGGGCGACATCTTGGCCAGCAAAGTGCTGGCTCCATTGGCTTTCTGGTTCGAAGACTTCTTATCATTCTCTTTATCCTTTTCCTTGTCCTTGCTCTTGTCGAGCTCTTTCGCCTTGGCAACTCGCACTCGCGCCGGTACTGGCGCCTTCTTGGCACTTCCGGGGATTGGCACACTTATCCGACGATCGGCGGCGCTGAGCGAGACGCTGCGTGTGATGTTGTTACCCTTGCGCTTATTATCGCTGGAGCTGAGCCGCAGACTGCTACGCTTGCTGACCACCAGTTCGCTCTCCACACATAGAATGCTGGGCGGCTTGGGTTTGAGCTTCGTCTGACGCTTGTCGGGCATTTTGCTGAGGCAGGCTGGAGTCTCATTGGATGCATCGTCGCAGCTGGGACAGTAGACTTCCGACATGACCGGCGTGTCGATGGCACGGGCCCCCGATGTCCACCGTTTCTTGCACTTCTTGCCACCGAAACAATTGCAGCCCGTGCTGCTGCCGTTGTTGCTGTTGCTGTTGCCGGACACGGTGACTTCGACGGCAACGCTGAGCGGCGGAGGAGTGACGGCTGGAGCAGCAGTGACTACGTCGTTGAGCTCGTCAACTGATTCTGGAACTGGGTCAGACTGAGTGGTGGCATCTGGTGCCTTGTCGGGTTCACCACCACAAGCTTGAGCTAGCTTGAGCGTTTCACAATTCGGATTTGGGTGCAGTTTAGTCGCGGAGGCCGAGAAAGCAGGACGTTGCTGATCTACAAGTAGATATAGATCGGTTTTTTGTTTGCGTTTAAAAGCATATACAACGACACATAAAACATCCGACATACAATCGGTGTCCAAGCACAACTTATAATATAATTGTTTCGCCAAATAAGCAAAGGGAAATCATAAATAACCAGGAGATGACAGGAGGCGGGCAGCGGGAGACTCTAAACGGGAGGACACTATTTATTGAGTTTGGTGTTAATTAATTATTGGGATGCGGAGTGTGAGGCATAGTTAGTGCTATATAGACATTGGATAGGCCTAGCTGGACAAATGAGTAACCATTAACCAGTAACCAGTACCGAATGAATGATCTAGTATCTAATCCATTCCCACTAACTAGTCCCGTTTGTATTGATTGATTTTAAAGTCAAGCATTAGTAATATTGTACTCTAAAGTAACTCCTACGTTTTCCACGTTCATTTCCTGTTTATCGTTCTTCTATTCCTTGAAACTGAGTGAATAGTAACCAACAATTTGAAACTTAAAAGCAAACATAAATTGCAAATAATTAATTTTGTTTCACTGTAGTTTAGTTGTCCTGCTTTCTCGGCAATATATCATGTATTGATTACAATATACAATATACACATACATTTTCGGCAATCCTTTTTGGTAATATAACAATTATACACATTTGTTTTTGGTTAGTGTGAAATTTGAAAATTGTTAATTTAAGGAAAAATCGTAGGAACCACAACATGTTTACGTTTACAAGGAAAGAATTGATCACAGCAAGCAGAATAAGCGCAAAATAAATTAAGCTTAAAGTTGTATACAACATATTACGTATGATATTACAGCAAATCCGTATTATTTAAATGAGTTAAAAAGTGCATGCAAACCAACGAACACAACAACAAACACTACTTAAACAAATCTCAAATTATGCTCACCGTCACGCAAGTCGCCGGCTTCAATTTCGGACACTTCGCTTGCAAGCGAGTCGAGTCCTTCATTCTCGGAGCGTGCTTTGGCGCCGACACTGGTGCTTGTGCCGCTGGTGACCATGTCCTGGTTGGTGTTCTTGGTGCGCCAGCCGTAGCGCGAAAAATTGTTTAGATTGGCGCTGGGATCGCTGAGACGTCGCTGATGGCGATAGGTGCAATAGTCATCGTTCTCCTCCTCCCACTCGTCCCACATGTCCGTGGCGCAGAAGCCTGGCTCACTGGTTGGCGTCTCGACGCCCGATCCCTTGGGCTTTGTTACCGCCATCTCGGCATGTCCCTTGCCCTGGGGACCCTTCATGCGCACGAATTCACAGCGCGTTTGTACTCCTGCGCCGCTGCTGAACAAGCCGAAGGACATGCGCTGCGCCACCTTGGAGCTAAGACTGGATTGCTATACACACAATTAGATGATCAACCAATGAAGCAATGGGGATTAATGATTCACTTACTCTGGCATCGTAGACTTTCTTCAGCGCGTCGTATCGTATTGATCCCAGGAAGATGACACCCTGCACTGCGCCGTCCTTATCATTGGCAACCAGCTCGACGCACACCATCTCGCCATCGCGCACCAGAATGTCGCTGAACACCTCGTCGAAGTTGTCGACCATGAAACAAATGTGTGGATACGTTATCTCTTCGCCCTCGCCCTTGGTATCCATCTTCCGACGACTGGGACTGGCATAGACACGTTGCGAGTGTCGACGCAGCACCTGCAGCTCTTTGGGCGACGTCCTGGTGCAAATGGCCAGGGTCAATGTGTAGTCAAACTGATGTATAACCATATTCAGGTAGACAGTCTCCTCCCAATCCACATCTGGATCACCAATGGGCAGTTTGCGCGAGTCCTTGCGAAATACTTCAACTTCAGTCTGCAAACAATTAGACACTCTTTGATAGACTGCATCTGTCAGAGTTGGTCACATGCTTACCTCATATTTTGGCATGTGGCGCGAGGAGCTCTTTACATGCTTTTTGCGCACAAAGAAGAGCAAATCATCCGAGTCGATGCTGTGCACTGGCTCCGTTTGAAATAGAAAGTGTCGCACGAAGAGATCCGTCCAGTATGTTGTACCCTGTAGTACCACAAATCCGCCGTCTGCAAACGGAAATACATTAGTTGATTTTGTTAGCTGACTTCGTTTAAGCATATTCAATTAAAGATATTAAAATTGAATAAGCCAATAGTCTATTAAATATTGTATGCATAATATATATCCTCAGTAAGTTGCATAGATATTCAAATTTTAATTGTAATAGCTTTATATGAAAGCGCTGGCTAACACATATGCATTATAGACACATATGTATATGCAACTACGTTTAGAGTATTAAAATTATAAAATTAACTTAATGTTTTTGCTAAGTCTACAAATGTATAAACTGTTCAACTTTGAACCTTTTATTCTACGTGAAGATTAAGTTTATTATCTTAATGTTGACATCGTTTTCCAAAAATTGATAATTTTATAACAATCGTTTAGTCACAATCGGTCAAATCGAGGAAGAAGCAGCGTTAATATACTACGTTATTTTATAACCTATTGTTTACGACAGCTATGGGTAAGTATTGATGTACATATGTAACCTCATATGATTTTTGAAATCTATATTACTTTATTTCACAGCCTAACTCTATGTTGACTAATGAAAATGTTCTCTTTTCTTTGAACTTTTATCTAGAGACATTCTTCTTCTAGTACATTGCGAGCTAATAAGCTTTAAAAAACAATGTAGTAAGATTATAGAATAAATGAATGTTTAGTCGATATAATCGACTTCTGTCTTGCTTCTTAAATGGTATCAGGTCAAATTCCGCCCCCTCGACAAAGTTTAACACAGATTTAAGAGAACCTTTGAATGGCATTGTAAACAAAAGCAAAAATTCGGTTTGTGGATCTCATACATGCTTGTGAATGTACATTATATATATATATATATATATATATATATATGCATACACACAAAACTAATGCACGTCCAAAGTAGAGCAAAATCTGAGCCCACACTCACACATTAACATTGGACAAGGGTAGAAGGAGTTGCTGTTAGAGAGCACTTGATAAATCGATAATGTGCAAATGTAGACAAATTTAGCGAAAACATAAAACGTATGACAAAGAATTATGGAATTGAATTATAATCACCATCTTTGAGCAGCTGTCGCATCTCCTTGGTGCGCTGAAAGTTGATGTCCTCGAGCAGCTGCTGGAGCGGAGTCTGTGGCTTGAGCAGAGCTCCCGCTGCGCTCGCCAACGCCATAGCGATGACGTCGTTGGGGGATTTTTCGGTTTCGCAAGCTCTAAATTATTTCACAAGCTTGCAATATCTCTGAGGCTTTGTGCTGTTGCCAATAAATTGCATGTTGATGTGTTAAGTTCACTTTTTAATAGTTTATAGAAAACGAGTATTGAGCAATTAAAGCGAGTAGCAGCAACCAAAACGGATCAAACAGCAGACAGCGACTAAAACACTCTCCAACTTCGTATGCGTGTAACAATGGTATCCACCTTTGTTTGGCCACCCTCATTTCATTTTGGAACTTAGGGTTGTTTTTGTCTCACAGCTGGTTACTCTTGCATATCATCTCCAGCTATATCAATAGTATTCGCTTATTTTGGTCAGCCAGCTGTTCTGTTTACATTTACGCCAACGAATTGCTAATCGTGACCAACTCTGCCTTCTCCTTTGCGCGAATATCTCAACCATGGCATGATATTGCACACTGAGCTTTTCTTTAATTTGCGCATTTTATTTAACCATATTCAATAAAGGTTAAGAAGTATCGAAGTGACTGTCGATGCATCGATTGTTTTCATATCGATTTTTTCTGGCAACAGTTTTGTTTTTTATTTAATTAATTATTCGGTAGGATGAATTAACAGTTACCGATCTCCCTGTAGTATGTTTTATTTAAAAAAAAAATTTTTATTTTTTTTAATTGGTCAACATTGATGTTTTTCCACTACTATATTTAAGCTTTTTAAACATGTGAACCTATCGGTTGCCTCCACTCACAAGTTCCGATAACGCAAGCTCAAGGCAAAATAATCTGTTATTAGATATTCAAACGTGGCGCCTACAAAAAGCATTTAAATTAACAATCTTGAATATATTTTCATTAAAACGATAAGATTAATTGACAACATCATCATTTGCTTGCTGAAGTGCTTTCATATCATTCTGAAGTTCCTTCAATTCCCTTAACATATTGCGAGCCAATTGGCCCTCCGGTGTTGAAATCGGTTCATAGAGCAGCATTCGAAGTGCTTCTCGCGTCATTACTTCGGTCTGCTGAAGCTCAATCTAAAAAAATAATTGAGGGAAATTTTGAAATAACTAATTGAATTTACTTTACCAGTAAATCCGAAGCATTGAGGTCATGCTCGCTGTACAACTTTCGGCCCAATTCTGCTTGCGTATTGGCCAACTCGTACAAGGCAATCGCCTTCAAGCGATTGAGGCCCGGCGCCACAACCTTTAGCACTAGCAATATTTCTTGGCACAATCGAATTTTTCGTTCGTAAACTTTGCGATTAGGACGATGTGCCATGTTCTGCAGAATCTGTCGTAATATCGAGGCAATATGCTGCTTAAGATCCAACATGATATAATGATTGCCATGCAAGAGACGTCCCAGCTTCACTAGCAGCAGTTCCAGTCGATAGATATCATCGCGAGCATGAAACACCTCCTCCTTGGCACGCTCCAGGACATTGGCAACAAACTCGGCTTTCAGCGTATGCTCGGCATTAAGCAGACACTGCCAAGCACCCGTCTCCGGTTGGCGAACGATGTAACCGCCAGAGCAGCTGCTGCACACAAAGCTGCTCAGGTGCGTGCCCAGCTCCGTGGGATCCAGACAGCGCGCACATTGGCAATCAAAGCATTTGCCCGTCTTCAGAATATGCTGACGTTCCTCAGTGCCCACCAGAATATTGGTGTAACAATTGTAGAGAATCTCGCCAGCAACAATCGCCCGACTGGCGTAGACTTTAATCTGCCGCTGCTCGTCAATGGCCGTGACCAGATTGGGCATACAGCTGTGCGCAAACAGCGCCGCTCGCATATAGATGCCCCTCATGGCACCGCCAGTTTCTGGAGCGCGTATCTCGTACGCATTGATGTCCGCAATGCCCAGCAGACGCTGCAGCAACTCAGCATCGATGGCAGCGCCGTTGTGCAGCTGGAGCAGCAAGCCAGTTGCCTGCAGTGGCGCTATTACCTGCTCCTGGTAGTGTCGCCAGATGTCCGTCTCATGTCTGAGGGCCAGCTGTGACTCCATCTGCAGCAGTTCCTCGTACTGAGCCTGCGTCTCGGTGTGCTCCCTCAGAAGCAAATACTTCAAAGCACCCGACACCTCCGTGTGTGCCTGCAGCTGCTCCACTTGCTGCTCGAGGAGCTGAAGCCTCGCCAGACGCTCGCAGTCCCTGGGCTCGTGAGACGCACATTCGCCACACAGCGGCAACAGTCGACACTGGCTAGCGACTCCCCAGGCGAAGCAAAAGATTTTATATAATGCTCAGCGGACGTTGGATGACACACGGGAGACGCACTTACCCGCAGAACGAAGTCGTCAACTTATGGCAGTTGCTGCAACGTCGATCCGCATTGTTGGCCAGCAGCAGAGTCGGCTGCTCCAACAGCAACGTTTCGCCAGCGCCAATATTGCGAGAGGCAACCACAAATCTGAGCAGAATTGAGAAAGGGAGTAGCTACTTGACTGCCACGGAGTTTTGAACCCACCTGCCCAGCGTCTCGTTGTGTTTCACTTGACATTTGTTCAGGAAATCCTCGGTGACCGCGGCCATTCTATCTGCAAGTTGCACCAACTAGTTGCCTATCAATTCCCTGGCTAGAAATTACATGCACCGTCGCCAATTAACAATCGCAAACTGACTGCGCACCCGGCAAGTGTCGCGTCTGGTGGCCGACATTGTTGCACGGGTATTTATATTTAAAGGCAATTCTTTATTTATTTCAAATGTATCGGATCGATACCCATTCCACCCCGTTGAGCGCTGGCAACGTGTTGGCTGTTGAACCTTCTGCGCTGGCCACGATCAGGGCCAGCGCAATAGAAACTATGGCTAAATTAATTATTTTCAGGTTGTTATTTTTGGTGCTCATAGTTTGCCGTATTTCATCAGATCCGACTCAATGCGCTCCAGTTCCATGACAATGCGTTCGCCCAGAAATCCCTCGGCCGAATTCTCCGGCTCGAACTGCAGCAATTCCAAGGCCTCCTTGGCCACAGCTCGTGCACGCGTCAACAGCGCCTGACATTGAAAGTCATACACATAATCCAATATACGAATGCTACACACTTCACTTACCGCATACTCCTTCTTGGTGACGTCGGCCTCGGCGAACTGCAGCTCGGTCAGCTCCACAAAGGCCACCAGGTACTCGAAAAGCGCGATCGCATACAGCTTGGAAATGCCGGGCACCACAGCGCGACAAACCGGCAGCAGATCAGCGCACAGTTCGACGCGTCGCTGCAGCAATTGCTTGCAAGGCTCATGCAAGGAATTCATCAAGGTCGCCGCGCGCAAAATACTCGCAATGTTCTGCTTGATGTCCAGCAGCAGAAAGTGATTGGGATGAAACAGTTGCTTGTGCTGTGCCAGCAGCGACTCGTAGGCATCCAGTTCGCCCTTGGCCTCCACCAGCGCGCTGCCCACATCAGTCAGCAACTCGTGCACATCGACGGCAGGCATGACGGCGCCACAAGTGGCATTCATGCAGCGCCAATCGCCGCTGGCAGCGAACTCGCAGACAGCGTAACCATCGGCGCAATCCCTGCACTTCATGCTGCTCATGTGCGTGTTCAGCTCGGTGGGATCCAAGCAACGCGAGCAGGCGCAGTCCATGTGCCTGGTGAGGCGCAGCTGATGCTGACGCTGACTGGTGCCCATCAGCGGATTCGTGTACGATGTGTACACAACGGTGCCGCTCTCCAGCGGCACGGCGGCATACAGCTTCATGTTGAACTGCTCATCGAGAGCCACCACGGTGTTGGGCACACAATGATGCGGCAGACTGGCGCCACAGACATACACGCCCTTCAGGGTGTCGCCGTCGCGGGCCGTCACCTCGAAGGCGTGCCTGTCGATGCGTATGCAGTGGGCATGCAGGATGTCCGACGTTAGCTGCTGCTCGGCTAAGGCCTCCGGCAGGCCGCTGGCCATCAGGGGACGCACTACCTGCTCCTCGTGCTCTTGCCACATGCCGTCCTTGTCACGATAGTCGTCCAACTTGATGGGTCGACTCACCAGCGCTTGGCACTGCTCTCGCTTCGCTGGATCCTCGAGCAGCAGCAGCAGCTTGAGCAGCGCACAAATGCTGTAGTTCTTGACCAGCAGATCCTTGCCGATGCAACTGCCAGCGCCGCTGGCAAAGAAGTCGCACTCAAACTCGTCGTGTTCACTGCAGTCCATGCACAGCGGATACACTTGACACTTGCGGCAGATGATGTACGACTCCTGCATGCACTGGGCGCACTTCAGCTGCCCGCACTCCCAGTGCGGCGCCACCAGCAACGGCTGCTCGTCCAGCAAGGTCTCGCCGGGTTCGATCCGTTCGCTGACCACCAAGTGCCTGGAATGTGAGGCACAAGTTGTATTAGCAATGTCAAGCGACTAGTCGCCGCCATTCCTGTCCAGCACCTGCCCAGCTGCTCGTTGGTCACATCGCGCAACTTTTCGCTGTAATCTTGCATCGTACTTGATTACGTGGTGTGATCTGCTCTGTCTGGTAGCCAACAAATACTTTTGATTTCTTTGTTTATTCAATTCCTTTTCTTTTTATTGGCTTTCACGGCAATGCGCGCGTGTTGCGGTCACCTAAACCGAGCGCTCCCAGTGACTGCCAGCGGCACATTATGGTTGGAGTCGCCAATTATAAATACCTCAGAGATGAGATCCGTGTCTCTCTCTCTCTCTCTCTCTCTGTCTGTGCTGGGGCACCATAGAATTTCCCTCGGTCGATCGCCTGGTCGCTTCGTTGTGTACTAAGTACTTTGGCTAATTGCGTGCGTAACGCAACATTTTGTTGCCCGCTTATTTTTAGTTAGTTGCGCGCCGGCCCCCTTAGCAGTAGCAGCAGCTGTCGGTCGGTCATTCGTTTTCATTTTTGTGGGGTTCGTAGTTTCCTAATTTTATAGTACTTGCGCGTATTCAATAGGAATTTGCTTTCGCTGATTGGCGGATAAGGTCCTTTTCAAAAAGGACCTGCAATTACCGGAAATCATCAAGCAACTGTAATTTTATAACCTTCAAAGCATTAGACTCTATAATAGTCTAATTTACAACATATCCCCAAGATTTTCAAGATTTATTTTACTTTGCCTACATTCACAACATAAAACTCCATCCTGAAAGCGTTAAAGAAACGAGCTTTGTTCTTGCATTTGATTTTGTATGCGTTAAAGTTTTATTTAAAATATTCCTTTGCCATTTCTTTTCCATTTCTTGTTTTCCACACCTGTGGCTGTGTTTGTATGTGTATGTGTGTGTTTGTGTGGGTGTGTCTACTAATCATAATTAAACTTATGTTGCTTTTAAATTATTATTATCGCTTTTGCTCCGTACCGACTGTCAATACTCCAAACTACAAAAAAACTTAGCTCCGTTAAGTGTACGAGTGTGTGTTGATTTTAATTGCTGGTGTTGTAATGTGTGTGTCGTTTTTGTATTGGCTAATTCGGGCCAAAGAACATACAGATACACTTTGTAAATGGTAATAATAATAATTGTAATAATAATGATAATGATTATCAGAGTGCCTAATGCACTCGAGATGTTCTCATAAAAGTTATACATGTACATATAGGTAATCCATATACATACACATATGTTTGTGTGTGTTTAAGGTATATATATATTCTTAATTTGATTCCTTTCTTTTTCTTTTTCGGTTTGTTTGTTTTTTTTTTTTTTTTTTTTTTTTTTGTTTAACACTACAGTGCGCGGGAACACAACACGTATGCAGCCCTCGCATGTAAACTGTATGCATGTGTGTGTTCGATCGCGGCTTTTATATGTAAATATAGGTATGTATTGTATGTGTGAGTGTGTGTATATATATTCATAAGTAGTAAAAAATGTATTTGTATATTGGGGTTTTATGCTTATTTGCTCCGTTTGCCATGTGCACTTACACATCTATTGGCTTTTTGTACTCTACGTGCCTTCTTCGACTCCACCGGCTCGACGTTGCTGGTAGCCGGATCGGTTGCTCCGCCGGCCCCTGGTAATGTGGCGCCGGCATTTGATTGAAGCTGCTGCTCCGTTGACATTCCACTACCACTGCCGCTGCCATTAATCACTGCCAGCTTCATGGACACTGGACTGACAATTACTCCGCTACGCTGATGCTGCTGTTGCAGTTGCTGCTGATTGCCATAAAAGAGCTTCGTTGGATACCCACAGTTGGTGCTGCCGCCGTTGGCCGCCTGTTGTTCCTGCTGTTGAGAAGCCTTCGAGCTCAGGTTCGAGGAGTTAGGCGGTGACGGATTGGACGCAATTGCTTTGGACGTTACAGCGGCAACGCTGTCATTGTCATACACCGTCGCATGCTTACGCTTTAGATTCTTGGCGGCCAAATTAACGGCCAGCAGCTTGGCTGTGGTGGATTCGTCCGGCGAGGCGAATGGCTTATCAACAGTCACCGTTACTGTGGTGACAGCATCATTGTCAACTGCAGAGCCATTGGCATCTGCATCTACTTCAACATCCGCATCAGCATCGATCTCATCGTTGATGATGATTATGTTCTCGGGATCTACGCCCTGATTCACCAGTGCCTGTAAATCCTCTGGCGGCAGCACTTGCGGTAGCTTCTGATTGCACGAGCTGCACACTGGCGGAATGGCGGGGCTCTTGGAGCGCCAGAATTGCAGCTCGGTTTTGCACTTGTTGAGTTCCTATGGAAAGAAAAATACAAAACATAGGGCTTTAATACTCAACTGATATTTTCACTATAAAGGATAAAACACTTTCAAGAAAACACTGTATTTGGAAACTAAATATGGTTGAATGGTCTACAACTGTTATCAATAGTTTAGATAAAATTTGTGTATTCGTTTAAAAATAGATAGAGAACCATGCTCACCTGTATGTGTGAATTTAATTTCTTCATTCTAAACAATTGAATAATTTGTATGCAATTTTTTTATTTTGTAATTTTTTTTTACGTGATTGTTGGGCCATGAAAATATGATGCAAAAAAAATTGGTTCCAAATGCTTTGTGACCGTTAAATAAATTGGTTAGATTGATTCTAAAATCTTGTCGAACTAGTTGTCTGAAAGGGTTTCACACTACACATGCAAAGTGTATTGAATACATGGATAGTGGATAACTTGCTGTACCTGCAACAATGTGGAAAACTTGCGAGCCATTTCCTCATTCTTTTTGTCATTCTCGTCTAGCCGATTTGCATATTCGAGCGTCTGCTTTTGGTGCTCAGCCAGCAGATTCTGTTGTTCGGCCAGCTGTTTGGCCTGCTCTCCGGCCTTGCGTTTGCAAGTACGCAGTTCAGTGCGTAGCACTGACAGCTGATTGTTGTACATCTTCATGCCCTGTTTGATCTTGCGTATGCCCTTACGCAAGACCATATGATTCTGAGGTGGTGAGTTATTCGAATTGTCCGAGAGATCCGAGCTGATGGCCAGAGTAGCTATCGATGAAAATAAGCGATGATTATCACCATAAGTCGACAACAATAATATGCAAACAACTTACGCCGCTTTGTGGTGATGGGCAATTGAAAGAAGTCCTTGTACGCCAGCCCAGGCAGTGTGGGTTCAATGCGGTCCTTAAAATACTCCATGGCCATGGTGGAGAGATCAAATAGTTCGTCGGTGACGCGATATGGACGCTGCAATCGCGGCGTAATACTTATATAATTCAAAATAGACTGGACCTCATCGAGTATCTGTGTGAGATAAATAATTACGTTCAGACGATAACCAAGTTGAGCAGCTAAACAATTGTTTACTTACGGCACCCGGAAAGAAACAACAATGACCACGCTCAATGTGCTTCCCCATGGACATTTGGAGCAGTGACAGGCGCATGTAGCATGTCTCGATAATGTCGCACTCACAGGCTAGCGGATGATTGCGACGTGCCGACTCCCGACGTGGCATGCTCGCCTTGATTGATTGGAATCGGTTGAATGTCGTCTTGATTTGCCTAGAGAAGGCGGCATTCAGCATGTTCATGCAAATGTCGTTCATCCGATTGGATACCTACAAGCAAGCACATGTGGTTTAGTTCATATGTTAAGTTCGAAAGTACAAAACAAAAAACAAAACCAACAAAAATGGCAGCATCAGGGCCCGCATCTCTAACATTCGGAGGCCATCTCTAACATGCTTGCATGTGAATGTATCAGATTACGCGGCTACCTACTTTGCGATACCCAACAAATCCCAGGACCAGTCACAAACACAGGCAAAAATGCAGTCACGGACACCAAATAAAGTGTACAACAAAAAGGAACACACCAGGCCTGTGATGTGTGCGTGACACGACATACTTAAAAATCAGCGATACCTGTGACATAATGTAATTAACATTTGTTGTAGCATTTGACTGATACAAAACGTACAAAAAGTACTCGCAAATATTACTTGAATATGTGGAGGAAATTTGTGTTTATGTACGCAAAGAATTCACGATTTGTTCGTGTCACGCGCTCAACTCTATCACAGCGTCAACTTTTGAATGGTAAAAATAATAAATATAACAGCAGCAATAGCAACAACAACAGCAACAATTGCAGGCAGGTAGTTGAGTTGAATAACTGGCAGCACTTCCCCTCAACCTCGCGCCCCTTTTGAGTCACAACGCCACGACCCACGCGCATTCTACTTACATTTTGCAAATTGCTTTTTATTGATTAAATAATGAAGCAACCACTGCCGCCGGGCCCCCGCCAAGTATTTTTTGGGTTTTAACACTCACCGATCGCAGACTGCTAATCTTCTTGTAATCCAAGTAGCCAAGTGTTTTATGGATCAGTTCCGTGGGCAAATCGAGGAAATTCAAAACAGGTGCTGCAATCGCCGTCGTCGAACAGGAGCCAGCAACCTGCTGCTGCTGTTGATGTTGGTGGTGTTGATATTGTGTGGTGCGACGCACCACTGAGGCTCGAGTGGACGTTGGCGTCTCCTCAAAGCCGGCGCCAGCACCACACATTTGGCGCGTTGAAACCATACTGATGCAGGTGGAGGAGCAACAGCAATAGCACTCAAAATGCCAATCGTTTGATACGCTTGCACAGCAGCTTAAAGTTGTTGATGACGGGCGCTATGTTGTCCTTTGACGGGACGAATACTGCGAATGGAATTACACTTTGTTGATAAAATCGTAATAGTGAATTTTAACATTAGTGTCGACTATCGTAATGATTGACAATCAAACGATGAATAAAGCAGAAATCAGTCAAAAAAATGTACGCATCCAGCTAGCATTAACCAGTAAGTAACTCGTTTGAACGAGTTCAACACTGCTTCTACTCTGCTATGTGTACAGTGGACGACGAGAAGAAATTCGTAGTAATTTGCTACGCACTTCAGTTGAAACGATTTTCATACCCGTTTTATTCAATGGAATTATTGTGTGGTCATTGTTTGTGGTATGCTAATTAATGTGCTTGAGCGTTTAGTGCACAGCACAACACTTGTTAGTTCTATTCGAAACGTTTTCATTGACTTTTTACACAATTTCAACAAGCACAATTAAAAGTACATTCACGCCAAAAAAAAATGGTCGAAGACGTAGGAATCTGACCAGCGTGACCACAGCTTCAATTTGCAAATATACTTTCCTACATCGGAAGCAATTTCTTAACAGCTTGGTCACACTATGGCAGTGGAGCAGTTGCGCCTGTGTAAAAAGGCGGACTTTTTGAACAGGCATTTACAAAATATTTTACATTGAATCCTCGCCTTCTAAATGAACTCTATACATTAAAATATTATTATTTCCCAATTAAATCAAAAATTGAATTTTTATAGCGGCGTAGTTGAATGATTAAGCCAAATATTTATCAACACTTTGACATGGACACACTGAGACAGATGCCTGACATCGATTTCCATATATCGAGCTAGCTCGATAAGCCAATGTTGCCGGATAGACATTGGCGGTAAATTCAAAACAATGGCAACGCTGTTGTTTTTAAGAGAAAAATATATTTTAATCAGCAGAGTTAAATTGCAAAAATAATGCTGTTCTTAGAAACCCAGTTTTAAATAATGCAACATAGTTAATATTTAATTAAATAATGAGACTATTGAAAATATGGTGTTTTTTTAGTTCTTTCTGTCGTATGAAAAAAATAAGTGGTATTTTCTGAAACTGAATAGTATATATTTAAGGCCGGATGGTTTTTTAATAGTTACTGCCGTGGTCACACTGCAGTTGGTTCTGTTGTTAGGTCAATCTCACCCAACATGCAGGCTGAAAAAATAGTAAACGTGCTCAATTTAAATAATTGAATACTTTTTGTACATAAATTATAACAAAATTAAATGGTAATAATAGCGATACTTGCACGCAATAAGTAATGTCACATTCCAAGCATAAGCCGAGTGAAAGCGCAAGAACAAAACACTTGAAAGTTTCGTGTGAGTGTGGTGCGTATGTGTTTCTGTGAGCGAGCGTCGTCTATGTATAAGTGAGTGAGTGTTGACAAAAATACAACAAAATCGCAGAAAATCAAAACAGGAAGTGTGTGCAAACACTTTTTCCAAGTGCACAAGTCATAAAATTTGTTTGTAATATTATATGTGCAGAGTAATAGAAATTTCTTAGCTAAAAGCATATTTATGTTTCATAGTCACAAGTCACAAGAAGCGCCAGCATAAAATTAAGCCACAGCAGCAGCAGCAACAAAAACTTTAGTGCGATTGCTCTCCCTTTCGTCCATTTGATTGTGGGGGCGTCTCTGAGTAGCTTTTAGTGTCGTATTGTGTCGCTGTTTTCAATCGCCGCTGTTCGATGGACGACGCTTTTAAATATTATTGAATATCACGTCATTTTGGCCACGCTTGTGTGATGCGCGCACGCTTCAGCCACTCTTCTCTCTCTTTGGCCTCCCTCACTCTCACTCTCTCTGTCTGTTATTGTTGTTGCCATTGCTGCATATTTAATAAGAAAAACACTCACAACCATGTAACTAATGCTCGTTGCTGCTCTTTATTTTTGCAGTGAAATCGAAATCGAAGACTTGCATTTAAATGATTGTATGTGTGTGTGTGTACAAGTATGTAAGTGAGTGAATGTGCGATTGCGACTGTGTTAGTGTGTGTGTGTGCGCGCTTTTGTGCGTTCGGTTTCATATGTTAATGCTTTTGTTTTTTACTTTGTCGGACTTTTTATCTTGAAAAGTTTCGCGCTATCGCCGAACAGCAGCCGCTCCCATTCAACATTCTTGCCAAGCATCGTCAAAGCGGATCCACAGTCGGAGCCGTAACGGAGAATAAAAATCACAGTAACAACAACAATAGAAGCAGCAATTGGATAGCAAAACTGGCGCTGCCCACTGTCTGCTTACGCCCACAATGACAGCCGCTCCGCCCGCCGTGCTCGAGAATGGCGAACAGCAGCAACACGCATTGGTAAAGCGCGCCGAGGATGAGCGCGAAGATATATTCAAGCGCTACGAGCTGGGCCTGGATCCCAACAATGTGGTGGACTCCTGGGAAAATCCCACATTCGAAATCTATCACATAACCGACAAGTAAGTGCCAATCTCTGGCTATCAATTGGCAATTGACTGTGATATCATTGAATGTCAAAATGATGTCACACTGCAAGTGAACAGCTGTCAAATGGTAAGAAGGAAATTGAGGATGTGTTCACACTGATTGAAAGTATCGGCATTTAAAAAGCGTTGATCGATAAGGAGCAAAACAAGGCTGGAGTGGAACTTTTAAATGCGTGAAATCTGATTAAAATTCGTTAATCATGCATGTCTCTGACGTTATTTAAGAACTTTCACAAGAACATTAGAATCACTGTTGAAATATTCGCCGGAATTTGAACACCTGATAAAAATCGGTTGCCAGTCGACTACTACGGCAATTACCTTCATTATCTTATCAGTTTCGACGATGGCACTGAGTAATTCAAGTCAACTAACCGTTTTTTTTTTTTTTTTGTTGTTTTTTGTTTATGGTCACATCAGATACGGCTTTATGCATGACTCCCGCCTGCCATCATCACGCGACTCACAAGAAGTGCAACGCACAAAGATTGAGCTGGAGCGCGATAAAAAGTGGGTGAAGATGCTGAACCATTGGCCGCCGCCGCAGGACAAACTACACAAGCGTGTCTACAAAGGCATTCCCGATCGCATGCGCTGGCCAGCGTGGAAACAGCTGCTCAATGTGCAGCATTCGATGGACACGAATGTGGGCGTTTATGCACGCATGCTGCAGCTGGCCAAAGAGAATGCCACAGAGACGCGTCAGATCGATGCGGACGTGAATCGGCAGTTTCGTGATAATCTCGCCTATCGGGAACGCTACAGCGTAAAACAATGCTCGCTATTCAATGTGCTAAATGCGTACAGCATCTACAACTCAGAGCTGGGATATTGCCAGGGGATGGCGTGTGTGGCGGGTGTGTTGTTGCTTTACATGCAGGAGGAGGAGGCGTTTTGGGCGCTCAACACGCTGATTACGGATCGGAAATATGGCATGCATGGTTTGTTCATCGAAGGCTTTCCCAAGCTGACGCGCTTCATCGAGCACCATGATCGCATTCTGTCCAAGATCATGCGAAAGCTGCACAAACACTTTATCAAACACAATGTGGACGCTTTGCTCTATGCCATCAAGTGGTTTTTTGTCGTTTTTGTGGAGCGCGTAAGTTGTATCTCTAAGACAACTAGCAAACACCATTTAATCCTATATTCTTATTCATGTTACAGGTGCCTTTTAGTCTGAGTTTACGCGTGTGGGACACTTTTCTGCTAGACGGGGACCGAGTTATTCTGGCCATGGCCGTTACCATTCTCTATTTGCACAAGGATGAGCTGTTGCGTCTCAAGGATATGGATGGTATTATTGAATATCTGCAGGTAAAGCTGCACAAGAACTTTGGCTACAACGACGACGATGCTATTCAGGCGCTGGAACGTGTCATGAAGAAGCTAAAGGACCTTAAACTCGATGTCCCACCGCCAGCGAAATCCAATGAGTTTCCCACTCGCCAGCTGGGCGTGTTCGTTGAGGCTGATGGAGAGAAGAAAACCGGGCGTAGACGTGACTACACCGATACGGAAAAGCAAGTCTTAACCGATGTGATATCAAGGTGGACAATATGTGATTACAATCGATGTGATTGCAAATATTCATTGATTCGTTTTTATACTCATTACAGACAAGAACAAAACGCAATTGAGGTGCAATCGACTGTATCATATGAGACATCCGAGTGTGCTACAGGTGAGTTGACGTTTTTAATATCATATCAGATAGCTTAGCACAACTACTAATCCCGACACAATTACTAACGCTTGCTTTTTTACCTAATCCACAAACAATAAAACTAATAATACTAAGTATTAATCAATATTATATTTGGCACGCGATAGTTTTAGAAATTAGTGTGTGGTGCAAGCTTTTAGATCACGATTCGAAATGTTGTATATATATTTATACTAAGTACCAACTCAGAACATTTGTTAAATACTATTATATCAATTTTACATTGTTAAGTGTACTACTTATGAACGTTTTAATCATATGCCAAGCTCCCTTTTGTATTGTATATTTATTTATTGTTTAACGTCCCTTTTTTTTGTGTATATACTAGTGTCAACTTTTTTGGTTTGTTTTTGTTGAGGATTTCGTTATTGTAAAATTTAGAATTTCAATAATTGTTGACAAAAGCAATCTGCAAGGATGGTAAACGTGCCTAGATACAGTTTGTAATTTCTTTATGTTCTATTACTATTTTCAATTAATTGATAACCAACACATTGCTGCATGCTGGAAACGTTTAGTCGAGCTATCGGGGGAGCAGCCAAAAGACTTTTAGAGCTCAATTGGGTTTTCCGAGATTTGGGCATTCCCTGGTTTCTGTTTTGTACACAGCAGGTGCTAGATGTTACGAGTTTCGGTTGTTGTGGACACTTGACTAAAATTGTATATACTTAATAATTGATAACCCCTCTTGAAAGCAATGAATACCAATATAAGCTATATTTAAAAAAATCACGGTAGCAATATTGTGGCAACTGTGTATTGAACTCTCGTATAATAATATTTATCGCAACCATAAGTATAACCCGCTGATTCACGCTTATATGATAAATACGCCCCGATCACATGCCATTCTGAAGGTGGTCCCATCTTGTAATTACGTCAATCTCTCACCCCACCACCCTCGACTACACTTTCACATTGTCTAACATTGTCCATGGTCCGTGTGTCATCATGTATCATGCAGCATTCCAATAAACGCTTAACGCTCAACGCTGCGTGGGACTTTTGGAGCTCTGTGATTTGTGTGCCGTTCTCTGTCACTGTCACTCTGTCTATATCTCTCATTATGTAATGGAGAACATTGTTAAACTAAAACCCGCAAATTGCCTTGTAATCTCTATTGTTCGTAGGTGATGCGTATTCAATGAAAACCTATCAGAGTATGACTAGTTTAGCCACATCTCCGGCAATTAGCAGTAACTCGCTCTATAGCAATGGGTTTGTGGTCACCGGGCCCGAGGATAGCCGCAGCCAAAGCGTTAATAATCTCAACTATTCCTCCTGGCACCAAATGCACCAGCTCACGCCTGCTGAATCACTGCCAAATGGCCGGGGCAAGAGGCACAGCTTTAGCAGCGATAGCGACAGTCGCAATCGCCTCGATCTGGATATGGCGCTGGAGGCGCTTCAAAGTCAGCAACTGCATTTGCATCACCAGACGACGGTGTCACCTCCAGCTCACGGTGTGCGTATCATTGTGCAGAACGGAAAAGGAGGCGATCAACCGATCAAGCTGAACAATACAACGAATGTGCACAAACCTAGTGTGATTACTGTTAACAATCCAATTACTGGTAATAATGGAATGATGGGGGGAGAAGATGAGCAGGAGCAAGAAGATGATGCGCTGAGCGTGGAGAATACGCGTCTTTAGTCTTTATTTGTACTGTATTTGATCTTCGACTTACCGTTGCTCAAAGTTAATTGTTATGCCAATTAATTAGCGAAGGAAATTTATGTAATTAGCTTTAATTTGGCTATCAAAATAGTTGTTCAAATTTTGCCTAGCACATAATCTTATACATTAATATTATAATAACGTTTTGTATAACGTTGAAATTTCTCACAACTTTGATATTACATATACAAACATACATATATTATGAGTTAGTCATATTCCACTGATAATTCCTAAGATACTACTACATACTACTACTACCAACGATTCCAGCAATACGTACAACGATTCCAATGCACAAGCAACCAACTAACTACTTACGTATTTATTAACACCGCGCCCACTTAATGATTCCTGTTACATTTATGTAGAACAAACAAAATACCATTATACTTAAATTATTTGTCTGCCTACATTTAAGGTTGCATTTATTTATGAACCAGTTCCGTTTCGAGTTTCAAGCTTTGTGAGATTTGCAAGAAAAGTGAAACTCGAAATAGGCTCAGATATTCTTTTGCTATACTTTCGAAACCACAAAATCCACAATACGCACATATTCCCCCACATTAATTTATGTTGAAGCCAAATTCAAGTTGTAGCATCTAATTTGTCTAGCAAAAGCATAATGTACACATTATTATAAACTTATATTAGATAATTGCCACACAAGAAATAAATATATATATATATATGATTTTGTACTGAAATTTGTTCCTTGTTAGTTTATTGTTTCATTTTCTTCTTCGACACTCTGCATGTTCAGTTTTTAGAATATTCAACTGTTTTGCAGCTCTTAATTGATTAATAAAAAGTATACTCATTATTTTTGCACAAACCAACATCAACTATATATACAATATAATTTACAATACGATACAACAACACTAACACTTCTAACGAAATTCCGAATACGAAAACTAAATGCAAATTCTTCTCAAAACGAAACTGAATTCCACGCATTGGCTAAATGGGAACGGGACCGAAACAATTTGGAACAAATTGGCTTATATATAAAATAATGTGTGAACACTCGACCACCACAACAACAATTAAACAAAATTAGTTACGCTTACTGTACCAGAGGATTCGCACTCAATACGAAGTTCGCTTGCAGGTACTTCAGTTGCCTCGCACGGCTCATCGGAGACCATGTCACTGGAGGACAATAAGTGAGTTGTCATTGAATCTAACCGGAAACATTTGATCAATTCGCTATTTTCTTGCAGTATTCATTTAAAAACCGCCAACATGTTGCAGAATGCACCGCAGCGTGAGATGCTGCTGGGGACCTGACGTCAGCTGCCGCTGCCTGCATCGTCCACCATTTCAGCCACCACGTCGACGACGGCAACAGCAGCGGCAGCCAAAAGCAACACTAGTAGAATAACAACGACAGCTACACCGCCACCAGTGCCACCGCGATCGCCTTTGGCGCTGGGATGATGATGACGTCAAGACCATGATGATAATGATGATGATACTAATGTCATCCAGACGTAGTCCCAAACGATCGACGTTTGCATTGTCATATGCATAGTTCTAAGCTTTGTCTCGCCTTGCCACAAAGAAATGATGGAGAAACCGAAAAAAACAAAACAAAATACATTCGTAAATTTTCAGTTCGTGGTCTTGACGCGATTAAGTTAATTTTTTTTTCTTTGTACATAAAACTTTAACAAAGTGTGCTTGTAAAGAAACTTTGTGCTTATGTGAAAGGGCTCAAGTTTCTCGAGGGACTTCTAAGATATCGATATTGTAAGTATACAAGTAGAGCCAAATCTGACGAGGGCCTCATGCCCCAAATCATAAGACATGGAATTATAAAAAAGCAATCATGAATTATACGCAAAACGAAATGAACAATATTGTAGCAAGAGCAAATCGTATTTAATACAACACATAACAAGAAATGAACACACAATTGCATATTGAATAACGGATATAGAAGTCCTAAATAGATTATTAAAGACATGTTGTAAATTGTACTTGTATATACGTATCAAACGAAATACAAAGCAACGTTAAAATCCAATATACAAACACAAAAATACATAAAACAATTTCAAAAACATTACGTCCATGAATATGTAAACACATAAAAACAAAATACAATGCTACCAAATATTAGCAATTGAAATGTAATTGAGAATGAAATGCAAATGATTATGTATAGTTATTTATTGCTGCAAGAAATGCAAATTTACAGAATTAATTTTAGTGATTGTTTGTAATTATAATGAACAACAACTATTTATATTTATATGCATAACTTAAGTTTTCAAACGCACGTGAACAAATAGTATAGAGCTGCGTATTAATTTCGTATTAAAATCGAGGATAACTGCTTCCTCAAAACAATGTAATGCATTTGATAAACTTAAGTTCCCCCCTCCCAACAAAAATAAACTTCAAATTTCATTTGTTTATAACAATTTATATAGATTCTATATGCTTATTTTGTGCTTATGTATTCTTCAGGCATCCTTATCCACTTTGATCTTGCCACCTTTCTCGAAAATCGTTCCCAAGTCCTTCAGCGATACCTCGGCTGTGCCGCGTGGCAACGGTTGTGGCTGATTGGGCCCTGGCTTCCAGCCAACCAGATAGATGATTTGGAACGTGGCTGGCACGCCCTCCTCGTTGGGTTTCGCATATAGCTCCTTGTAGATGGCACTTGCTGCTAACAGAGTTTCACGACTCACATGTGCTGGTCTGTTGAATGCGGCGTTGTTCTCGGCCATGCCCTTGAGATCCCACATCAGCTCGAACATGCTCGGATATCCTATAACCAGTTCATCGGTGTCAATGGTCAGCATGGTAAACCCAGCGCGATTTAACAGTGAACCTATGTCACGAATTTGTGTGAAGGGCGACACATGCGGTGCAATGCCGCCCTTGCGTTCCAGCTCGGCTAGCTGAAGCGACGAGCGTAGCTCGTACAGTGTATCGCCGCCAAATAGTGATGCAATGAAAACGCCATCTGGCTTCAAGCTACTCTTTATCTTGGCAAAGCAGCCGGGTAAGTCGTTCACCCAGTGCAAGC
Organism: Drosophila siamana; assembly: GCA_035047445.1. NCBI lineage: Eukaryota > Metazoa > Arthropoda > Insecta > Diptera > Drosophilidae > Drosophila > Drosophila siamana. Next base: position 965,874 of record JAWNPP010000081.1, read on the forward strand.
TCAGACTGGAGATGACCAAGTCAAGCGAGTTCTCTTCGAACTGCAAACGAAAATTGTAAATTTTATGTTGAATTGTGTACGTCGTGTACTCACCTGCAAGTGCTCTTCATCTTGAACTAGCTTGTGCATTTTCAGGCCTGGTGTGCCTTGCGCCTGCTTCAGCATGCTGGCGCTTGTGTCGGTCAGTGTGAGGTGTTCCACGCACTCGGCGAGAATATGCTTAGATATGTAGCCGCGATTGCAGCCAATGTCAGCGGCAGCTTTGAACTCACGCTTAATGTCAAAAACACGATCCGCCAATCGGAATCCCACCTCTTCTTTCAGGTAGTCATAGAGGCCTACGTCTGCGCTGTACCGAACAACAATTTATCCATAACATGTTTCAAATTTGTTTTCATTTATCTTACCTTAGCGCTGCACGTTCTTTTTGAAGCATCTTGGCATTGCGATCGAATATGTTCATGTGCGAGGGTTGCGTTGACAGGCAGCGCCAAAAGGCACATTTCGCCAAGTTGGAGCTCTTAGCGCACGTTTTCAGCAACATTTATTTATTTACAATTGATTTGTTATGCTGTAATGCCGGTCAGCTGATTGTCAGTATTTTTTTTTGCGTTCGGTATTTCAGAACCCTACAAATTTAGTGTTGTAAAAAGCCAAATGCTTAAACTTAATCAATACTAAAAGTCTTTTGTTTTGGCGCGAAAAACAGTAATAGAAGTGCATCGCAAGTCTTGCAGCAGTTAGTTGAATTGTGATTGTTGAATAGTGATGAGTTTTTCGCGAAGTTCCCTCCGCTACGCGCACACTAATGGCTTTACTGGCTTGCTGTACACCCCCAAAGGTGACTTCATTATAACCTGCGGCACAGACGGTGACATACGCCACTGGACCTGCATCAGCGATGACGATCCTCGATCGACTTGCTTGGGCGAATTCGTCATGTGCATCGCGCACACGGGCAGCCGCCTATTGGCATCCACAGATCGGAACACTGTGCACGCCTACACGTTTCCCGACATGGACAGCGATGGCATCCTGCTGCGATTCACTGGACCCGCAACATGTTTGCGTGTTTGCGGTGAATATACAGCGGCTGGCAGTGAAGACACCAGCATCAAAGTGCTGCGCGGTGACAATACTGGCGCCGAGATCATATTAGAGGGCCACAAGGGACCCATATTGGCGTTGGACATGCATGTTGAGCGTCACCTGCTGGTGTCTATTGCAGGCGATGGCGAACTGAAGGTATGGAACTTTGAAACTGGCGAGCAGCTTAAGAGTCTTGGAGGTCTGCCGCGGTCCAACAGTTTTGAGAGTACCAACCTTTTTGGCACACCATCATTCGAGCCACAGCGTGGCGAACAATTGGCCTATTGTTTGGACAAAGAGATTGTTGTGCTCAACACGGCCAACTGGGAAGTGTCCTACAGACTGCAAGACTATCGCGTGTCCAGCAATTACAGCTGCTGCCAGTTCTCACCCAATGGCGAACGCTTAGCAGCTGGCACCACGAGCGGAGAGCTGAGCATCTTTGATGTTCAGGGCCGCAAAGCTTTGCGGGTGGAAACAGCGCCCAGTGACTGCAAAGCGATCACTTGCATAGCCTGGAATACAGCAAACGAGGATGAGTTAGCATTTTGCGATGCAACCGGGCAATTGGGCACCATATTTATGGGCGACGATGAGCCACAGGATGGCATGCCTACTGGCCTGGAAGAGGAGCAGGATGAATTTCTGGGCGGTAACGATTACGAATTTGAACAAGGAGACGATGGAGATGTGGCTGACATTGCTGACGGCGATGGAGACGGCGTCAGTTTGGAGCAGCTCAAACGCAAAGTAATGAACAATGCCGCTTTCGCTGATCCCGATGGTATTGAGGATGATAACTCCAGGCAATCGTTGGCCAGCAGTCGAACAGCTCCAGCCGCACCCCAAATTAAATTCTTCAAGCAACAGTCGGCATTTCAGCCTGGCGCAACGCCCAATGACCTCGAGCATCGCTACCTGGTGTGGAATGATGTAGGCATTGTGACCGCACACACAGAACCTAGCGGCGACGGCGCCATAGACGTGGAGTTCCACGACGCGAGCGTGCATCATGCGCTCCACCTCAGCAACAACTACAACCAACACAATCTGGCCAGTCTCAGCCGCAGCGCGTTGGCTTTGGCATCCACGGAAAGTAACAAAATGGTGGTGATTGCCCTGGCAGCTGCTGGCAACAAGGAGTGGTCGCTGAGTCTGCCTGATTGCGAGAGTGTCGAGGCCTTGGTAGCCACCAGCCAGCTGATTGCTGTGGCAACCAGCACTCACTTTCTGCGTCTCTTCAGCGTGATGGGCACTCAGCGCGAGGTGCTTAGCATTCCTGGACCCGTGGTGGCATTAAGCGGACACGATAATAGCCTGCTCTGTGTATACCACTCGGCAGGGAGCAGTCAGACACAGCAATACTTGTCGGCGATGCAGATAAATGTCACTGGATTGAGTCTGCGCGTGGAGCACTTTCCAGTGCCGCTGACGCCGGGACGACAGCTCAGCTGGCTGGGGTACACGGATGTGGGCTCGGCCTGCTTTGCGGACAACATGGGCCTGGTGCAGTTGTATCGGCGGGCGAGCAATGTCTGGTTCCCCATCTGCGACACCATGAAGCAGAGCGCCAGCGTCGCCAACAACTACTTCATCGTGGCGCTATCGGAGCCCCGCCAGATTGTGCAGGCTGTGCTGTGCCGTGGGAGCTCCTACCCCATGACCAATCCACGTCCAATGCTGCACGAGTTGCGCATGCAGTTGCCGCTTTGCGATATTGAGCTAGAGAAATCCGAGCTGGAGGACAACTTATTGCGCTCGAGCATTATGCAGGCAGAAGGCGCAGAGAAGTTACAGAAGGAGATGGCCATCAAGTTGTTTGCTCTCGCCTGCAGCAGCGAGTGCGAGACACGAGCCCGCGAGCTTATTGAAACAATTGCTTGCACAGATCTGCTGCAGCTCGCTGTCAAGTATGCCTCAAAGCGTGGCCGCATTCATCTCTCAGATCGCTTGTGCGAACTGATGCCCCAGCTGGAGGCTGTGCAAGAAGCACGCAAACAACAGCAGCTGCTGGGGGCCAATGGCATTTCGGCAACCATTGTGCTGCCGATGACAGCCACGTCAACGGCAACCACGACAACACCCAAATTGGCCCCTAAGGCCATGGAGCTAAGTGCCTCCAAGCGAGGTGCGCTTAAACGCTTGTCCAATTCGCCAAGTCTTTTTAGGGCAACAGGGGGTGCGGGCGCACGAACTGTCACACAAGATGTGTCCACAGTATTGGACACACAGGAAAACATTTATGGCGAGTCCGAGTCGCAGCAGAGCGATTTACTGTCCAGCAAAACGGCCGTTGAGGGAAGCGAAGATCAACAGCGTTTGCCACTCAACTCGGTTAATCCATTTGCCATGAAGCGGAAGCTTGTTGATACGGGCGTTATATTTGGCTCTGAGAAGCTGAAGCTCGCGAAGAAGTAATCTTTTATTCATTTTGAAGCTAGTATTAAGATCTAATCAGATGTAGAAGCTGAAAAGAGTTTGTTTTAATTTTAGGACTTATAATAAATAGTGTGGCCGGGCATCGCACAAAATACTGTACATACTGCATGTTGTTTTAAGCCCATAAATCTACAGGTCTGGCAACATTGCATTACAGGTTTCGATCCAACGTCGATCGCAGTGAATATGCGTTCAGCAGTTGGAAGTGTGGTTTTCCCCGAGAAAGAAGTGTAAATAATAAGCTCTTTGCACAAGTGGATTTGTCTAGTAATTTCGTGTCCGATCCGATTTTTAAGTCATACATGTTGAATTTAGTTGTATTTTGAATCGTGTTACACGCAACATTTTAATACATACCCAAATATACAGACAAAATATATACAATACACACATATAATACATTTTAAGAAGGCGTGGCATGTTTTTATCGCAAACAAAAATTCGCAGTGGTAAGTAGGATACACATGTATGTATGCATATGTGTTTATGCATGGCAACACTGACCGAAATGTCAAATTTTACCGTTAATCATGCATACCTAAGTCCCACACACACACACACACACGCTCATCAATAACAAAGACTCACTTATACATGCAAACTTTAGTGATATGTCAAGCGCAGCGATCTCGCCTTCCGCGAATCTGCGCGAATGAGAGAGAAAGCCAGTGTATGGCTTTGCTTTATTTTCGAATTGACTGCAAATTGCGATTGTCAGCAGTAGTGATCATTTAATGTGTGTCGCAATGGTTCTTTTTACTACAAAATAAGACGAGTCTCCGCTTGTGTATAAGTGTGTGTGTTGGAGGGAATTGCTGAAATTTACAAAAAAAAGGAAACAACAAAAAATGTTCTTACTATTTACAGTTTATAATCCAGAATCCAGAGTGCGACAATTTCTTTTGCCATTTCGTTTGAGTCTGAAAGAGTTTGTGCTTGTGTGTGTGTGCGTGTGTACACAGTGAATGCGTGTCCTTTTGTACGTACTTATCTAACATGACAAAGAATAAAAACCAAAAAAAGGTTAGGTTCGACGTCGTCAAGAGCACAGCCACAATGCCGTCTCCTTCCATTCTGACGACACCAGCGTCGCCTCCGGCATATCCCTATATGAATATGAACAGTAAAAAAAACAACAACAACAGCAACTGCAACAACAATACCATCGATTTAAATGGAATTCAGCAACGGAAATCTTGGGGTAAGTGTCAAATTAGTAGTCTTAGACCATCAGTCTTTAATACCCATTAATAAATAATTTTAGAGCGGGAGCTTATTGGTTGCTTTCTGCTCAAGATGGCGGACAAGCAGGTGTTAAGCGCCCGCAGTGCCTGGTATGTGGACAAAAAGACGTTGCGAAAGGAGTTCGATCTATACTTGTGTTTGGAGCCCAACAGCACCGGGATTCGCGTAAAGCTCTCTGTAAACGGTGCCTTTAATGTAAGTACCCGATTATTTTTATCATACGCCAAGTAACAGTCGCAAAATGTACGTGCCCTTTTCGAGTGCTGTTTTACCATAACTCGGGAAATCACAGAATATTTTAATCAATAATATACAAAATTATAAAGATAATGTTAACCTCAAAATTGTTAGTAATCAACCTAATGGTTGATTAGCAGGGTATCTTATGACGATGCCACTTGATTTTTGCTGGATATCTAATGTTTTCTCAGATGGGTACTTTAGGAAAACTTGTTGATAAGTGTAGCCAAACCGATTCGTTTTGCGAATAAACTAAACTACTGCGAACGACGGTGAACTGTAGATATGGAACTTTGAAATTGGCGAGCAGGTATTGTTTGCTATTGCAACGGAGTACTTAGATTTAATATTTACCAAATTTTAAAGTCGTCTGGAAAAACAGTAACTTATGGCAATTTGTTCTAATCAGTTTCCGTTGTTAGAATGCCAACTTCTAGAAGTTCCCATAATAGTAGTAGATTTATCAGCTCTCCCTTATACTTTAATTACCACCCGTTGTCGAATGTTCCCGTCTATAGAAAATGTGTGAGTCATCCAAGTGTCGGAAGCTTCTTGGGTTTTACTAATATAATACACATGCTGCTGCTGCTGTTGTTATTAACTCTAAAGCCGGTTTCATTGAAAAAGTGTTTGCCTGATTGAATGCGCTAGTTTAGGTTTTTTTCTAGTGTTATTTTTTTATTTTTAGTGAAATCCGCACTATTTAGTAATCTTATCTCTTATAAATGGCAAAGTGCAAAAAAGAACAGTACAGAATTTGCACATGTCGTGCCTGATAAGTGAAACCACAACTCAATAAAAATATGTAGTAAATATACATATATTTGAGTATGTTTGTTTCCCTATTTTATTATAATTGTGTTGTGGTCTTTTATTTGTAGATCGGTACATTGCTGCAGCGTACAAACTTCTTAATGAACACCCCACGCGGCGATCCAAATTATCGCATTAAAAGCTTGGCTTTGATAGAGTTTCGAAAGGAGAAATATAATGCTAAAGATGAGAAGCAACGGCAAACCGATCTTGCTGTCGTAAGCAATGTGGCGGATGCTGAGCACGACGGTCCGATAACCCAAAGTAAGTAAACATGGCAGTAGTTGTTTAGAATAGGGCGTTTGCAACTAAATTTTATCTCTTTTTAGAATATGAGTTGGATGAGAACTCTGAATCGGTTGCATTAAAATATCAAAAGACCCAACAGCAACAGCGTAACGTAGACTTTGAGCTAAGCTCGCTGGGTTGTTACATTTGTCAACGGAATTTCGATACCATTGAGAAATACGAGGAACACATAGAATATCATGGCGATGAGTCAGATTTCGAATCGCTGCAACAAATGACAAAGCGGTAAGTTTAACGATCAATCTAATGTTTAAGTTTAACTGTACCAAGTTTAACGATCAATCTAATCTTTAAGTTTAATTGTTCGATTACCTTTATAATACAGACCTGTGCGTATGTGTGTGACTAACCGTATGCATTTTAATCGTTTTCTTTAGGCAAGTTTAAGGCAATTGTATTAACTTAAATATTCATGTAACATCGACAACAGCTAAGAATGTAAAAACTCAAACTTGGAAGCACATTGATGAGAACAAAAGATACAATTTTAATTTTAAATATCTTAATAAAAAATAACAAATTAAAGATATATGTTTAATTCTCTCTTTTAAATCGTTTCGTTGCAGCGCCAAACCAATGCTGACCTTATCCTACCAGACGTGCGTGGACAGCCATTACTTTGGCTTTACGCTGCAGACGGAATTGCAAGATCTGGTGATTGAGAAGTTCATTATTGTTCAGTCGCGGCAATTCTACTACGTGTACAATAACCGGCTGCCCGTGGAGGTGCCGGCTACTGGACAACTGCTCTTCTTTGTGGACTCGCATGTCTTTATGATTCTGCGGGAGCAGCCCATTGTGATTGGTTACAGTCAGATAGTGAATGGTCAGCGCCACCATTATGTGGAGCAGTATCATTTTATGCGCACTGAGGCGTTGCCGAAGGCCAGTTTCAATGTGAACCCGTATAGGTTGTCCAACAACAAGGTTTTCCGCGGTGGTCGTCTCGAGCCGGCTATACCGCCGCCGGCAGTTGTGTCGGCATTGAAGCGCGATGCACAGGATGCGCAACTGCGTCTGGCCGACTACAACAAAGAGTATCGCAACTACTGTGAACTCGGAAACGAGCTGACGCTACAGAACCTGCATGGAACGCTGCGAACTTTGCTTCAGGTGGAAGATATTGAGCGCTTGCAATGCTATGTGGCACTCAAGCAGTCCAAAATGGAGCTGCACCAGTTCGGTAAGGAGCTGTCTGTGAAATTGCAACCCAATTTGCGTGGCATTAGTGCTGAAGATGTCCTATCGCCCGGAGACGATGTTCTCATCATCAACGAACGCAGCAACCTCATAAGCCAGCTGGAGACTGGCAAGGCGAGCAACATACGCCAGCTGTTGGACAATAATAGTGTGATATTGGAGTTGGCACTCAAGGATTTCGATGCGCTCATTCAGTGGGGCCACAAAGTGAACGAGCTGTTCGGACCGCCGGAAAAGGAGCGACGCGAGCCGCGCGTTTACTTTGCCCGCATCTTGGGCGTATCGACGCAGCGCGTCAATATCACTTGCGATCGCCATCTGCCCGATAATACAACATTTGCTTTGGTCTTTCGACCAGTTCGCGCTGTTCTGCGTTACCAATATCGGGCCCTCCAGCAGCTGAAGCTTACTACCGCCGAGCATGTGCAGCGCCTGTTATTTCCCTCTAATATTCCCAGGCAGCCAGTCGCCAGCGGTGCTTTGTGTTTACACAACGATAACATTGCAAGAAATCCTGAGCAGCAGCAGGCAGTGCAACAGATCGCCTTATGTAGCAAGCTTCCAGCACCTTACATTGTCTTCGGGCCACCCGGTACGGGCAAAACGGCAACCATTTGTGAAGCCATCTATCAACTGTACGTTCGGCGTCCGGAAACCCATATATTAGTGCTCGCTGGCTCGAATACGGCTTGTGACGAGATTGCCTTACGTCTGTTGCGCGCCATATCAAAAGTGGCGAGTCAGGCACGACCGCTGACACGCATCTTTGCGGCCAGCTGCGATCGACGCATCGACAACATTGACGACCTATTGCTGGAGTACTCCAACATGTATGCCCTACATTTTTATCCGGACGTGCAGGCGGTGCACAACTACCGCATTGTGGTTTGCACCCTCAGCTTGGCCGGTAAACTATCGACGGGCGGTTTTGGGCGCGACGAGGACAAGCGTAGTGTATTTTCCCATGTGTTCGTGGATGAGGCGGCTGCCTCGACCGAAGCGGAGCTGCTAATGGGCATCACATGCACCATAGCACCATCAACAAATCTTATACTGTCCGGGGATCACAAGCAACTTGGTCCAGTATTGCAATCGCACCGTGCCGGCGATTGGGGATTGAGAGAGTCCCTGTTTGACCGTCTAATGAAGCGGGAGTGCTACCGGTTGGACGAGAATGGTGATTACAATGTGGCCGTGCAGACGCGACTACGACGTAACTATCGTTCCCATCCTGAAATTGTATCGCTTTACAGTAAGCTTTATTACAACAACGAACTCTTGACGGAAGCTGATTTGCGTAAGCAAGTTTATTTATTTGCAATTATTATATCATAATGTCTTGTTGTTTTCTGCAGAAAATGTGAATCGGGCTAAAAATTGGTTTCACACACCAAACGAAAACTTTCCGATCATGTTCCATTCGGTTTTCGGCACAACAATGAATTCGAAAAGTTCAGTAAGGTATGTTATGGGATCAATAAAGTATAGAAATATCAAATCCATGCGATTAACATTTTTCAGTCTGTGCAACAATAAGGAAATCGATGCGGTTATGGATTATGTAAAGGATCTAATGTACTTTGGTATTAACGGTGAGAAAATGGCTGAAACGGACATTGGCATAATATCGCCATATAAAAACCAGTATCAGCGTATTCAGGAGCAGCTCAACATGCGTAATTGGCATCAAATCGATTGTGGCTCTGTTGAACTGTTCCAGGGCAAGGAAAAGCAAATTATTATCGTTTCGTTTGTGCGCTCATTTACTGAAAAATTGGGCTTTCTCAACAACAGTCGGGTGAGTCCTTCCTCCTGTAACTGTGCCAATTTTTTGAGAATGAAAATATATATTTTTAATCATGTTTACAGCGTTTGAATGTATTACTTTCACGGCCGATGTCAATGTTAATCCTGATTGGTAATCCCCGTACGCTTAGCAAGAACGAGGAATTCAGACACATTATTGACATGTGTCGTGACCGAAAGACACTCGTCGGTTCGCCCTATTATCCGGATGATAATAAGACGAGCGAGGCGAATGACGGTGCCGCCGTAAAAGGAACTCGGCCAAACAGCCATGTTAACAATCGCGTGCCTCATACAGCAACCGCAAAAATCATCACCACCATCAATGAGGAGTCGCCGACATTGGGACATTCATTCAAGCGAAGTAATAATCGATATCATAATTACAACCAGTATAACCAGCAACATCACCAACATTACCAAAAATACCAATGTAATCGTGAGAGTGATCACAAATGCATGTACTCAAATGCCTGTGCAGAATCAATAGCATTTCGAATCATCCGTTAAGGGATTGTGAATGGGCTCCGCTAGCACGTTTCTCATTCGTATGACCGCTACATGCGTTTTAGATGTTTTCAAGATCAGTGTAATCATTCATACCGTTCTCATATGATCCCATGAAAGCAATGCCGCCTGGTATGTTGTACTATCCTTTCTCGGTGTACTATTCACAGCCGTTTTTAATCGATGTCAAGTTGGCCATGAAGTCAGATAAAGGACCAATTGCAGTTCTTTCAGTTGTAATATCCAAATATCGTCCCATGTTTACAATAAATTGGCATACGCATATTTTGATCACAGCAACTATCAAAATCATGCACTGTATTTGTCATCAATTTCACGATTCTCTGGTTATTATTTGGTGTCATAACATACTTAATATTATTTCTCGCACATCATATTGACCTATTTCTAATATTTTTCATATCTAGTGACAACACAAAAGAAACCTACATTATCTGCAGCCAAAAAGATGGTCTACAACAAGGAGGAACTATTGAAACTTGGCACTCCTTCGTCACAGGAAACCAAGAAGACGGAACTCGATCAGTTGTTTGAAGAATTACCAAACGTGCCGCGTTATGTCGACAACGAATCCGATACAATTCGTTCAATTAGGGAAGATATGCAACGCCTCTTTGTTAATGACAAGCGCAACACTTCTACTCTGAAACCATCCTTAACGAATGTAAAAACAATGCCTACACCAAAGACTGTGACCAAATCTCCGACTAATGGTAATCTACGTGCGAATTTAAAACCAACTGGACAATTGACCTCTGTGACAACTTCAAGAATATTGCCATTGCATCCACCTGTAAAAATTCATTATGATACGTCTACCGCAGCCATTGTTTCTGAATTTGCTCCTACTGCTCCACCGGCAAGCCCTTCCTTGCAACGCTCCACCCACACTTCTACGGATAGTTCGCGATTTGAGAATGTAGGCTCAACGGTAAATTATTCATACTTTCCGAGTGGAATGCATTATGACTTACCGAAACCGGAGCGTAAAAAGAAAAGTAATTGTGTTATATCATAATTCTATATTGTGTAGTACGAACTACATTTATGAGGACTACTCCGTGACTCTTCCAGTCTCACTGTAATCCTCTTTTGACCTTGCTGTTTGGGAGCATGGTGCAAAGGAAGTGTCTTTAAGCAAATTGGTTGCTTCGATTGCACTATGCTCTCATGAGCAATATATTAAAAATATTCGTATTTTGTAGATTCAATCGAGTGGCACTAGAAACTCACTTGAATCTATCATATACGATCTTGGATGAAGGTCCCTGATCTATTGTATTCAAACACAATTCCTTTGTGTTGTGCGCTATTTCATCGTACATGTATATGTTGGAAAGGCATAATAACTAAGCTTCGAGAACTTGTGAGTTGAAACTTATAATATCAAATCAGCCAAAAATGATTCGGTAAAGAATAATTTTGTTGTGGCAAATTTGTGAAACTTCGTATATTGTATACGTTAGTTGGATTTGATAAATTTATGTATTAACCCGCAAAATGTTAAGTAATAAAAAAAGGGAAACTGTACACTGAATGTCAAGATTATTATTTAACTATATGCTAATCAAAAATAAATAAACGACAGTGCAAAACTACATAAAAACCAAAATGTTTGCTTTATTATTACACGTATTTTAATCTATCATGCTGTAGCATGACCATCAGAATGATGATGCCAAATTTCATGATTTTATTCACTTATTTTTATGTGCAAGAATTTCGCAAATATAACTTTAAAATATATATCTATCTGTTCGTGACAAAGGAATCCGTGAAATTGTGGATATTAAGCATTTCCCAATGAAGTTTGGCTTGCTTTATAGTTAACAATTTTTTTGTGGCGATTTTGTTGTTTGTGAGCAATCGACAAAGTTGGCTTTCTACAATTTAAACATTTAAGAAGCCAGAAAATTAAACACTTATTTCATATTAGTAATAAAGAATATTCGAATTTCGAGAAAATTTTATAAATTATTGTAATATTGAAATTCCAGCTCACTAAAGCTTAATTCAAGATTAGTTCCATTCAAATTGATATAGAAATTTACAGTATGAGCACACGGAATAGATTGATTGCATCAAATATGGTAGACACTCTACGTTGCAACAGATCGGCGATGCCGCTATCATCACACAAGACCGGAGCTAGGCAACGCGCCGGAGGCGATGGCGATGGTGGCACCGCTATCTGGAAGACAGCGCCTTTGTCTACAGCAGCTTGCCGGATACCTACACCTGGTCGGCAGGAGAAGCCAACAATTGCCTCAACGCTGCGTGCGGCTAGTATTCGCAATAAGGCATCGAATCAAAAGGTAGTCAGTCCCCGTAAAGCAAGACCTCCACCGACAGTCAATAGCGATAGAAAGTTTCCAGATAGACTAAATACGTTCGCTGGGTCAAAGCACACGGAGCGTTCGTTGCCTCAACGAAAGTCTGCTGGCTGCGCTTCGATAATGAAAAAAGATAAATTAGAGGAAGTCCAAAATGATGGTGGGATTGAGGATCAGCCTGTTACTACCATTTTGCTGGATACTGGTATTCAAACTAATGAGGCGGAAATAATGAACCGAGAACTGCTCGTTGGTGATATTAAGCTACTAATGCCATCAGCGCAAATTGCCAAACAAATTGACAAGGTGCGCTGGGAAATTAGAAATAAAGCTCAGCGCGAATCAAAGCGCAAATTTGCTTTACACGAACATGATGAAGAACAGCACTTGGATGAACTGAAGGAGTATATGGAACGTAGTTACGTAACGAAACGCGCTCCTAAGAAGACTTCCTCTATTTTACCCAACTATGAGTCAACCCAATATAGAAATGTATTTAAGTCTATGGATGAATTTTTTACTCGTGAAGTTCCTAAAGCCGAGTCCATAACAAATATACAGGATCGCATTAAGCGAAAGGAGGAAGAACTTTTGAGCATGTTCGATGATGTAGACGTCCAACAAGCGTCTGAATCGGAGTCTGAAGCCGAATAAGGACAAATATGTACGAAAATAAGTTATAGTAAAATATGTATATGTATAGATTGTAATAATTCGTTTAATATTTGAATAATTTAATCGATATAATTAAACAATTGATATATAGACATACGAATAGGCGATTTGTATCGATATGAACGTAAAAGAATACTAGGACAAGAAGTGTGCATAATGGGTTAATTATAATTAGACAAACTTTAAAATTGACTGTCTATTTGTTAAATCCTTAACGTTTAAATATCATAATTGAATATTAAAAACTGTTCAATTGAATTTTAAAATTGCAGATAGCTATAATAAAATACACTTAAAACTGGCGCCAATTTTATATTCACGATAACGATATCTTAATTCTTTGTGTACACACTGTGTAGACGTGTGGACACACTGTGTGTTGCTACGCTTGCCGGTTGATTGTCTAATTTAATAAATATTATTTTACAACAGAATAGCCGGACAATTTAATGTCAGTATTATTGTAAGGGGAGTCTTGAGGCTCCTTGTCACTCAGTAAACAAGCTGTGCGCTTCGAAAACATATGAAAACCTGTATTGAACTAAATCTACGACACGACTACATCTGCAAAACAAGTCGGTGAGTAAGTTGCATTTGGGTGCTAATGACTGACGTGAATCACATGCTTACGTCTTCATTCAACAGAAAATGACGCTTAAAGTAACAAAGCTAGCACTTTCAAGTCGCCTAATCGTTTTGGCAGTGCAGCTGGTGGCCAACTGTATAGTTCCCGATCATAAGCCGGATGTTTTTCGTATGCCTGAGCCACCAGAAGGCGATGCAAAAGGTCCTCTGCCCTGGCTAGACAAACTGGTTGTGGGCTGTCTTAATGGTCTGCGTCACTGGGATGGAGAATACTTTCTGCATATTGCCAACAATCTATATACGCACGAAAATACGCTGGCCTTCTACCCACTGTATCCGACAATGGTGCGATACCTTGCCATGGCTTGCCAGAGTTTATATGTACCGCTGTCGATGCAATCGCTGACGCTGGTCGTGGGCGTGACATTGAATGTTTGGCTCTTTTGTGAGACAGCGAATTTGCTGTATCAGCTGACACAACGGATGTTCAACGACTTGAACAAAAGCTGGAATGCAGCGCTAATATTTTGCTTCAATCCTGCAAGCATCTTCTTTAGTGCCGTCTATTCAGAGTCATGCTTCGCGTACACCAGCTTTTTTCTGATGCTTGAGTGTGTCAAACCCCATCAAAAGTTCAACTATATTCGCATTGGAGCCAGTCTTTCGGCTTGTATCATGTGCCGCTCCAACGGCCTGATTGCATTGGGATTTCCACTATACTTCTTCATTCGCCACATACTGTTAACTACAAATACGAAGCGCTGTCAGCAAGTTTTCAAGATGACACTGACTGTAATTGTGCCGCTAATTATCCTGCACGCTTATTACTTCTACATCTATCGGCTGTATTGCCTAGCCAACGTTGAAGTGAATATTCCGCAGCATGTTCAAGAATACGCCAGCGAAAGGAATTATCTGCTCGCCGGTCGGGGTCCCGAAGGTTCTCCATGGTGCCAGTACACTCTGCCGTTTCCCTATAACTATGTGCAATCGAACTATTGGGATGTTGGGTTCTTGCGCTACTACCAGTGGAGTCAGCTTCCCAATTTCTTTCTGGCGCTCCCCATGCTCTTCTTCATGAACTGGCATTGCTGTGATTATTTGTGGATGTTTGCCAGAATTAAACGGTCATCGGCCGCAGGCTGGCGGGACGTGCTGAAGTCTCAGAAAACTCTACCATTCGTGTTGCATGGCTCATTTTTAACGCTGGTCTGTGCCCTTTTTGTGCACATTCAGGTATCGACTCGATTACTGGCGTCGGCCACGCCCATTTTTTATTGGTTTGCTGCGGATCATATGCCGAAATCTCTGGATCAGCTTAAGTTTCGCACAAAAGCAGGAGCGCTTTTCTTTTGGTGTATTGTTTATTGTGCCTGTGGTACCGTCCTGTTTTGCAACAACTATCCCTGGACTTGAATTTGACTGGACGAGTATGGTTGCCAAAGAGACTGTATTAGGTTTGGATTAGTACGTAATTATTTTAGACGCCTAGCACGTAATACTTAAAAATAAAATAAAAAAAAATCGTTTAAAAAGTGTACTTTGGCGCTCACAATAATCGATAAATTGATATCGTAAGGAATGGTGCTACAGACACGTAATCGTTTCATTTGCGACCACTAATCTAAGCAAAACAAAGAATATTCACGATTTTATTGACAAAAATTAAGAAAATAAGCAAAAAATGGAGCAGCTTTCGGGTGTTATGATTATTATCATAATTGGCGGCGGCGTGTTAACCTGTGTGATGCTCTTCATTTTCGCCAAGCGGCAAATAATGCGATTCACTTTGCGTAGTCGCCGCGGTCCACATGTAGCAGTCGGAACTGATGCCAAGAAGGGGTTGCGTCGTGAGATTGAGCGCAGGTTGGACTGCATACAAAAGATAGCACAGGAACCGAAGCTGTTGTGGACTAATGCCGACAAATACATTGTTCAGCCAGAACAAGAGTCGGACCTGCCTCCCTACTATTACCGCATGAAGGCTGTGGACGACGTCAAATTGTTGGAGTCCGAGATTGCGCGTGCCGACGGAAGCACCCGGCATGCCCACGAGAGTTTACGTGCGTTCCTGCTGACCACATTGTCGGTCACACTAAATGGCACCGGCCAGCGCATAATACATCAGTTCTGCGACACATATGAGCACGCACGACACGATCCCAATGAATTTGGTAAGGATGAGTATCAGGCGTATCATCATTTGCTGCTAAAATTGATGGAGGCGTAAGTAGGTAGCTAGTGTTACGATTATCATTATATTCATGTGACTCTTATTCCTCTCCCAACAGTGCCAAACAGCTGAAGAATTACAATTCAAGAAAGGCGTCACCTGCACGCACACCCCGCAAACAGAAAATGCACTCTTTGCTCGATCCAGCTCGTTTGCGGCCACCACCTTCAGTGGAGCCGCCCAGCAGCGAGTTGGCAGCCGGTCAGCATGCCAAAGTCAATATGACGCTGGGCCTTCAGGGCGACGAGTTAGTGGCCGCAGAGCTAGCCACCAATCCATTGCATTTACAAGCACCTTCCGAACGTGATCTCATCATTCGTAATCGCATAAAGACGCCAACGTTGGACGACATCGATGTTGATGCTACGGATCAGCAACAACAACAGGGCAGCGATACAGCTGGAAACAACACAGACAATGAAATAATGAGCATCTCGTCTGTTCAGTTTCAACGTAACTCGAGTGTAGTTTAATGACAATTTAGTTTTAAGAATATCTTGGTTATATAAATTAATTTATTTTGACAACTTCACTTCTTGCATTTATTCTTTTTCGCCTCTTCGCATTTTCTCTTTTTCTCTTCCTCTGCGCATTTCCTCTTCATTTCTTCTTCGGCGCACTTGTCCATCATTTGCGAGAAAATAACCAAATCCAAGAGGCGACATGAGTAACCGGTCTCGTTATCATACCAGCTTATCAACTTGACAAAATTATCGTTAAGCGATATAGATGCTTTGGAATCAAAAACGGAAGCATATTTGGATCCATTGAAATCAGTTGACACTACTTCGTCTTCTGTGTATCCAAGTATGCCATCCAGTTCATCCTTTGCAGCTGCCTTGATAACCTCTTTGATTTGGTCCATTTTAGCTGCACAGCCAAGACGACACGTTAAATCCACGACCGAAACATTCGGTACGGGCACCCGGAATGCCATGCCAGTTAGTTTACCATTTAGGTCGGGAATTACCTTGCCAACAGCCTTCGCGGCACCTGTGCTCGCTGGTATTATGTTTACCATGCCACTGCGACCATCACGCCATAATTTTGGACTGGGACCATCGAGTATCAACTGTGTGGCGGTGCAGGCATGAACCGTCGTCATAAGACCCTCAAGAATTTCAAAATTCTCATGAACCACCTTGGCAATGGGAGCGAGACAATTGGTGGTGCAAGACGCGTTTGATATGACCTTCATATCTGGCTTGTATTTGTCGAGATTAACGCCACAAACGAACATGGGAGCATCGGCGGATGGTGCTGAAATTACAACTTTTCTGGCCCCGGCATCCAGGTGATCCTGGCAAGTTTTGATAGTGGTGAAACGTCCAGTACACTCAACCACTGTTTCCACACACTTCTCAGACCAACATAGTTTCTTCGGATCCTTCTCGCTGGTCACTTGAATTTTCTTGCCATTCACAACGAGTTTGTCACCGTCGAGTGAAATTTTCTGGTTGAAAAGACCGTGAACCGAGTCAAAGCGCAGCATATATGCCATGTATTTGGGATCCATGGCTGGATCGTTAATTGCCACCACCTGAACATCCTTTCGCCGCAAAGCTTCCCTTAAAAACATGCGCCCAATGCGTCCAAATCCATTAATACCAATACCCGCCATTCTTGAAATATTTAAAGTAATGAAATAAGTAGGTAATATACGCTATTATTGATATCACTACAAAAATAATCAATAATACAAATTTTGGTCTACCCCTATACCAATGTGGGAAAACTTCTTAACTCTGAAAAAAAACAAGAAATTTAAAATTTATTTCTTCAAGTTGTCAGATCGAATGAAAATTTACAACAGTTTATAAATCTGACAAGTAAAAGTATTTTAAAATTCAGGATTGATACCCTCAATTTCACCACTTAATTTGTATTTTTAATTATGCAAACTAATCAGCTTAACTCGCAGCTTTGAAGATATTATTTAATCGTTTGCTAATTATTCCAATAACAAAATCAAAGTTTTTTTGTTGGGTTACATTAACCTTTTATTG
Source organism: Drosophila siamana (assembly GCA_035047445.1). Classification (NCBI taxonomy): domain Eukaryota; kingdom Metazoa; phylum Arthropoda; class Insecta; order Diptera; family Drosophilidae; genus Drosophila; species Drosophila siamana. Next base: position 983,375 of record JAWNPP010000081.1, read on the forward strand.
TTGTGTAAAAATTGTCCGATAGATAATCTGTCAGTCAGTTTTTTATGTAGAGTTATTTTATATGCAAGTGGTTTAAGTTAATTTTCTGACAACAATTCACACAGTACATTGAAATTCATTTTTTACATTTACAATCGTTTGGGATGTTCAAACGTTTTTTATAATCATCTGTGTCTTAATACGTTAATTATTATAACGCATAAATGTATAAAGGAATTCAAATTAATGAAAGTGTCATCTAGCCCTTTTTAAATCTGGGGCTTTTTAGCATGAATTAAGCCTGTCGTTGTATAATAATAGAGCATATAATTACATATATTAATGTGTGTCCAGTGGGAAGTCTATATGCAAACCATATAGGAAATAGAGATAGATCTGCAGGCTTAACATTTTTCGTTGGACTGATTGATGCTACTGTTTTTGCTGTAACATCCTCGCATAATTAACTAGCAGGCAATTGAAAAAATAACAATGATGGGGTATATTAACTATTTACTAAACCAAAACATTTTCAAGGAATTGTGAGAAATGGTAAAAAAGTCAAGGGTATGCAATAGTCATTGTATATGCAAATAAAATCAGCATTTGGCAAAATGCTTTTTTGCTGAGCCATCGTAGTTGGGAGTTGCTGGCTGGTTGGTTTTATTGCTTATAAATCAATCGACTGCTGCCAGCTGGCTGGCTGGCAGGCTGGCAAGTCAGGGGCTAAGTATTCCAACAAAATGCAAATGCGAATCCGCAAAACACAGAACAAAACACAACACAAAACACATCACATCACAACTGAATACAACACAACACACGAAAATCAGCTGCGTCTGTGCCCAGGGCGTCATTACTCACCTTTGTCTGTTTCGGTTTGCCGTTCCCCCCACTTTGTGCCCCCTTTTGCATAGCTGATGGCCTAAGGTACGGCATTTTTTATACCATTCCCTGGGGCCACAGGGTTGAACAGATCAGAGGTCCGGGCCTGGAGCACTTTGCCAAAAATACTTTCTACATATCTGCTCTTATTACGCCTTGCATTGACATTTAAATTGAAGTTTTGCGTGCTCCATTAAATGTGCTGGCCAAATGCATACTTCAACATGGAAGTTTTCATCTTCAGTGCCATTGCTGTGACATACGATTATACTCGTTAAAGATTGTTAGTCAACCTAACAAGAAATTGTTTGTAACATTTTAAGTGATTGCAACATGTTGCCAACGAATCGACTAAAAACGACGCCCACACAGCTCGAAGTCTCTCCCTGTGGCTCTCTCACGTTAACTGTTGCTCTCCTAGCCGTGTCCTGTGGTGACTGTGGTGAGTTCTTGCCCGGACCAGTCAAATGGGGCCGCTGATTACGAAATGGTTTGGAGTTAGGCATCACATGGAGTTCGCCATATTATATTCATATTTGTATATTGAAACCGCATTCTATTTGAGTTTGTTGGGTCTGTTGCTGATCATAAACTCCATCCAAATGGAAATTGAAACCGATGCCAACAGACGAGTTGGGGAGTCACTTGAAGCCAGCACTTCCATCCTGTTTTCTTAAACGATAACCGAAGCCAACACGGAAACGGAAATTCATTGCAAGTGCCAGTCGAGTTTGTTATTGTTTTGTTGCTCTTTTTCTTTGTCGTTTTGTTTGTTTTCTGTTGGTGTCTCCGTGCAAATTTATGTGCAAAACTTTAAAATTAAAACTGCACCGACAGTCGAAAGTTTTGTATTTAAAAATTTAATTCGCAATCCTGCAATAATATGTACATAAAACCTAATGACAGGGTTAAATGCAAGGAACTTTTTATGTTTTCTCGAATGCTATATTGACAAAGTTTTAAACTGAGTAATGTCAAGATGCTGTCAACGATAAATGGCAATAATACGAATTGCAAATAAAACGGTCTTAGCTTTTGCTGCTATTTAATAATATTATTATATACTTACTGGTATCGTGGTGTCTTTTGTCGAAAGTGAAATATGATTTTTTTTTGTAATAATAAACAATAATAAGTTACAATTATTCAATATAATTCTTTTCGCTTCAAGTGGGTCTAAAATTATTTTCTAATCCAAAATCTCGCATTTCGTATCTAAAAATGGGACTCAGGGGCCTCTTAATATTATATTTATGCACCACTTGTTGGGGCAGTATTAGTAAGCAAACTCATAAATAGTGGCACTTTAAGAGACCATAATATTAAAGCCAATCCCAAAGAACATAAGCTGAATGGCGTCAGTAAGAGCATTAACGGAATTGCGTTGCTATTTAAGTTGTCAGCAAATTTCGCAACATCCTTTAACAATTGCGAATTGTTTTTGGCAAGCGGGTGACAACAATATTCACAGCTGTCAACAGGAAGCCAGCGTATTTGCTTGAAATAAGTATGCATTGACATAATGTTAATATACCAACATATTTGCCATAATCTTCAACGATGAATTTGCTGCAGATAAACTCGTTGCGCACGATTACAATGACGATGACGATAATAAGCTGTAAAGTCAATGCATAATGCATAAACTGCAAGAGCTGCTGGAGCAGCAACAGCAGTACGAACGGCAAATTGTGGCATCTGCTACGCTGTCCCACATCGAGCGGCATCAATTATTTGCAGTTTGCCGAAAAAAATTTAAATGCAACCTTGAATGGCTCTTGCAGATGCGATGAAGATGCAGATTGGGACTACAAATTGAATTGTCAGACACAAGCGCACAGTTGGCACCATGCTGAAACACAAAAGGAGTAACTGCATCCGGAGAGTCTTCAACTGACAGCTAATTGTGTGCTCAGGCGTGACCATCAGCATGGTTACGAAATTAAATCAAAAGACCTATACAACAAGCGACCCACTTCCAAAGTCTTGGTCCATACTTTGGCCACTTTGCCACAAGGAACAGAAGCTGGCATTCATTTTACGAGTGGTGCAGACCAAAACGGCACTGCGAGCGACCAGGTTGTAATAAACGACTAGATCATATTCTATAAATCATAAGTTTGCTACAAATAGAATCGTAAATAAATTATTACCACATGGGGAGGCTTAATTAAATTTAACAGTACATTTTTTGGTGAAATGAATATATTTTTGCAATATTATCAGAGTTTGAGATTTCCATGCTCAGAAAGTTTTTCTCACGTTAGGGTGTCACGTGAAATACTGTACACAGTTTTATGTTTTGCCAAATCAATGGCTTCAGCTGGAATAAGAAAAGCATGCTTTATTTTCAGCCCCTCGGCATCTGTGCATATAAAATAAGCTGTAGCATTTTATGGCATGATATAAGCAATTTGATAAGTAATCTTACCTTTTCACAAACTGTGCTAAGTTATGAAAAGGGTTTGCAATAAACAAGAACCTTAAAGCTGCTTTGCAATGCTGTTACTCGAAGGACGTTAAGTCAACACAGAGAGCGGTGTGCGGTAATTAGCAGGTGTATTCGTTGCTTATTTATGAGCTGGACATTTGCTGGAATTGCTGGAAATTGAAAAATGCAGTGAGGAAAATAACAATTAATTCAGCTTGAGGGGAAGCAACCGACTGCTATAACAGAGATAAATCTATAAAGTAATTGTGTAAGCTTCGAGGGGGTTGATGTCGATTTGTGACTGCGGCATTGCAGCTCGATAAATGTAGCGCATTATGTGTCTGCGCTAAGGATAAACGGTATAAGGCTGCGTACACGTAATGTCATAAGAGCCAAATGTCATGAAATTTCATTACGGTTCGAGTGCAGCAACAAAATGTTGAGCACTGAGTTAAACTGTCAGCTAAACCAATTACATTTGCACGCCACTGACAACAGCAACAATAATGTCAACAGCAGCAGCAGCAGCAGCAATGGTAACAACACCCGTAACAATAACAGCAGCAGTTGCACGGAAACGGAAGCCGCAGCAGCAACAGTAACAGCAACGGCAACAGTGCTTGAAAAATGGCCACACTGAGGAAACGACGTTGAATAACAGTAAAAATAAACGCATACACACGAATTCAGTGGGAACAACTGAAACATTGTAATGAGCTGCAACTGAGAAGTTAAAGTGATTTATTCAATTCCAGGCAACATTGAGCGAATAAACAACTTGGCATACGACGAAAAAAATGAAAATAAAAAAGGACGCTCAAGTGATTGACCTAAACAAACAGCTGAACTCCAAACTCCAAACAGTTCGCCGGCCTGTCAAAAACTCATTTATTATTAAAATATTATCAGGCCAAAAAAATTATAAATGAACAAAAAAAAAAAAGAAAAGGGGCAAAGAGCCTGCTGCTCATTTGAAAAGTTTTTTTATTTATTTTTTTGCGGGGGCAGCTGTCAACTTGAATGTGGCATAAAGGACGATGCCACCAAGGTGGCAAAGCCGCGGACACTTGACGCAATTTGCGTGTATTGTGTGCTGCATGGGATGAGGAATACGGGTCTGTATTAAATTACAATTGGGCACAGCACAGAAAGGCAGACAAAACTTTTTAAATTTTTATCAAAATCATTATAAGGAAGTGGAACAACACACAACACAACGCAACACACCGCAGTGACCGACTGAATGAATTATGAAGCCAATTTTAAAATAGCGTTGATCTTTGAGAACTTCACTGGGCCGTTCAGCAGATTATCAAGATAGTATTATTTGTATAATCTTAAAGCACAAACGAAATCATAATTTGCTGCTAGATGCTTAAGCTAGAGATTTTAATCAACGCAAAAGTAGATTAAATTAATTAAAACAGAGCTAAATATGACTTAATAATGGATTTGCATTTATATTTATTTTAATTTATGTAATTATCTATTTGCCTAATTTGAACCACTGTTTATGTTTAGCTTTATGAAATTCGTTTGATATTGATGCAAGTATTTATATTTTATATTGAAAAACTTGTGTAGATTTGAAGGATTAAGTGTAACCCAATTTTATGTTTACACTTGGATACGGGGTATAAAGAAGACTTCTTATTTACTTAACTTTATCGTGTTACTTTAAGAGAAATCAAAACTCATTGGTATTGGCAATGCATAATAAGTTATTCAAAGTTCAGGAAATGGAATTGCAGCGACGTTTTTAAAGAAAATGTTTTGAAAATAAATGAAAGGGAACAGCAAACGCCATTTGCTCTTTTGCCTTAGCGTCGTGGCAAGAATGAAGGCAAAACATTTTGTGCACTCGTGAATTTATACCATCACATTTTCAGTGCCTTATCATAACCAGAAGTTGACCCGCATATCCTCGCGACTGAGAGGAATACTTTATATTTGAATTTCTTCTTTTTCGTGTATAAATAATTGTTTATGAGCACGTGCTCGTGGCACAGGGTCGACAATGGCTGCCCACATGCAAAGTGAAGTCAAGTGGAAGTGGGTAGTGTGGGCAGGGCGACAACTGATGGCACAGACTGTGGCTGCGAATGTGAATGTGACTGTGGCTCTCACGCTGACTCTGACTCTGGCTGCGACCTGGCAAACTGGGATCTGGGCTAGGCGGCGACATGGCACGACTGCTTACTTTGCGTGACCAAAGTGCAAGAGGTGATAAATAACAGCAAAATGTAGACATCAACGGGACGCAGCCGAAACTCCCAGCTGTATTGCCACTTTCAAGTTTGTCGTGCAGTTTATAAAGTTGTTGAGGCAGCAAGAGCAACAGCAGAAGTAGCGCAAGCAACATTAATATCAGCGACAACATACATTGTTGTAGTTGTTGGACTCGTGGTTACGTGTTGTCAAGGCTAAATAGCATTTGCTGGGTTCAGTTTAACACTTTGGTTTGTTTTATCAGTCGAATGTGGATATGAAATGCAATTTTCCAGCTGCTGACTGAGTCCTTGGCTGCTTTCGTTGCGTTACGTTTATTTTCTTTTCGTGTGTTTAATCTAAATAACCTTCTTTCTGCTGCATATCGCAATTGTCTGTCGGTTTTGTCCCTTTGTTGCCGTGTTGTTACGGGTTGCAGCACCACACGAGCAACCGCAACATGGCATAGAGCGCGCGATTAAGCGAGATATTTTTGTATTGTTGTTCTGCACGAAGAGCAGCACTCATCCTCTCATCTTCACCTCCACATCAGCCAGCTAAACCACCTTGACTGCGCTTTGTCCTTCTCTTTGTTTATGTTGGCATTGTGCAAACGAGAGCTAAAAATACACATATTAATGTAAATATGCTGCAACAAAAACAACGACAACACAGCACTTGCGAGTATAATTTAAATAACTGCCAGCTCTGCTGGCTCTTATACACATACACACGAGTAATACATCTAAAGGATGAACATCTAGATGAGGATGTAAATGTATAAGCAAATTGTGTGCAAAATACCTGCACATCCCTGAACATCTTCAGTTCGCCCTGCACACACACTTTCTCTCTCTCTCTCTCTCTCTCTCTCTCTCTCTCTCCCACCCTGCTCTTTTTCTCTGTCGATCTCTGCGTCTCTAACTGTCGTGCAGTGCTTGGATGTTCTAAAAATAGTCAGAGACAAGTTCCAATCAATATTTCTTTTGCTAATTGAGTTGCAATTGTACAAGCTTACGATACGTCAAGGGCAACAAACTGTCGCTACATGAATAACACACTAAATGAACTACGACTGAGACGAATACTGAGACTTTTGGTAGGCTTAGTGTGTAAATACCATACAAATTTAATGCTTTGCATGCAAGGTAAAACGATACTATGACAAATATTCGTTAGTTAGTCATACAAGTTTACATAATTTAAATATACAATAAATTATATTTTCTTGTGTCTTTGCATTTGTAGAATAATTTGAATAGTATTCAACATGATTGCCCTCTATTTCTAACAAGGTCTTTAGAAATCCTTTTTTAAAGGGATTGGGGGGAACCCCAGGGTGGTCTGGTTTTTCCCCCCTCTTTTTTTTCAAACAGAAATGGTCACTTGGTTGGGTTTTGTATTTTAAATCTTTTGGTTCTATGGGTTATAAAATGCCTTTCCTGGAACTTTAGATAGATAGTAGTTGTATGTCATCATATATAATAATTTAAGTGTTATAGTATTTCTATTTATTACTTATCTGCTGACATTCCTGACTTAATTGGCAAACCCAAGGAATGTTTGTTGCAAGCAGGTTAATTCAGTGCAGCTTTAGATACGTGAGCATAAAATATGCAACACATTGTTCTTTGCCAAACAATGTTTCGATTCGAGTTTATGGCACTCTCAGGTTTTCATAATTTAATCGCTAAATACTTAAAGTGCTTTTGAGATTTAATTAAAAATTATTAATTGACAGGCATAGCGTGAGAAAAAGTTGGCGCCGCCCGGATTATAAATACATAGAGACTGCTCAGGCATTACGCTTTTTAAAAGTAAGTGGAAAGCCCGCAAAAATGAACGCGGAAATCGACTTGGCAAATTCACAAATTCACACACACACAAACAATTTTCGAACAAAGATTTTCCCATCGTTCTTTTTTTTTTTTTTTTTTTTTGAGACCGCATTTTGTTGAAGCAAATCTTTGTTCACAGATCTAATAATACAAAAACTAGAACTAAAGCGAAAAGTAGCAGCGGAATTGAAGTGGAGACGCAGCAGCAGCAGGAGCAACAAACAAAATGCCACATAATCCGCAAAAAAGCAGATGGGAAACGCAAAAGAGGCCACCATGCATTGGAGTGTGGGCAAACAAAAAGCTGGACGATTCCTGGCTGAGCAACAGGACCCGAGAACTCTGCCAGCTGCCTGTTCGGGCATATTTTATGAATCTTTTCGCAACACATTAGCGTGAGGCAAGTGGGGCGGCAAGTGTTGAGCAAAGGGGGGAGTCGGGTCTCGTAAGCTCTTAATTGGCTATTGAAATTGAGCCGAAAACAAAGCAAAAACTTTTACTGTGGCTTTAAATGGCAAATGGAATTCGCTGAAAAACAAATTGCTGCCTCAGAAATGAGTGATGAGCCAGGCAAATGAAAGGGGAAGTGCGCGGTGGGAGACGTGGAGTGAATTGCGACATGGAATAAGTTACGATTTGATTAGATGAAGCGCATTTAATCTACATAAAATATGAAATGAAAATACTGCGAAGCAGTATTGAAGTAACCGTTAACTGAGTAACTAAGACACACAATTCGACTGTTTAAATATGTTTATCCATTGATTTTAAGCATTCTGGATGCAGGGTATTTACTATGTGACTTCGGGGAGCGAATTAATATTTATCTTGATTTAGCCATTTAAATTCATTGTGTGTGTTTGATTTATGGCCGACACCCACATTACTCTCGACAAATAGTCCATAATTTCATTAATTGTCTATTAAAATATAAACAAAATTTAATTGTAAATTAAAGTGTAAACAAATGGGGAGGCCAACGCCTCCATAAAACTGACTGAGAAAATTATTAAATTGTTATTAACATCAATATCTTTATTTTGACCGCACACTCTGTCTCTCTCTCCCCCGCTTTCAGTCAATTACTTTCCCAATATTTATCAGTTTGAGTCACATAAATATATACGCATATTATATGCATATTCATCAGCTTTATGTTTATGCAGTGCGCCACTGGGCGCTTGATTACTCATACGACGCGTCTGCCAATGCGAGCGCCGAAAAGCCATCGATGACGATACTGATGATGGTGATGGCGACGGCGAGGTGATGATGATGATGATGATGTTGATGTTGATGTTGATGACTTCATATGTTTATATGTAAGCATGTTGGTCGTGTTATTCTCAATGTTAGCTTTTAATGCATATCAAATGTAATAACGTTGGCTATTAGCCAACTTGACGACGCACAGCAATATGGAAGGCTCAAGGTATGGGCCCATGACTGTTAAAAAAAAAAAAAATAATAACTTTCACGTAAACGAATGGACTGTGTTGCTGCTATTTTCAGCTCTTGTAATTACGTATCGCGCCAAAAACAATTTACCAAATCGCGCATGAAAACGATTTCCCCATAGACCGTGATGTTGACAGAGTGCCACGGAGAGGCAAAATATGTAGGCGTCATGAACGGGGGCTTATGCTGACGGTGTGTGGTTACGCTGTAAGCTCGATGTTGGGCACTTAGCCCCCAGCACTTCCCGTCGGGTGCCAAGCTAATTATTGGGACACTTGTCAGGTGATGTCCCCACCATCTGCTGTATCGATTTGCAATCTGCTCGACAATGGGCGTGACATCCTTCTGCGCTATCCCCGCCTTCTCCGCTGGGAGTGCGAATATATGCAATCATTGTGCGTGGTCGCAACTTAACTCGGAATTCAACAGCAGCTGCAGCTCACTAGATAGGCACACTCCCCCTTAGAATGGAGGCAACAACAACAGTAGCGAATGTTTACTAAATGTTTCAATTTGCACTGTTTCTCCAGGTGTCTACACTGAGAAAATTAAAAGCAAGCTAATGAAGCGAACAATTTAGGTAAAGGAGAAAGTTAGCAACGTTTCAGTGAGAACAGAATTCTAGTACTAGGGGAAAATGTGTCTCTATTATAGTTGTCTACATTACTTCGAGTTTTCTACATTGATGAAAACCCAAAAAATAAAATATAAATAATTTGGGCTTGGAATATATATAAATCACATAAACTATATAATATAAATATATGGCTTAAGTAAAATAATAAAATACTTTCAATGAAACGTGTACAGTACTTATAACTAGCGGAAAATAGAGGTCGGATGTTTAATACGCTAAAACTTTATTCTGGGAATATTTCACTATTAAGACATATGTTAAATCAACTGTAATGATTACTATTTTTTTAATATTTAAGCCAAAGTAGCATACATTCAACTAAAAGTTTCTGTTATTTCTGTCACTGTAAGTGCGAATATTGCGACAAGGCTCAGACACTGAGGCGATTACCTGTCGTGTGAGTGCAATGTGAGCTCACTGCGTTCGATCAACGCACTGCTACTTGCATATACGCCACTCTTATAGCCTACATGGCACGCTGTAGCAAATATTTTTTATTGAAATCAGTGATATATATATATATATATATATGTATTTGAATGTCAGTGAACAGCTGTGCGTTTGTGTATGCATTCTTAGCTGTAAACTGGCAGATGTTGTGACAAGTTTTATTGTTGCCTCTTTTGAAGTTTTTACTATGCAGCGAAGCAGAGTCGATTGTAGGCTAGCCAGTCTTCTGTTCGTCGCTGGCAAATTGTAAAAGTTTTTAAATGAAAATTTCAATTGTTATACAACGTTTGCTTTAAACTTCCGCTGAACAACAACAGCAGCAGCAACGAACTGCCAAGTTAAATCTGACATTTAATGGGCTTCTTTCTTGACGCTTCATAAATATTATGATGTGATTTAAAGTTGCGTGAGAATCGCTTTAAATCGAGCTTCATTTTCCTCATAACTCGGGCGCATGACGCAAATTATCCACATATTACGCATACGTCGCGTTGCCTGCAGTCAGTTGAGAGTTCCTTGACTCCACATCCTCGTGACTGACGTGTCTGGCTTAACAAAATATTTACACTTTGCTTATGGGGACTTGTGCCCTTCTGTGGCCCCAACTCTAATGCAACATCAATTTTAAATGCAGCTCATTTACAGTTGGCTTCTTTCTTCTTGCTAGCGTGGAAATTTATATTCTTTGTGGGTAATGTGAGTAATATGCGTTTAAGAGTACAAATGAAGGCAATTAGAATAGTTAAGCAATTGAATGTTAGGCAAATCGGTATCCATTTGATTAAATAACTGAATAATTATTTATTTAACAGAGATTGGAGATTTTTGCATAATTGCAAGTAAATTGAAATTTTTGTTATACAGGGTATTAATCCAAGTACACATCAATCTTGTTTTGTATAATTTAAAGCAGCTCTTTAAGACAAATGACAAAATTAATGCAAATTTTATTAATTCAAGCTTGCAACTTTCCGATAGCTTATTTTTCAGCAATTGCTGTTGCTTTCGTTGTTCGTTGCGCATAACGCGCCAATGTTTTGCTATTTGTAAATATTGCATGCAACGGGGCGTTGCCAAAAATTTGTCAGCGCCACTTGCTGCGCTAATGAGCTGCAGTTAGTCTTGAGCTTTCTGGGCGTGGAAGTGGGCTAAACTTGGGCGGATATTTAGCATGTTGCTTAAATAAAGTGGCTTTATGGGTTCGGAAGTGTGGCAAAGCCGCAACCAGTTTTAGGGCTGAGTAAGAGGCTATAAACAAGGCAAATAATCCTCAAAGAAACAACAACTTAAAGCTTCATTGAGCCAAGAAAGTAGAGCCGCAAAAGCCCAAGTGGCAACTGCTGCCAATAGTTGGCATTGTTCATTTATTGAGTGGCAAGTCTAGAGCCGGGATGAACACAATGAATGCCATCAACTAAGCCATATTTTGGACAATCGGGAAGCAGACACTGATCGGTGGTTGTGACTGTGACTGCGGCTCAGTGTGTGGCTGTTTATTGGCAAACACATATTGACACAAAGGTTGCGGCATTTGACATCTGAGTGCTTTCACTTGAGCCTGGTCCGTTGTCCGTTTCAGATCTCAGCTAGATGGCAATTAAAAGTGACAGTTTACAAAATTGTGAGCCAGGCCAGGATGTGCTGTGTGCCTATTTAAATATACATTTAAAGAGGGGCCCGTCTAAGCAAACGCAAAACACAAACAAACTAACAAACAAACGCACGCACACACGCACAACTAATTTGCATGTGGCAGGCGACGTGTCTGTGAACTCCCAAAAGTGATAAAGACATAAAGACCTGCAGACAGAGCCCTGGGAGGCAGTGGTGGAATGCAAACTATTTGTAACGTTTGCCTCCATAAATCAACGCTGGACAGCCCCCCAGGAGTTCGGTGGTCGTCCCTTTACGTCTCCAGCACCTCTGCGACCTCTGTTTCCTTGACTGTTGTCGTTGTTGCTCTTTGAAGCCACGTTTTGGACATTTCCCTTGCCATCATCGTATCGCGCTATCGCAACAATTAAAACGGGTTCAATTTTGGCCCAGCGAATAGATTGGAGGTGAACTGTCTTTGGCCCTTGGGGCTGAGCAACTTTTCTGTCTGTTTATCGGCAACAAAGTCAGCGGCTTCCGTAAGTAACCGGACACGGCCGGAAGTGTGCGCTGTGCCATGAAAATTTGTCAACATTTGGCCCACGACAAAATCAAATTCAGTGTTGCTTTTATTTTTTGCGGTTTCACTTTCATTTCCATTTTTGGCACTTTGTTTGCCACAGGCAAATGGTAAATGGTGCGTTTCCAATTTACTTTTCGAATAGTCAAAGAAACCTACTCGTTAACAGCAATTTCTACACACACACACACCCACACACATACACAAACAAGTTTACCATTGGGCCGCATGTGTAATGTGGCATTAAGCTGGAAATAATTTGAATAAATGACGCTGACAATGACTCGAGCACTCGTCAATAATTATTTTAATGGAACTGACGCTCACATGAAAGCTTTTGTAATATTAATTGTGCGGCCTTTTGCATTTTTGATGACATTTCTCCTCTGAAAACATGAATTTGTAATTCAAAGCACTTACACATACGATTAGCGAGCGCATTAAGTATACGACACATATGTCGTTCGTGTAATGTGGTGAGTTCACTTTAAACAGTCGCAAAAACGTAGCCACAACTAAAGCACGAGAACTTCAAGTAAATTGCTTTGGGCACAAGGACTAATAAAACTAAATGGCAAATAGCAAATGCCTGCCGCAATGAATATAAAAATACAAATATATATGCCACAGCGCTGTTCAAATACGCTTTTTGCAATCTAAATAACGTCGAATAGTGATAAATACTTTATAATATTAAATTCTAAATTTTTACTTCAAAGAACTTGAGCACTTGGAAACAAAATCAAGAAGTTACAACGGTAAGAAAGCAACATTGAATTTTTTGTGGCTCTAAGCTTGCAGTTCCACACGCAATCGAACAGCCGATGGCAAAGTATGAATTACCCACAGAAAGTGTATTCAAAAGGTCGCTATTCTTTGTATTATTATCAAAATGGCCTTGGGATAGACGCAAAGAAACTTGAAAAGAAAGTCTAGCAACGACAATGCAATAACAGCATGAAGTAAATAAATATTGGCAATCTTGGCCAAATGAACCGCCAGCATAAGTACAGTCTTGTCGTCAGGCAGCCAAATAAAAATATACGCCATGTGCCACATGTGTTTGCTGTCTTCAAAAGGGTTTCAAAGTGTAGCATACTTTGCGCGGCCAGCAAAGCGCATACGATAAATACATGAGCAACCGACGATTTCCACTCGAATAACTTGGACTTAAATTTCTCTTTTATAAATCAGTCAAAATTTCCGTTGTGCGGAAATGCAGCACCGAAAGTTTCTAATCATAATACAAGCCCAAAAAACAGATAAGCAAGAGTGAAATGCTGCATTGAGTTCAAGCTCGAGCTGAAAATCCGGAAATGAAACATGGCGCCAAAGAAGTGTGACAGCTGCAGTTGCTGAGTCGCCTTTTTAATGGCTGCAGGTAGGTTCCCAAGGTGCAGCTTGCCATTTTGAGGCGCCCGTATACTTTGAGTAGTCGTTGTATAAAATCAATAGGCAATAGTTCAAGGCTAAAAGTTTTCGTAGCCCGTTTCTCACTGGCACTAACATACTGCACATAACCTTATTCATGTATCAAAAGTTTTTATTACGTCCTTAAAACAAAGTTAAGTATTGAAGTACCAGAATAACATACGAACTCCAAAACCCCTCGTTTATTGCGTGCTCAGCTCAATTACAGAGTTCCTAATTAAGCACCATAGAGGAACATAATTATAGTAATCAAGCAGCAACAGACTTTAAGTATACGATATCAGTAAGCTGAGAATAAGAAAGCCAGCGATAAGCAACCCCAATTGCAAAGCTGCCAACCCCTTTTGGCAGCAGCATTTTCCGCATAAGCTGTCCACAAAGAGCGAAGCAATATTTGAATAATGCAGCTTTCGTTTATGCTTATTGGGATAATACTTTAAGCACATGAAACTGCGTTAATCAATTGCATGCAATGCTGTTTGCCAATTTGTCTCACTCAGTTTAAAGACTCAATGCACAGGGTCAACAATCAAGCTGGTGAACCAAACAGAAATCTCAAATGCGACATGCAAATTTAGTTCCAGCTGCAAGCAAAAATCATGCGACACAAGAGCCAGAGGCACTAGAGTTCTGCGGAACATAATGTTGTGCAAACAATGGAAATACAAGAAAAGCAAGAAGAGAAAAAAACGAAACGAAAAGATGGAGATGGAGATGAGGATGAGGACTGCGACAGAGTCTGGGAGGACGAATGCAGTAATTAGAAATGCAAATGATGCGCAAAATCGCAATCGCAGCAGCAAACAGCAGCCAAGTAGGAACACGAGAGCGCATATTAAATGAGTGGCACGTGATGCCAAGCGCGTTGGCTGCCAAGTGAAAGTAGTGGGTATGTTCCGTCGTTCCTAGCCTCTTACAGGCCCCCTCCCCCCCCCCGGTCATGTCTCAGGCAACTGGGCAGCACTTCAAAGTGGCCTTTAAAAGCATTGCTTAAGGTACTGCGTGCGTATCAAGCACGCAGTACGCTGAATTTGATGTGCATTTAATTAAAATTGAAATGCTTCGCGTATGCTGCGGCCCTGTACAACTCATAAAGGTCACAATCCTCATGATTGTGGTCGAAAACAACTGGATAAAAATGTGGGAAGTTCAAGAAAAATTAACTCGAAACTTTGCAGTCGAGCTTACCGACTCAAAGATGCCAGCTACTAATTGTTGGTGGTAGCAACGATGTGGCGTGCAGTTTTATAGGTCAATGGTTTTTAAATACGGTCACAATGTTTACAAAGGTAATTAACTGTATGCAGATTTTGCATAAGATTTTTTTAATGCTGATCAAGAATGTGGTTTTCTTCGCATTAATTTAATTAATAGTACCGTTTACTATTATTTTTCCCACATTTTCACGATTAAAACGTATTTGCTTAAGTATATCTATTTCGTAAAATTCCCTTTCTTCAGTGCACCTTTTCTGCATGTTACTTACACTAACACAAAATTTGTTCAATATTATCCTTCGTTTATTTACAAAGGCGTCAATGGACTATAAATTTTGATTTTTTTTGATCATAGTGTTTATTTCGTGTCATTTAAAATATGTATAATAATAGAAATGTAATTTGAAATTTATCCGTTTCAAATGAACGCTCTCTATTCACTGCGTTTATAATTTGTCTAGTAATTTTTTGTTCAGGTGGCATTTTCTCTTCTTCGTGGTCGTTGCATATTGTTAAACTAAACACTTGGCGAATTCGTATTCGGTGTGTGTTTCATCTCTGTTGCTTGATGATTACGCTATTGTCTAGAGATCGTATATACACCCAATAATATAAATTGACAATTTGTAATGTAAATTGAATATAATTAAATGAATACATTGTCTATTATACATGTTTATAACTCATAATAATGCATCGTGGTCTCGACACATATTACTCAATCTATGCGTAATCTAATTTGCATTCACTAAATACAATGTTGACGTTAGTTTGGTGCAGCAATGCCAAGAATGTGGAAGCACAGAATGTAGTGTCAAAATAAATAAATTCCAATTGGAAATGTGCTAGAATTGTTTGTGTACTTTGCACACAAAATGCAGATGCTGCCACGTCCAAGTGTCGGAGACAAGCAGCTCAGGTTCACAGGAACAGACAAGCAGATAGAACGGTAAATAGATTACAACGAGCGAAACAAGGTGTGGAATGCGAAACTAGTGTCGTTGCAAATTGTAACGTTTGGGTATTGAAAGTAAATGGAACAACTAGTTAGTTGTAAATCTTTGTATCCCTTTGCTTTCGTAAGATTTCTTGTTCATGTATTACTTTGTAAAATATAATAGGAAGCTCCCGAAAATTATGACGTAAAAAACGGGGAAAATCCTACTGGGAAATTGAGTTTTTGGCAGAGCGATAATTTTTTATCTATTTCTCTTTATGACTTCAGTGACTGTTCCCCATGATTCCCCATGGTAGAAGCGACAACTTCAGTGATAGAGGGAAATATCAACACTCAGTTAGTTGTCATTTATTCGGATTACACAAAGTTTAAATTACAAATATACATTTCAACACTACGCCGAATGGTCACAACTGAAACAATGTGCTCGTTAAGTCAATTAAATCGAGTTCACAAGCAAAATGACAGCAATGCAAGTATTCAACAACCCACAGCCGATGGCAATCGAATCAGATACTAACTGACTCAAATTACAGTTTTCATTCTCCAGCAACCGTAATTGAGGACTATCAAACAGAGGCTAAACAACTTATGTGTCAATGTTTGATGAATGTGCCAGTGCCAATGCATGCATGCGTATTTGCCGATGACGTGCAATTGAGTGCATTGCTAAATGGTGGCCCACACACTGAACTCGCAACCAGTTGTCAATGCAAAATGGCGCCCGTTTGACAGCAGATGCACAAAATCAAATTGTACAACTAACAATTGCTGTAGGTTTGACTGATCGACCAATAAATACCATGGGCATTGGGAATATGTCAAATAACATTAAATAATGCTTTCTCGATTATCTTTATTTTGTTTTTTTCGTTGCTCTTTTTTTCAATTTAATTATTTTCAAGCATCTTTGACTTGCCTTTTTACCATCGTTGTTTGTATGCGTCTGTAGGGAATACAAATCGACGAGCAACACGAACACTGCATATTTGTGCTGGCAAATCCACTAAAAGATGTCAGGCCCAATTTGGTTGATGGTCCAGAGCTTCTGTCAATAGCGGGACTTTAACGACGGCAACCAAAGTTGATTTATGCTGCACGTTTATTTGGAGAGACCCATGCATACAGTGTAAAATAGAAAAGAAGAGATAGTGTGAAGAGTGTAAGAAAGGGCGTTCGATAGATGGTCAGCATAGCAGTTTAGGAAGCTGTTAACACACTCACTCGAAAGCTGTTCAGTCGCTCAAGCTGTTGCTGTTGCTGTCACCATTGCGTGATTTACAAATTGTCAAAGCGTTAAATTGAAAATGCCAGGACGGAGAATAAATTGTTTTTATTCTCACCACGAACATTACGTGAACAAAGCGTAGCTTTTGGCAAAATATCTTATTGCATGTCATTCGATTCATGTTCGAGAGATGATGTAATTAATGCAAAACAATTAAGTTAATTTATAAGCAGAGCACAAGGCGAAGCACGTATTCCATTCAACCATGGACCTGACCAATTATAGAGCCACCAGATTTAGAGATGGGTGTGTGAGGCGGAAATCTTCGAGTAGTAATTAATACAATTTAATGGCAATTCTGCAGCAAATGTTAAAATCAAATGATTATAATTTTCATGTAACTCTATGACCTTCTAAATAACCACGTCATGTTACTAAATCCCTTTCAGGTCCATCTCTAACTAATGCAATCCAATCCGACCACTTTGAGCTGCTTCATTCATTAAGTAATTAGAGTAAATCACTTTCGATTCTGCCTTTGAGTGCTTCAATACTTCTATCGCCCCTATCGTTTTCGCTTCCAATTTATCCAAGACGAGAGAACTTTATTGTTTTGGTGTTTTGTGTGAGTTTTGGCCTTAGGCTTAAGTGGCCAACATTTATCTGCAGCATTGTTCGCATATTAATTAATTAGGTTAAAGTATTTACGCTCCTTGGCGAATACACAACATCACTTTAATTTGCCGCCAGAGAAGATTCGTATCATTACAATGCAAGATGTTCAATGCAAAGCAAACAACAATAAATAAAGCTTAAGGACAGCCTAAAAGCTGCGGCAGCTTTCAATAAGCTCTTAGCTGATAAAAGAATGGTATTCGACGATACGTCGACTGGTAGATTCTGTTCAAAAAAATTGCAAGCAAAACTCCATTCCTAAAAAATAAAGAAAATGAAATAAAAAAACGATTTGGAACTTTTTCACTGCGTTTTTCGCAACATTAATAATAAAAGTAAAAATTGTATTTGCTATGTGCTCGGCTAGAACTTTTCAAAAGTATCTCGACAAGAACTCAAGTGGAGCCTGATAAATGACAAGCGAAAGCGATTTACAGAACACGAAAAATAAAAAACTTTTTACTTTATAGCCCCCAAAATATGCACCAGACTGCGTAGGTGTTCATGTCTAGATTTGTGTGTGTGTGTATGAGTGTGTGTGTGTGTGTGTGTTAGGTGTGAGGGGCAGTCAAAGGCAATAAATTCTCACAATTGATTTTGTGGTCGGTCCCCTCGCCTCTGCACGTCCGTCTCAGACTTTCAACTCAATGGTGCTAGTAAACTTTGCGCCGCATTTGAATGATTCAAAGTGAAATTTTTTACTTATTTATTTTGATTTAACATTTGAATGTATTATTCATGCGAATGACGACCCACAAGATGCCATTAACATATTTTCACATTTAAATGATTTTAATACTCTTGAAAACAAAACAAATTCTCGAAATTTTTAAAGTCAAAGAACTTTTGTTTTTATGCGTCTTCAATATAAACAATTGAAAGTATAGCATGTACTATACAATCTATAAGCTATCAATATACGCTGGGCCATTTATTAGCAATTTAATTATATTTTAAATGAACAACAATTTCTAAACAATGATTTCCTTTACGCTGTTGCCTTTTGTGTTTACTCCAAAAACATCTGTGGGTCTCAGTTCTAATAAGAGATGAATCGGTGAGATTCGGAAAAGCTGCTTACTCTGCCCCAATTGAGCGATAAGCGCAGCATTAGTAACGGAAATTTATTGCCAGATTTCATAGTTGAGATGAGCTGTAAATGCGCTGAATTTACAGCTGTTGTATTTGCTGTTGTTGTTCTTTGTAATTTCCGCTGTGAGCTTTGAGGAGGATGGTGGACAGACGCTAAGCTTGGCCTACTTGTGTTTAATGTCAAAGCAATTATATAATGGATTTTTTGACAGACGAAAAAGTGTCTCATGGCCAACGAATACACACACACACCCACCAACACACCCAGTGAAATAGTCAACCAAAGTCAGAAACAATTAAGTTTAAAGGCTTAGACATAAATCCTGGCACAAAGGTGGCCCAAGGTGTGCGTAAGAAAGCTGGGAAAACGCTGGAAAACGACAAAGGTGTATGAAAAATGAATGAGCCACACGCTAGGACAAGACGAGCACAACAATTGGGCACTCACATACGACAAGGCACGACTAATAGATGCTCTAAGAAAAAAACAATAAAGCGGCCTACATACGACTAGAATTTACTGAGACAAGTTGCAAGCATAAACTGAAACATGGCATTAGAAGTTTTGACTTGAAATTTTCTGGGTGATTCACTAGCCTCACAAACAACTCAATCAATCTAAAATATCCTTTTGTCACGAGCAGCTGAAACTTGCTGGGCTTGAAGCCATCATGTTTACACCCAATTACAGGACAGTTTTGAGTACAGGGTATGCCCAAAAAAAAAAATAAATAAATAAAAACAGCTGCTATAGTGCGCAGTAAAGCGTGAGTCGTACTTGACATTGGCTGACGAGCACATATACACAATCATGCAACCATTTAAACACAGACACAAGCATACGAGTGTGCGAGTACAGTGTGAGCTAAGCCCCAAAGGCCAAATGCTATAAAAGAGCCGAAAGTTCCTTTTTTTCTGCAGAATTATAATATTGCATGCTGATAAAACATTGAGAGCCAAAGCACCCAAGGGGATTACAATTAAAAGCGCACACATACCAACGAAAAATATCTATACTCATGCGCACACATACTAGCACACAATCAGACATACATCTCCACGGCGCGGAATCGGCAGAGAAAGTTGAACTGGCGGAAATCATTTTGCGCATTATGTTCATTTGTATTTTTACACTTTGTGTGTGGCAGATAAAAAGCCAAAGAGAGCCCTCCACTTGCTCATACACTCAGCCCACTTGTTTTCCTGGTACCTGCACTCTGCCCCCTGCCCCTGCCATTTGCCACTTGCCACTTGGACCGATAAGTTGGCACAGTCAAGGCCCAGTTCGAAGCACATTTTCATATCACATGCCAGCGCAGTCTTTGTGGAAGTTTCCCTCTGTTTTGTTTTTGTTTTTGTTTTTGTTTGTGTTTACGAAATGCCTGGAAACCACAATGGCATGGAGCGGTGTAGCGTGTAGCGTGTAGCGTGGCGCGGTGGTGTTGGCAACAAATTCAACAGTTTGTTGCCAGCAACAAAATGTTGCCAGACCCAATGTTGCCACAAGGCCCCGTGCCGAGAGTGCGGCACCTACACTCGCTGCTGCTCGTATCCCGGGTAAGTCGCCGGCGTATGTTCCACTCGGCTCTCTCTCGTTCGCTCATTCGTTTTCAGGCCCAAGGTGTGTTGAGTTTGTTGGTCTTTGATAAACCATTCGCCAGCCAGCATTTGAAGCAGTCTGCAAAGGGTTCTAGACGTTAACGGTTCTTCTTAATATCCACAAACACAAATCCAACAGCAAAATCGTTGCGTGCGTTCTAACAGTTTCTGATTATTCAAATCCAAACAACACAGTCTTTTTGAAACGTGAAGAAAGTGCTGAGAATACACATTGAACTATTTGCTGCAGTTATTATTAAAGTAAATATTATTGAAACAATTGATTTATATTTATTTCTAAACTTAACTGGAATGTGTGTGATATTTTATAAAGTTTTGTGATTCATCGATTGGAAATTTTTGGAGACAATCAATCTCAAATATATCCCTTGAATTGTACTTTTGATTTCAAATAATATTGGAAAATATTGATCTTAGACTGTGGAATGCATTTAGACATTTCAATTTTTTATACGATAAATCGATTTCATAAATATTTTCGTCGATGATAAATAATTTAGATTGCTTTCATTTCTTTCGTGGCCACACATTTACAATTTGATTGTCGAATTTGCATACAGCTCAAGAAATTATTTATAACAAAATTTATTGTTTGTTGCAAGTGCAAACGGCGTTGCCAAAAAATATTCCAATCGCTTCTCAAGGTTGGTCAACACTGGCAGCTGCAGCCAACGGGCCCAGATCAATTCGGAGTGGTCCCTGAGCGCCGAGCGCTCGCAAATTGAATGCATTAAATATGGCTGCGTAAATTGGTGGCACATCAGCGACTCCAAATATGCAAACTGAGCCGTTTGCGCTACGTTTTGTGAACCTTTATGCAAATTGATGTCAATAGAATTTGGCAGGCATAAAGCCTTGGGACAAAAACAATAAAAAAAAAAACAAAAATAAAAACAGA
This sequence comes from Drosophila siamana, assembly GCA_035047445.1. NCBI lineage: Eukaryota > Metazoa > Arthropoda > Insecta > Diptera > Drosophilidae > Drosophila > Drosophila siamana. Next base: position 1,004,553 of record JAWNPP010000081.1, read on the forward strand.
TACAAACAAAACTCCGAAACAAACAAGCTGAATAAAAGAGCCGCATTGAAAATGCTTGAATTTCAATTAAAAAGGGTCGAAAAAATGTCAGCAGTAATTTATATTCATATTACGTATACGGCGTGAGCGCCGTATTCGCCATAGTCGTTTAATGACAAACTTGACACTAAAAATGCCCCCAACACATAACATAAGAACGTCCTTGTTTATAATGTTGTTGTTGTTGTTGTTCTTTCGCAAAATTTAACACAGCGTGCCCTCAAGAGCTGTCGGAATGTCTAATTCAGTCCGTACACATCGCAGGTCCTCGCCGAATGTCGTCTCTGTCGCATTTATGACAGCACGGGTCTCGTTAATTTATGTTCATTCATAAATTTTCTACCCGCTACGACGACCAGCCCAGCCAGCCAGCCAGCAAGCCAGTCAGCGTCAAATTGTTCATTTGCATTTTGCGCCCTCGCGTATGCAACACAAATCAAGCCGCCAACTTTCAACGTTATGTTGCCCGTCAGGCAGTCGCATCAGGTGATATACACAATGTGACATTTAACAGATATTTATAGACATCATTGAGCAGAGTTACCAAGTATGTCCTGCTGCGGAATTCTGACTATTGTTCAGAATTTGATGGCACAATAAATATAGGCCAGCAAAGTCGTTGCTGTTTGAGAACTAAAAACTTCAGTTAAGCAAACGTTAAGCGCCACTGAACATTTAGAATTTTAAGTTCTTCTGTCTGCAATAATGCACACACTTGGCAATGATTTAGTTTCTGTCAAGAAGTTTTTAAGTTCTGTTAATTGCCTTAGGCACACTTGACACTTAATATTTTAGTTGCCAAGTGAATTGTTAATTGTATGTTGAATACTGAGTATATATAATTAATTAACCTTACTTGCTGTCAGTTGTATACTTAACCTATTCAACATCTATTTAACATGTTGTCTTATTGTTGCCCCACTTGATTCAATTGCAAGTTGCGAGAGCCAAAAAGCATTATTTAATCGCTTAGCCTACGAAAGAACATTTTAATTTTAATTTTATTCGAGCTGGCAAATTGCAGTTAAAAAGTCGACGCAGTGGAAATTGTTTCGCATGTTTCTCTTTTGCCTTCCTTCTGCATTTCCTTCATTTTTCCGCTGCCACAAATGAAATAATTAAAATAACACAAATGCTCACCAACACACAACCTCTTCCAAATACACAGCACACACACACATTGTTGTATTCCTCTTGTTGTGTCGAATGTTTTCTTAATTTAAGAAAAACGACAGCCCACTGTGCACGCGCTGTGGCAACAACCATTCCCATAATATTATCAAAATAAATAAGGCAAAATTGGAATGAATGGGTGAGAGACGCCAGGAAGTCAACAGGCCTTATTTGCTCTGCACTGAGGTTGTGGGCTTTTATATTGCCTTCCTCGAAAGGAAATTGCTATTCATAATAACAATCTTCTTATGCCTTTGTCAATATAACATAGTTAACATATGCGTATACTTAATAAATCCACGCATCGCAAAACAGATTTACAAATATTTTTAGTGATTCAAATTTGATTCAAAAAACACTCGTATGCGCTGTATACTACGATTATTCTTTACGAACTACTCTAATAACAGGGTATTGACATCATTTCGCCTCTCTTAAGCGGATATTTTTTTGACAATTGAATTTCTTATTAAAATGCCATGAAAATGTTTAGTATGAAAATTTCAAAAGTGTCAGATAAATAGAACAATACTATCTTAAAAGAAGGTCAAAAGAAGGAAACCTAATCAAAACTGTAAGAATAAAAGAGTCATTAGATCTCAACTATAGTAATAATTTCTATGATATATGAAAATTGATATTTACAGTGTATGCTATTTATAATTTCATGACTTTATACAAAGTTATCGACTTATGAAGCACTTCTAATTAACAAGTCATTCCTAGCATAATAAGGACCTTGGCCCATAACAAGCTCATTGAATTAACCAAAATAGTCACTTCAATTGAGCCCCATTGCAACCACTGTAATTGTCATTAAGCAAATTGTGTAATGCCTGACAATTGGCCGCCACTTGAAAAGGCAATTTGAAAGCGCTAATTCAAGATGCCGCGCCCACACATCACGAAGCGAACCCACAGGAATTTTCCAAAATTATCTTTGTACAATGTCAAAAGCAACCTTGCTGCCGAGTGCGTGTATGTGTTTTGAGAGTGTGAGTGGGGTTGGTGAGGGGTGGGGAGTGGTTGAAAAAGTGAAAGTGCCATTAAGGAACTTTCACGCCTAACAATAATAATTATTATAATTACAAGTTGGCCAAGAAGTTGAGGGCCAAAGTGTTGCCGTTTGCCGCTGGCAGCGTTAAATATTTACCCAAAAATATTTGAAGAAAACCAAAAGCAATAGCAACAGCAGCGGCAGCGGCTGCGGCAATCAGCATAAATTTTCTTCGTGTTTTTCTTTCCGTATGTACTCGTATACCCTGTACAAATATGTTGGAAACTTAAAAGTCTTTTGGAAAGTGTCAAACTCTGCTTATGCAAAAGAGGTTCGCCATAAATGTTTTATAAATATAAATGTGTAAGAGAATATGCATTCTTTGAAGGGATCAGAACATTCAACGACTCACTAATGTTTCTAGGCTTGAAAAATATTTGAACACAATGTACTTGATTAAGGAGAATCTTTGGAGTCTTTCATGTGCTGATTTGTCGGGAATGAATCAGAAATCATAGCACACATCCATTGTTTGGTTGGCATAGACATCCAGCTGTTTAATTATGCTGGCGAGCCCATCATTATTTATTATTATTATTACTTCTTGATTATTATTTATACAAACGCGTTGCCAGCGAGCATAAAAAAGTACCGACTATGTAAATATTTACAACATTTACGCGTGTCTCAGTTTTATGATGGGCATTAGTCGGTCAATTTATCAAGCTTCTGGCTGCAGATAACAGTGGAAACAAGTGGAAGTTGCGGGGGCCTGTTAATCAAGGAAGAGCATTGTGCTGTGCGACGCCATAAAATGGCATTTGCAACAGGCGTCGACAGATTTAATGAGCCAATTTTACCGACAAACAATTAAAAAACTTCTTTGAAATGGCAGCGATGGGTAAATAATATTAAAAATCTTATAAACTCGTAAATATTTTCCGCTTCTCTTTTTGTTCGACATTTTTATTTATACAAATAAGCAAAAATGCTGGGCGGCTTGTTATTATCTTCGAGTTAGCTTGACTTTTTATGTCAGTGCGATTTTCAGCTGAAAATTGCCGATGACGCAGCCGGAATTCGGCGCATTGTTTGCATTGTTGTTGTGTTGTTGTTGTTGTTATTGGCGTTATTATTGTTGGTTGTTGTTCTCGCCTATTGTTTACCTTTGGCAGCTTCGCCAACACTTTTGCTATTTGTTTAACAGACTATACTACGAACTCGTATTCCCGCTAATTGAGTAATTTTTTCTGCTATTATATGGAAATGTGATGTGGTTTCACTTATTTATATACACAAAATCATTCTCTAACACTCAAACTGACAGCACTCGTCTGACGTGTCCTTGCCCAGATATCTCTGCGTGTTTTTGCGCTGCTATATGGCTTATATATACATAGGTGTGTATGTGTGTGTTATGTGTCCAGCTTATATTCGAGTATACTGTGTATATTGTGACTATTTTAAAATGAATGACTGACATTTCCATTTGCAAATTGACAAAACCCGCGGGCAGCGCTCTAAAGCAACAGCCAACACAATTCACAAAAACTGTCACAGCATCCAGCAAAAGTCAGCGACGTGAGAGTTGTCCTTAAGCAATGTACAGCTAACTGAAGTGCCAACTGAAGTGAATAGTAACTTAAAGGATAATTCGAAAAAAAACGAACAATATTTTTGACTTAAATAAAATTTTATAATATCATCATTGAATAATTATTTCCCAAGTTCGAGCTCTTTTTTACAATAAATGCATAGTGAATTAGAATTTTTATAAAAAAAAATTCAATATGATAAGAACTCAATGCAAATAATTGCTAGAAACAGTGTACTAAAAATAAATAGCGTACTAAATAAATATAGTTAGAATAAATTTGCACTTACAGTACATATATTCGTTGAAAAGTATTGCTAATTCATATTTGAATTGTTGCGCAAATTAGAAAAGCATTTGGCATATATTATTAATATGTTAGAGCCCCATTAAACCCTACTCAGTCATGTTCGGTTGACTTTTAAGTTGTCTTTTGAAAAGGGTTTTCACATCTCTTACGACCCTGCCAGTCATTGCGTGTTCATTCAACCTTCTGAGTTTTCCTTGTTTCAAGCTTAATTGAACTCATGTCAAATTGTTTACGATGTGGCAACGCATCTAGAACAAAAACTTTTATGTACTTAACTCGGTGTAGCTTTAAGTGTGAAAAATGCTGTGCTGAGAGAATTGCGAAAAAAAAAAAGAAATGTGAATAAAAGAGAAGGCCAGAACTCAAAATGGTAACTTTGGTTGCTTTCCACAGACTATTCAAGAGCAAGGCCGCAACTCTCGTCGTCTCAGTCAACCAAAAAATTTAATTAAAGAACACCATGAAATTGAAAAGCGTTTTCGCTCCCCTTCTCGCTGTTTCTGTCTTTCTATGTTCCTCAATGCCGCCTGCTTGTAATTAGCTTTGTTTTCTCGTTTCTTCAGCATATTTCTATTGGTTGTTATTGAATGAAATGGTCCGCTATGTAAAGTTGGCGGAACTCTTGTGGTGCATACAAAGAGTCGGTTGCGTTGACAACTGCAAGTGTTTTAATTAAATCTTAATGGCAACTCTGAAGAGGCTATGATGCCAGGTGAAGTGCTGCTCTCTGGTTAGCCGCAGTCACAACAACTCATTTGAATTGTTGAAATAGACACGGCTGTGACAGCTGTGAACTGTAAATGGCAAACAGCGAAAGCATAATGCGGCACTAATTCTGCTAATGCGCGCCATTCCAGAGATTGTCGGTAAATATTAATGTGTTATCCTGCATGCGGTTTAAGCAATGTAGCAAGATAGAATAATATTTTGCAACTAATTTGCTGCATTGGTGATTAAATAATGTATACGAACTTTTACATTATCGAGTCTGCTTTATGGTAATTATCAACTAAGCCCACGCAAGATGTTGGAACCAAATTAAGCTGTGTATCTAATTCCTACACTGTAGTCAGCTCGAATAAAATGACGCAATTGATGCCCCTCTGTTCGCTGTACAGAGCGGAATCATGGGGCACCCCACTGACCGTTTTGTGGCAGCGGCACATTTTGCATTCGCCTGTGTATTATCATAATAATAAATTCCGAATGTTTTCTTTCACTTGTCAGATTTAAGCCAAAAATAATTCTGAGGCAGCCGCTTGAAGTTTCATTGAAGAGTGCGAAAACCAAAAAAAAATGCTTGTAAAATCACAGCTGCTGAGTATGTAGGATTTGCTTCTATATATAGAGAGCTCTTTGCGAATGATCCGCCAATTGTTTTAGAAATATACATCTGTATATGTATGTATGTATCATTAAGCAGGTCAGACAATTTGGCCAATTAAGCGACTAGACAAGAATGTAAATCACAAATCCATTGAACTTGAAAGCGACTGCAACAACATTGCCAGCTAATTGAGTATGCGAGTGAAAATACGTTGCGAGATGTTCTCTGAGATGTTCAAGAAATGTTTAGAATTGAATTTATTGCGATTTACAGATGTTGTTACACTGTTCGCGAACACTTGGCCAACAGACTTGGCGTGTGAAATCGCTCAGCGCGTCGGGGGAAAAGACAAATAAATATTGAGATTTATTAAATTAGAATGCCATAAACCATTCGATTCCATGTTATGTGTTGCCAGCAGCGTTTTTGCATCAGATTTATGCTATTTAAAATCACATAAATTAAACGCTGTTTGCAACTTTCGCTTAATTAAAATTTATGCTCATTTTCGATATTGAAATTATTTTAGCCATGTGCCCGCCCCAAAACCGGATAAATACTCGTAAATTACGCGCTAATTATTTAAGTCGCTTGAAAGAAAATGCTTTCAATACGCCACATGAAGCACATGCTATTTCTATACTAAGTAAATATAAACATTCGGTCAGGTGTCTGTGCTTAGATATATGTACATACATATATACATATATTTAAGAAGATTTAGAGCATTTAATCTATATCAATTGGAGGAGAGCTTCAACTGGCGGCTACCTTTGGTTTATTGTCGCATCTAACTGCAATTTAACTTTACAAATTGGTTGTTAACATTTAAGTGCATTTTTATTAGCGAACCCAAAACCAAGTACAATAAATAAAATTCTGGCAATGGGAATGGGAATGTCAAAGTGTTTTGACAAATTGTGTGCCTCGGCCTAGCTTGCTCATAAATTAGATGCGCTCCCCTCGGCATTGACAGACGTTGGCAAATCTTTTATTGGTTAATCCTTTTGGGGTACAGATTGATCGGATCACAGATACCAGATACCATAGGGAGAGAGAGAGAGAGAGTGCTGAATAAGAGGAGCGCTGCTGTAGCATGCAAATCAATGCGGTCCATTTGCCTTTTTATGATGCGTGCGAGCTTAGCGCAATTTTCAAACCATTGGGCAGCTGATTTGGGCCACATTTCAACTTTCGCTGGCTTTAACGTGGCCTGGCCAAATGGAAATGTCAATGTCAAGACGCAACTGTTGCCGGCTTCGTCGTTTGCTTTGGCTTTGCCTTTGGCTTTTGCCTTGCTAAGTGTCCTGCTTTGATGCCAAGGCTAACTTTATTATTCCCGCTCGCATGCACAAGCAAGTGGAAACCTGCCTTGTTAAGAACCTACTACCAACCAGCTACCCCTTAATGAAAGTGAAATACAGTAGGGAAAACTAAAAACAACCCATACATAAAACGAACACAAAAAACAACCGAGTCTTGAGTCAACTATGCGCTACTTCAAGATTCCCTGCAATCAGAGTGCTTTGCGTGCTAAGTATGATGGCAAAGTAGACCCAAAATTGTTATTTCATTTTCTGTGTATGGCATCGTTTGCAACGTAAACCCGTATTTTCTGTGATCTGTTTTTTTTTTTGCTATCAGCAAAAAACCTAGAAATACGCCTAAATTTCACTAATAGACAGTTAATCATCTAATGTACAAATATCCTCTGCGCTTGCAAGGACAGTTAACAGAGTATGCGGAGAGAGACAATATGTGCTGTATAATTCACAAGCTAAGCAGCAGGCACAACAAGCATGCAGACTGTCGGTCTGTCTGTCTGTCAGTCAGTCAGGCAGTCAGTCAGTTAGTTACTCGGTCATTCAGTCAGCCTGTCAGTCTTGTACGTGTGAATGAATATGTGTGCAAGTGTATTTTGCTTTTCAACTTCCGCCTGCACTGGCATAAATTATATAGAAGTGTGAGTGTGCGTGTGTGTGGTTTGCTGTGCTGATGCCTCAATGTCTTTATATATTATTATTTATGAATATGACTTTAGCTGACACATTGCAGTGCAGCAGCAGGGAACAGAAAGCCACAAACTTTTTATACACGACGAGCTCACTACGAACAGATGTCTCTTTATATAGCCGCCTGTAAAACCGGAAAGAAAAGCTTCTCACTTTTCCTTTGGTTTTACAGCCATATTTCTGACTTTTACTTGGTTCATCATTTGGTCTACCCTTGTCCTTGGACACTCAGATCGCTGGCGTAAAAGCCAAGAATGAATGATAAGCAAAGGAAAAGAAATCTAACATAAAAACTTCTGCACTGAAATTTATGGAACCGTAAAGAAAGGGTAATAATAGAAGTGTAATCTAGCAAATTTACTTGCTAATCAAAATAAACTACAATAATAATAATTTAGCAATTAAAATATTTGTATGCCAGTCGCTTCGATATCTCGCTGCCAAATACTGCATTGCCAATAAAATAATCAATAGACCCTGTACGAAAAAAAAAATGTATAAAATGAAACAAATAATTTGAAGGCCAAACAATCAGTCTGAAAGCGTCCACAAAAAGCAAAACTGTTATTGTTCGCCGTTGTTAATGCTTTTACTACCACTGCAATTGCCGTTGTTGGGCGTAATTAAAGCCAAAAATAGAATCTGCCACAAAGCTATCGTCTGCGTCAAAAATACTCAAGGCACTAATATATAATTCAGACTTTGAGGAACGTATAAATAGAGAGCAGGACGTGCGCCCAACACGTACACATTTCCGGCAGATCGGTGTAGGAAGGCGGCCATATAGCCAGAAATAAACAGACACACACAAATACTTTTAAATAGATTGCGAGACGAGCAGTGAGCTCAATGCAGTTAAAGGCGACGCTCTCAGTCAGCTGTTGAGCATGCAACGGGCACATCGAGGTGGACCCATTGTCCAGGCTGTCTGGAGGCGGACGTGTTGTCGCTTGTCGGCAGGTAGCAAAGCAAAGGCACTCGACTTGCGACTCGCACTCTTAACCACTTTAACACGCGCGCAGCTGAGGCTTGACTTATGCAATCGCCAGCGAAGACACTGCCTGACAATTGTTTGTCCCCTGGCTGCGTTTGCCCGCTCTTCTTTATTCATTTTTTTTTGTTTTTTTCTTTGTCACTTTGCCACCTGGGTCAACTTTGGTTGCTATTTGGTTTTGTTGGCTGCCATGTGAAACGACCATTAAACCGCAATGTCTCGCCTGCAAATATAGCATGCGAATTTTCACTATTTCTGTTTCTTCATTTCCGTTTCCGCACTTTTCTCGTTGTTGTTTCTGTTGTCGCTGTTTCGCTTGTTGTTGACAGCTCACAAAAGCGTCGCACAAAAGCAGAAATTAAATTATTTTTGTTGTTTTCGTTCGTTACGCTGCAGCAGCAGCAGCAGTATTTTTATGGCACTTTCATGTCAACTGCGTATACTTAATATACGCACTAAATATTTATGCTTCTTGTTTATGCCGACATTCCACTGCTCTAACATAATTTGCCAAATGCGCGCATTAATTGACAATCGGAGGCATAATATTTTATGCATTTCACGGGCCACTTTGACTAATTATGTCAGACAATAACAACAACAACAACAACAGCCCAAAGCTACTGCTCAAATGTGAATTATTAACTTCCTACCAATTAGCCTACTTTCCAGCTGTTTTTCGATTTCAGAATTACAATCTTAGCGCACAAACTTTTTAAGCGAGAAACGAAACTATTAATTGGATCTGCATCAGTCTACAAATCATGCTCAACTATGTAAATATTTTCGCTCGTTCCAAATTTGATTGAACTTATTCAAATTTCCTGTGTGCGACTGCTTGCTATGCAAACTTTTCGCTTTTTCGGCAGTTTGTCTTGAAAATTGCATTAGAGAAGAGTGTGAATTATGCATCTAGTGTAGTGTCAACTATCACAGCTTGGGCTTATAGGAGCTATAACTTATGTGTTACATGTGTCTGCTTGTGGAAATAGCCCAGATAGAGAACAACAGTTGTGTTTGGCATGCCATATTTAGAATTTTCAATGCTCAGCGCGCTTAACGCTTGCCACTTTCAAGTGCCGTCCACACAATGCAAGTTTTCAAATATCCCGCAGTACACACATAAATATATTTGCCGCTTCATGTGCCATTGCACCAAGAGCAACAATAAAACTGGCAACAACATCAATTGCTGCAGGCTGTGCAGCTCGCACTCGACGCTCGTATGTGTGCTCCTTTTATGCGTTTTGCAATAACAAACGGCGCGCCAACAATGCGAAGGTCCTTCTAATGAGCCTGACCCAGAATGTGCGCTCAAGGCTTTTGTAATGTTCTTGGCTTTCAATGCAATTTCTTTTCATCCATAAAATGTCAACATAGCTGCAGTATAAAAGAAGTATTTAGGCAGCATTATTGCACTCACTTCTGTAGTTGCTGTTACAGTGACAGTTGCATTTGTAGCTGCACTTAAAGTTGCATTTCTTGCATTCAGGTAGACTTAAGCGGGTTCTTTGCAGTAAGAAAGTTCGCACTCTACTTGTTATGTGCACTTGCTGGTAGAAGTAAAAGTTCAACAAGTATTGCAATTGTTGTTGCCTACTTAGACACTTTTGTGCAAGTTGTGTAAATAAATTAAATCAAATAAAATTCAAATTCACAATTTAACCAGCTGATTGCAATAAAAAGTTTACGAAGCATCTTAATAATTCAAACTAATAATTTAAACTGTAATGACGATTAACCTGTAATTCAATAAGCTAGTATAGATTATGTTTCACAAATTTGAAAATGTACTAAAATATATTTGGTTGCATAGATTATTACTTGTGGATTTGACTATATTTGAGCAATTAGTCAAAATTTAAATTAAAACTGATATTGGTTTTACTTTGCTTTGCAATTTCATTTCACTTTAATGGAAAAACTCGGTTTGCACAAACAATTTGAAGTTGAAGTTTGTGAGCAAACGCTTTCCTCGTTAGTTCCTAATGAATATTCACTGAAAAGTTGAACGGCAAACGGAATGGTCAGCATGTAGAGGCCACACTGCGTATACGTAACGTTGTCCAATTTGGTTCTGAAATTGCGGCAACTGTTTGGAATAGATAGCGCTACATGCCTCAACTTGTCGGGCCACGCATTTGCAGTTGCATTAGCAGCAATTGCAGTAATAGCAACAACAACAACAGCAACAAGTTGCCCTCGTTGCCCGCATTGATTGTGTGTGTGTGTGTGGCACGGTGCAACTCATTTGGCGGCTGCTGCTCAGAAGTGCTGGCATGTCCAGCGGCAGACAGACGCGTAGTTCGGGGCATGCTCGCATGCCACAGAGCCTGCAGGAGCCGCAACAAACTGCCACTCGCCCGCAACATCCGAGCAGGACAAACGTTTAGTTCACATCCTGCTGCTGTTGCGCAGGCAGGAGGAGAAGACGAGCAACGTTACTATTTTTTTTCCTTTGTTTCAATGCCCGCAGCGACCGCACAACACATAACAACGGGAACAGGAACAGACAGGCGACAACAAGACCAACAGCAAAGGCAGCAGCAACAGCAACAACACCAAGAGTTGTAATTTATGCTTGTTATTTTAGTTTGTAAAGCAATTTATATCGCATTCTCTTTGTTAAATAAGTACATATTTAACGCAGAGTGACGTTGCTGCTTTTGATGGTCGCAGCTCGCTGCGGGGGGCCAACGTCGGGGGAGCATGGCTTAATTTAAGTGTCGCCTTCAACTACGCTATGCATTTTATGGACGGCACAAGTTGTCTAGGTAGCTGCTCCTCTATATATGTATGTTAACTGCGCAGCAGTCGCTGCGTTGTCTCAAAAACCGACGTACACAGACAACATTGTTGACTCTAATCCTGTTAGCTGGCCTTTTATATGCGCTGCCTGCGTGGCAACTAAAATAGTGGCAGGGACGTCATTCGTCGGCACCCCACCGTCGACTATGTGTGCTATTAATTTTAAGCTCTCCTCCCTCACCCACTCTCAAACCGTAAGCCAATAATGAACTTGCCGTCAAACTAATTGATTTAATTTTCATTCGCTGCTGTGCTGAGCTCTGAAATATGCAGCAATTTTTTAAAGTTTTCCATTTCGGTTTACAATTTTTATTTGCGCTGCTTAACTTTCCCTCAGCGGCACTTGAGTGATTTTTGATTGCGTCGTGCTTACGTGACTTTTGCCAAATGGTTTTCAATTGAAATACTTAAATTATGTTTTTCTCTTTTTTGTAGATAACCTCGGCAAATACACACCGCAGTAAAACTACAAAATAAATTCAATAAAAACAAACAAACAAAACAAAAAAAGAAGTTGAAATGGATTCTGCTGCAGCTGCTGCCGCCGCCAAGCGCGTACAAATCGAGAAGGCGCACAATTTTATGCGTCAATATCGTGATCCCGAATCGCGGGAGCTGAAGAAACTGTCGGCAAATCAGTTTATGGATGTGTGGGCGCACTACGATAAAGATGGTGTGTAGTACATCTGTTTGTTTTCAGCATACATATGTACATATGTTTTGCCTCTGCTCCACTAACCGTGTTCACTTTATCTTCTCTGCCTTAGGCAATGGCTACATTGAGGGCACCGAGCTGGATGGCTTTCTGCGCGAGTTCGTCTCCAGCGCCAATGCCACTGACATCAGCCCCGAGGTAAGTGGCAGTAAAGTCTGCTAGAATGATCTACTGCGTATATATCTTTTCATTTTGTCTCTTTTTTTTTGTTTAGGCTGTCACTGACACAATGCTGGAGGAACTGAAGTCGTGCTTCATGGAGGCCTACGATGATAATCAGGATGGCAAAATTGATATCAGAGAGGTAAGAGCTCCAACTTGCTTGCAATGTGCTGTAAACTAGGTTTGCTATGCGTCTATTTTGGTTTAAGAGTTCATGTCGTGTCCTTCATGTCGTATGCGCAATGTGCGCCTGCTGCTTTCAAATTGCTTTTTAAATGATGCTGTCGCCCTGCTACAAATTTTCCTTGTGGGCTCAATAATTTATTTGGCCATTTTCGCCATTTTCCATGGCCAAACGTAGCCCCCTCCACCACCCCCTGAAGAAAATCTTTTTCTTGTCTGCGCCCAAGGACTCCGCAAAAAAAGTTTCGCCTGTCTTTAAATGAGTTTTTAATTGAGGCTCAACAATGGTGGAGCGGCCACAGACTATTGAAAGTAGCTTTTCTGACAGAGTCGTGTATAACTTCGACTTCAATGGCAGTAACAATAATAATAATGTTGACTGCTTTTTTGGGGGCGTTTTCGAATGATAAATGAGACAAAGTTTGGCGGACAGGTTGGGACAACCCTTTTTGTGGCAGCTTACTCGCATTACAATGACTTCAAAAAGCTTTCAGCCACCCACATTCATCATTTATTCAACTTGGAAATGTTGCGCATACGCAATGTGGCTGCTTTTCGTGATATATCTTAGCACAATTCGCAAGGTGATACGAATGAAATGTTGATGGCTCTGTTTGCACATATGTGTGTAACAAAATGCCCTTTAAGCGCCGGGGGTGGGCATAAAAATACCCTAAATTGAAATAATTAAACTAAGAGCATGAAGAAAACTTTAGCATTTTCTACTCCAGCTGTCGACACGACCAAAATTCAAATCATCACTTAAATATTGTGGCAAAAGTTTTCCGTTGCAATTTCCCCCCAGCAACTGGAGTGAAACTAACGCGTAGAATTTACTTTTAGTTAGCCAAAATATTCCCAGATAAAATGGCAGCAGTACAACCACCGTTACCCCAGAGAAGCTGGATAAGTTTACAGTTGCAAATTGTTTGCGTTGTTAGGAAATCCCGCTCAATTAAATTGTTTTCGCAAATAGAACTTGCGAAATGCCAACCCAAAGTTAAAGCATATCAACCACTAAGAATTTTTCGTCTACATTGTATACATTGAAAGCCAAAAATTAATTGAAACTAATGGAGTTAATTTAATCAAACGTTTCATGCGTTAATCTCTGTAGCTTAAAAGTAAAGTCAAATCACAGTTGTGATGCTTTCGTCGCTTGTTGACAAATACATTTATAAACTTATTTATATATATATAAATTCACAGCTTGCTCAACTTTTACCCATGGAAGAAAATTTCCTTTTGCTCTTCCGCTTCGATAACCCCTTGGAATCAAGCGTCGAATTCATGAAGGTAAGTGATGGCCAACAGAGCGTAAAACGGGGAGCAGCCATTGACAAACAGACTGGACCCCAGGCAGCTGCCGTTGATGTCGAAGATGTTACTGATGCGGATGCAGATGCCGATGGGCGGCGAAACTGTTAACAGCTTTTTCAGAAGTGTATTCTTAATTAATTTGAACACGATGCACTCGATTATCCGTAGATCTGGCGTGAATACGATACTGATAACTCTGGTTACATTGAGGCGGACGAGCTTAAGAATTTCTTACGTGACTTGCTCAAAGAGGCCAAAAAGATCAACGATGTCTCCGAGGATAAGCTCATTGAATACACAGACACCATGGTGCGTATATACCCGATGTCCCCTTAGATTAGTTCAGCTAGCCAAGCGCAATTCATTATCAAGGCTAATAGCGCCACACTCACAAAATGAAAAATATCAGCAACAACTATTACTCAATCAATGTCAGGCGTTGTTCCACATAGAACACCACAGCGTCAAGTGTGGCGTATATACATACATATATTGCAATTAAATTTCCAGAGCGACAAATTAATGTGAAAATTCTTTGCAATTTATATGCACACAAATTAAAAACAAAAACAAAAAAAAGAAAAATATAAATGAAAAAGTTTATAATGGCATCGTGTATGTTCTGCCACGTTTGAATTCAAGTTGGTTGTACAAGAAGCTAATTTGTATTATTCTCTCGTCTGCTTTTTGGTTGTGGGACAACTTCGCCTTCGAAGCACGTATCATAATAAATCATGATAAAGAATCTACGCCGTTAAACTCGCAGTGACTCATTTGCATGCTAAATAAAACAAAAGTGTGTAAAAAATTGTCTAGCAACAAAGTTGGCAGATTTACTTGGTTCCTATCACACTGAATTTTCCGCGATAAGTGGCAGAAATATCAGATATTTTTACATTTCCTACCGTTAAAGCTAACAACTCTATAACTTGCAGAGACGAAATGTGTGTAATTTTATTTGGGACTCACATTCAACAGGCAAAGAGTCGTTAACGTGTTTCCAGCCTATCAAACAGTTATTGTTGAAACAAAGAGGAAAAATACGTTATTGAAGCTTTTGCTAATGCTTTGTTGGTCCGCGGGGAGCTAAAGCCATGACTGAAATCGTTAAGTAACTTAGCTAAGTCGATTTACGAGCATGTGTTTATTTCGGACTGTTATCCAATGCTCCAGAGACACACAAGCAATTTCTATACCATTAATTAAGCATACAAGTTTTGTCATTGAGCTCATTTACTATACCCCCAGTCTCTTTAACTCCCCGTCTCTCTCTCTGTCTCACTTCTCCGACAGCTCCAAGTTTTCGATGCCAATAAGGATGGTCGTTTGCAGCTCTCGGAAATGGCCAAGTAAGTAGTAGATTGGCTAAGGCTACCGCCTACTGCATTCAATGTCAACAATACGCCCAACTTATTTATTGCAGACTGCTTCCGGTTAAAGAGAACTTCCTATGCCGTCAGGTATTCAAGGTAAGTGCTTAGCTTTATTAGTGCGTACACCGTTCGATTGAGGAAATTGCGATGAAAGATATCGAGCCTCAGTGGAGCTGATTTTTCAACAGTAATTTGCAAAAAAAAAAACATACTCTATATATATACCAAGTATTATTTATTTATATATTTATAACATTGAGTAGGTCAACACTATATAGCACATAGGTTAGCTTTAGCTATAGCTTTAGTTATTAGCTCTGCTATCAAACTTGGCTAAAAGCAACGCATTAGTCCTGCATTTAACTACTAAGGCCATGCGTATATTTCTTTTTTTCTTATTTCACTTTACTTTATTTTTCGTTCTCATTAGTTTTTGCCAAAAAAAAAAAAAAAACAAGAAAACTGAGTGTGTCTGGTCGAACGAGTTGAAATATGTTATAGCCACGTTTCGACGCCATCATCGTAAAATAAAAGTTAGTGAAGCGCACACAGCAAAACCAAAGAAATTGCAGTGCACAGCATAATAACCGAGGCAGCCAACGTGGCGAATGCTTGATGTCAAAAGGCAGCGATAGACCAGATTGCACAACAGATTGAAACACCTGTTCCATGTGGTGGCAGTGGGGAACAAATCAATTTCTCTGTTCCAGTAGAATGAAGCCACTTCCCCCCTCCACAACCTCCTCCTCTGTGCAGGCCCCCCAGATTTTTTCCTGGGGTCGTCAGTCAGCAAGCAAAGTTTTCTGCTTGAAATAGGCAAGAGAATGGCTGACATTTGTTAAACTTTTGATTCTGTAATTAGGCAAAGTTTCGGTCCCAAATCCGATGACAAATCTGAATCTGAATCCTTTGCGGCAGCAGGTGTTACTCTTTGGGGTATCCGATGAGACAAAACGCCGTGAGACAATTTTTTTTTTGTTGTATGTAGCTGAATTTATTTTGACATTTAATATTAAAGAAGAGCGGCGCTCAAAAGGCGCCCATTGGGGTTAAATGGAGCGCAGCGCCGGCACTGTTGAGGCAACAAAAGCCCCAGTTATGGCATTCATTGTTGCCATTCTGCCAGGCAGCTGACTAGCTGACTGCCCGGAACGTAATTGGTCACCAGGCCACAGAACAAAACCATGCCAACTTGGCCATAACTTTGCCTTTGCCTTCGCCTTTACTCGTAGAAGCCACTCCAACTTTGGCTGCAATATTTGCCCAAAATGTTGCTCGATGTTCGTTCTTCGCTCACATTTTTGTGCTTGCCATTCATTCAGAATGCTCACTCAGCATTTTGGGTTGAGTTCAAGGCTGCATTATGGTAGGGTTAGTCGCTAGACTTGGGAGTTGGGAACGCGTGGAAAGGGAAAAACTTGTGGTTGTCATTATGAATTATCACAACAATTACCAGAGTAATTAGCTGCTTATTCAGAGTATTTCAAAAGAAGTCTTTCTGCATCATTATGCAATTGGCCACTGTGAAGCCTGCATTTGAATTGATATTAGTCAGAGCATTAGGTAATCCAAACAACCCTTGACATATGGCTCCAATCACGGGGTATGTAAGCAAGCTAAACTTGCTAAAACTCTGCAGGCAGCTGTCTAGCAGCGAACAAATCCCGACCATGACCAACTCGTATGTACAATAGCACTTTGAGCTGTTTCTGGCAATCAACTGGCTTCAAACAAACGAGCTGAGCAACCGGAGCTGTGCCAGTTGTGCCAGCAACGAGTGCTTATTGTTATTCGCTCCAAATGTACGTGCTTGAGTCACACTCGAGTTGCTTATGGAACGAACGTATGTTGCTTGCCAAGTTTTTAAAGTTCTCTCCACAATTCGATCAAATGCGACCGACCGCTTTTTTATTAGAATTGTTGCCCTTTTTCTCCCACCGTCAGAATATGGGCAATTTTCATTTGGCCAGGCCAATTGTAGCTGTTGCTGCCGCTCACGCAATGCAACGTGTTCGATTTGCATATTATCCGCAGATCGAGAAACAAATGCATTGCGATTGCCAGCTTTCAGTCGGCTGTGCAGCGGGGTGTATGAGCAATGTGCAGTCACAGCCACAGCCACAGCGACAGCGACAGAAAGCCACATTTTCAGTTAAATCTACAGCCACAACAACGACAATGATATTTGGAGCCACAGCCGCAACCATGTAAACTATTTGCCCATTGTTACAGCTGGCAGCACAATGACATTTTATTTGCCTTTTATTGACAACTCCCCCGTCCACCAACCGCCCTCCACAGCCCCCTCGACGCTCGTATGTGAGAGAGATTTTGCTGCCACGCCCAGCACATGTAGCGTGTGCAGCATGTAGCATGTAACACGATGCCCATTTACAATGTAACCGACAAGTTGAAATCAACTCGTACATGTCGCCTACCATGCCGACTTGCAACATGCCACACACACCGCGTGGCACACGTGTAATCAAACAGGGAGATTCTATCCACTTTTCCTCGCTGTTGGCCACAACTTTTGCCCATTTGTGCAGCATCAGCGCCCAATTATAATGCCCATCACCTCGCGTCAAATGCCACAAACTTGCGGCCAGTGAAAACAAAACTCCGGCGAACGCACCTGCAACGCACAGCGTTCGACTGATAAGACGAAGCTTGAGTCGCGCATCTTGGAACTTTGTTGCAGTGCTTATTAACGCCCGCAAGTATGCAATAAAATAACAAGCTACAAGTTTAAGCAGCCATAAAATTGGCATTTCCAGCCCATTTGGCCATCTCATAATACGCATATATTTGCCGCTGATGGCGAGCTAAGGATGTGCTGCTGGTGCGGTTTGACTGCCGCCAGTTGGGAGCATTTCGTAAGCAATAAAAATAAAAATAAGCATGCATCAACATTTTTACAACCGCCAAGTGGCAGCGAAAGACTTATGAGTTATGGTCTGCATGCTGCATTTACACCAGGCGCCATTCACCTGCTGCCTCGGTGCCGCCAACTACCCCCTAGAACAGGTAATTGCCCAATTACACTGCACAACAAATTGCACATCATATATTTTAATAGAATGCTCTCAGAGAGATTTCCAAATGTAGCTAAATTAAACTAAACTATTCAAGTTTATTTCCATTATTTGCTGCTGATAAATGCAGTCAACAAATTGCATTTCGCAGGCTTCACAGGCATGTTCCGCATTTCAGAATCGCGTTTTATCTTTATGTGAAACTTCACAACAACACAGCGAACTCATTTCCAACTCCCAACCTCTGCGCCTGTGCTGAAAAGAGTACATTACTTTTTGATACCCTATAAATAATTTGTGGGTTACGGCATATATACAAAAATTAAATTGAGGTTGCTCAGTGTTGGAGGCAAGCGCTTGATGTGCTGGTTGACGTTTACTGGTGCTGCAGCTTTTGCTGTTTTGGCGTCGTGCCAAACCCGGAACAGCTTATGCTAATGCACATCACGTATACGCCGCGTGTGTCGCAATGGGTTTCAGCATAATGCACAAAAGCAGGCGCTGACGCTGAAGCTGCAGCACACAAAGCTTTAAAATGTGCAAAAACTTTCGGTCTAAATGTGGCTTGCCAAAATTTACTTTAATTCTACCAGCAATGGCGAAAGGCCATTTAGTGGGTTGGCCGTTTTTATTTCCAACTCGACTCGACTCGTTTCGCTCCCCAGTTGCACGAGGCCACGTTACAGGCATTTATTTTTGTTTACGCTACTCTGGAGTTGTCTCTGAAGCGGCATTTGTTCTGGCCACGTGCAGCTTACGTGAAATTGCGACGGGCTAAAAGCAACGTTCGACTGGCGCACACAATTTTGGTTTACCAAGACGAATATTATGGTTTTTTTTTTGGTCTTTCTATTATTATGTATTGCTACAACTCTCTCTTTGCACCTTTAAGCGACAGATGAATTAAGTAGAAGTACAACAAAACGTAAACTATATAAGTAACTGCAAGTGAATCGTTTACTAATTGGTCTTGCCTATGGTTAGCTTATGTTTATTAGAAGTATACTAAAATTTAAATTTTAAGTTTGCTGCATTCTAGCTGGAACTAGCTTACTAACCAAAAACTCTACTAGTCTGAAACATAACTATCTGCAAAACTAAACTAATTTATTTGATTGCTGCCGAATATGTTCGTTTGAAAACAAAGAACTTATTATATTTTGCAGCTCGAGCAAATAAGATGCAAACATTTTTATTTAACTACTTTCGAAACTTGACAACATTTTCTCTGACTTTCTTTTTCATTCCCCTCCGCATTAACCCCTTCTCTATTTGCAACTCTATGCCTAACCAACTGCAACTACCTAAAAACAACAACTGTACCTATTACAAAACCTATATCTACATAACATATTTACATGCATATTTCTATTAACTATTTTAAAACTCTTATGAATATAAAACAACAATCGACACTTGTAAATTTTATTTCATTTCAAATTACAAAAAAAAATAATACAAAACAATTTTTAACCAAATTAAAACTGAAAATATATGTGCACGTGATGTAAATTTTGGCTGCCACAAAATATTCTTTTCACTCTTTGCAAAATAAAAACAAAACAATTACAAAACGTAAAAAAAATAACTTAAATAAATAAAATGCAATTAAAAACTCGACTTTAATATTGCCGCAAAAACGAACAAACAAAAAATAATATTAAACTAACAATAAACAAAAACAATTTGCTGTAAATAAAATCGACAACAACAACTACAAACAACTTGCACTGCCTACAACAACAACAACAACTACAACAACAACAACAACTATACAATATTCAATAAAACACACTCGTTCAACAGGAGGGCATTGATGTAAGTATTTACCATCCAAAGCTGAACGCAAAGAGAGAAACACGTTACCAAACCAATTGGAAAACAAAAACCAACGACAATACGACAAAAAAAAAAACAAACACAATACAATCAGATGAAGAAAATGGGAAAGGAGACAAAGTTCAAATGCGCTTTGCATTTATATTACCATGATTTTACTAAAGCAAGTCTAACTTAACAGCAACGTATCTTATATATTTTTTTAGTAT
Source organism: Drosophila siamana (assembly GCA_035047445.1). Classification (NCBI taxonomy): domain Eukaryota; kingdom Metazoa; phylum Arthropoda; class Insecta; order Diptera; family Drosophilidae; genus Drosophila; species Drosophila siamana. Next base: position 1,024,643 of record JAWNPP010000081.1, read on the forward strand.
TTGAATTGTTTCCTTATGGCAAATTATTTAAACAAGGGCTTACTTTCGAAGCTTATTTCGAACAGAACAAAATATAAAAGATAGTTCACTTCTTTTTAATTAAAATAATGTTCGATTGATATTGAAACGACCTAAATCTTTTAATTAATTTAAAGATTGCACAAGATGATTCTTTTGTCTTCAATAGAAAGTTGAAGTCGTTGAATTTTGCTACTGTTTTCTTCAATTTAATCGTAACTATAATTTATAGAAGTGTCCTTGCTATTAAACTGGTATTTAAATGTAATCCCAGCATAAATACACATATTTATTTTGTGAAAACCCACAATAAATAACAACACAAAAGTGTATATTTAAAAAAGTTCTACCATTTTAATAAATATTATTTGGTTTCCATTTAAGTTAGCAAACAGAAAAACTAACAGCATATTATTGACTTTTGCTTTTTTGATCCCTTTTTATGCGTTTTCCATTTGACACAATACAATTGCATTTCTATAGACAAGTTTCTACACAGAATTTCTTACATATAAACATTGTGTGTATATTTACATATTGTATATTATTCTTAAATAGATTTTAACTGCATGCTGGAATGCTGTGTGTTTGTTTGCTTTTGCTTTCTTTTGGAAATTCTCAGCTACCTTTAAGTGTTTGCGTGCATAAGTATGAGAGAGACTGTAGCGTTGTGTATGGTCCAGAGGAAACCTACTTAATATACGTAGCTCTGAGCCATCTAACCACACTACCAACAAAAGGATGCATGAAAATCTCAAAAGAGTAAATCTGATGGCGGTAAACAACTACTGAATAAGTATTTGTGGACTGTTTCTGGCATAACCGAGTGTTTTAAGCCGAATTAGTTAGGATTATAAATTGAATACTGTCAAGATGTCAACAAAAGTCAACTAAGTCGCAGGCAAAAATATATTTCTATTAGAGACAGCAGCAGCTTAATGTCAAATTGACAAATTTTGCGAACAGACGGCAAATACTTTATTAGGCTTACATGTTGCTTGATACAATTTGCTTCATCTATTAAAGAGGGCTGTCAATTTTGTATATACCCAAATATTCAACGAAGCTGCAAGAAATGTTTTAGCTCAAATAATAAAATATCTATTTACATAAATGAATGTAATTTTAAAGATTCTTGATTTTTATGTCAATTTACTACGTAAAAAAAGTGAACATAAATTGTGTTAAAAATATTTGTAGCTAGTACATATAACTTATTTCCTTGAGATATAACTCGGATATAATGTAGATTTCAGTACTTTTATACACTTTCTAGTATCATAATTTGGAGGTAAATGTCGTTTTTGTACAGAAAACCTTCATTTTCTCTTCTTAATGAATTCAACTAGCTTTTTACAGTGTAAATGAAGCCACTTAATCAATGTTTGTATGTATACATTGTCAACCCATTCAAATTTGCCTAAAGTTCCACTTAATTTATCTGTTAAATAGTCAAACATCCTGAGCTTAAGGTATCTCAAACACATCCTGTTTAACCGCAATGGAGCCTTAAGCTCTGACCAATCCAATAACCAAACGACAACTATGCTCCACTAATTAGATGTTTGCCGAATCCCACACACACACACACACAAACACAGAGAGAGACACTCATAACTTACAACTACAGTGGGGAGGGATGGGGGAAGAGGACGCGGTTCACACAGACGATGGGAGTGAGAGATGTGTGATAAGTACGTGTACGTGCCCTGCTTAAACCTAATGATAGTCCAGATACGACCCTCAGCGACCTTTTGCATAATTTAGAAATGCGTGCAACTATGTGAGTATGTGTTTGCTGTGAAGCGAGAGGCGCGGAGGCGCCTCAGTCTATGCCCATATGGGTAATGACAGCCGCAGACATCCGCCGCCGAAGCGTCGTAACCCCGAAATGGTTTTCAAAAGTGTTGAAGTATAAAATAATTACTTCATTTTATCAGGGATGTGCGAACGTGCCGCACTGACAGCAGCCAGCTTAAGTGCGCAATTTGTCAGAGTCCCGACGAAATGTAAAGCATGCTTTTAGGCGCCGTCCAATGTTATATAATTCAGTGTGAAAATGTTTCGAGCAAAATTAAACACTAAAGCCAACCATAAAGCGAAGCTACATACCTACTCATCCACTCATTTTTACAGCACGCACACAGATACTATACGACAAAGAACAATGCGCTGAAAGGGCTGCCAAAGCGGGCACTTAATGGATTTCCAATCCCCAAAAAACCGAATAAACGAGCAGCTAAAAAGGCGAATCTCAATTCGGCGCGACTCAGCGATACCCTGCACGCACTAGACGCGGGCAAACCTAGAGCCGGGAAGCAATGCCGTCCGCTAGCTGCTTACAACCCGCTCCTTACCCCTTCTGGGGCAGAGGGTATGCTCAAAGTAAAGCAAATGCGTTTTGTCGCTGGCGTCGTTTATAAAGCAGCTTACATGGCTAAATAAAATAAATGTTATCAGCCCTTAGGGACACCCACACGCACACCCACACACGAGCACACAGTTGTAACAAATTGTTAGCTAGCTAAATTTAAGCCGTTCCCATTTCTGTTATTTTTCGGCCATGGTGCACCTGCAGCTGATTTGAACTTGAATCGCTGCCAACTCCCGACTTCCGCTGCCCGCGTGTTTGCTTGCATAACCGCAAATGCAGCGTATGTGTTGCGAAGGAAGTGGAATCAATAAATCTAAGTACCACAAAACAATACAAAGTCGAGGAGCTATAAATGTGCGCGTCGAAATGTATGCTACATTATTTTGCCAAATGCGCCAGAAGAGCCACAGAGAAATACGCAATTTCACCTTAATGCATATTAATTACGAACTGTCAGTGCAAGAGAGCAAGAGAGAAAGAAAGCATAGAATAAAAACATGCTCAGCTTAATTAAGTCATTCGTTATATTTTACGCAAGTATTGCGGCGCATTTGCAATGAGTGGCGACAACACCAACAAGCATGTAAATGCCTCAATCCAGAAAACATGCTTTATGTATGAATGTGTAGCATACTTTTAGGGGCAATGTTTGACCACCCTTCAGCAGTTTTGTGTTTTTACGTTTTCGTTTTGATTGTGCAAATAATTGTGCTCAAATTGGCTGTAATGTTTATTGAGAGATTGAGTCGACGCAAACATGAAACAAACAAACAAAACCAAAAAATGTAAATGAAAATTGATTTGCATGCAGGCAATTTCAGTCCCAAAGTTCTACGTATGTGTCTTTGAATGTGTGAGCATGGGTATGTGTGTATGTGTGTATGTGTGTGGCTTAAATTTCCATAGGCAAACACTCGCAGCATGGGTTGCATAATAATAAATAAAAAACGTTGCGAGCAAAGAAAATGTTTGGCATGAACTGTAAATAACACGACGATATTAGCAAGCACACACACAAACACACACAAATCTGATTCCATATACCACATTACACACAATTTACATACATACATATATATTTACTTAAGTCCCATTTGCGAGTTGACATTACAATTGGGCCGCACACAGTATGATGAAAAGTGTGTATATAGCAGTAAAGCAAACTACCTTTAAAACTACTTTAACACAATGACCTTCTTGTCTCATTGCCTCACTTTAGGGCGCCACCAAACTGACCAAGGAGGACATTGAGAAGGTCTTCTCATTATATGATCGCGTAAGTATCTCTACACAAATTCTATATAGCAGCCGTTACTCAACTGATTTCGACATTTCGACAGGATAATAGCGGCACCATTGAGAACGAGGAGCTCAAGGGCTTTCTGAAGGATCTGTTAGAGTTGGTCAAGAAGGTAAGTTTTTATTTCCTGCTAATCCTGCTTCAAATGCTTGAAAATTTGCGTGCTTGCAGGACGACTATGATGCCCAGGATCTGGCTGCTTTCGAGGAGACAATCATGCGTGGCGTCGGGCACGATAAACATGGCAAGATCTCGCGCAAAGAGCTGACCATGATATTGCTGACCCTGGCCAAAATATCGCCAGAGGATGAGCAGTAAAATTGTGTGTCCGTCGATGCCAACGAAACGAACCGTAAGATTTGTTAGCACAACAGCACAGCAAACAATATAAGAATATATTTTTGTTACCAATTTGGGTAAACGGCAGAGTTTTTTGGCCAAAAACGCCAATCGATTACTTTAATAATGCCCCTTTCATAGGCGGCTAGCTGAGAGGAAAGCAACTCCCAAATGCAAAACCTCTGCAAACAAAAAATTACATTAAATTTAAAATAAACAAAAATTGATACAATTGACAAAATTGATGAAGAACTAAAATTTCCATCAAGATTACAAACAAATTAAGCTAATATAAATGTTTCAAATTAAATAAATGTTTATGCATGTTAAGCTTTTGAAAGTCTATTTCCTAAACAACAACAACAACAACTACCAAGGCAAAAGAAACCAACAATATTTATTGTATGTATGTATGTGTATTCGTAATTTAACAATAATTTATAGTACGATATATACTTATAAAGCGAAAGCAATTACTTTTATGACAAAAGCAACTTGAAACCAGCCAGAAATATTCAATACAAAAAGCAAAAAACCAACCGAAACAAAGTTCAGTACATCGATTTTAATGTCTTACCTGGGAGGAATTTTTTGAATGCGAAATACATAGAATAAAGCATTATATTTTATATTCTCGATTTATTGCATATATATTTATTTATTTTTAAAACGAAAGTGAAAACTAATTTAATTTTGAATTAATTGAGATTTAGCTAAGTGTAAGGAGCAGACACTCAACGATTTATGGCAGAAGCCAAATGGAAATTAACAAAAAAAAACAATATAATAAACAAAAATTACATTTATTATGTAGCGAGATTTTTTTAGATGATTGTTGTTAACTATTGTGTGTACCAAATGGAATATTTATAATAATTATAATTACAAAATTAAATAATATAAATGTATATGTATATGTATAATGAATATATTTTATGCGTGTGATTATTTCCGCTTACCTTTCTACGTTTTTCTCCTTCACCCTCAACCACAATTTTAATACATTATTGAGTGTCCAATTAATCGTAAATCTTATATTCTATATCGTATTTACATTTCGTAATTTCTTTAGTCTAGTAAGTTTAACCAACATCAATTAGACCACTCAAACGCAAGCTGCCAATTGGCACTGGAGCACGGGCGCCTGTCCCAAGGATTCCACTTGCAACGTGCCCCCCTCCCCTCTTTGGGGGCCTTGCAGCTGTGCTCGTTATTTGTCGTCCTCGTAATTATCCTTGCACAAAACACTGCATTGATTAATGCCATTAGATTGAGGATGGCAGGTGGGCAAAAATCACTGAACTGAACAAGTTCGGTTACAAGTTAAACAACTGTTGGAAATTTGTTTTCAAAAAGTCCTCAAGGTGCTATCTCTATATTATAAATACAACATACTTGAAAAACAAACAAAAAACTAATCCAGCCTAATGGTATAGCCAGCTCTCAAAATAGTATTGTTGCCTTATTTTTTTATTGTTATTTTAAAGTAAACTCAACCATAGCCAAAACCTAATCCTATGCTAGCTAAATTATTATATGTTTTAGAGAAACTTACGATCTAACAAATGCCAAGTAAATGAAAGAAAACGAATATCGTATATACCTTATAAAATATACTTATATATATATATATATATATACTATGTCAACTTACTCGTACTATATATACTATGTTTAAGATCAAAAATGAAAAGTCAATAATAAAAAAACGAACACAATATCACGATGATAGAGAAACATGCATGTAAAGCTTCGAAAATGAAAAATGGACTTTCCAATACCGAAATCCCAATCTATACTATAACTACTATATATACCAAATATGTCAAGCAAATTCTATGAAACAAAATGTGTTTTAATAAACTATCGATAGATCACAATACCAAAGCGCACCCAGAATTTATTCCTTAACCGCCTGATCCTCGTTCTGCTGCTCGAGCAGTTCATTGAGCTGTTGCAGCAGCGAATTGAGACTCATTATGTTGGCATTTACATCGGGCACAACACGTTCGGGAGGCTCTTCTTGCAGCTGCGGCTGCTGTTGATCCTCGTGCTCATCTCTCTGGCGCTCCAGCACCGGCATCGAGACTTTCAGCAGCATGTTAATGTACTCCGTCGTCTGCTTAATCTTGTGGCAGTTGCTGCAGAAGAAGGGTCGACATAATTGTGTCCAAGTGAGGCGATCAACTCACCAATTGGGCAGCTGAAACTCGCTGCTGAGCACATGGCGCCAGTTGCAGTTCTGCAGATGCCAAGCACAATTGAAGACCTGCAACTGCTCCTGTCGCCACTCGATGGCCGTGGCCAGCTGCGGCAGCACCTGGGGCACCTGCTCCAGCTGCCACGTGTGCAGCCCCTTCGATTGCTCCGACTCCGGCAGCTGCTGCTGCTCCTGGTCGGTCTGCGACTCCAAAGTCTCTTGCGTTGACTGCTCGACTTGCGACTCTGACTTCGACTCCTGTTGCTCCAGCTGCTCTGGCTCCGATTGATTGTAGTTGACGCCCAAGGAGTATAAGAAGGCACACAGCGACGTCGACTTCTCAATGCTGCCATGTTTGCCAAAGTGTCGCTGCAGAAAGCAGTGGGCCTGGCTCAAGGAGTCGCTATCGCAATGACAGCTGGCTGCTCCCGTGCTGCGAAAGGCGAAACCCGACGGATTATTGGTGAGCAGGCGAGTCGCGTCATTTGCATAAGTAATATGCGTTTGGCTGCAACAAATAGAAAAAAAGAATGTAAATTTATGCCTTGATCTGCGCTCAAGCGATTAACTACTTGCCACTTTGCAATGTTAACATTTAATTTTGTGATGCGTCCAAAAGACATTATTCAACTGGATTCGATTTTAAAAAAGGAAATCACATGTATAAAAAGGAAGCGAAACGCAACGAGACGAAGCGTTACAAAAAATGTGGCAATTACAAACAATGTTGTTTGACTGACTACTAAACTGGCACTGGAAACTACAAATTTGAATTGTGAGTGGGGTGAAAGGGAATGGGGGAGTGGGGGGAGAGTTAACTGTAGGCCGCTTCTTTATCCAATCGCTGTTGGTACGACAAGCGCTGCAGGATGGTCGGATGCGTGTGGTGCCAGCGTGCATAGCACTTGTCGTAGACGGGGAAGCTCATGTGGTCCGCATAGATCTTGATCAGCGCCGTGCGCAGCGGCATCGAGTAGCCGAGATGGTGGGCGAATCGATCGGCGGCGTACTCGAACCGACGCAGATTCCACAGCATCAGGAAATTGGCCAGCGTCAGGTAGGGCGTCAGGGCGAAGCGCAGCACAATGATGAAGCCAACGATGATGGGACAGAGGCCCGCCTCGAAGCGGACCGCCTCGTACAGCTGGGGACAGTGGAAGAGCAGCCCGAACAGTATCATGGTGATCAGAAAGTGCAGCTTCATTATCACCGTTGCCTTGTAGAAGTGACCGTGCTTCCAGTGTCCCAGCTCGTGGGCCACCACGGCAGCCACCTGGATGTTGAACAGGCCGCGTCCCACCTCGTGCGGCCGCAACTCGTTCGGCTGCAGGCCCTTGTTGTAGAGCAGCGTGTCGAAGATGACGATGCGCTTGCAGCAGCAGCTGCCGTAGAAGTAGGCGTTGCTGTACTGCGTCGACTTGGTGCGTATGATGAAGACGCGCGTCATCGGGAAGCCCGCAATATCACAGACGCGCTTCACGTCCTGGTAGAGCGGACCCTCCGGCAGCGGTACCTGGCGCCCGATGCACGGTATGCAGAGGTAGGGCAGCAAGAAGACCAGCAGCAGCGTGCAGAGCGCCCAGGCCACCCAGAAGTAGAGGAAGAAGTAGTAGCCAATGGTGCGCACCGCAAACACAATGGCCATTGTGAGCGGGGCCAGTACGAATTGTGCCAGCACAATGGAGATGATGCCCATGCAGATGTACGAGTACCAGGGCATGCGACCCTGGGTGCCATAGCGCAGCTCCAGAATGCACTTGTCGTAGAGCAGCACGGGCAGGCAGCGGATCGTGATGTAGATGGTGAGATAGAACACAAAGATGATGCTGATCCACATCTCGTCCTTGGTGGGGGAGCCCAGCGTCTTGGTGGCCAGGTGCCAAACGAACGGATAGAAGCCGAAGAACAGTTCTGCCAGGCTGAAGATCAAATCGATGCCGTGCTTCCACATGAACAACTCCATCTTGTGCAGCTCGTAGATGCGGGCGCGGTAGTACACCTCCGGCGGAATGACGGCGCGCAGCTCCTCGGGCACCAGGGCAGCATGCAGTGCAGTCAGTTGCTACTGGACAGACACCAGAGATGAGAGTGATGAGGCAGATCTGGGAATCTGGCAACCTGGCGGTCGCGATGGCTCACCTGTCGCTTGGCCAGTATAATTTCCCATAGGTGGTCAAGGGCAACAATCACGAGCAGCACGCATAGCAGATGTAGCGGATCGATCTTTGGCCAAGTGTCGTAGAATACCATTGCTCAGGATATGGTCATGTTTCCCATTGAACAACAACAACAATAATAACAGAATAAGCTTACTATGTAGCTAAGTACAAATATTTGTTTATTTGTCAGGTGGGTTTCGAATCGGAATCGGAATCTGTGTTCAAAAATCGAAATCTGAATAAATACTAAGGCTAAGAAACGTCAAACTGTTTCTGGAATCGAGGCTACTTTGTTCATTGCCGTTGCTGCTCACGCCTCTCCAGCCGCTTCAAGCGATGCAGCATCGGTGGATGCGTGTGGTGCCATATCGAATAGCATTCATCGGAGATGGGGAACGACAGATTGTCCGCATACAGTTTGAGCAGCGCCTGTTTGAGGTTGTTACCATAGCCCAGTTGATTAGCAAACTGATCCGCTTGGTACTCAAAGTGTCGCGTCGCCGTCAGCATCAGCACATTCGCGATGGTGAAGTACGGCGTCATCACGTAGCCAAAGATGATGATGTATCCCACCAGTGTAGGCTGCAGGCCGGACTCAAAGCCCACCGCCTCATAGATGGGACCGTGGAGAAAGCACAGGCCAAAGATCAGCAGCGTGACCAGCAAGTGGCTGGTGAACATGGCGAGGCCCTTGTAGAAGTGTCCGCATTTCCAGTGCCCCAACTCGTGGGCGACCACCGCCAGCACTTGCTCGTTCTGCAGTCCCTTCCCGGCCTCCTCGGGCGGCAGTTTGGCGCCGCTCGCCAGGCCACGATTCGCCAGCAAATTGTCGAAGATGATGATGCGTTTGAGGCAGCAGCTGCCATAGAAGAAGGCATTGCTGCCCGTGGTTGGATCCCGTATTCTAATTAGGTGCACCTGGTGCATGGGAAAGCCCACCTTGGCCGTCAGCTTTTCGAGATCCGCCTTCAGCGTTTCATTCTCCAGCGGGACGCGTTTGCCCAGAAAAGGTTCGATCGCAAACGGCAGCAAGAGTATCAAGAGCAAGGCTCCAAGGAGTGCCAACGCAAAGAGACCGACGAAAGCATATATACCCAGAGCATAGGTCATATAGACCAGTATCACCACAATGGCGGCCAACACGATCAACGTGAAAAGGGCATCTAAAATGAAGCCGCAGAGCAATACGTACCACTTCACTCGATATCGTTTCACCAGACTGATAATACACAGCCTCTCGTACACCATGCCGGGCAGCGATTTGATCGCCATGTAGATGTTGACAATGCAAACGAAGAATAGGGAGACGACGACCTCGTGCTCCATCCAGCGCATCACCGCCATGTTATTGGCCAAGCGCCAGACGAAGGCGTAGAAGCCAAAGTAGAGCTCCAGGCAGCCGCAGATGATAATCATCACCAGCGTGTTCACAATGAAGAGCCAACTTTTGTGCATCTTGAAGATGCGCATGGCTTCAAAGAGCTCGGCGGGTAAATAGGGACGTAGCAGATCCGGCACCTCCAGCACGCTGCGGACGGCTAAGATCTGCAAAACGGATGGGAAACGAATGCTTGACAACAAAACAAACAAACGGCGAACGGCATCGTTGTGGATCAGTTTTATACCTCGCGCAGCATCAGATAGACCGTCCATAGTTTGTCTAGCACCAGTACGCCTATTAAAATATATAATATTATGACGGGATCATTCCAAAAAGAGGTGACCATTTTAAGTGACCCGATTCCAAAATTGACATTTTAAAATTTCTATAGCTTGCTTTATTTCGAAATCTACATAAATTACACGTAACGGAAAGGGGGGCGAAGGGGTCGGGCGTTTTGTCCGGCTGCGGGCGGGGTTTTTGAAGCGGAATCATCATCACACTAGAGAATAGTTAAATGCTTTGGTATCAAATTCAGCTTACTGCCGCTTCTTATCCGCGCCCAACTCCTTGAGGCGGGCCAAGCGCTGCAGCAACGTAGGATGCGAGTGATTCCAAGTGGAATACAACCAATCGTAGACTGGAAAGCCTAAGTTGTCCAAATTCAATTTAATTAATGCGCGTCCAAGCTGCTCCTCGAAGCCCAGCGAGTGAGCAAACTCATCGGCCTGATACTCGAAGCGACGCGACAAAATGGTCATGGCAAAGTTAATGATTGCGTTATACGGCGCCATCACATAGGTGAAGACAATCAGCAGACCCACAAGAATGGGTCGCGTGCCTGGCTGGAAGCCCAGTGCCTCGTAGAAGGGCTCATACTTGAACAGATAGCCAAAGACAAGGAACATGAGTAACAAGTGCACCTCCATAATGATAATATTCTTTGTCACGTGACCCAACTTCCAATGGCCCAGCTCGTGACCGAGCACGGCAAGCACTTCCTCGTTGGTGCAGCCCTTGCCTTTCTCATCATCCGTTAAATCGGTGTCGTCAGCCTTGCCCTTGTTGAGCAGCAGCGTATCGAAGAGCACAATGCGCTTAGAGTTCCACAATCCATAGAAGTAAGCATTGCTGTGCGAGGAACGTTTGGAGCCTTCGACCACATACAGTTTGGTCAGCGGGAATTTGAGCGATGCAGCCAAGTCTTCGATGGATTTACGCAGTGGTCCTTGCTCCAAAGGCGTGTACTTGTCGAACAGCGGTGCAATGAAGATCGGGTAAATGGTGAGCAGCACAAGGGAGATGACACCGGTGAATACCCAGAGCCAGATGAAGAAATTATCGCCGCCGCGTTGAACGATAAATATAATGGCCGCTGTGATGGGCAGCATGACCACTTGGGTGACTAGAAAGCCCTTCACCTGGTCCCAGGCAAAGAAGCCAGCTGTTTGCTTGTTGAAGCCATGCAACTCCTCCAGGACAAAGGTCTTGTATATCTTAAATGGCAGCGACTTGCAGGTCGACATCAAGTTCGAGATGAGCACAAACACACAGCTCACAAGTATCTCGTTGCTAGTGTCCCAATGCAGACGATTGACCACGTCCACAGACAGCTGCCAAATGATTGCGATCAAGCCCAGATAGAGTTCAAGGCACAGGAGCAATACGTCCATGAGGAGTGCCTTGAATATGCCAAAGTTTTCATTGTCCAGACCATATTTGCGTGCCTTGTGAAACGTCTCCTCGCTCATATGCGACGTCAGCTCTTCGGGCACTTTCTGTGCGTTCCTATAGACTTTCACCTGCAGTAAAGAATTGTTATTAGTCGCAATCATTGAGCCCGCATATCTGACATTTCAAATAGTGCTAAAAATACACACATACGTATTTTCCAATGCATACATTCAGGTCTGCATGTATGTATGCATTAGAAAGGTACACTGTGTACAATTTTATTGCAGCATTTGATGACGGCACGTGCCGGCTACGCTACAATATTGAGGCTGCTTACCTGGCGCAAGGATATGTAGATTTCCAATGCATTCTCGATAATGACCAGACCCAATATACTGTATAGCACAGTATCTGCATTTAGTGTAGACATTTTACCTGAATTTCAAATAGGAAAAATTATAGACGAAAAACTTCAACGCCGAATCTAACGGCAGAGTGACCACAAGTAGATAATACTAAAATACCGTAGGAAAATAAAACAACTTGTACAATTACTTGTTGGTTACAATTGATACAATATACAGTTATTTTCTATTAATAGAGCGCTACTTTTCAATCACTTTCTTGTATTTCAGTTCTCTATAAAATATTTATTTACCATTTGACAATCCTCATCTAGTTGATCAGTTATCTCGAACAATAATTTTTACGAATAAAATACCAAAAACATAAAACAAATATGCTGCTCCAAATTGAAATAATCGATAGGCTACTCTATATAAATCGATTACAATAAGAAAACGCATATTTAAATGTTATCAATTTTACTTTTTTTATTTTTAATTTAACAAGGTAAACTAAGACTAACGTATTTGCACATTGAAATGTTCCACACTCGCATCGGCAATGTGTTTATGTATTTCATTCACCTCAGCCTGCGTCATGGTACGTTCCATATGGCGATAAACGATACGGAAGCACACACTGGATTTGCCAGTCTTCGGATGCTTGAATTTGTCTACCAGACTTATCTATAAAAATGCAATAAATAAAAAAATTATTATTTGCATTAAATATTTTTCAAATTAAACTTACCTGTTCTACAACATCCCCAGCTACCGAGCGTACCAAATCGTAAAAATCGTTTGGAGAGAATCCTTCATTTACTTCCACGTCAGTCGGCAGCCAGAAGGACAAGTCATTTGTACATTGTGGATAGTGGGAAATGGGCTTGTACTTAGTTAGATTCTGAAGATCCTTCTCACTGAACTGCGACAAAAATCCACTGTCATTGGACCAAAACAGTCGAATATCTGGTATATCAAATAATATCATAGCCAAACGCTCCAGACCCAATCCAAAGGCGTAACCAATGGACTGATGCACGCCTGAACGTTGAAGAATCTCATGACGCATAATGCCACAGCCGAGTACTTCCAGCCAGTTGTCCTTAAAGTATATTTCTAGCTCCCAGGAAGGCTGAGTAAAGGGGAAATAGGTGTCCACCCAACGGTATTTGATGCGTGGTCCAAAAAGATCCTTTGTGAGACCCACAAGCACATGCTTCATCTCATGCTCCATCAACTTTACGGCTTCCAATGTATGACAAGGCTGTTTGGTTTGATCCATGAATTTCGACGACGGCAAAATACGCTTAGGATTGGCAAAAGAACCCGACCACGTTTCCTCGAACAGCTCCAGTCCGGGATTGCGCTCAAAGAGCTTGTCTTTGGTGACCAATCGCACAGCATCTGCCTGATGGAATACCGGATAGTGTGTGCTGTCAATCTCATCACGTCGATACACTTCACCGACCACCAAAAAGTTATCCAATCCGCCTGATATCAGCTCCACTTGATGAGCTGTTGTGTGGGCGCGTAGCAAATGCTGCTGATTGATGTAGTAACAGTCCGATTTTTGTCGGCTCACATGATCACTTGGGATCAGCAAGTTGTCGAAGTTCTGCTGCACATTCACCACCGGATTTAACTTATCGTAGACGGAGAAAAGCGGATTTCCGCGTTGATTGCGATAAGCTGCATAAAAATAGTTAACAATACGCTGGCGAATAATCGAGAGCGGATGATCCGGTTGCAGATGCTTATTCAGTCCTAGATGTGTCAATATTTTGGGCGTCACGTTAGTCCAGCTGTCAGTGGCGTACGTGCCTCCGTTGATTTCCAATTGTAATTGCGCCTGGTTGGGGGGCGATACTTTGTTGGCCTCTTCTGCAGATGCAGCGCTGCTGGCGAGCAAGCGTTGTTGATATATCGAGAGCCCCGAACAGAGCCTCGCACTGTGCGTGCGCAACGTTAATAACATTTTCGTGTTGCTTTTTTTTTATTGAATTGACAAAAGTTTCTCTATTGCATTATTATCTATTACAAAACAACAGCTGTTCGATGTATCGATGCGCGTGCGTCGTTCATATCGATTATTTTTAACAATATTAGTGTATCGATGCTGCTTCGTATCGAAATTAATAAACAGAGGTATCGAATTCAAATAAGCAATTATTTTTGCTTATCAAACCAATGCGAGCATTTCCTCAGATGAAAATTATTTCAATTAAAACTAATTCAACTAGAAAGATGGTATTTTAAAAGTATTTATTTATTTAATACAAAAACATCAACATTGAAATATGCCTAATTTGTTACATTTTTAATGGCAAACTATAAAGAAAATATGATGATTACAAATCGTAAATTATAAACTTCGCTTTTGAGATGTTTGTATTGGAATAGAGGTGTTGGTGAGTAAATAAATGAGGTTGAGCGGTTATGCATGGGATGACTTAAACCAATGGATAACTGGCAGCTGTGGCAATGCCGCACTGATTCTCCGAATTGCGGGTCATCTTGATGAAGCCCTTGTCGCCCCAGGTGGTGCCCCACGAGTTCTTGACCAGCCAGAAGTCCTGGCCGTTCTCGTCAGTGCCAAAGCCAACGGCGAGCACACCATGATCCAGATTCTGGGGATCGCACTGGGGCTCGTTGTAGACGCCCTCGGAGTAAAACTGGAACGATTCGTGGGAGGCATCGATGGCAACGGAAACGGGTCCAATGGTGGCTACAGCCTCAGCCATTTTCTTCTCATCGCCTTGGGGAATATCAACGAATCCACGATCCGTGGCTCCAATTGTATCCTTGTTGAAGTGGCAGGAATCATCAATACCCTCATAAGCATACGACTTCTCGGTGTCAATGCCGCCGTTGTCCTTAATGTAGCGGAAGGCGTTGTCCATCAGGCCACCGTTGCAGCCATTGTTGCCATACTTGGTGGAGCAATCGACGAGATTCTGTTCGGACAGCGACACCAAAGCGCCTGTCTTACGGAAATGCTGTCCCTCCAAAGCTCCCGTGCTGGAGAATGCCCAGCAGCTGCCGCAATGTCCCTGATCCTTGACCTCGGTAACAGCGCCCTTGGTGCGCCAATCCACAGACTTGGGCAGCTTGACGTGCTCGGGCGAGATGAATGTGATGCCCGTGAAGCTGGGATCAGCCAAACTGCAAAGCAAGCGAGGACAAGACGATCAAAAACCTGATCTGGTAATTGAGGGCAATTATTAACTTACCGCAGCTGCTTCTGCAGTGTGTAGTTAAAGCCGTTCATCGTCTGATGGAACTCATGATGCAACATATCCGCATACTTGTTAACGGCCATCTTGTAGCTAACTTCGCCAGCAGCATAGCGCTGATTGTGCTTGGCAATCTTGTGCTTGTTCTCATTGAAGATCTTCAAGCGGAAACGCTCCTCAGTCTCATCCAGATAATTCTTGCGGTGCTCTAGCTGCAATTACACAACATAGAATTAATACGAAATACTTCAAATACTAAGAACACAATTCATTTTGCTTATCAACTTTCAACACGCTCCAGAGTCTAGAGCTATCGCTAGTCGACCGTGTGTTAAACAACAATGTTTTCACCTAGTACATATTATGTAGATTAGATAGCTCAGTAATCTGCGGCTGCAATTCGCCCGCGGAGAGTTCAGAGTATTTACACCATTTGAGAGCAGAGCGGCTTAATACTATTGATTGATTTTGATTTAACGCCCATTTCGGCATTAACCGAGATAATTCTTATCGACAAGCAAAAGAAACAGAAATGTTGCCCGGTAGCACACATAAAACTAAATGACGGTCATAACAAGATTTTACGACAGTGTCAAAAACTCAGGTAGAAGTTGTAAATGGGTCCATAAAATGCGGTAAGGTAGAAACCAGGTTGATGCGGCAGACAACTAGCAGATACTCCAGAATCCAATGGCAAACTGAATGCTTATGTGTTCAACTATTCAGCTGATTGCTGGTTGGGTGGAGTAAACAATCTTTGGACCCGTTCAAACATGCATTTAATTATATCGCACAAAGTCAGCAATTGTCGCCTATATACAGCCGGATGACAAAGTTGTTTGTGGTTGTTTTCATTGATGTTGTCGCCCCCAGCGTAGCTTGCGTGTCTCTTTTTTTTTGGGAATTCTTCGACTGTATATTGCATGTAATTGATATAATTGCTATGACTGCTATGACTGCGTGGCATTTGAGACTTGTCAGCTTGTAAACTAAAAACATAATAAATTCCAGACTTTTTATTGATTTTTCGCATGATTTTCGCACATTTATTACAAAAATGTATTGTATATAGTTTTCGGTAAAAATAGACTATGCGACTCAGTACAAAAGATAAAAAACAAACTTAAGGTAGAAATTAAATGCACGTGCTTATAGATACAATAACAACACACTCACATACATACGATATATAATACGTAGATGTATAGGTGTTTTTTTATTATACAATTTATCGTTTGCTTGCAATGTCGATTTGCACTTTAGTCGGTTTGTTTTGTGTGTTTTCCTCAGTAAAAATACAATAAAAGTTCGTTGCATGTTTCTAACCACATGACTTGAGTATCTTCTAACTACAAATGTAGCCAACTTGTCAACACAGGATAATGTTGTTAATCGATCGTATACTCGCTACAGTCGCTCCATTTCAATGGTCACGTCTGCCTCTGCCACAGGAGCACTTGCCACTGGTGGCAATCCTGCTGCGTTTGTTTGAAATGTTGATGCTGAAGTCGTCGGTTCGTCAGCAGCAGTTGCCTCCAGCTCTTGGTACTGGCGACGTTTACGCATTATGAAGCGCAGCACAAAGCCATTGATGATGAATAGTGAAATAACAAACACGACGGGTATCACAACATCCACAACTAAATTTAAATCACTCAAGTTGGCCATAATAATAATAGCAATAATAGTACGTGGTTTTTATATAATATCTTTTATAGCCGCCTGCCTATGTAGGTGCTGTTCGACTATGCTGACTTTAGCACGTTTTTCCAAATGACGCGCGTGCTTTTGGTTTTGGTATTGCTTTTCCTTTAATTTGTTCCACTCTCTTTATAATTTAGGCGCGCGCACTATTCCTCCCTCTCTCTCTCTCTCTCGGTCTTTCTGGCGCTCTCTAGCTATTAAACATTAAACTCTCGCGCTGCTCTGTGGTTGAGAGCCAAACAGACTGCTGCCTGTCTAGTTGCGTTGAGAGTCGAGCGCTTAATAACAAAAATAGCAGCCTGACTTTTTTCGTTATGCGCGCTGTGTGCACGCAACGCACACACACACAAAACAGCTACGCAAATAAACATACATGTGTATGTGCATTTGATGTACATGTACATTTAATCATTAGAGTCTTTCGATGTATGTATGTGTGTCAGCAGCATGCAGGGGTCGAAACGGGCAGAAAGCGACTTCAGAACCAACCGGTTTTCTTAAAATGCGTCAATTGTGAAAAGAACTGATTTATTAGGATATTCAAAAACGACAACCAACACATGCATGCATGTATTCATGCATACTTATGTATATCAAAAAGAGCCAACCGGTTGTGTATGCTACAACCAACAACAAATGTATATCGATATCACACAACAACTGGTGTATCGCCCACTTGTTATACTTTGCCTACTTATTTTTGCGCACTTTGCTGAACGAGCGAAAGAGAGAAAGCTTTTCGGCAAAAAGAGCAAAAGGCAAAGCAAAGCAAACGGCAAGTGATAAGCATTTTATTCGGCAAGTCACACGCCATTTCTGAGACTTTGTTTTGTTATTGTTGGTTTGTTTGCGAATTGCGCACAAATTCAATGAATAGAAAAATAACATCTTAATAAGAATATGATTGACAGAGTTTGGGGGGTCGCATTTCACACGCTTATCAGCTCAAAAGGCCGACTCACTGTCTTGCCGTTCGCTCTTAATTTTGTTATTGTCTATATGCTCAATTTCATCGGAATGTGCACAAGTGTCAATAAAGACAATTTGCACGCTCATCATTTATAACGATTGGCAATTTGTAAAACGCACACAACTCGTAAACTGTTCTTCTATTTTGCATGCTAAGCACTAAATTATTTTCATATGCGCCCATTTGTATGCTACGATTTCACAATGCAAATTCTGTCTGCGTGCAGCTAGAAAGTATGCAATACTTTTTACTCAATTGATACAAAATCGTTATTAATTCAAAAACACGTATTGACGCTTATCAGTATATAATAAAAGTCTATATACAATATATACGTGTATGTAAAGCAACTAGTCGACTAGTCTAGACAAAGCTGGAAGTTTGTCAATCGTTTTAGTCGATAAGCAAAGAGGCGAATTGAGCACAATTGCAAATAACACTGATAACGCCGATGGTTGATTATATATACATATATATATAAAGACTATGCGAGTTCAAAGCGCTCTACGCCGTTAACTAGCACGCAGACAAAGAAAAGCGGCATAAATTCACCAAATGGGAAAAACAATGTTCAATGAGTCAGTGCTAAACAACATTAATAACAATTATGTTCGCTAATCGGCTTTTGTTAGAAACCGTTGCCACTGTTGAATGGACCCGCGGCTTATCACAATAAGCTGTACTGCACACTGGACACACTAGGGGCTTATCGATAGCGCTGATCCGTGCCGAGTTGAGCCGGGTACAAAAAGGAAGGGGCGGTTTGGCGGGACATCCCGCCCTCCATTTGACTATCTGACATCTCATGTGACATTCTTGGATCTGTCATGTGAGCCGGCATGTGACTGGACGAGGCTAATCAGCGACTTTGAGCAGCTGCGGCATTACCACAATAGCTTGCGACATCAAACACAGTGCAATTGTCTGCGCATCTGCAGCACATGACTCATGTGAGTCCAAAAGAATGCATCATCTGCCACAGTACAATGAAAGACACAGAACTATGCCGCAACAATGGCATTTTTATCAGTTTAGTCATAAAACTAAAACGTATTCAACACTTGCCACCTGTCAGTCAGTCAATTGTTAGGCTCTGATTTCAATTTCGATTTCGAACTCGTTACTCACCTTAAACGCATGCCATTCCTCTTTGATGACATCTGCAAAGGAAACACCCTGTGCTACAGCCACCAGGGCCAAAAGTGCGATCACGAAGCGCATTTCGCTGGCTGCAATGGGAAAAACAAAGCATGTTTAAAATTGTATTAAACGATATGAATAATTGTCGAGCTTAGCTTTAATTTAGTTTAAGCTTTACTTGGCTGTGTTGCCGTCACGTGATGAGCTTTTACATACGCAAAGCTCAACAAATTTTGTAGAAACAAACAACAATCCAGCCAAACGCTGATGAAATGCATTTAACAATATCCGCGAAATAACAAAGAATGATTCTGCTGCGTTCGAACTTTTTAATGGGCTAACATGAAACGCATACATGGCTAGGAATGAGAAAATAAATAAATATAAGGACCGTTCACTCTTTTTTACAGAGCACCTTTCGAATTCGAAAATGCGTTCCGTTATCTTATCGGCTTATTCGCTTTGTGTTTGTTCGTTTTTTGCGTTTGTTTTTGTTGCTACCGTTTGTTTGAGCCCTTTTCGAAATATATTTGTTAAACTTATTGTAATTTCAAAATTATGCCAAGTCCGAGGGCCAACAACAAACAAGTTTTGCAAACGATTCAAAGTTGAATCAGCAGCAGCAACAAAAACAACAGGTAGGTTAAACAAACCTCAAAATATGGTGCGAATAGCAAATTGATAACATGAATAGAAAGAAAAAATAGGCCAAAGTAGAGGAGTGAAGAAGCAGCTGCTGAAAACAAAATGCGCAACAGCAACAGAAAGTAATGATGGCGTCCAGAGCGCAGTAAACAAAGACACTAATGAAAACCACGTAGAAGAAAGTAGAATAGAATAGAATGCAAGAAAATGTCGACACAGCTGAGAGATGCTGCTAGAACTCTCCAGACACAGAGAGAGTAAAAGAAACGGACACTGGTAACACAGACAATGGCGATTTGCTTTGGATAAGAAAAAATAATAAAAACAAAAGTTACGACGCACTTTGTTTGAACCCAACGTAATATAAATGAGGAAATGTTTTAGATGCAGCTGTTATATTAAATATATGTGTATGTGTTTGCATGTATTATGTACGCATTACTTACCACTTATAAACAGCAAGTCACTTGAATGGAATAACAATTACAGAACGGTCAATTGCGACTTGACTGACAATAACTAACGTTAATAACTTTGTGCAGATATGCGAAAATCGAAATTAATTTTTTGTTTAATTGCTGGCACTGAGCACGAACCTCCAACACTGTTCGTGGTTTAATAAACCATTCTACATGGATTCGGACTATTTGTTTCTTATTTGCCGCTGTGTGACCGCAAATTAGATTTCCAAAATATACCTTTTAGTGACTTTAGAATATTCTGGTACCGAAATACTGGGAATTTACTTCTGGTCACACTTCGATCTTGATTGCGCAAAATTTTGAAAAAGGCTCGACATTTCAAAAAGCTTGATAATTTGCAAGAATGTAGTCGTGATAATTAAACAATTTTCAATCAATTGTCGTGAATTTAAAATATGTATTTCATCGGCACCAAGACTCAGTTTTAATTGCAATTTAAATTTAATCCATTTAAAGATGCAATTTAATGTCGCCCTTTCAAAATTTCGAATTCGTATCAATAAACTATTTTATATGACAGACTTCCGGCGGTTTCCACAATAAAAAGTTGCAAACTTCTAAATAGTTGTTACCAAACCCAAACCAAACAAAAAGTATAATTTATTTAAAGTATTTAAATCAATGATGTACACATTGTTTATAAAAACATCGAGTGAACAGATATGGTAACGCTTTTTTTTTGGTATTATGATACTAGAATTACTTGCATCTCATTATGGCATATTTTGAAAATAAATCTGCGGTCACGCTGCAATACTATCCAAATATTGCTCTGTCATCCGCAAAGCAGGCGCTTTTTATACAAAAGGATTCCCAAATTGTTCATATTTCCCACATTATATATCCAGTGAGTACAAGCATAACGCACATATAATAAATCGACCAAATTAAAATTGACGCAACAGCTTGCAGCTCTCGAGAAGCAATCGCATCATGTTTGGCAGACAAAGCGGATTGGGCAACTCGAATAGCTCGAATCTTGTCGAGTTTCGAGCTGGTCGCATGAATATGGTTGGCAAAATGGTCCATCCCGATGCGCGAAAAGGTCTTGTCTACATGACCCAAAGCGACGACGGTCTAATGCACTTCTGCTGGAAGGATCGCACCAGCGGCAAAGTGGAGGACGATCTGATCGTCTTCCCCGATGACTTTGAGTACAAACGCGTGGATCAGTGCAAATCTGGTCGCGTCTATGTGCTCAAATTCAAGACGAGCTCACGCCGTATGTTCTTTTGGATGCAGGAGCCCAAGGCCGACAAGGACGACGAGCACTGTCGCCGCATCAACGAGCTGCTCAACAATCCGCCCTCCGCTCACCAACGCGGTGGCGGCGGCAGCGGCAGCGAAGGCACCGATCTCCAGTACATGCTGAACAATATGTCGCAGCAGCAGCTGATGCAGCTCTTCGGCGGCGTAGGTCAGATGGGCGGCCTCAGTTCGCTGCTCGGTCAGATGAAGTAAGTGCAGACTTTCTGCCGCGATAAATTATTTTAACTACAATTTTCTCATCTCCAATAAAGTTCGCGCACGCCGTCGTCGCGCAACGCTGCGGCCTCGGGTGGTGGAAGCTCGGGCGGCACTGCACTCCAAACACCTGAGAATGTGAGTTTGCCACGCCCACCGTCTGCACCCACCAAGGGCTCCAAGTCAGGTAGCAGCCGCAGCAGCACAACAGCAGCAGAGCGATGCAGCCGGCGGGGCGAGTCAAAGCGCCGATGCCGATGCTTCGGGTAAGAAAAGTGCAACAGCAACACCAACAACATCAACCACAGCCACAAGTGGAGCTTATGCGAACCCATTCCAAGCCTACTTATCGAATCTCTCCCCCGAACATGGCGCAGGTCGTTCGCTCAATATCGACCTATCCACGGCCCTGTCGGGCGCCGATGCCATCAATCAGCTGATCGCCGATCCGGAGCGCGTCAAGTCGCTAATCGTGCACTTGCCCGAGTCCGAGGACGCCGACGAGGATCGCAAGCAGCAGATCAAAGATCACATCAGCTCCCCACAATTCCAGCAGGCTCTGGCCCAATTCTCCAACGCTCTGCAGTCGGCGCAACTTGGACCCGTTGTCAAGCAATTCGAATTGTCGCACGAAGCCGTCGCTGCTGCATATTCTGGTAATCTGGAGGAGTTTGTGCGTGCGCTGGAGAAGAGTCTGCCAGCCGGCGCTACAATGGCGGGCGATGAGGCCAAGGATACCAAGGAATCGGTGACTGCCGAGAAAAAAAGCGAGGCAGAGCCCGCCAAGGAAGAGGCTGGCGCAACCTCCGAGAAACAGGAAGAGAAGCAGAAATAGCGCAAAATATATTCACCAAACATACAAACTATTTAAAGCGAAGCACATAATTTTTCACATATAGTCGTGTTTTCGGTTGCAAAATAAATGAATTGGCCATGCAAATGTAAACGTTGTTTTTATTTTTGTTTTGTAGATCGACAAGTGTTGAAGTTTATCTATTCCGTTGCCCTTGACACTTGATTTCGTCTGCATACAGATGACACGCACTGTTTGGTTCGCTCGCTCTCTCTTGCACTCACGCGCCGCCGCTCTCTCAGCAAGCACACACAGATACACACACATACACGTACAGAGAGAGTGCATGGTTTGCGAATACTTGCGAGCAGCAGATACAATGTGTATTTATTCAACTTCAAACGGGCAAACCGCGCGTTCGCTAATTCGCTTGTTTTTGAGTTTGATATTGAATCTGATCTCTTAAATATCACAAATAATAATAGCAAATAATCATAATTGACGTATACAAAGCGCGCTCTCCAGCAAAAAGTGTGTGATTTTTTTGTTGAGGTAGCATTAAATCAAAGAAATTCGTTGCTGCGTTTTGCGTCGTAAGTTTATGTTTTGTATGCTGCTTTTGCTGCTACTGCTGCTGCCGTTGTTGCTGGTGCTTTCGTTTTGCAGCAAGCTGCTTCCAGTACACACACACATCCACATACAAATATACATACATCTACATGTACATAAGTGTGTTTACTGTTAGTGTCGTCGGTGTATATTTTTTTCCTTTCAATGCATGACTGAGCGCCGCATTGTTGAGAAAGCTTTTCCCTCAACTGTATGGCAAAAAAAAGTTTGCTCGACGCGGCAATAACAAAAACACACAACAACAAAAAATAACAACAATTAACTGTAGTGGCAGAGCGGCCACCCAGCTGTGCTGGTATTGGTGAGCATGAACAAGCGACGGTCGTCGTCGTTGTCGTCGTCTCTTTGACTCACTCGCACTCGTACTGACACTCACACACACACTCACGTACACTTGTACATAAAAGCTTGCATAAAAAAATGTATGAAAAAGTCAGCGGCTGCAAATTTGTTGTTAAGACAAATAAACAGAAAAAATAAAAAGAAATTCGCAAGTTTGTGGCCCGCATGTTGAATATGTGCGTGAGAGCGAGATGGAACTAGTTAATGGCAGAGAGCAAAAGTTACTTTATCCCGGTAACGATCTGGCAACACCAACAACACCAGAACAACAACAGCAGCAGCAAACGAAATTGCGTTGCGGCAATCGCAACAATTGGCAGCAGTAATAAACTTGAAAATTATGCGATTTGACAGCCAACAACAATTACAATAATCGACAGCTGATAACTGGCAGAAAGCAAAACGAATTTTTATAAAACAAACAACGTTTGGTGAAGACAACAATCCGACCGGAAAAATTATAAAACTCTTTTTAATGTGTAATAAATTTGAATTAAGAATTCAACCAAACAAGTTAACGATAAATAATCCCAATCGAAGTACAACAGCTATATCAATAAGAAGAACAACAACAGCAACAACTTCAACACAGCGAACTTGTCGCTGAAATCCAAATCTATATATAAAGCGCCGCATCAGCTGCAATTGTGCGATAAGGTGAGCAAATATTATATATATGTATTTGTGAATGTGTTTGAGTGTGTAGCTGGTCAGTTAGATAAAGGAAAGGAGAAAAACTCGAGATTGCCTGCATGCATATTCTAGAACAGCTGCAGAAATTTCTGCACGCCCACGCGCCTGGCACTCGCGCGCCATTTTAGCTAGAAACTTTCTCAAGGAAGTTGGAGCCATAACAAAGCTGGATGCATACAACGATGCAAACACACACACATACACTCCCACGCACACACATTGCCGTTCGGTGTAATGGCGCCTCAGCATATGCTATAGCAGTTATAGCAGTTTCAAGAAGCAGCCGTGCAAAAGAGACAACTATACAGTAGCTACAGAAGCTCCTCTCTCCAGTGTCAGACAACTTCTGTGTTTATGTTTTGGTAGAAAGGTCACACGGGCAATTTTCTTAGTTTCTTTTTGTTCGCATATCACACAGGAATGTGGAAATGCATTATAATAGTGCATGTACATGTATACAAGCGAGTATGCATGTATGTGTTTTGTATATTCCAACGAAATTGATTGAAGGACAATTGGCAAATAAAAAGCTCGCCACGAATACTTTCACTGTTTAACGCTATTTCATCAGGTTACGCAAACAGGGAGCAGTCAATTTGGGGAATATGAATAAAAGCAATTTCCAATATGGCCGACGTGACACAAGCTAAGCCCACGCAATTTGTGGAAAAGGCATGAGAAGCATTTGGACAACAAAGTGGGGAGCTTTTGGTATGCTAGACTGACATTGAACTTGAATGACGGCACAACCAACTACAGTTAAAAATATATAGTATACACTACAAACAAGCATATGTACGTATGTATGTATTAGTAGTTCGAAAGGATGCTGCAACAGCTTTAAGCTGATGCTTTCACCAACCAATTGCAGAGCTGCATCTCAACAGTTTGTTGTTTTTATCTGCAGTCCACCACAATCGATATGTTGATATTGTAGTTGTGAGACTCACACACACTAGCAGTCATTTGCCCGCCATTTTAAAAGTTTAACTCAAAGCTTTGGCTTTGCATGCTCTCATTGCCCAATGCATTTCTTGTGGGTGGCGAGAGACAGGAGGTGAATGAATTTCTAGCGTGTCCCTCACACCGCTCTCTTTTTCGCCTTAGCCTCGTTGGTATGCAAAAAGAAGAAAAGGCAATCGCAAAATGAAAGTGAAAAAATCTTTCTTTCGCATATTCCTTGTGGCTTTGCTCTATTTATCAAAAAGTAAACATCAGATTAACCCTTATGTTGTGCCTGCACATATTCCCAGTGTGACCAGCCTTAAGATTACGTAGATGCCTGCTATTTTTGGGTTCAATACAATTATATGGCTCTCTGCCCTGTGCAGTCCTCCCCCTTCCCACACTCCCCAGCGACTGGCACAATTTCTGTTCGGTAGCAGCAGATGATTTTCCGGTTTGTCCAAAACTGGTTTTTGGCGAACAAGATCTGAATGCTGCCCTTTTTGGATGGATGCAGTCGTTATGCAAAGAAAAGACAATACAGTGAAGAGTGTGTTTCACATATTTAAAGCTTAAGTTTTAATTTTGGGAAATTTGGCTTAGAAGTCAACAGGCTTAATGGTAATGAAACGCGACAGAATAAATGCCACCAAAATCGTGGCACAAACAAAACAAAAGGCAAAAGTGTAAAAGCTCTCCTCCGTAAAAATGTCGGTAAAAGCAGGTATATCCTGATAGATCTGCTCGATGACAGCCAGTGTGCCCTTGTGTTTCTTCACCATTGTGCCTGGAAGGGATTCACTTCTTTTTGGTTGCCTTCTTGCCACCAGCTCCGCCGCCTAGTTTTTGCTTCTCAGCCTTGGTCAGCACCTTGTTGGCAATCTCCTCGGGCGGGGCTAAAGTCGAGACGTGCTGATTGCAGAGCTGCAGAAGTTCCAGAGTATTCAGATTCTCGCTATTGAAACGAATCTCCTTGACTTGCGCTTGATCTGCAATGCAAAATGAGAATTAAATATTGTTATACGCGTATTTTTGAGGGATTTCTCGCACCTTGCGCAGAATCGATAAGCGAGAATTTGATAAACGCTGGCGATCGATCGCAAACAATTTCCGGTTTGACGACACACTTTGGATTCGATTGCGACACTTTCGGCGTGGAGAGCAGGAACAGAAACTCGCTATAAATAGAAATAAAGATAACAATTAACTACAGTAATATTTCTAATTGCAGCTGTCTCTGTCTGTGGCCATAGCAGAAACGCCTCAAGCTGACGCCGACACCGACTAAAATGTCAACGGAGCGGGAGCTGGCCGGCGGACCAGCTCAGCTCCATACGCTGCCGTTGACATTTCAGCCCGATTTGGGCACAGCGTTGCAGCTGAATTCGGTTGGAATAATTGGCAAGGTTTATGGTAAGTGTAAGCGCCATAATGATAATCCCTTTCAACGGGGGAACATTTAAAACAAGACATTTTTAAAATTTTTAATGCACACTCGATTAATTTAAGTTTGAAAACTCATTTTATATATTCTTTTTATTACATTTTTGACTAAGCACTTTTGTTCGTGAAAATCTTTACCATTCGCGTTGTACTGCGCATGTTT
Source organism: Drosophila siamana (assembly GCA_035047445.1). Classification (NCBI taxonomy): domain Eukaryota; kingdom Metazoa; phylum Arthropoda; class Insecta; order Diptera; family Drosophilidae; genus Drosophila; species Drosophila siamana. The sequence goes on from JAWNPP010000081.1 coordinate 1,051,082, forward strand.
CATAATCGATAAACTGGGTGTTGGGAAATCGGTTTTCCAACCCTATTCATTGCCATCATACATTTCTTCCCATTTCCCCCCATGTTTTCCCACTCACCGTGTGGATTTTACATTTTCCGCAAACGGATCAAACTGAACTGTTATGCGTTTGACGCCTTTTAAGTTAACGCTCTTCAGCTGCTTGCCAATGGCCGATACAATGCCACCAGATCGGCGAAGCGTGCCGGAAAATGGCACCGACATTTCAAATGCAGTTTGTCAATAACTAATTTAACCAATTTAACGAAAAACAAAATTTTGGCAATCGTTTTATAACAAACACGCACAGCCTTTGGTCCGGTGTGACCAGAATCTAAATTTCGAAAATATACCAAATTACGGATTTTCCACTGGGTCACACTTAAAATTGTACAAAACTTCCATTGCACGTTTAAAAAGGCGCGTAATTTCAAACAACTTGTAATTACGATTTCTTATAAAGTTCACCTTTCAAGTGTTCTTGTTTTCCAAAATTACCAGTACAAATGTGGAAAGTTTGATAAGTGGCGTAGTCTATAGTGTCAATATGCTGTGCTCGTGTGGAAAAAACATAAATAGATAGATCGATTTTCCGTCAATAATTAATTGTTTGACATACGACACTGGCCACAAGTGTTAAATGCTGTAGTAAATGAAAATATACTATTAACGATTGTCACACTGCGTTCAGCATTGTCGTTACAGAGATACCAGATTTACTAGAGTTCAGTATGCTTATTGTACAACACTATGAATTTATCTGGCAACATTTTTGTTGCCATTTGGCCTATAACATCACCAATTTGAGTTAACATAAGAATTATGATCTCTTCAACAAATATTAAAAAAATATATATACTTATATGACCTTTATGGGCTATTTGCTTTTAACAGATTGTAGCAGATAACATTTTGAAATTTTAATAAAGATGCACTGAGTATGAAACACTAACACGTCGGGAGGCGACGTCCTATTGCCATCACTCTCATGCGCATCAACCCCCAACCAAAGTGCTTTGCCCTCATTTAAGTGTGGTTAACGTACAGTATGTGTCTCACTCACACACGTCGCGAGTAAAATTTTTGTGTTTGCTGCGGGACGTCCAAGTGTGAAAAACTAAAGAAAATTGCATTTTTTGCATAATGCGCGACGTGAAAAGCTAACAAAAGTAGTCAAAAAGCAAAATTTAATAGTCTGGCTAACGTCTGTGTATAGTTTCGGCAGCTCTTAACGTGTTCGGGTGCACAAAAAACGACGTCTCGAAAAAAGAAATATACGTGCACACATTTTTGCTGCCCAATCTAAAACGCATACAAAAGCATTTTCTTGCTGTAGAAGCGCCACCGAAGTCGTTGTCGTCGTTTGTCCAGCGGAGCACCCAGCACACCAGAAATTTTCACACATACGCATACATACATATATTAGAACACCCACATACACTCACACACTGAGAGATCAAGATAAAGAAGCATAAAAGAGAATTTGTTCTTTAGTTGTATTGCAAACACAACAAAAATACATATATATTTATTAAGAAGAGCATTAGAGATATACATGCATATGTATATGTATACGCATATGTAGATGTGTACATACATACAAACATACATATAACGAAAGCTGTGCCTATATTTGTGTTCTTTTCCAATACTACAATAACAATAATAACAACAAACAACAACAAAAATAATAATAATAATTTAATAGAAATATAATTAACGAGACTCGACATCAAACTCAACGCATTTTTTTTGTAAATCGCGTGGTCCTAGTGCGAAAATTCCAAATAAATTCACACTGCGCCCACAAACAAATAAAATGAATAGAGGAAACAAATGCGAAAATCAACCAAACGAATAAAACTACTTTAAAGTGTGATAAGCAAAAGGCTGAAATCAAAAAACAAAAAAGTATAATAATAATTAGTAAGAACGAGAAGCAACAAAAAACCAACCAACAACAAATTATAACTACAAGAACAATCAATTACATTTAAAGCGAGCAAAAACAAAAAACACACGCAAACACAAAGACAAAGACGCAAAAACAAAACACAGTAAAACCTTTGTATACACTCTTACATTTCTTACAAAAAAAAAACAAAAACAAAAAAAACTAGTGCAAAATGTATCCAGTTGGACAACGTAAGTGGGGAATGCAATGCAACAAAAATCAGACTACAAATCTGCCACATGTTACATATAGATAAGACCTCCACCACCTCCTTTCTCCCCCTCTCCCCACATTCAGTTCTTAGTGTGATGTTTTCTACTTTTGCAAAGACAAACAAACACACACTTCTTCGTCGTCGTCTGTGTTTGCAAACACAAATTGGCAAGTTCGTTACATGCGGAATGAATGAATGCGTAAAATGAACGAGTTGAGTAATTGTAATGTCCAATTTGCCTGTAAGCTCCAATAAGGGAAAAAAAAGAGGATTGCATTAGACAGTAGACTTGTAGGTGGGATTTTTATGCAGAGCGAGTGCGACAGAGAGACATTGAAATTGACGAAACATGTACGCAAAACTGGGTCAACGACCGATTTGTAGTAGTTGAGTTATTCTCTCGTATTGTTGGAGGGAGCAAGACGAAAAGGGGGTCGCTTCAAATACTCCTTGAATGCGGAGTTTGAAAAGCATCACTCAAATTGCGTCGCATTTTTGTTATTAATCTTTTTGCGTTTTAGAGAGACGGAAACACATCTGTTTTCTTTTTTTTTAATGTACAGATGACATAATATCGATAGTCGATAGATAGTATGCAACTATTGTTAGTGTTGGAGGTGGCATGGTGACTAATCTTTTTCACACGTACCCACACACACACACACAACACACTTGTGGCAGATATAATTGACAATTATATTTTGATGATAAATACAGATGAATCATCTGTATTGGGAGAAACTGTAACTAAAATATTAATCGCACTCTATATATATTCAACATTTTCTTTATCGCCTTCTCTTTCATTTTACATTTTATTTATTTATTTGATTTCTTTGTTACTTGTTTTCCTTTTTTATTTACCAAACAATGATTGGCAAATTTATTATATTATTTATTTATTTTCGGTTTGTTTTTATTTACATATATTATTTTGATTTCCTTTTGTGTTTGATTTTGATTAAATTTTCTTTTTATAGAGTCACAGTGGACCACCCCCTCGCCCACGCGGCCTCAGAGCCCTTCTCAGGCGCAGACTAGCTTCGACACGCTCACATGTAAATTTCTCTCCAACCAAAACCAAATTACTAAAACTACTAAAACCAAAAATACAATTTTTAAAATCTATAATTGAATTTGATAAGCTAAAACAAACAAAAAAAAAAAAACAAAAAACTGTTGTTTATGTTCTTTAGTTGATGTTTGAAACAAACCAAATCTAACAAAAAAAACAAAATGTCTACACTTACTAACTCAAAAAGTCTACACACTAACTTTTATAGTAATGTGCAAAATTTTTACTAACAATATTTTTTAGTTCACGTAATGTTTGTTTGTCTCCTTTTTCATTTTCGTTTTTTGTGTTGTTTTGTGGAATGAACAACCAAGCACAAACAACAACTAACAACTAAACCTTAACTACACTTAAATCTACACAGCGCCTTTCCTGTTCTAGCGATTAGAGTTTTATATTCTCTTGTGCTTCGTGTAGTGCAACAACCATTTGCAAACTTGCATGCAACGTTCTTAATTAGATGATTTTGAATTGAATTTATTAGCTAGTGCGTCGCATAGCCGATATGTCACCAGATTTTCCTTTTGTACTCAAATTGCAACTACAAAATGCAATCAGCTCTGTCCTCACCAGGCCAACTAATGATTCTTTGACTTGCCACCACTTTGCAGCACCACCAACGCCCGGTTCTTCGGTAAATCCCACCGCTGTCACCAGCCCAAGTGCCCAGAATGTGGCCGCCGGAGGCGCCACAGTGGGTGGCGCCGCTGCCGCAGCTGCGGCTCAGGTCGCTTCTGCGTTGGGCTCCACCAGCAGCGTATCGGCGGCAATTGCCGCAGCGGCAGCTGCCTCGCCCACTACTCAGCCGGACATGCCGGTGTTCACGTGCCCCCGTCGACCGAATCTGGGACGAGAGGGCAGGCCGATTGTGTTGCGCGCGAATCACTTTCAAGTGACAATGCCGCGTGGCTTTGTGCACCACTATGACATCAACATCCAGCCGGACAAGTGTCCGCGCAAGGTGAACCGTGAGATTATCGAGACGATGGTGCATGCGTACAGCAAGATCTTTGGAGTGCTCAAACCCGTATTCGATGGTCGCAACAATCTTTATACGCGCGATCCGCTGCCCATTGGCAACGAGCGGCTGGAGCTGGAGGTGACGCTGCCCGGCGAGGGCAAGGATCGCATTTTCCGCGTCACCATCAAGTGGCAGGCGCAGGTGTCGCTCTTCAATCTGGAGGAGGCGCTCGAGGGACGCACCCGTCAAATTCCCTACGATGCCATACTGGCGCTCGATGTGGTCATGCGTCATTTGCCCAGCATGACGTACACGCCGGTTGGCCGCAGTTTCTTCAGCTCACCCGATGGCTATTATCATCCACTCGGTGGTGGTCGTGAGGTCTGGTTTGGTTTCCATCAAAGCGTGCGGCCCTCGCAATGGAAGATGATGCTCAACATTGACGGTAAGTCGAACAAATTGTCAATTGAATTGTGCACCAATCAAATGCTGTTTTTTTGCAGTTTCTGCCACTGCCTTCTACAAGGCGCAGCCGGTCATTGACTTTATGTGCGAGGTGCTGGACATACGTGACATCAACGAACAGCGAAAACCATTCACGGACTCGCAGCGCGTCAAGTTCACCAAGGAAATCAAGGGACTCAAGATCGAGATTACGCACTGCGGCCAGATGCGTCGCAAATATCGTGTCTGTAATGTGACACGTCGCCCCGCTCAAATGCAATCGTAAGTCGTCTTCCCACCGCGTGTGTTTCATCAAATTAATTATTTAATTTGTATTCTTGCAGCTTCCCACTGCAGTTGGAGAACGGCCAGACGGTAGAGTGCACTGTGGCCAAATACTTTTTGGATAAGTATCGCATGAAGTTGCGTTATCCGCATCTGCCGTGCCTGCAGGTGGGCCAGGAGCACAAACACACCTACCTGCCGCTGGAGGTGTGCAACATTGTTGCCGGTCAGCGCTGCATCAAGAAGCTTACCGACATGCAGACCTCGACCATGATCAAGGCCACCGCACGCTCTGCCCCCGACCGTGAGCGCGAGATTAACAATTTGGTAAAACGTGCCGACTTCAACAACGACTCCTATGTGCAAGAGTTTGGCCTGACCATCTCGAATTCCATGATGGAAGTGCGCGGTCGTGTCCTGCCGCCACCGAAGCTCCAGTATGGGGGACGTGTGTCGGGCATTGCCGGACAGCAGTTGTTCCCGCCACAGAACAAGGTCAGCCTGGCATCGCCCAATCAGGGTGTCTGGGATATGCGCGGCAAACAGTTTTTCACCGGTGTCGAGATACGCATTTGGGCCATCGCTTGCTTTGCGCCCCAGCGCACAGTACGTGAGGATGCGTTGCGCAACTTTACGCAGCAGCTGCAAAAGATCTCCAATGATGCTGGCATGCCGATTATTGGCCAGCCCTGTTTCTGCAAGTACGCCACAGGTCCCGACCAGGTGGAGCCGATGTTCCGCTACCTGAAGATCACGTTCCCGGGCCTGCAGCTGGTTGTGGTTGTGCTGCCGGGCAAGACGCCTGTCTATGCGGAGGTGAAGCGTGTGGGCGATACCGTGTTGGGCATGGCCACGCAGTGTGTGCAGGCCAAGAATGTGAACAAGACGTCTCCGCAGACGCTCTCCAATCTGTGCCTCAAGATCAACGTTAAGCTCGGCGGCATCAACTCGATCCTGGTGCCCTCCATTCGCCCAAAGGTCTTCAACGAGCCGGTCATCTTCTTGGGCGCCGATGTCACTCACCCGCCAGCTGGCGACAACAAGAAACCATCGATTGCCGCCGTTGTGGGCTCCATGGATGCGCATCCGTCGCGCTATGCGGCCACCGTGCGTGTGCAGCAGCATCGCCAGGAGATCATCCAGGAGCTGAGTAGCATGGTGCGTGAGTTGCTAATCATGTTCTACAAATCCACCGGCGGCTACAAGCCGCACCGTATTATACTCTATCGCGACGGTGTCTCCGAGGGTCAATTCCCGCACGTGCTGCAGCACGAGTTGACGGCCATACGCGAGGCGTGCATCAAACTGGAGCCAGAATACCGGCCGGGCATCACGTTCATTGTGGTGCAGAAGCGCCATCACACACGACTCTTCTGCGCCGAGAAGAAGGAGCAGAGCGGCAAATCGGGTAACATTCCCGCCGGTACCACCGTCGACGTTGGCATCACCCATCCCACGGAATTCGATTTCTATCTGTGCAGTCACCAGGGCATCCAGGGCACCAGCCGTCCCTCGCACTATCATGTGCTCTGGGACGACAATCACTTTGACTCCGATGAGCTGCAATGCCTCACCTATCAGCTGTGCCACACCTATGTGCGCTGCACCCGCTCTGTCAGCATACCAGCGCCAGCATATTATGCGCATTTGGTTGCCTTCCGTGCCAGGTAAGTGCATGAAGTTTATATAGAAATTTACTCTTTGCTAACTGAATTTCTACTTAACAATAGATATCATCTGGTTGAGAAGGAGCACGATTCAGGCGAAGGATCGCACCAAAGCGGCTCGTCCGAGGATCGCACTCCAGGCGCCATGGCTCGTGCCATCACTGTTCATGCCGATACCAAAAAGGTCATGTACTTTGCTTAAAAAGTACGAGCAACAACAGAAACAAAAACAACAACAACAAAACGACACCAAAAACACACAACAACAATTACACCCAGAGCAACAACAATAAGTTTTCGAAAATGAATTCGAATAAGCAGCAAAAAACAAGAGTGCAACACAAAAAGAAGGGAGAACGAAAAAAGCCAAGCCGAAAGCATTAGAGATTAAGTTTAAAAGTAGTAAGTAAAGCAGAAGATGAAAGAAAAGTGAGAAGGCCTGAAACAAACACACAAAACAAACACACCCATACACACACACAATACACATACTCCAAAATACTACTGAATATAAAAGGGAATCGAATGTTATGAAAAGCACAAGTGAAAAAGAAATTCTCAAAAAAGCGTAGCGAAACAAATAAAAATATTACTAAAGGGAACAAAACGAAATTCAAACAAACAACCACAACAACCACAACAACAAACTGCAACACACATTTACGAAGAAACTTTTTGTAATAGAATAAATTATATTTTTACACAAACTTAAGAGAAAAGAAAAAAAAAAAAAAAAACACAAAATGAAGACAAGAATTGCATATAACCAAAGGTTTTTAGTATATCGAAAGAAAAAAACGAACATGTTGCTGACGTTGCAATACACACACACACTTGCCCCATACAGACAAAAAACAAACAGCCCCGAACACAAACATCAATAACAAGAACAACTACTCGGATTCTCTGTACTGTGAACGAAAACCACCAACAACATGCATAAGGTAAAAACATCAGTAAAATGACATAGACAAGAACATCAACAACAACGCTTGACAAGCATTAAAGAGTGTAATAAATAGTTAGCATGTATTAATTAGTGCTAAACAAATAACTTCAATACTTCAACTCAAAGTCCAGATTGTATAAAATTAATGGAGAGAATTGTAAAATTTTAGAACACATAAGCCGAAAGAATTACCAAAAAAAAAAAAAAAAAAAATAAGAAAAAAAAAGATGCAAAAAAAAGAAAACGAACATAAGAATATTAATCGAGAACGATTAAGTATAACTCCAATTTCAACAAGGGACAAAACTTTTGGTCATACAATTACTAGTTATATTTATATATAAATATATATATATATTTAGGCAACTTATTTGTAACTATATATTGTGTGCAGAAAACTAAGAGTAAAAAACAAACAGAAGTAAAGTGAAAACTTTAGAACAGGCAGAGACAGATTTCAATAATTTAAAAGTCAACAAAGTGAGTTTTTAGCTTCTAAGGAAATTATTTGAGACACACACGACAAACACGACAAATACACCAACACACACACTTACACACACACTTACACACACACACACATACACACGGCATATCAACCCAATGTCCATTTAATTTATGTACCTTTAAATTAGCTCATGATTAAGTTGCATAATTTTTAATATTAATTCTAACTATGAAGTCTTAACAAAAATATTTCGTGGTGTACGGGTCAAAAACAAAACACTCTATATTACATTTCTTTTAGTTAATAGAAAAATTTCAAAAAAAACAACAAAAAGCAGCAGCTACCCAACAAATAGCAAGAACAGCAACAATAATTCATTAGTTTAGTTTTAATTTTAATTGTTTGTGTTTTTTTTTAAATGCCAATCAAGTAATATACACAACAAATGTACTTTTGTAAAGGACACAGTTCAAGTTAACATTATTGCTGATTTGCTATCTATCGAGTCGAAAATGCAGTGGCTCATTAATTTATACATATATATATATATATATATATTTATACATAAACATATATTTAAATATATATAAACATCTGTCCCTAACACGACCTTACATATATACACCCAAGCGCATCATAAATTTAGTTAAAATTTTAACATTTTTTTAAATCTGCCAAGTAAAAACGTGTCGTATTCATACACACTCACACGTATAAATACACAAAAAACAACAAACAAACACACACACACCACACACACTCGTATATGTGAGCATTATAAAATACATAAAAATATAAATAATTTTTAAATTACAAATTAGTTGATAAACTTGACACAACAGTTTGATTTTGGTTTTAAATTATTATTGACGAAATATGATTAATTTTTAACATGCCTACAACGATTTTTTTTTGTGTAGAAATGTTTTCTAACAAGGGATTAAAATTGTACGATTATTTCAAGTGACGCAAATAAAACCAATCATAAAATAATTTTAAGTGAATGTAAACAAAACAATGCAAATAATCTGCGGGGTCTCTTAAGTTAAGGATTTTTCAGATCATGCACATCCTGTATGTGCATGTCTATGATATGTGTATCGTTGAATCCTTGTATTGTATAATTGTAACTGTAATTGCTGTTTCGACAATTCTAATAATACTTGAAGTTTAAAGCTTTAAACAGTACACGAAATAGTTGTAAAACGAGAAGAAATAAAAAATTACCAAGCCTCAGTTGGAACTTGTGATGTAAGACGAAAATAAAATGGGGCGTATAAATCCATGTAATCCCGTACAATATAACTATATATATTCTATATATAGAAAAACTGCAATAAAAGTAAAAAAAAACTGTACTTTCCCAAAAGAAGCAAAAAAACACAAAGAACAACTAACTAAAACAACGTAAAAACATAACAGACACACTCATACAACAACAACAAAATTGAATGGTTTCTTCAATGTCGAAGCACATTATCTCTTATATATATTAACATAGCAGAAACTGAGTTATAGTAGCAAAACGTAAACTGAATACCGAAAAACCCAACTGAATGAAATACTTTTGCTCTGCTCAATCTCAATCTCGAGGCCGCCAATAACGAGTATACATACATATATAAATCTATATAGATATTACGTTTTTTTCTATTCACAGAATAGAAGTCACTATCGATTAGTGCTTCTTCAACTTCTATGTGTCGAAATTAAATTGAGCTTTAACGTAATTAAAAATAAAGTGAAATAAAATTATGAATTATGAATAACAAAACAATTATTACTTATAAATGTGCCGTTTACTGCAACTCAATGAATAATGAATAAATAAATTATATAGAGTCTTAAGTACACCTACATATAGATGTCTACAATAATATACAAGCATATATATACATAAATATATAGAGTACCACACATACATACACATATATACATGCATATACATATACAGAATTACATTAGATTGAATAATGATATCGAAGTTAGAACAGCAATTGCACAACTCTTCCTAAAGGAAATAAAATTATGCCACAATTAAACAACAAAACGAAACAACAACAAGAAAACAAAAAAAATCAAAGGACTAACTCCAAGCAATTATATACTTACTTATTGATATATATAGATGTATATGTGTGCGTAATTGTATACTCTACTCTTCCAATTAGTTCCACAATACACAATCCACATCCCCACATCGTGACTCATGCCCAAAGTCGTCGTAGTGTTCCAACAACAAGTACATATACATATATTAAACCCTAGCTGAAATTGGATTAGTGAAAATCATAAAATTAATCGTAAAATCGTTAAAGTCAAAGGTATCAACAAGAATCGTCGGAAGCTTACAAATTACTTATATATGATATAATGATAATGATCAATTTCAAGCCCCTTACTTTAAAGTCTAAACCAAAATGCCGGGTAATTAATCAATAAAATGAGTAATTATTAATTATTATTTAAGAAACAAAAAATGAGAGAAAATACATTATTCGTAAAATGAGAAACGTAAGCAACGTCAAATATGGGAAATCTGTAACTTTGGTGATCTTTTTAAATGTTATTAGTAAAAAATACACAAAATCTTAAAAAAAAATACAAAAAACACAACTAATAAGTGAAACAACAAAACAACAACAAATCAAACAAGTTCTAAATGTGACTTAAAATACGACGTAAAACACTTTTCCAAATATAAATATTAATATATGTATGAGAATCATCAGAAACAAATAATTTAATTCAATTGGAACTTTCAATAATACAAATAAAATCAGCTGTCTAACAATTAGTTCTTAAGTGCTTCAATACAAATAGTAATATACATATACATACATATGTATGTATATCAACTAATTCAATTAAGTTACATTTTATACAAATATTTCAAATTAGTTTGCAAATTTTTGCGGTTTTAAATTTTTTTTTTTGATTTCGTTTCAAAACCAAAATTCAACAATGGCAATCCATATAAACACATATGTTAGTGTGTATGCAGTGAGTCGAGAGCCAAATAACATGTTCGATTGCATTGATTATTAATAAAAACAAAAATACATATACACCTATTTTCTGTTCAATAAAAATATATTTAAACTATATATGCCGTTTTATTTGTTATTGAAAAGGCAATAACCAAAACGTATATTTTGCGATCCGAAATCTCAATCTCACATACCTCGTACTGCCAACATATTTTTTAAATTTACTGAGAACTAAAGAAAAACTATCTCTAAAAATGTTGATGTTTTTTTCTTGTCTAAATTTATATGGATTAGTCGTTATTTTTGTTCTGTGTATAGGTTGAAGAGTAAACGTTGGATTGTCTATGTCAATCTGAGATCTTTGCACAAACTTATAGAAAAGGTAAAATATGTTCATTTATTAAAGATGATTGAAATATTTCCAATTTTGCAACTTAGCAATTCTTGTCAATTCTGTCCTTGAACATAGAATTAACCTTTTTGAAACATGGAGTTTTTAATAAACATTTTCAAAATATATTCCCAATGTATGCTTGTTTACAATGAAAAAATGTATCATTCCATGTTAGAATTTACAAAGCTTTTGGTTATATTATATCTGTTTTTAAGCAATTTGGAAATTATTTTAAATTGAAATTTCTATTATCGATCTATTCCTAATAGATTGGGCAAAAGAGATACTACAATTTAATATCGAACTTATAAAATTTCCTTATTGGAAAAATCGGTAATCGACAGAAACAAACGAGAGCATATATCGTAGCACAGCCGATTAACATAGTATCGTTTGTATAACACATCGATAAAAAACAATTATCGATATGAACCCAGCTCTCCGATGTTTCTCTCAGCGAGTCACATTGACGCTTGGAAAATATCGGCACGGAGCACAGTTGCCAAAACGATTTGCAGTAAGTAGTTTGTCACTTTGTCCGTACAGCAAAAATAACAAAATGGCTAAAAGTGCATTGATTATCTTGGCACCTGGCGCCGAGGAGATGGAGTTTATCATTGCCGCTGATGTGCTGCGTCGTGCCGGCGTAAGTTTGTTTAATGCGTTTTGCCGGTTATTTATAGATTTTTACAACAGATTAATTTTTTTGCGATAGATCACTGTGACTGTCGCGGGACTCAATGGCAGTGAGCCAGTGAAGTGCTCTCGTGACGTTGTTATTGTGCCCGACAAGTCCTTGGATCAGGCTGTGGATCAACCCTACGATGTGGTTGTGCTGCCCGGTGGTTTGGGGGGCTCCAATGCAATGGGCGATTCGAAGGCGGTTGGAGATCTGTTGCGTACCCAGGATTCGGCGGGACGTTTAATTGCCGCCATCTGCGCTGCTCCCACTGCGCTTGCCAAGCACGGCATTGGCAGTGGTAAAGCTGTAACTTCGTATCCAGCAATGAAGCCTGAACTCGTGGAGAAATACAAGTAGGACTCCGTTACTTTTTTTTATTTTGGATATTCTATTGGACTATGCCTTTTCAGTTATGTGGACGATAAGAAAGTGGTGCAGGATGGAAATCTCATAACCAGCCAGGGTCCAGGCACAGCCTACGACTTCGCGCTGAAGATTTCCGAGCAGTTGGCGGGTGCCGAGAAAGCTAAGGAAGTTGCCAAGGGTTTATTGCTAACCTTCAACTAAGATGTTTTCTCAATTTGAATTTAAATATGCAAAGCATAATAAATATGTGTTGAACATTGTTGCGAATTACGACCTTGGACGACCATCGATATTACCCCTCACTATGTGCAAAGAATAAGCTGAAGACACTTATGATATTAATAAATAATAATCACATTTATGCAAAACTGCTTTTACATATTACCCTATTCTTTTGGCTACACCATTGTTACTTGTACTTTTGATAGAAAAATGAGTAGAAAGTAGAACACTGCTTTCATAAAAACATACATTTGGTGATAACAAATTTTGAAAATGGCGCGCAGCACTGAGTAACGGGTATCTTTGAAGATGTGACGTCATAAGCGTTGATGTTATGCTAGTCAAAGAGCGAACAACCACCTCAACACAGCTGCCGCTCACAGAATGGACCTGTTTCACACAAACCAAGCGGAAAACATTGTGCTCTCTCGCTCTCCGCAGAGTTATCGCCGCCGGAAAGAACATGTCACTTGCTCAATCGATAGACGGGTCGTCAGTTACAATTTAGAAGCCAACGTGGTAAGACGTGTGTGCGATCGTCGCTGTCGGACCGTTACTCGCACTGTTTTTCGGTAGAATTAAATTTCGCTGGGATTTGGATTTTAAAATTTGGTTGAGCACGTGAATTATTTTGTTAGTGTTCTCGTGTTCGTTGTCGTTGACGTCGTCGTTGTGCCCGTTGCACCCAAAACACCCAATAAATAGTGTATGCAATTGTGTGTGTGTGCAATTGCTTGGTGTCCATGTATTAGTGTGAGTGTTGTCTGGGTGTAGTAGACGCCGTTGATGTTGTTGTTCCTATTTCTTTTGGGTAAATTGCACAAGTGTAACGGTATCTATATCCAGAAGTGCATCAACCAGCTACAACAACAACAACGACAGTAACAAGAGCGCCACTCTATTGTAACAGCAGTATTGTATGTGTGTGTGTGTAACCGAAGTTAAAGTTAAAGAGTAACATGGAAAAAAATTGTGCAGCTCATTCAAACTGCACGCGTGTAAAAAGCGCAAAGAGATATTTCCCAACAACAACAACAACAAAAGCCATTGCAATAATAGCAGCTACAACAACATCAACACGGACGATCCGCTTGCTTAAATTGCCATAAATTATTTTATAATTTTTGTGTATCCAGTGTAACAAACAACAATACATATTTATACTCAAATGCAGCTTACTTTTATGGCAAGCTCGTTTCGTTGCAAAGATGTGAAAATTAACATAAGAATTTGTGGAGCCGAGTGAAAATGGCAAATTGAAAAGAAAAATCTTGAACGAGAAAAGTCAAAAGCGAAGAAGAAAAAACACAAAAAAAACTAGTGGAAACAGCAAATACGGCGCGTCACCCTCTCGGACTGCGCTGCCTGCTCCTTGCTGTTCTCTCTTTCCTCTTCATTCGCTCGCTCGCTCGCTCGTTCTCTTTGGCTTGCATTGGGAGTGCTGGTTCGCTCTCGCGGTGCTCCTTATGAGTCAGCTTGCAGCCTTAGAGAGCTCTGCTACAGCTGGCGTCGGCGTCGGCATCAACATCGACGTTAGCGTTGGCGTCAGCGACCGCAACATGATTGAGGGCAACGTATGACAGCAAACAACAAACACAGCAAAGCGCAAACACAGTGTGGCGTGTAAAAGAAGGAATTGTGCAAAATTCAAAGGTTCAACGATTCTCTCGCTCACTCTTTGCATGACAGTGACAATGCAAATGCGAATAGCAACAATAAAAAGTGCATGAGCAAAAGCAGGGCGAGAACAGCAAACGATTAAGCAAAAAGGCTGAACATAAATGGTATTTGTTCTCCACAATACCGAGTAATTGCTAATGAACGGGATGCGGAATTTAAGTTCAACGTATTTAACAGCCGCCTTCATTTGTTTTTCACTCAGCTCCATGTGTGTGTCTTAAATAAACAACTACTTAATTTGTTTATACACTTATATTTACGCTGCAAAGCACGCATAAGAGTTCTACGTACGTGTGTGTGTGTGTGTGTGTGTGTGTTTACAAGAATTGTGTCAGTTGCATCACCCCTTTAGTTTTCCACCCCTTATCGAGTAGCCGGCAAAGGCCGGTTATTGAAAGCAGCGCTGCTTCCAGATGCTGTCTCTTATACTGATTATTTGCTCTCTTTTTATTTGACTAAACAAGTGAAGCTTTAAATCATCAAATTTCGCATTGTGTTGCTAATAGGCGATTGCAAGGCAGGTTTGTTGTTGGGAAAAATCGATAGGGACACGCTGAAGCAATTGCTGATGACTGGTGACACATTCATTCGCTCACATGTTTCCTTTTATCACTCATTCGAAGACACGCATACATACACACTCACACTAGCAAAGCAATCAACTTGCCAACGGCAGCCCTGACACTGACCACAACAACATTAACATTATCGGGCACACCACTGTCTGCAGGTGCGCGAGCAGAAGGGAGAGAGGACAGACAGCCAGAGCGAGTGCACTGCACACTCACTCATGAGTGTGAGAGCGTGTGCAAGACATCCGCTCTCATCTCTGCTTTTGCTTATATGCCGCTGTGTCGGCGCTCTGTTTACAATTTCGAACCAATGTTTTTTTTTTTTTCTGCTTTTTTAATCTTGTGTTTTCTTGTGCTTGTTCTTCGCACGCCAGCCTGCACCAACAACAACAACAGGAACAACAAAGTTCAGTAGCTACTAAAAATGCACGCAATTATCAACCCCTAAATAGAATTCTGTACGCCTTTTGGCAGCTGGCCATGAACACACGTCCATATAGTTGCTTATGGTATTATTTTATCCAGTTTTTTTATACCCGTTAGCTATGAAGTAGAAGGTTATACGCACTTGGTTCAATTAAAAAATGTATGCGAGAGTAGAAGCTGGAATTTATAGAGTACAGATATAGCAAATCCGTTTCGCAAAGTTATGGTATTACAAGAAGTTTATTGAAGTTCAATCTTTGTAGTTTATTCCCTATGAATTTCGATATTTGGCCCCAAATTTCGCAAGGACAGCAATAGACATATCCTAATATATTATTTTTGTAGCGGTAAACGTAAAAGTGTGCATGGTTTTGTCCGAGTATATTCAACCGAATAGACTAGGTACAATATCTATACATATCTATGTACATATGTAGATCTTAAAAACAATAAGTGAAGAGAAATTAGGAAGAAATCCTTATTGTAATTAGATTAAATAATCATTGATACGCTAAAAGTGGTTTTGGGTTTTTCATGTCAAGGGAAATACATTGCTGAAAGAAACCTTACAAATGTCAGAATATTTCATTCTCAACTTGAAATTCTCAATCTGGAATTTTCTTCTTGTTGAATGTAATTTTTCGTTCAGTGCAGTTGCTTTTCACGTGTAATGCGTTTTCTTTGCCGTCTCCTGGAATGAGTGGCGGGTATGTCAATGTCGAGACCACTGTAGTAGCTGTCTTACATTATTTTTGTAGTTGCTCTCCTCCCCTTTGTCAGTCGTATGTCTATCTCTGTCGTGCTCCTAACAAGTTGTAACATCATCAAATTGATTTGCCGTCGTCTAGCCTAGAAAATGAAATGCGAAGGGTTTGTTGTGTTGTTTCTGGTGTTGCTGTTGGCCTGGAAAATGCAGCGGAGCGTTGACTGTAGCTGTTCTACTGCTTCCCTCGCCTTTTTCCGTGGCTGCTGCTGCTGCTGCTTCTGCTTTTAGCTGGTTCTTGTTTGCTGCGAGTATTTTTGCTGTCTGACTAGTTCTGTGTTCTTACCATGGCTGTTTTTTTTTTGTTGTTTAGCTCTCCTTTGGACTTGGTTGGGGTTGGGGTTGGGGTCTGGGTCGGGGTCGGGGTCGCGGTCTTCGTCTGGGTGTGTCGGCGATTCCCTTGTGTTGAACTCGTGCCGAAAGTTCAAGTGCTCTGCTTGCATGCGATTTGAGGGCGTGCCTAGTATGAGGTGTTTGCCGATTAGTCTAATTGCAAGAGCCCCACCAGCTCTCCAGAGATAGTTGAACACCAGTTGGCCGATTAGTGTAAACTTGAGAAACATTGTATTCTAAAGTAATAGAATCAGACAATCAACGATTTCGTAAGCCAGCAATTTACTGAACAACACAACGTAATCAATAACTTTGTTACAGCTAAATTTTAATAATGAATAAGTCACCAGTTTTTCATTTTTGAACTTGCTAAACTCCGGCTAGTTAAAGTTCTGACGAAGGCAACGCCTCCACAAATGAAAAAAATTTTGGGCCTACTACATATACATATGTGAAAGGAAAGCCCCAATTAGCCGCCGTTGCTCGTAAACATGAAAATAAAGAGTTTCAAACAGACCATTTAACAATTAGCGGCTAGACAGCTGGAAAGATGAAAAGACTGCTGTCGACATATGCTGGCCTATGAGCTCACTTTGAAGAGTAACCGATGCCAGTTGTGGTGATTGTAGCAACAAATCGGGAAGGCTTCAAGAAAAATGACAGAATGATGATCTATCTGAGATTTGCTTTGAGCTGCAATTTTCATATATGTGAGCAGACTTGTCAAATCAAACAGAACCTGTTCTAAAAGTAAAGAAGAGTGACTCTAAGCCTTGAATTAAGCGAGAAGTTCAAATAAATTCCATAAATTTTCAAAAAGAATAACTTAAGTGATATAGATGTTCGCATATTCTGAAACTATATTTTCAAATGCAAATTACGATGATAATAGAAATTTTTTGAATGGAAACCAGATCTGTAGTAATTTAATTTACATATTCTTCTGTTGTGGCGCCTCCCCCGCTGGTCATTTAAACGGAATTTAAATGGTCTAAATAGGGCATAACGTCTAGCAATTAACACTTTGCGAGACTTTGAAATATATTCTAAAAGAGACCAAGCATTTAAAATGTTGAATATCATTTTAATTGAGCTCGTTCTCAACTAATATGCAAATGTTTTCTAATTGCCGACCTCGGGCGCTGTCCGATAACTTTGCAACTACAATATAGCTTCAAGGCTTGATATGATCACCGACTCTGATCGCCTTACTCGTGCTATAACTCACCCAAAAGTGTCCCCAGCATGTGAATAAATATGATCTCATGATCCTAATGGAGCCATTTATCGCTGGTATTGTAATCAATGCAGTTTCAGCAAATGATTTCATTCCACTCAATTCTCTAGATCGAGATTAATAATGCGCGTTTATTAATGCCTGTCAGCTTGCGGGACAATTATAATTTGCACGGAGCTTAGTTCCCATGGCTTTTAGCCTCTCCCCCAACCTCCCCCAAAGCCACTCAGAAATACTTGACTCTTTTTCTATCTTTTTTCTCTACTAAAAGATGACGTTGTCAAACTGGTTGATTGTTCGAGATTATTTGTCTGTGTGTGTGTGTATGTGTGTTTTTATCAGCACTTATTGTATTGTGACCGTTCAAATGTCGCTTAATTGACTTTGTGGTTTGCTTCTCTCATTCTCTAGCTCTCTCTCTGTCTCCCTCTTTCTCTTTCTCTTCGCCACCCGCCTGGGAACCCCAACTGAATGCTGATCTAAGCTCGGCTTCAGCTTTTCCTTCCCTTCGGTTCACAATTTGTTGACTCCTCTCCGATCACTCGCAGTTGCCACCGGAATGTCATCAAAAAAAAAAAAAAAATACTCATTGCGGTCGCTTCAAGTGCTTTTTTATGGGCTCCCCACAAAACAAGAAACGCCTATTAGAGTCATAAATGTGGATTGCTTTAGGAACCACTAGACCTGGCTAGCACAGTGTTAAGTAA
Source organism: Drosophila siamana (assembly GCA_035047445.1). Lineage (NCBI taxonomy): Eukaryota > Metazoa > Arthropoda > Insecta > Diptera > Drosophilidae > Drosophila > Drosophila siamana. Next base: position 1,069,469 of record JAWNPP010000081.1, read on the forward strand.
TAGCCGTGATACCATTACAAACTGTGAAAAGTTCACAAAACCTTTTTCGTAGACACAAGTACATATGAATAATGTTTAAATGCGTTAACTAATCTTATAAAGAAACTCATTTCTTTACACTTTTATTTACATAATATTGGAAATTATTATAAGTAAACTCATTTACTACAAAACCTTAGACAAAATTAGAAAAAAATAATTTTGTATATTCTAAATAATACTTATTTTTTTTTTTTTTTGAATGATTTTATATTTAAATATTAGATTAATATAGATAGCCATTAAAAGAACCACAAGCTATTCAAGAACCTTAATGATTTCCTAGGAACTTTAGGAAAATTACTGCAAACTTCTTTATCTGGCTTCTCAAGTTACATTTGTAGGTTTTTCTCGCTCTTTTTTCGCGATTCTACATAGGAATGATTTTATATTTAGATCGTGCTCCAACTCGCCTTGCATTCTATGTCAGTCACATTTGAGCAGTTCCTTTTCTCGCTTTCACACTTGTGGTTTCGTCTTTCTGGCTGGCGAATTTCAGTGTATCTATTTTTAGCGGCATTAACTTTAAAAAGATTCCTGCAGCTCGTATAATCTTTCCTATTGCTGGCTATTTTAAAATCACTATGTTTTTATAGACTGCTTGAATCCTCGATGCTGTCTCTGCAAGTAAGCAGAGCAACTGTTGCTGGCTTTGTTGTCATCGGCACAGCTGGAGAGCAGTTGTTTCTCCAAGTCCTCGTCTTCTCTCCTTTCCTCTTCACTCTCGTCTCGTTTCGTTTCGTTTGCGCTGTTTGGCGATTGGATTCGCTTTGCTAATTTGCAAGTTAAATACGGAGCAACAAATTGCCAATGTAGCTTTAATTAAAACTATGTAAATGTGGAGCTTCTGTCTCAGCGGCACTACAAAAATTTCAAGTCCAAGGGGAAGTCATCGTAAATCAAGCGAGAGCGGTTTGCTTAGCCTTCATTTTATGCGTTTTATGTTCAGAGCAGCCGCGATTAGATCAGCATCGGGCTATTGCTGTCTCTGTCGCTCAGGTAATTGTTGGGCGAAAAGAAGGTACAAAAGTTAAGGCCGCGTGCGTATATTGTTAGAGTGCGGTACTATTCTAACTGTACAATCAGTCAACAATGAAATTCATAACTCGCTTATCTGCTGATAAGCGGTTTTGAAAATTTTTTGGGGGCTGTTATGATAAGTTGTTTCTCTTTTTTTGAGGTCTCTGACAATGAGGCAGTGAGTGAGACAGTGAGCGCTACAGTTTGACAGCCACTCGAGCTAACTGTCAACAGTGATTTGTTATTGTCGCTGCTCTGACGGTGATAATCATTTTCATTTCTCTCTAATCTTAAGCTTGCCACTCACGTCTGCCTAGCGGACGCCCCGCCTCCTCTCATATCCCCTGGCCGTGTCGCCCTCAATAGCGTAATGCCAATTCAAAGCTGTATGTACAGTTAGTATTGTTTCATATGACTGGCCACAAAGAGTGTCCACATAAATTGATTAAAAGTCATAAAAGCGAGCGGCAAAAACAAAACGCGTCACGAAAATTCCCATAAACATGCACGCACACAGACAGCGACAGGGACGCAGACAGTTAGTTTACTTTGCCAAAAGACATTCAATAATAATACAATTTAGCAGCAATAATTGGCCATTGAGCCGGCTTTGGGCTGCAGATAACAAACAAGCGTACGCAAGCAAACAGAACAAATGCGACGAAGCGAGGCGGGGGGACAGCATGAAGAAATAATAAAACGTTCGCCTCTTCTTGTTGCTTTGGTGATTTCTTATTTGGCCAAGTTTCTTGCACAGCTGCCGCAGTCACTTTGCTGCTGCGTCGCTGTCGCTGTCATGTTACATGCTCTTGCACTTTGCACGCTGCTTCGCATTGTCTTTGGTTGCCGCTGTCTCTATTTCCGGTAATGCAATGCGACTGCGCAAAGGCGCTCTCTCTTGCTCTCTCTCTCTCTGTGTTTACCCAATAAACCGGTCTCGCAACGGACGTTCTCTCGCAGTTGGCTGCTCTCTTCCTCTCTCTCTCTCGGTGTGTCTTGGCTTCGTTGACACTTTGCTGCACTCGCAAGCCCACGTTTTGTTTATCAGTAATCGTAGTTTCCGTTGTTCGTTCGAATTTCATTGATTGCAAATTGCGCGACCGTTCTTTCGACATCGAAATAGCCGCTGTATGTGCGCGTGTTTAACTTCTGTGTTTATCCACGACACAGTGCCTCTAAAACTGCCGGGGCTTCACTTATCGCAAAGGCCTTTCCATTTGTTTCATATTGTTTTTTTTTTTTTTTTTTTTTTTATATGCGTTTTTTGCTGGCATTGACCCACTGGCAAACAACAACGAAGCAAGCGCGTGATAACAAGTGTCGTTGTTGTTGTTGCTATTGTTGATGTTGAGTACACTTTACATATAAAAGCTGTTGTTCACAATAGAATTTTACACTGCCGCCCAAAAGTATGCAATGAAATATTTTGCTTCAATTTGCATATATTACGGTACTAATTTTGTATTTCGTTTTGCGTTTGCCCAATTTACAGATAAGTATTACAAATGTACAACAAGATGTTAGCCAAATTGTAGTAAATTATTAACGATAAGTAACCTAGGGACACAAGCAGAGCGCGACACGTTCGCCCCAACATTTTCATACACAGCCAAAGACGCAGACGCAACGACGGCGTCCCCGAGGAGATACGTCCGTTCTCGCTCCACACCGCAGTCGCCACATTCGCCGCAATTGGTGGCGATCGCCGGTCGGGGGGAGGAGCCCAACAGTCCAAACAGTCGTGCCTATCCAGCATCGGCAGCAGCCTCATCGGCCTCGTGCCCGCTGCTACAACCACGGCATCATCAATCGGAGCAGCAATTGTCCAAACGGCGCTGCATTTATGCATCAACGGGGAGCGCTGCCAATATCATGATGGATCGCGAAGCCCTTAGCGAATGGGCCAAGGATAAGCCGCTCAGCATCCTCCAGCTGGATCCCGCAGATCGCGCCGTCCTTCGGATAGCAGGTGAGTCTGCATCTCTTATCCTATTGATTGACACGATCTAAACTCAGCTGACGATAGAGATATCGATAGGGATTCGAATAATTTTCAATATTTAACTTATTATCGTAATTTTATAATTAATATTTTTATATAAATTTTAATTAATAATTTGCAACTTGCAGACCCTATAAATTATTTTTCTTCATAGTATTGTGATTTTTGCTTAGAAGAAAATCCTTAATTATAACTTTTTTTTTTTACTGTTTTAAATAATCGCAAAAGATAGGTTTATTTATTTTATTCTTATTTTTTTTCAAATTAATGCTTTGATAGAATCTTCAAACTGTTTCCCTTTCAAATGTTTGTTCAGATTGTCGAAAGCAAGGAAATCTTGAAATTAAAACGTTCTTTTTTGTAATGATTTCAAATAACACAAAAAAGGATTTTCAAATGAATTTCCTATGGTGAAAGAATGTTAAAATTGTCAACTTTTTGTTATTGTTGTGTATATGCGATAACAGATATAAGCTGAAAAAAAAATTCGTGTCCTGCCAATTAGAAATTTTGACTGATTTCAGCTCAAATTATGCATAAAGATACTTTTCGATTTATAATTTTTCGATAAACTCAGTACTTTTAATTATATTTAATGGTTTAACCATTAATCGTTGTCTTGCCTTAAAAAAGAGCTTGTGCAGATTCGAGGGCAGAGTTTATTTTTACGAAAGCTTGAGAATGAATTGGAAACCAGAATTCTTAAAAATAAATAAGCATTGTTTGCGTACACGACAAAAGTGCTGTGTGTGTTGGTGTGTGTGTGCCAATTCTGTGGCCAAATATTTGCGTTAGCCCACTCGAACATGGCTCAGAGCCAGAGACGGAGGCAGAGTCGCGACTCGACAGCCGGTTCATTGCACCTATTAATGGCAATGCATGTCAAACTGTACAGCAAACTGCTGCAGTTGCCAACAGCCAACAAACTCTTTCATTATCTATGCTTTGCTGCTGCATTGACATTTTTTCAATACGGTGGCACGTCCCCTCTCGCCCCTCATCGCCCCCTGGAACTATTCATCTGTTGCCGCTCCCAATCCGCAGATGGAACTCACATATTATGCGCTAATTCCACACCTAACGGTGCAGCCTCCGCCTGTCGCTTTTATTCTATTTCTGTGCCGCCAACGGAGTCGGCAGTAGGCAGCACACAGACGTCTCCCCTCCGGCCCCTTCCTTCCCCATCCCATTCTACACATTCGACGCCATTTCCTTAACGTTTTGTTGCTCGCCTATTCGCATATTTTATTTTGGTTTCTATTTTTTTTTTTTTTTTTTTGCAATTGCAACACAAAAATTGAAATTTATGTCGCAGTCATTTTGCTGCTTTTGCTTGTTCCCTCTCTCTCTCTCTCTGTTGAGGGCATTGTGCGGTAACAACAAAAATAAAAATACAAAATCAAATTGAAGACAGTCTATTGAATGCACTACAATTGTCGTCGGGCGTCTCTGCTTCAAGTTATTTGTAGCCAGCGACAGATTCCTGAAGAGTTTATGTGATGTCTGATGCCTGGAAGCCATTGGAATCTCGCTGGAATGTTTTGGCTTTGAAAATAAATGTATTTCGGTTCCAGATGTACATCGAAAACCATTCTCGATTAAAGGCAATATTTTTCGCGACATTGACTTAGTGGCATTAAAGGCATCATAAATAAGTGAAAGAAAATGAATTATAATATAATAATATAACTTTGTATATTAATTCACCATGAATTGGGGCGAACAGAAATTAGAATTACAGAAATTATTATGAATTATACTCCGCAAAACACAATTAATATTTTCGACAAATATATAGACATTTAAATTCAATTGATTTGTAGATATGCATTAGTTTTATATTGTTTAATTCATAGCTAGACATCCTATAAATTGAAAACTAGTTAAAATCTACAAAGTAGCTAAAATGCCTTTTTTGTCATCTCAGATAAAGGTCTAAAGAGAGGAAAAGAAGAAAAGGAGGAAAAAGTGTTTGAAGCATATGACTTAAAAACTCTAAACGTCTTAATTTTTGACTCTTATTTAGGTCTTTTAAAAAGTATCACGTAGTCTAGCACACTCCACTCTTTTATTTTCTATAAGGTTTAGCTTCTCTATTTACATTTCAAATAGTACTCAAATAGTTTGCCAATTGAGACGTCTAATTGGCCAATTGAAAAGTCCGTGGCCACATATTTAAATCGCTGACCTTGATTGGTTTGTGCTGAGATCTATGCATATAAATTTCATAAGACACTTTCTCACTTTTCCACTTTCCAAGACGCCCACCCGGTAACGAGTCTGTTGTTGAGCCACGCCCACAAAACAAACCAAATTATATTCAATTGCAAATGATTTGAAAAAAAAACCAAACAAGTCGCGAGACAAGATCTCAAGCGAAACCGAAAGCCAGCCACAGTTGATTGAGATTGATAGTTGCTGGGCGGTGTGAGGAGACCGTTGAAAGCGGGTTGGAGGAGTGGGGGGAGGGGCAGCTACCAGTCTGGCAGACACCCACAAACGTGAGGCAGCTGTAATACGTTGCCACGTTGCGTAGGCGCCATGTGAATGAATCGAGCAACTTGATTTGCAAAAGTTGGACAATTCCTAATGCTGCAAACTTTGTTTCTCTCTCTCTCTCTCTTTTTGCATTTGCTGAGTTTTAATTAGCCCTGAGCCAGTTTATCCGCTGACACACACGCTGCACACCCACAGAGCTCTTCTATTTTTGTTGTTCATGTAACGGAAAACTTGGCTCGATTTGGCTTCGAACAGAACTGAAACTTTGCATAGCGCCAACTCGCAACTCGCATTTCGCAGGCAGCTAATGAAGTCGAAGGCGCCCACACAAATTGCAAGAGTTGTCTGCTCTGCGCTCCCCTTGGTTCCCCCTTTGCCTCCTCCTTTGGGGGCACAGTCAATCATGAGCATTTCGGGGAGCGTTGCTAATAATTTAATCAAACAGTTTTTAAACGCTATTTTCCTATGCCTATTTCTTCTTATTTCCAATTTTGGTTACGCCAAATAAAATATTTATTTTTCGTTGCCGTCTCAAAACTTGGCTCAAATCTTATGGTCGACAGCGTGGGTCGCACTTCTCACACCAAAACGCAGGCTGTGAGCATTTGGACGCGATACCCTAATAGGGCACAGGGTAGGGTAGACTGTGAATTTTAATAAAAGCATTCAAAACCAAGGAAAGAGGAGTTTGTTAGAGAAAAAAACTCTAAATCAATAGCATTTAAAATCATCTTAAATACTATGTTTAGATATATTTTTTTGTTTTAGAAACTCAATAAATTAATACAAAAAAGAATTATTTTGTAATTTTGGTATTTTAAAAAATGTCTTTGACATAAGAGTGAATAGCCACTTTATATATCTTAACTCGCAATTTGTTAAGATATATATTTTTTTTATATTAAAATCGCAGTCAACTTCATAATAAAAAGAAATATATATATTTTTTAATTTTCGTATTTTAAAAAAAGTCTTTAACATAGGTGTGAATAGCCTTTGATATATCTTAAATTGCAAATTATTAAAATATTTTTTTATATTAGAATCGTATTCAACTTCATAATAAAAGAAATATACATATATTTTTAATTTTTGTATTTTAATAAAATTATATCAGGACTTTAGTTAAACTCCTCAATTTTTTTTCTATAGGTGTTGTCTTAAATGCTATAACAATTGATTTGCATTGATTTTAAATTCCCGCAAGCTTGACTTTTCATTGGAGAAGCGTATTTGAAGTTCGAAGTTCTGCTTGCGGGTTGCCAAATTTGTTTGTTTGATGTCGTTCGATTACGCATTGTTCGATCACATTGACCATTTTTGGGGCTATCCCCACAGCACAGAGAAGAGTTCACTTTTATTTTTAGCCGCTGTGCATCAGACGCCTCTTGATTCAGGCTCGATACCGTTTTGCGATCTGCGATCGGGTTGATCAGGGCTGCATTAGCATAATTCATTAATAAATTTCGAGACGCGCCTTGCGCGACGATTGCCAGCCAGCTAATTATTGGCTATAACACATTGTGTAGACATTAGATATGCAGGTCGCACAATCGCAGTTCGATCGCATCGTGCTGTGTGCATTGAGCGGCCTGGCAACAAAGCCGGCGATCGCAGCCGGAAGTACAGTTGAGTGTCTGCCAGAGTTGTCACAGAATTTTTGCTTTAATTTATTGTGTTGTTGTGTTGTTGTGGAGCTGCCTCTTTTTTGTTTATTTCGGCATTGCGCTTTGTTTTCTATCTTATAGATACCGATACGCCTACTGCGCGTACATAACACGATGTTGTTAATTGAAAACTGATAACTGAACCTGGCCACCTACCCCCAACTCAATGGGGGGGTCTGTGGGGGGTTGAGGTTTGAGTGTTCTTGCTCTTGGAACCTGCTTCTGTTTATGAGGCACGTAGACGCTTCGATCGCTGCCTCTTTGCTGATTTCGTTTGCTGTTTTGGTTTTTTAATTGTCATTATGTATGCGTGTCGAGCCAGCGATAGGGTCTATCGCGGGGCGTGTTGTCATCTATAACTCTTTGTCTTTCCAAGTGTGTGTGTGTGTGCTTGTGTGTTGATATCTCTAATTAGTTTTCAATTCAATTTGCATTTACGTTCGCTCGCTGCCTTTTGTTTTTGTTTTTTTCAGTCTCTGCTTCGATAATTAACCGTTTTAAATTATGACAATTTTAAGTGCTTGAGGGTTTAATTAGAATTTAACGACTAAGTCGAACGCGAACGCGAACGCGAAACTACAACATCACTATAAATCGATAATAATAATGATGTTCGCAGCTTGTTTAACTGATGAGCTACTTGACTTCTTTATGTTATATGCTTACTTACTGCTTTCAGTGAGTGGCGACGATTCGAACTGGAGATACACGAGTTTCATCTATCTCCCTAGGAGTATCTGAAGGTCATTCCAACTAGTTTCGACACTTGCACACACTTCCAGTTAGTTTCGTGTTCTCCTCCATCTCCATATCTGTTGCTTGTTCTCTTTTTGGTTTTTATCTATGCGCTTCCCCAGCCAAGGCTGCTTTTGTGATATGGTAGCATATGGTAGAGCTCCCAGCGTTCTCTGAGTCATCGTGGCAGATAAGCAAGTTGCTCTGTCAATTTGTCAACTACACAAACATTGCGACGCTGTCTATGGCTATAGCGAACATATATCTAAATATAAACGTCGATCAAACTCAGATACCGCCGTTCGCACACTCCAATAAAGCGTCCAGTAAAGTCGGGCGAACAAAACTGCGCGACTTGCAAATACCCTGGCTAAAATACTTTTTGGGGTGTAAGAATTGCGAAGATAAACAATTGAGAGATCAAAAAAACTAGACTTCTATTAAAACTGAATTTTAGACGACAGGTTTTTTTTGTTGAATAACTAACAAGTTCATTAGCACATTTTCATCAAACTTTCAGGATTTATTTAAAATATGACTATACCTTAATTTATAAATATTTCCCTGGCTAAAATAATATATGGAAAGTGACCTCAAAATTAATTCTTCTACAAACAACTGAATTGACACAACAGCATTTCATGAATAACCGACAATTTTATCAGGTTTTTAGCAAATTTTCAGGATATATAATAAAATTCCTATATTTGGGTTTTTTTTTGTAACTAAATACGTTTTGAGAAACAAGATTTGCAAAGATATGTGAATAAGTGACAACAAAATTATTTCTTATACAAACAATTTAATTTACACAACAGCATTTCATGAATAACCGACAATTTTATCAGCCGATTTTCTGCAAATTTTCAGGTTACGTTAAAAATTTGTCTAAATCACATTTAGGCTTTTCTTTTCTCAGGATTTGCAAAGATATGTATATGGGGAAGTCGACTTGCAGTTACAGCAAAACTATTTTATTTACAAACAACTGAATTTACACAACAGCATTTCATAAATAACCAACAATTTTATCAGCCGATTTTAACAAATTTTCAGGATATATTAAAAATATGCCTATGACACATTTAAGCTTTTCTTTTTGCTCGCAATTTCTAAATATTTCTAGCTAATGTAATTTCAAGCTTGCATTACTTTGCGCTGTTAAGCAATTTTACAGAGTATTGCCGATAATAAGGCAAATAAATACAAAAATTATAGAAATTTATACAATGAAATTTGTACACAAATATTTAATTACGCTACTAATTGCCAACAACAACAACAACAACACAGCAACAACCACAGACTTTATCATGGCGAGGTCAAGAGACTCCTCGGCTTCCCCTCGTTGCGTTTGTGGATAGCGATTCATTGAGACTGTCAAGTGTCACAAATAAAACAACACACATCACCTAGCACAAGTGTTTTTTAGCGATTGTTGTTGTTGTTTTTGCTGTTGCTGTTGCGGTTACGCCCACAACTTCAATTGAGCAACTGCAATGAGATCAGCACTCCGTCTGTGCTTCAATGATCAATTCCCTTAAAAATGCAGCAGTAAATAAAATGATGAAAATATGATTTTTGTTTGTGTCTTGCCTGTTATACATTTAACAGTCAGTTGTCTGCTTTTGTTGCGTGCTTGTGTGTTTGTGGTGTGCTGTGGTGTGGGAGGTTGTTGTCCATGACGTCACTGCTGAAACTGGCTCTTCTGGTTGGATTGGCGAAACAAGTTGGCCTTTTGACAAAGCCAGCAACAATCGCGCAAATCATTTAAATGACATTACACGCAAATAAACGTAAACAAGTCACTTGTTGTCAATCACGCTAAGGCACGAATTCAACATACCCTGCAATGCCCAAAGGTTGGAGAAATGATTAATTGCAGATATGGAGGCTTAAAAAGGAGATTTACGTATATATATTTCACTCGAGCTGCAAATAATAATAATAATATAATTAAATGACAGCTTCTCAAAGCTCAAAGAAATTTAGGTTAAAGTGTGTAAAGCTATATATACTTTATTGAAATTTTATTAATACTTTCATACCTCTCAAAAAATGAAAGACTTAGAAATTAAAGTTTTTAAAACAGACCTAATATAGTAATCTAAAGTTTTAGTTCTATGATATGATTCCAAAGATTTAATTTTTCAAGCATTTTTGTTTTTTACTACAACGTAAAATATTTGCACAAAAACCAATTTATTTTATTAATACTATAAAAACTAAATAAGAACAAAATGATTCAAAAATAGTAAAATAATACATATATATTATGAAATCAATGGGGGTATGCTGGTATTTTATCTAGGGAACTTACAAACATGAAGAATGTGTTGATGTTTATGCGAGTTACAACGCCAGAGTCTCAATAATATTATTGCTCCATATAATAGACTTTCCCTGGCTCTTCTGGGTAATCACGCAGCTCGTAACCCTCGTCAGAGCAACCCACATTTTCCATGGTATTGAAAAAATGTTGAGACGCGACCGACGGCCGCCTACAACACGAAACCAGTCTCGAGTCGAGTCGCTGTTTGGTTGCATGTAGACACGTATAATATCGGAGGTATATGTGACCAGCTGTGATGGGGGCACTTTGTATTCGAAGTAAAGAGGTCTGTGGCCGAGGTCGGCGGGGTCAGGGGAGGGCGGGGGGGGGTCACTGGGTCACTTGCGATGGCGTTGTTGTGCTTTCGGGACCCTTCTCCATTGACACGAAAATTCCATTGTTTCGTTTTGTTCAACGCCGCCGTGTTGTGTTTACACATTTTGCAAAAATGTATTTGTTGTTTGCTTCAATTCCCATATCGCGTCTTTCACTCCCAACTCAAAATGGACACTCACTTCAACTACAGTTTTGAATGCCACATATTTGCGTCACTTTTTATTTTTGTTGTTGTAAAGTGGGCAGAGAATTGGGGAAATACAAAATGAATAAAACGACAAATACTCTCGTCTCGTTACCGCTGCAAATGTCCAGCAAATGTCTCCATCTCCAGTTTTAAGCACATGACGCAGTGACACTAAATGATTGACTCACTAACTGAATGACTGAGTGACTGACAGTCATATTTACTCTTCGGTTGACGCCCTTTAGTGCCGGCATATCTCCAAGTACAAGTCTGAGTCTCCCAACTGAGTCGCAGTCTGAGGCTAGTGCCTGCGATCGAGTCTCGTCTGGGGCGAGGCCCGCTCTAAGCTCGTGTCTGGGCCGTGGCCGCCTAGCTGTTCGTCACGAAGCGGATGTGGAGCTGACAGGCGGTATTCTTGCGGCTTGGGCGGCTACAGCGTGGGCAGCGTTGTAATAGACAGCCGGTTAGTTGATAGTTGCTAGGCTAGTTGGCTAATCAATGTTGTGCAAGACCAATTTCCTAAGAAACTCAAGTCGCAAGTGAATTTATGGAAATATGTATGCACAGCTGTTGACAACTAAATGAAAAGATTCACATTTTCATGTGGAATTTCCTATTTTTGTTTTAGTCTCTGAGCTATTTGCTTATAGGTAAATCAACAAATCAATACAAATAAAATAAAGAAAAGAAAAAGAGATAAAAACGTTTAAAATAAAAAAATAAAAAAAAATTAAAGTACAAAAATGTAAGAATACAAAAAAAATTTAAAAATAAAAAAAAATGTTTTGGAAGGAAAAATAAATTTTTGGAAGAAAATTTCTAGAGTAAATATAAGAATTTCTAGAATCAAGAAAATAGATTTTGTAGAATTTAATTAAATCATTTTTTTTAAATTTTTGTACATTTCATTAAAGTCGTTTTTTTGAATTTCTGGAAAAATTTGATTTTATAGTATTTAATTAGAGTCATTTTCTTTTAATTATTTATAAAGAAAAAATTTTTAAACTCGAATGTAATGATATGTCGAAATGCGCACAAAAGCACATAATTTTTAAACATAAGGACTAAAACTTGAACTCATTTCTGATTTAAAATCAAATTTTTTAACATATTTCTGGCAATTAAATTATGGAAATTTTGTAATATTTTAAAATAATATGGCAATTCTAGTCATGAGTAATGATGAGTGCATATCTTAATACTTTCCTCGAGTATTTATGCCAGCTTTGACATTATTTATGAATGTTGTCAAGTGTAGCCGTGAGTGCATTCATGAATACTATTCACAAATAATCAGTACTCGACATGATTGCGCTCCACAGAGCTTATATAATTTATCAAGCCGTTCATCCTTGCCGCTGACCTTCCAACTCGTGAGTGAGTATAATCCGCAGTTCATGGATTTAGTTCGATGGTGGTGCGGTCTCCCAACTGCGCTTGCTGCTCCTCCCACAAGGCGCTCTCGTAGCGTGACTGAAGGCAATACAACGCATTGCGAGTCGTTAGCAATCAGCTGGCAATTAAATAATGGCAATTGGAAATCAGCTCAACGATTTGCGACTGGGTAATAACTAATTAAAATTGAAATTTGCGTAAGCGCACCCACACAATCACACATATGTACATACACTTTGAATATATATCACACTTGTATCGATTGAGGCTGGTTGGGCCACTTGAGAGCCCAAGAGCAGGCGCTGCACAAGTGGGCTGCCAGCGAGAGCGAGGTAGACGGACGAGTGGGAGAGGGAGAGCGCGGTACAATCTAGATATCAGAATCACTCGACTGCGACTGAGAAACGACATGCAAATGAATGCGAGGCAGGCAGGCGAACTGAAGAAACACTCACCAACTACACTCAGAGCCCCGCGTATCGCAGTGTGAGCTTAAGCCTACTCATTTGCACTCGTATTTGGCTCGGCTTAGTCACGACTCCCAAGGCTCTTTGTCACTGACTCATTCATCAATTCGGCAATTGGCCGGTGACAAACTCTGCTCATGTTTGGCATCACTTTCCACGTATTTCCGTGAATTAGAACACAGCTGTTATTAAGCGCACACCCACGTACCTATATGTAACATATGTGCGATTGCACTCAATTTAGTCAACTTTCCATTTTCAATAAATGCACTCAAAGTGCAGCGCGCACATGCGACAATTGCGTTGCGTCAAGTGCTTTACGCACACGCAATGAATTTTAGCAGCGCTCAGCTGTTTGGTTCTCTCATTGGCTGTTCTCTGTTGTACTGCGGCTCTGCTCTCTCACTCTTCCGTTGCTGTTGCGCTCTCTTAAGGCAGCTCTCAGCAGTCAGCACTCGTGCGCTTTGTTGATGACTTGTTAATCTTTGCATTTATACATTTTTATGGATTCCTACACTATTTTTACACATCATTTTTCTTAGTTTGCCGTTGTTGTTGTAGTTGTTGTTGTTGTTGCTGTGCCACTACTTATGTTTATAAGAGCGCCAACCGCATTATAATTTGTTTTTGGTCAGCGGCTAATATACTGGCGTTCCAAATTCTTTCCCGGCTGCTCTACGAGTTGTTTACATTTTCCAAACTATTTTTGGTGCTTTCTTTCTTTCTGCGCTTGCAATAAGGAAGTGAGCTTGAAGAACGCAAACTTGCCGCGAGGGCTGAAAATGTTGCGAGCGAGCATCGTTTCTCCCGTCAGTTATTAGCTTGATCGCCAGCTAAAGCCAAATTAGGGCTTTTTGTTTATTAACGGCCATGACCATTAGCGGTTTATTTTCTTCTATTTTATTTTATTTTTTGTTGTTATTTTGATTTCTTCTTTTTGCTAGCCCACATGCTTGAGAGTATAAGCTAAGCCATAAGCGGCTTCCCTCGCCCGCAGTTGCCGCAATTAAAGACCCGCAGAAAAGGCAAGTCGCATAGCGAAAATCTTGACCAAATATGTGGCAATTTTGTTTTTGTAAGTTTTGGCTTTGAGTGAGTCGCTCCACTCTCTCCCGTTGTGCTCACGCACTCAAAGAGTCCAACGATCAAGACTGCCTACACAGACACACAGAGCACAAGAGAGAGACGTAAAAGAGTAGTGTGAGAGCACGATACACCTGCTTAACTCACGTATGCACTCACACACGCATGCAAAGAGTGTGTGTGATAAAGAGAGGGAGAGAGCGAGCGGCGAGCGACGGTCTGCCGTCGCGGCACCCATTGAAATCATTGCTTGCGCTCCGCCAGGTCTCTCAGTCCAATTTGAACAACGATACCGAGCGGTTGGCGTTCTCCTCTGCAAGCAAAGTTTTTCGTTTTTGAAGTGCCCAAAGACAGCAACGCAGCAACAACAATTTGTAAATTCTGCTGCCAACGCACAGCCGTTTTTCTAACTCGGCCCTACAACAACAACAACAGCTGCAGCGGCAGCAACGACGAGAACGCGTTCGTTGTGTGTTAAAAAGCTGTGTGTGTGTGTGTGTTTGTGTGTGTTTAAAGTGAGTGAAAAAAAAGTTGTGCAAAAAATCGCAGAGGAAGCACACAAAAAGCGTAATAATTCCGCAGCTTATATAAAATATATAGAGAATTTATGCAAAAACAAAACGCGTGTTTTATCTAACAAAATAGTGACGACAATTTATTTATTGACTAAAAGAAATGGCCTAAAACAGTGTGACTGAAACCATAAAATGACTGTTGAATATTTAATGTGCGAATGAGGCTATTCAGTATTCCGTCCCCCAACTTGGCTTGATGCAGCTGTATTTGTTCCTATCTGCATGCGTCTGTCTGTCTCTGTGTGTGTTTGGGTTTGTATGTGCATTTTTTAAATATTTGCAAAGTCAAACGAATAATGTCTTGAGTCCCCAAAAGGCAGTCAAGAAACTTCTTTGCTTGCTTTGCTTTTTTTTGTGTGTGTTGATTTTGTTGTTCTGTCTCCGCCTGGCTTTTCATTCAATAACCAGTTTTGACGCGCTCTTTTCTTATATGTATTTTTTTTTGTTGTTTTTCGGTTTTATTTTATTTTTTTTTGTACATTTTTGGGCGCTACCTCCGTTCGTTCCATTTTATTCTCATGGCTTATGCGACTGCACACGCACATCTTGTTGTTGTTGCTGATTTGCTGTAAGCATTTGATTTCGCTGCAAGGCGAATTGCTGGCAAATTCCAAATGTGACTCAAACTCCGCTACCTGTGCTTCTTTTTTCTTTCATTCATTTTCGTTATCTTCTCTTTGCCACATTCTTGGGCTACTTACAAATGCCAGGCATAGTTGAGTTTCTTCGCTCACGCTGTCTCTCTTCGCGTTTCACTCAAAAATTAGTTGACAATGGCTTAGAAGAACTCAAGCTCAAAGCTCAAAACCAAAGAAACGATCCAAAGTCAGTGTTAGAAACACACACACACACACAAATGCAAATGCAAATGGGAGACACACATGGACAGTGGGACAGTATGTAAAACAATGCGAACAGTGTTGAAAAAGTGCGACTGACGTTTGTGAGCGAGTGTGATGTGAAAATTAGTAAACAAGAAATACATTTTATGAATTATTGTGTGAATTTTTGCATGTGAATGAAAAGTAGCAGCCAGCAGCCAGCAGCCGCAGCAGCAGCGGAAAATAACAACAAACACAAAGCCACCAAATTATTAGTGAAAACGAACGAAATGTGAAGAAAGCTGTGAAACAAAAAAAATTAACATTGAAATTGTCAAATGAAAAACTAACTCATTGAAAACCCATCGAAATATGCAAATCGAACAAACAAATAAAACACAAGCAGTGCCATAAACAAATAAAATAAACAATAACAATAATAATAATAATAATAATAATAATAATAATAATAATAATAATAATAATAATATTAATAACAACAATAGTGCAATATTAGGAAAACTTACGAGTCAACAAACGCCCCCTTCTCTTGCATATTTGTTTGTTGTGTGAAAACACAAGCAAAACAATGCACAATAACAAAATAGCCGCTACCTATAAACAAATTGAGAGAGCAACAACGCTAGAGAGAGAGAGAGAAAAAGAAATTCCATGAAATTTCATATCAGTATCTATTTGCTCTATCTGTGAAATGTATCTCACGAGAAGTGCAGGCGACGACGACGTTGACGACGACTTGTATCTAATCAACGACAGAGCGACAGCAAGTCTCATTGGCCAGCCGCCTGTTGCGTGCTTCTACCATTATTTATGTAGTTATTTTTACATTTATTATGGAAGTTGGAAGTTGAAAGAAAGCTGACCTCATGCATTTCAGCTGAGAATGCACAAAAGCCTCAGAGGCGCGACGAACAAATGGCATTTTTATAAGCACCCGAAAATAAAGAAAAATGTGCTCAGCGGCGAACACTTGAAGAGTTTCGCGAACGAAAGTACAATTTATTATTGTCATTGTTGGGTCTTAAATGCAAAACACACAGACACACGCAGAGAGACAAACGGGAGACAAACAATTCAGAGCATTGCTCGCTATTACTTGTGCTTTTTTCTTATATCTGTAACTGTCACCGGGTCTCTGTCGCTCTATCTGTATCTGTATCTGTATCTGTATCTGTATCTGCAGCTGTGCGCTCGCTGTCTTATTTCAATTTATCTTTATAATTTCAATTTGCCCAGCGTTGCCCTTAGTGTAGACCAAGCACCGAACTAACTAGTTTCGATCACTCGCTAATTTGGGCGACAAAACGCACAATTAGCAAACATCCAACTATAAATACTTTTATTAAAAATAGCACACTTGTTCACGCTTGAACTAAATACTGAAATTGTGTAGATTTCGTTAGCTTTATCATACTAAAAGAAAGTGTATCTAGACTTCTACAATTGTCGAGCTTCTCGCGATTCTCTTTATTGCTGTTTTTGTCAATTGTAGTTTGTTGTGTCGCGACAGTTCAAGAGCCGGGCAAGCAAATGCAGAAAACAGCAAGTCGTCTGTCACTTGCAGATACACAGATAAAGACACACTCTCAACTCATATGTGTTGTGCACATGGATACAGATAGAAATGATACGAAAGTATCGCACAATTTGGCTGCTGGCCAATTGGAACAAAATGCCGGCTACATGAGAGAGATATTTCGATTTGCGCATAGACAACGCGACTTCCTCAACTTTTTACTCATTGCTATTTATTGCATTTGCTTTAATTGTGTGTTTGCTTTTCTTGCAATTCGATGCGATGATTTCACGTTCAAGTTGACGCTGACTCACGGCGCTAATTTGCATTTGCTACATCTCTTCTCCTTTCCCTTTCCCTTTCCCTTTTTTTCTCATGCCCAACGCCAGCGTCCAAGTCCAGCCTTTCAAGCGTTTTTGTCAATCAGGCAGCAATAAAAATAAAATCACAAAGTGCCATCCACAAAAAAAAAAAAAAAAGTATCACAAGCAATACGCATCACGCAAAAACTCCATCGAAATACGTGCTAAAAATAATAATAAAGATTTCGCCGACTGCAAGCGAGAGCGAAAGTAATTTAAAGTGCTTGTGTGTGCCGAGTGCGCTTGATGACATCGTAAGATGACATCGCATTCCTACTACAAGGATCGCCTCGGCTTCGATCCCAACGAGGTGCAGCATGAGGCCTCGACCTCAACCTCAACCAATAGTCTTCAGCGGCAGCAGCAGCAGCAACATCACCACACCAGCAGCGGCGGCAGCGCCACCAATTCGATGAAACGCAGCAGCTCGCGTCAGACGCATCATCACCACCAGAGCTATCATCATGCCACAACGACGAGCAGCTCCGGTGCCTCACCGGCTCGAATCTCTGTCTCACCCGGCGGTGGCGGTGGCAACGGCACCTTGGAATATCATCAGGTGCAACGAGAGCAGCGCGATCGCGAGCTCTATGCGAATGGCCACAACAACAACAGCAGCAGCAGCAGTAATCATCACCATCATCAACATCACCACCAACCAGCAGCAGCAGCATCATCATCGACACTCGCAGGGTCTGATTGAGGCGAGTCCGGTGGCGAAGAAGGCGAAACACTCGTCGACACAGGCGCAACCGCAGGGCGGTTACGAGGATGCGTTGACACAGTTTAAAGGTAGCATGTCCATTTGGGATCATTTTATTGAAGATTGGGATATCATGCGTAAGTCGGCCAAGGTTCATTTCCTCACTCGTTGTTCGTTACTCGTTACTCGTTACACGTTACTCGTTACTCGTTACCAGCTGCCCGCTTCAGTTGTTCAACTCAAAAAATTCGCTTCGTCTGCGTTTCTGATTGGAAACATTCCTTAAACTAATGTTATTTTTTACTCGCTATATACAATATATTTGACAGCATTACTCGATACTCGATACTCGCTACGTGAAGCCTATTGAACAGAAGTGCGTCTGTTCTACACGAAATTCATCGCTACTCAATTACAAATCTTTCAGTTCAAGGCGCAAATAAAAAGAGAGTTTTTTCATTAGCTGCCACTCGTTAATAGTTAACTTTTCGTAACCTTTTCAACTGCAAATAAATTATTCTCTATCTAATTCTCGTTAGTCTTCACGAGTTTGTTGTCACTCCGCCGCCAGTTCGTTAACGATTAAAGGAGATTTTGAAAAATACCGCCAGCGGAAATGATTTGCATTTGCAAATGCTGAGATCTCGATAAAAATGTAGCTTGTATAAATAATTCTTATTCCAATTATGATACGCCATCTGCGTTTTAGCATCTGGCTGGAGTTCAAGGTCGCCATGGGCGAGTAACAACGAATGGATTTTCTATTAATATGCAGAAAACACGCAACGCAAAACCCTATTTGACACCTTTCTGTTTATGAAAGCACTTTGATTGACCGACCCTGACCATGAAATTCGATGGACATTCACTGCTCAAAGAGTTGCACCCAAAAACCAAACCAAACGAAGCGAAACCCTCCCATATTTGCGGTAAACATTTCACCTACTCGGCTCTTGCTCAGTGGTCTGCATACCTTAGGTGAAGTCTCCCCAAAATATTATTTGCCCAACTTTTGTCAATATTTGTTTAACGTTGCTACAGCCCAAAACTATTTGTTGTTGTCCGTCTTCTTGTATTTTGCGTATATGCTGAAAACTGGTTGGGATGCGTCGTTAGTTTTTCGTCATCCAATCTACACAAACTGAGGCAATTAACTCTTATGGTTCGACAAATTAGTGGTTGCTCAGAATTCCTCGAATTTCGTCTGAACACATATCAGGGGGAGTATTAATATATGTATATTTGTATATATTTGTGTGTATACCAATATCGTGCATATAAACAAGTTAATGATTTTCGAATTTATGTACGAATACCTAAAGCTTACTAGACTAGCAGATATCTTCACAAAACTTTAAATAGAAGATGTTTGAAATCGCTTTAGTTTACCCGATCGCCTTTGATCGCTACAGGGTAGCAGAAATAACACATTTACGAGTTTTTTATGCTGATTTTCTTTATTAATTTGCCTTTTGTTTGGAGTTGACACAAATCTCTACAGCATTGTCGCCGAATTATGGAACAACATAAATTATTCTAATACATTTGTGGAATTTCGCAGCATTTCGGTAATGTGATGTTGATTGGTTAGCAGTGTGGAAAGGTTGGCGCTTAAATGCCTTAAAATTCTATCGCTCGAACTTTGGGCCCATCAAGTATCATCAACATGCGTTAAGTTGTGAAATACTTCTGACTGAATGGTTCTGCTATTTTATCAATCGACTTAAGTCCCACCAAAACCAGGCGGCAAAACGCAAAATCGTTATTTATAGGCAATTGCATAATGAACATTATTTTGCGACAAGCTTATCTAAAACTCATAACAATCTTTTTTTTTTTTTTGCCAATTTATAGTAGTTTTTGTTGTCATCGATATCGATAATGTTGGCGTTGTTAGTGTTGTTGTTGTGGTCAAGTAACGTCCTTCGCTTTAGTGTACCAATTGTTGTAGTTTTTTGTCGCTGACATTGAAGTGCGCTAATCAGAATGCAAAAATAAACATTAACGAATCTCAAATACAAGCCAAGACGGCAACTGAAAATTCAGTTGCAACAACAACAACAACAACGAGACGGCAACAACAAAATACGTTAACAAACACTTAATCGTGGAAACGAATTCAAGTTAGAACGTGACATCATCACGCGCTCACGAACACACCAAAGTCGCAACAACACAATAAGATAGCGTATTACTGTGTGCGTGTGTGTGTCTCACACACATACACACACACCAATATACACACCAATATTTTCTACACCTTGTGTCGTGTTGTCAAATTGAAGTGAACCCTATAAATTTATGAATTGTGATATGTTGTTGACGACGTCTGCAGCTGTGTGTGTGTGTGTGTTTTCAAGTGATAAAGTCGCTATACCCTGTACGTCGATAATTATGAAATAAGAAAGTTGCAACATAGTTATTGAAGTGTATGATAAATTTAATGGATGCTCTAAAGATACGATTTTTATTGTGGGGACTATGAAACAAATTGTAGTTAAAAGTCTGAGATGATTTCTGATAATTGCATGAGAAATGTTGAGATATTTTAAGCTGTTAGCTAACGCTTTCTTAATGATTTTATTTTATGTAGTTCATGGGTTGGGAGTTGCTTCCTTATTTAATTCCAGTTTTTTAATCTCAAACTTATGTAACTTAAAGTGCTGTGATATTTTCGATTAACATTTGTGTAAATTCCACAAAGCAGGAAAAAACAAAAATGACAACGCTGTTGAATCAGATATGAAATTTGATATATTTGAATTATTCAAATAGGGTATCTTTGATACAATTTACATGGCGAACACACGAGCATGAACAAGAGTTTTTATTCATTATATAGTCACATCATAATGTAGGGGTTGGGAATGCGTCAAGATTTATGGAATTGTATGAAACATACTGTTATATCAATCCAATAATATTCTGTTAACTTCTGTAATCAGAGCTGGTCAAATACACATGACTGCGAAGAGAGGAACTTGGAGATTCATTCTGTACACTTGTGAGTGTGACTCATTCACGGTTAAACAGATCTTTGGCTTAAGTCTCGGGTTGCTTTCAGTCAGCAATAATTGTTAATACAAACACAAATGCAATTAATAGCTGAAAATAACTCGAATAAAACAAGTTAACAGCCTTCACACACACACATTGAATCACACCTCATTTAGTTTAAAGAGAATGAGCAAGTAAAAGGGAAGAGAGTGTGTGTGAGAGGAGAGAGAGAGAGAGAGAGAGAGAGAGAGAGAGAGTCACTCCCTATCGGGTTTCCAGAGTTCTCTCTCACATATTTTTTTTACTCATTTTTATCTTTTTTTTTTTTTTTTTGTATTTTGTATTTTGCATTTTTTGTTTTGCTTTTGAGCTTCTGCTGCTCCACACGAAGTTCTCTGCTGTTTGTTGCGTTTTATTTACACTGCACTACAATTTGTCGGTTCGTTTAATCGCTTAACTTCGTTTACAACTATTTATTGATACGCACTCAACTTCATATCAGTCAATGGGCTCTGAACTTTGTCTTCTATTGGCTTAGCGCCTCGTTTTTCCAATCGCAATCAATTATATCGAGGCCTGAAGAAAGCAAGATTCGCCTTTCACACCAAATCGAATAGATAGAGCGCCGCTCTTCTCCCCAACCCCCCCTACCCCCCATGTCACTGCGGCTTTTTTTGGTCAACTTGTGTCTTTATTTATAGGCCAAAGCAAATCAGCGCACAGACTTATCAGATTGTGACTCTTATCGGATTTACACACATACATACATATACATATATATAAACTTATCGTAGGTACATATATAATATGTCTGAGGGGGAAACAAGTCGTTGCTAATTACAAGACACGTTAAATGTGAATTGTCAATTAAGTTGAAATGAATTGAATTGACTTTAAAATGTGTACAAAACAAGCTCATTAAAAGTTTAGGCCATAACTCAGCGCCTACGCGATAAATTATAGTTATAATAGCTAGATTTTCGATCATTTTTTTTACCTTTCTATACTTTACAGTAGGCGTACAAATTTTGCATAAATTATTGAGCGATTTTCGGTCGATGATGTCGTCAGCCTGCAGTTTAGATCATATCATAAAATCTTGTTGACTGATTTAACATTAAAACTTGGCATGAGCTTTTGTTATTGCATGATCCGATCCTAACTGACAAATTTGGTATCACAATGGCGTTGATATTAATACATAACCTTTCGCTTTTCACACATTTCCACAGACGAACGCGATGCCATTCAAAAGAAGACTTTCACAAAATGGGTTAACAAACATCTTAAAAAGGTGAGTGCACAAAAGAAACACGAAGCCGAAAGCAATGACAGAAAGAGATTTAGTTGAAAACATCATCATCGTATTATCATCACCATTGTCATCAATAATAATAATAATAATAATTATAATATCATCTTGTTGAGGTGCGCGTTTATTATGCCAAAAAACACAGTACTCAACAACTAGATATATGTTTTACATATATCAGTTACACAAAGTTAGACAACATTTAGGAAAGTCATTTTCTTTGATTTAAAATTAAAACAAAACTCAAACTACTTTTATGTGTTAATTACAAGCAGCATTGGAAGTATGCCAAGGTATTATTATTATTAGTTTGGATTACGCTCTCCAAATATGTAAATTAATGTACATTAATTTTCGTTTAACAAAAAAATATTCTACAAATTTACAGACTTACACTATGCTACATGTGTGTGTTACGACAAACGGTATACCCTGTTGTTCACAGTCTGTAAGTGGAGCTCAAGCATTCGATTGTACATAAATGTTGCTTACGTCTCCATTATTATGAGAGATGATGATTGTAGTTGTTTATTTCGTTTAACTCGTTTTCTTTTATAGTTATTACTTCTGTTTTCTTTTCGCAATAATATTGCATATTTTTCGAGGCATTGTTAAAAGTACTAAAAATATATATTTTAATTAATTGCGTTGTCGTTTATTTTGCCACTAAAATTCATTCACCCAAAAGATGGTAAAAAAAACCCGCACATAATAATATTTGAAACATCACCTACCACTTTTCCAACACCTGCATGTCTGTAGTTCCTGAAAGAGTTACAACGAATATTTATCGAAAAGATTTTATTAAATGGCTTTTGCGTTTCCACCACTTTCCACAGGCCAATCGAAGAGTTGTCGATTTATTTGAGGATTTGCGCGATGGTCACAATTTGCTTTCACTCTTGGAGGTGCTATCTGGCGAACACCTGGTAAGTTTGGTCATGACTCACAACGACTCACAACTCACAAATCCCGACTCTCAACTTCATCGATTTGTGGTTTCGTTTGACAGCCACGGGAGAAGGGTAAAATGCGTTTCCACATGCTGCAGAATGCACAAATGGCGCTCGACTTTCTGCGCTACAAGAGGATCAAATTGGTCAACATACGCGCCGAGGATATTGTGGATGGCAATCCCAAGCTAACGCTGGGCCTGATCTGGACCATTATATTACATTTCCAGGTACGTTTCCCACCCCGACTTTATTTACTTTCGTACACATTTGGAGCAAGTTTTAAAGAGTAGTAGTTTAAAGTGAAACAAGTTTTATTGGCTGGACAACGTCACAGTTCGAATATTGAATAACTGTGGGCCGCTTGTTGCCCAACATGGCTACAGTTTCAAAGTCACATCGGGCAGCGCCCACAACAAATGCCAGAAACAATTGGGTGAACAGTTTGCTCGCTCCAAAGGTGACCCTCAAAAAAAAAATTGACCGCCCAATTCGTGAGATCGTTAACAAATTTTTGTTGGGCTTTTGTTTTTATTTACAGTCATCGCGAGATTCGTTTTCATTTGGGTGTCTTATGCGTTTCATATATTGGTTTATAGTTGTTTTTTGTTGTAGTTTCAACATCGATTCATTGAGACAAGCAACTGCAACTGAGCTCGGCCCACACACAGAAAAAACACAGCAGTTTTATGGTGTGTTTGCTGCTCACTTGCTCTCTGTGTGTGAGACCTCTACTCCTACCCATTGAAGCAGCTGGCTTTTGTTTTTGTTTTGTACAGAGCTCTCTCAGATCTGTTGACTTATTTTGGCGAATGCGGCGCTGCCTTTTAAGGCAGCCAGCTTGCCTTCTCTTCGTCAGCTTGTTGCTCGTTATCTGACACACATAACCAAGTCCAAGTGGTGGTTGCTGCTGCTGCTGCTGCTACAGTTTGTCAGCTCAGTTTGTTGTTGTTGCTATTGTCAGCAAGGCCGCCACAGATCAAGCACTTGGCCGGGCCACCTACACAGCCAAAAAGTGAAGTTGAAGCACACAATTGAATTGTGCGAATGAACGAAGCGTAGCTGTTGTTGAACTTGTTCATCTCAAGCGCATACAGTTCAAGTCACTAATAATACTTGTAGAAATGTTTGCCGACTCTTTCAGCTTCTATAGCGTAAACGAAATTAGTTCAAATTAATTCACACTTTTGCATTTCTGACTTACTGAATTTCTGCAGCTGTATTCGAGTTTTTCCCCTTAACTCTTGTCAAGCCACGATTCCACAATTCCTGTTAAGTTGTTGTTCGCTGTTCCCAAGCAGCTTGGACGCTTAGTCATCGATCGATCGGTTGGTCGGTCGGTCAATGGGCAATGTTGTCGCACACATTTCCGTCTCGAAGTCTGGCTTGAACGTCGATATCTGTGTCAACGGCAGAAATCAGCGATGTCGATGAAACTAGATGCAATTTAATACTCGGCTATTTCGTAATTTGTGACGGCGCATGCCGCATGCCGCATGTTGCAGTCACAATCGCAATTGCAATTCAGAGGCGGCTCTCAACTTGATCGATGGCGCGCATAAATGCTCAATGATGCTGCCAGAGTCAGTCGGCCGCGGTGGCAGCAACAACACAGCAACCAGCGAGCGACCGTGGGGCACAAACAGCAACAACAACGATAACAACAACAACAATAACTGACTTGCGTCGTTGATTCAATTGAGGCAAAGCGAATTGTAAATCACTTGGCAAATGTGAAACTCAATCGCGCGTCATTTACTGTTTTGTGTTATTTATTTATTTCTTTCTGTCTCTCCCCCCCCATCCCCATCTCCCCATCTCGCGTTTCCTCGCGTCTTCAACGCCGGTCTCGACAATTGGCTGAGTCCAAGGATTTATGTATATTGCGGCTACAGTTGCGGGTGTCGCGACTGTCTTTGTTGTTGGTATCTCAGTTGATTTGATGCTCTGATGTCATGCATTATTTCTGCGGCCAATGCAAATTTGTGGCGAGCGACATAAAAGGACATTTATGATTGTATCATTAACAACAGAGCATGATCTAGTGATAACTTGGAACAACTTATAGAATTTCGTATAAATAAGACACTGAATTTAATTGGTGCATTTGGCAAACATAACAAAGCTTAAAATCATTTTATACTTCATCTCAACTGCTTTGCATAAATCTACAAACGTTTTTGAAATCTCGTTTTTTGGTTTCATCCCAATTATGACATAAGAGCTATTTATACAGCCGCACTCACAAATGACAAACGTTTTTTGTGAGTGTGTGCATTTAATTCAATTAAATAGCGCATTTTGTGGGTCAATGTGCAAAATACAAAATTGTTGAATCGAATCAATAAATTACAAGCAATTTGCCAGTAGCCCCCCGAGGCACTTTGTAACGCTGCTTAGCTATAATTAAGTTATAAATTGTGCCGTGCAAACTAATCTCAGTGATCGCAGAAACACCCACTCGACTGTGATTGCACAAATAAATGAAACCTCAGTTGATTCCATTGAATACTCGTATCTTAGTCTGTGTTCTGACAGCTGACTTCGCCTTGACTTTTAGTG
Organism: Drosophila siamana; assembly: GCA_035047445.1. Taxonomy (NCBI): domain Eukaryota; kingdom Metazoa; phylum Arthropoda; class Insecta; order Diptera; family Drosophilidae; genus Drosophila; species Drosophila siamana. The sequence goes on from JAWNPP010000081.1 coordinate 1,095,053, forward strand.
TTCGCTCACTTCCGACAGCTGGAAATACTTTAAGTTGTTGTTAAGCTGCGCGCTCAATTGTTTAATTTAAGCAAGAAAACACACAAAATTAATATTATAATTTATGGCTGGAACTGGTAAAGCTGACTGAGTTGGCGACTCAAATATGCTCTAAAACTTCTCTGAAGCAATCCTGAATATGCAAATCGTAAAAAAAATTGAAAACACGTTGCAATTTGTAGAACACTTTACAGGGTATACTGTAGAGATTTCGTTAGAAACCTGCGTCGAATTACGCTGACAAACGTTTTCATTATGAGTTTCGGCTAATTTTGCATCAATTTGCTCATTATTCACTGCTCGTTTTGGCCACTTGGCTAGCTCAGGTGTTTTTCTATGTATTCAAAAGTTGGAAGACAGATGCGGCAGCTATATTTGGCCAGATTACCATAACAAAACGAAACGAAACGAAACGAAAAGGCAAAACGACGAAACAAAGCTCAGATAACATTTAGTTAAGGCGCCCAGGCGTTAAGTAGTTGAAAGAAAGTATTTGTGAAATGCACAAATACGACTCACGACACATATGTATGTATATGTATATAGGTAGATATAATTCTCACGTCATCGCTTTGAAATTGAAATTCATTTGGAATTTTGATTTATTTGAAGTCGTCGCGTTTTCTGTTACAATAAAGTCAATGACAACTGTGCGCCGCAGCCTTCAAAGTCAGGTGGAACAGAAACAATGTGACGAGAAGTCTACAAAAAAAGACATAAATAAATAAAAAACATATAAGCCTGAAAAAAGAAGAATTATATGCGGCTGGTGTTTATGACATCAGCACAGTTCTTAAAGGCATAGGTAGTCGCTGAGACGCCTCTTTTTAAAATGTATCGCAAAGCTGCAAAGCAAAACGAAAGACTTCAACGTAAGCAACGAACTTGTATCTCATCGTCGAAAAATGTTTAATGCACTTATTTGTCTAAATTATGTTATTAATGGCTGAATTTGTTATCTTTTGTGTGGGCCCCAACGCTGCCAAGAATCAAGCTCGCATATATCTCTGATAAACATAGTCATAACATTTTGAATCTTTTTCGCCTGTTTTTTTTTTTTATATTTTTCTTCTTGTGTTCATTAATAAATCGAATGCCAGCTTTTGCACAAATATGGTGCGAATGCCTGCAAACAGGTTGGTACTACATTCGTTCATTCGTTCATTTGTTCATTCGATCATTCGATCATTTCATTAACTCATTCAGTAGACAGCGCAATGTGCGCAACCACGCAAAAAATTCCGCATTTTCGTATGCAAATGCTAAATCTATCCATATATGTCAGTAAGCAGAGAGATCATTTCGAATCGAAGCACTTATTTACACGCCGCCCGAACGTGTTTCAATTCACATATAATTAATATGAATGGGGAATATAATGTGTATAACGAATATAATATCTGTAGAGAGACCGACAGTTCAAGTACGTAACCGAGATTACAGCCAAGACAAATAGACAGACAGAGAGACAGACTCTCCACTGTTCGACAAAGCAAATAAATTGTTGAAATCTATATATATTTAGTGATGAGCCCACACGTTCTGACAGACTGACTGACTGACGACCTGGACCTGGCAAGTAAAAGCAGCCTGGAATGCTGCCCATTTGCTGAATGACGTGCCCACATTCGCAGCTCGCATAACTCGACTTGAATAATGCAAACACAGCGATCGAGCAGCTGGTTGTATTATTAAACTATATGTTAGAATGTTTTTTAGCTGAGTTGAATGAGGTATTTTCGCTGTCAGAAACCTTCAAAAAAATGGCATTAGAAGGAAGCCTTAAGTGTGCTTCTATTGTCATATCTAATCAGCGCGATTGTGTGTCTGAGTAAACGATAATCACAACAGATTTGTTTCATATCAATTACAATTGGGCAGACAAGTGTTTAGCAGTGTAATTGTGATGTGTCTAATTGCAATCGCAAATCACATTGAACGCTACCGTTGAACGCACTTTTCCTGCTGCTTTCGCGGTTGCATTTTGTTTACCCACCACAAACAAATGGGTTTCAAGTGCAAACACACTGCTCAAGTTACCACAAATTATACATATTTATATAGACAGGTAATGCACAAATTGTTTACAGGCTTGCATCATATTGGTATTAATAAGTTTGTCAGCCTGGCCAAGTCGACCTGACCCCATATTCCCCATCCCAAACACGTTGTCAACTCTCTGTAGCCTCCTCTCAGCTAATTAGATTTGCAATTCTATTGGTTGCACATAACAGCAGAGCACTGGAGACATACACTTGAGAAAATTAGGAACTGCATTCCACATAATTAATGACGGTAACAAAAGTCAACACATTTTGAAGCTTAAATTCTATTTCTAGCTTATTCTAATCGATTGTAGAAGAAAATATTTGCATACTTTTTAAATTCTTAATAAACGACAAATATGTATTTTCTAGGTTGCTTTAAGCGACAGTCGAAAATATTTTTATTCCAAGAAATGTGTGAATAATAAATAAAATTAGAAAGCTTTTCTTTGTTGTGTCTAGTGCAACAACAGAAGTATTTAATTAACTTAATTAAAGTAAACACATATTTGTTTATTAAATTCTTAATAGATAGTAATTTGTTCTAGTTTGTTTTTATCGACGATAATGAAAATATTTGCCTATGATTTGAAATATTTCTATACTTAAAGTAAATGACTTGTTTTTGTAGTGTGTCGTGAAACGTCAAAAGTATTTGTTAGCTAATGATATATACTTATATATGTATATAGATATATGTATATATATATATATATATCATTCACGTTCAAGTACTTGCACATGTGCGCAGTACATAGCTGGTAAATAAAATCATTGATATACAAAACAGTTGTGTCTCTGGGCAGCAATCGTTACTGTCTTTTAGCCATATGCAGCCGATTGGCTGGCATATTACATGCTAATTACCTCATGATAGGGTGCATATGACAATCCCCCTTACTTCGAACTGTTTTGTGAGTTGTTTACAGCATTTTCCGCCTTGTACAGTGTTTGAGTGCTACGTTTATAGGGATTTCAACACCCACTAGTGCAACAATTACACCTTCTATAACCATATTGGGTGCTGGAAATGTTACCGAATTGGATCGAGAAGTGATTAACTTATGTATGTAGATGCCTTGAATGCATTTTAATTGTCTCCACTTTCGACAACTTGATTTGTGACATTTAGCATTTCAAACGCTGATTTATTATGCGATTGCATAACAAAGCGATAAATATAAACAGGAATTGAGGGATTTAAACAAGAGAAAAATGTGCTCGATTTGCTGTTTAGTGCATTTGTTAATTTGTCATTATCCAACACGAAAAACATTAATGTATATATTGCACACTTTTAATACTTAATTAGTCGACCAGTCGATATATTACGAGCAGGTAAATTATTTGACAGATGTTTGTGGCATTTCTACTATAATTGCTGCTATTTTTCTGTTTCATTTTTGTGGGATTCCTGCAAATCTCTGCCTAACCTTCTACCTTCTTCTTTATCATTTTGTATTTTTTTTTTTTTTTTTTTTTTTGGGGTCATTTCATGGTTTTGGCCACTCGGGGCCAATCTGAGCAGCCATGTAATGAGTTGGTCGTGATGTGTTATGAGCAACAAATTCAAATTGCTGTGCTTAATTTGGGTTTGGGTTTTGGGTGAATTCCTATGTCCAACGAGAGATGCCACAAGAGATATGGATAAATGTCGGAGAGTCAGTCACACGGGCTGACAGTTGGCTTCCGATTACAGTCAACTTGACCCACTGTGCGACGAGTCGCGCATGGAACTTGTTGTGTTCTAGCTGGTTTCGCCACAGTTTGACTTTTGTTGTCTTTTTGGCATTCTTATTGTTATTATGACCATTCTACTGCTATGGCTCTGGCTCTGACTCTGACTAGGCTTTTGTGTGTTGTCTATTTCTGGTAACAAAGTACTTTTAAACCGACTACCTGCCTGCCCGATGACGCAGCTTTGGCTTGAGGTGAAGAGAAGCCAATAACCACCGCAGAAAACATGGCAATTCTCTGCTACCACAGCGAATGACAACAACAGCAATGATAACTTTGAAGTTGAAGCGCCGCATTATGTAATGCTCAATGCGTGCATACCCTGCAAATGCGCAATAACTGGTGGCATCGATTTGCAATTTTGTATAGTAAAAGGAAAATAATGTTTGCCAAATTTAGCAGATCGAAATTTATCAATTTTGTAAATTTCAAAATATATCGCTTGACTTTCTTCTATAGCAGGCTTACAATTTAGTAACACTTTGTGTTGAATTCGAATTGCAGATAAATTTAAAGAGCTGTATACTTTGTTTATATGAAAAATATAAAATTGGTTTTAAAGTTTTTTTATTTAATACAAATTAGAAGAAATGAAAGACTTTCGCGAAATACAAAGACATATTTAATTAATTAATGTTGTGCAGAATTTCAATTGGTATTCGAATTTCATATAACTCTAATTATTGAGCTACGACTTTAGTCCGTGCTGGGATTACAGGGTATTGCTACTGCTCTGGTAACCTTCACTTTGTGTGTAGTGCGTTTGTTGTTCTGCGTTGGCAGCAGTTGTACTTGTTGTGCTTTTCTTGCGTTTACTGCGTTGGCGTAGGCGTTGGTTGCCACGGCTACCACACACACACGCACACACATTAAGAAATTCACACATATTTACAAACACCTGCAAGTGTTGTTGTTGCTGGCTTTAAGCTGTAAACACATGTACGTCATATGGTATGTAGGAGCACAGAGCACGAAATCAGCAAGCCATAACGGGGTTGCCCGCTGGCAGCGACGCCGACAGTGACGCTTAACACACACACACATACGATCGCGATTTCAATTCCAAAATATGTTTTCGAGCTGTGCTTTCGGAACACGCCAACGCCAGGCACACACACACAATATTAGTATGTTCCAATTCCATTTCGTTTTAGTTTCTGTTGCTATTATTGCTGGTTGCTGTTCTCGCTATTCTCGCCAAACAGACGCCGACTGCGCCGCAGCGACAGCGACGACGGTGGCGACAGCGGCGTCGACGTAACAACACCTGGCCTGTGCCAACACTTTGAGCGTTTTAAGTTGGCCCGATCGCGTTTAGTCGTTGTCGAATCGCCGCACACATTTGTCGTCAGTGCCCCGTCGCCTGTATATATCTCTTCTATGCACACTAAGATACGCATACCGTAACCGTATCTATATATGTTTACGTCTGTAACTAGAGCCAGGAGTTAAGCACACTCTGCAGCTCTATTGTCGCGTGCGCCGCTCAACGTAAGGCCCGATAATCCAACGTTTGCCAACGCGCTTCAAGTGAAATGTGAAATGAAAGACATAAACAACGAACTCTTTTTTTCTTGTTGTGGTTTTGGCCAATGATGTCACAGCGAATTGAAACCAGACGCCAGCTAACCAGACGCCAGACGCTCTCAACATTCTTTTTCAATTTCAATTTCCATTTCAATTTAAAGATTTACATCTTCAGCCCACTTCGGTTGGCTCCAGTTTGCAGCGCTTCAATGAGCTATTAATGCGCTTGCAATCGTTAAATTTGATTTATTAAAAGCCGCCTTTTATCAATTGATTTCAATCTCAAAAAGCGCACTTGTTGTTGTTGTCGTTGTTATTACTGCTGTTGCTGCTGCAATTGAACTCAATTTTGTTTCAATTAATTTTTTATGACGAGTTCATTTAAACGTCGGTCGTTGAGTCTCTATAGTGTCTGCTTGTTTGCCCAACAAATGCAATAACATGTATGACGTGCATCGCGATATGATTGCCTCTTTAGAGCGTTTAGAACTTTCGCAATTAATTCATCTTCAAATAAAAAAAAAAAAACACGCACAGTTTTCGCGCAGTGTAGCAAATTTGCTGTAGTCTCTTTTGGGTTCTGGTTCAGTGCTTGCTTCAAAACCAAAGAAAAAAAACACTGGAAAATGTACAATAATATTTGGCATGTCACAATTACTTTTTCCCCTCTGTGCTTTGCGCATTATTAAGTATAATTTATGATTTTTTTAAGCTCTGTAAAATGAAATCTTGAAACAATGCAAATTGGGCAAACAAATTGATCTATGAACAGCTCTTAGAGCTCTCTGTCTGTCGTCGACATCGAACAGTAGCCAGCCACCGAAATAGGAAACAAGCTGAACTGCCAACAGATGCTGTGGTTGCTGCTGTTGCTTGCTACAGAGCCATTGAAAATGTCAAGCCATTAACGCCTTTTAGTGTCGCCTCCGCAGACACTTAAAGCCAAGACTTTTGTTTTACGCTGTGCATGTTGTTGTTGTTTCGGTAATGTTGCAATTAGCATTTTTTGTTGCTAGTGCTGTTGTTGTTGTTGTTGTTGCTGTTGTTTATTGTGGTCATGGTTGTGTGGAGGATCTGGTGACGGTCATGTCACGCATCTGGTGCTGTTGCTGCTGCGCAGGCGTCACCTTTCAATGATACCATATGCTTGACGGCGAGTGGGCGCATTTTTTGGCCATGCCCGCTTCACTCGTCGACGAGCGTTGTTGTTGTTATAATTATAACTACACCACTGTTGTTTTTGTTAGCCATCGTGCTTCAACTTGAAGTTACAAAAATAAAGCTGTTAAGTCACTGCAAATGCTTAAATATAAACAATTTGAATGCAAAATTCGATATATTCTCGATTCTCAACGTTGCGCGAGAATTTCTGGAACGGCCCCTAAACCATGTTCCATTCCAAAGTGTTTCTCGTGCAAAAGATTAGTTGGAGCTAATTACTGTTGTTGTTTTGCTTTGAGCCCCACGGCGCTGATGGGCCATGGACATGAACTTTTAGTTATGCTTGTTTGTTGCTTTAGCCGCGCACACAAAACAGCAAAACAACAAAAAAAAAAAAAGACAGCGAAGAAATGTATTCAAGGCATTTAATTTTGCGTGACGAATCGCAAATACACTTCCTCAAACAGTTTGCAGTTTGTGATGCAAATCAAATATGTTTAGTTTGCGGCAATCAGTTCTTCAATAAATCATAGCCTCCATATTCTATTTTTATTTTCTACTGACCATGAGCAAAACTGTTTTGGCGAGGGTATCAGAAGTTGCACAGTTAGGCAGGCGGACGGCTTGAATGGATAATTATGTGTACGTACAACACATAAATAATTCGCTCATCATCCGCAACAACAGGCAGAACGACCATAACAATGGGGTCCCCTCGCCATTTCCCCCCAACGAATCATCATCGGTGGGTGCCGCGCTGAGGGGTCCAGTTTGTTGTCTAGGGCGAACAGAACAAGACATCCGGTGTTGTGGCTGTGGCTGTGGCTGTGGCTCTGTCGATGTTGGAGCCGGCTTTTGACTTAATTAAACTCAAATTGCGGTGCCGGCAAACTCGAATTGTCTGCGCGCACGAAACAATTAAATCATTTTGAAATCACGCACAAAAATAGCAAACCTACAGAAAAAGAGCGAAAAAAAGAGCGAAAAAGAGATAGAGAGAGTGAGAGAGGGAACAGAAAACGACGCAACGAAAAACGAAATATCGAGGAACAAAGTGAAAACGAAACGAAATATCCAAACACATTCAACAACATTCACTCCGATAACAACGATAGCGATTACGATAGCGATAGCGCAACTTATCGATCAAAGCTGGCTACCGCAGAGCAGCAACGATGCACTCCAGCTCCCAGTCGACACTGAAGCGCACCCAGCAACTGGTGCGCCAGACGAATGGCGGCCAACCGTACGTCACCAGCGGCAGCGAGGTGGTGCACACCTCCCGCGGCCCCCCGATAACGACCAACATCGATGATTCGAGTCTGCGCTACCGCCACGAAACGAAACGCGAACGCACCGTCGAGGCTGTCATCACGGACTACGCGGGCGTGCCGCCGCCCGGTAGCGTTCCACACGAGCGCACCAACTTCGAGCGCACCGTGACATTCCAGGATGCCATCGATGGCGGCGGCAGTCGCGCTTTGGTGCCCACGAACGGATCATCGACGCAGTCGAGCAGCTATCATCAGGTGACGCGCAACAAGCGCATCTCCACCGAGGTGCTCGGCTCGAGTGTGGAGAGCACAAAGACGTCGCAGCGGGCGCCGAACGGTCATCGGCGGGTGACGACGCACATTGTGCGTAAGGTGACGACGCTGAGTCGCGCCGAGGAGAATCAGCAGCCGGCCGAGGATCTGCTGCCCCCGGCCAAGATGATACGCAGCTCCGAGCTGGAGTATCGACGCGCTCTGCCGGCCATTGAGTCGAGCACGCAGCGCAGAGAGGTAAAATGTAGAGTAGGGACAGGGTGAGGGAGAGAGAGAGGCAAAGGAAGACGAAGCGTACAACAGCTAATCCTTAAGAGACTTGCTCCATTTGTGTACTGCTTAATGGCTCAATAGAAGTGTATTACTAACGACTGTTCCTTGCTTTTGCGCAGATCTCCGATATCGTTGTGGGCAAAGAGGACAACGTATCTGCTCGCGAGGCTCTGCTGCGCTGGGCACGCCGCTCGACCGCACGCTATCCGGGCGTGCGCGTCAACGATTTTACGTCATCGTGGCGCGATGGTTTGGCCTTCTCGGCCCTGGTGCATCGCAACCGACCCGACTTGCTTGACTGGCGAAAGGCAAGGAACGATCGGCCGCGCGATCGCCTCGAGACGGCCTTCCACATTGTGGAGAAGGAGTACGGCGTCACACGTCTATTGGATCCAGAGGGTGAGCTATTGAAACACAGCTAACTATGGCAAAATAATTAAATTATTGTGTGTTCTACAGATGTGGACACCAATGAGCCGGATGAGAAGTCGCTGATCACGTACATTTCGTCGCTGTACGACGTGTTCCCGGAGCCACCGTCGATCCATCCGCTGTTTGACATGGAGTCACAGCGTCGCGTGCACGAGTATCGCGATCTGGCGCAGCAGTTCATCTACTGGTGTCGCGAGAAGACCGCCTATCTGCAGGAGCGTTCGTTCCCGCCCACGCTCATCGAGATGAAGCGGCTGCTGAGCGATCTGCAGCGCTTCCGCAGCGAGGAGGTCAGCGCACGCAAGCGCGAGAAGTCCAAGCTCATCCAGATCTACAAGGAGCTCGAACGCTACTTCGAAACGGTGGGCGAGGTCGATGTCGAGGCTGATCTACGACCCGATGCCATCGAGAAGGCCTGGTACCGCATGAACACTGCGCTGCAGGACCGCGAGGTCATACTGCAGCAGGAGATCGAGCGCTTGGAGCGTTTGCAGCGTCTGGCCGACAAGGTGCAGCGCGAGATCAAGCATGTGGATCACAAGTTGAGCGATCTAGAGACGCGCATCAGCGAAGAGGGACGTCGCATTGAGCGACTGCATCCGGTGGACGCGAAGAGCATTGTGGAGGCACTCGAGACGGAGATCAGGCATCTGGAGGAGCCCATACAGGACATGAATCAGGACTGCCACGTGCTCAACGAGGGACGCTATCCGCATGTTAGCGAGCTGCACAAGAAGGTGAACAAACTGCATCAACGCTGGGCTCAACTGCGCACCAATTTCCACACGAACCTGGTGCAGAAGCTGTCCGGTTTGAAGTTTCCCGTCCACGAGACGACCGTTACGCGTCAGACGCGCATGGTGGTCGAGTCCCGGCAGATCGATACCAATCCGCACTTCCGTGATCTGCAGGAGCACATCGAATGGTGCCAGAACAAATTGGTAAGTTTTTCAACTGCTTTGTGGTTATTTAAACCAGAAGTCTGATTGACGTTTTTGCTTTGGTTGCAACAGAAACAATTGCTTGCCGCAGACTATGGCAGTGATCTGCCATCGGTCAAGGAGGAACTGGATCGTCAGCAGCACGAGCACAAGATCATCGATCAGTTCCATTCAAAAATACTCAACGATGAACGTCAACAGACCAAGTTCTCTGGCGATGAACTGAATCTGTACCAGCAGCGACTCAATCAACTGCAAAAGGTCTACGATGAGCTGCTTAGCACCTCGACGAAGCGTCTATCCGATCTGGACTCGCTGCAGCACTTCCTCAAGCACGCCTCTGACGAGCTGCAGTGGCTCAACGAGAAGGAACAGGTGGAGATCACACGCGACTGGGCGGACAAACAACTCGATCTGCCCTCCGTGCACAGATACTACGAGGTAAGTCGCAGTTCCCCCTCCCCCTCACAATTACTTAGTGCTAGTCTTTATATACATTATGTGTGTTGTGCTTTATCTTGTTACAAGCGTGCATTTGGTAATGGCGACGAGGTAAGATTGGTTGCAATTACGTTGCCCCTTCCACACGAAGGGGCAAACATTTTTCAAAACTAAAGCATTCCACCAAGTGCACTCTCAGCTCGAGAACGGCCTGAAATATGCCACTAATACCCCATCTTTATTTAATATCCACACACAGAACCTTATGTCCGAACTGGAGAAGCGTGAGATGCACTTTGCCACGATCCTGGATCGCGGCGAGGCGCTGCTCAGTCAACAGCATCCTGCCGCCAAGTGCATTGAGGCCCATCTGACGGCGTTGCAACAACAGTGGGCGTGGCTATTGCAGCTGACGCTCTGTCTGGAGGTGCATCTGAAGCATGCCACCGAGTACCATCAGTTCTTTGCCGAGATCAAGGACGCCGAACAGTGGCTGACGAAGCGCGACGAAATACTCAACAGCAAGTACTCGCAGTCCGACTTTGGCCTGGACCAGGGCGAGGCCTTGTTGCGTGGCATGCAGGATCTGCGCGAAGAGCTGAATGCGTTCGGCGAAACCGTCGCCACGCTGCAGCGTCGCGCCCAGACCATTGTGCCGTTGAACAAACGCCGCCAGCCGGTGAATCGTCAGGGTCCCGTTCAGGCGATTTGTGCCTACAAGCAGCAGGGTCAGCTGCAGATCGAAAAGGGCGAAACGGTGACGTTGCTCGACAATTCCGGGCGCGTCAAGTGGCGAGTGCGCACCGCCAAGGGTCAGGAGGGTTCTATACCCGGCGCCTGTTTGCTGTTGCCGCCACCGGATCAGGAGGCCATCGATGCTGCGGAGCGTCTGAAGCGTCTGTTCGATCGCTCTGTGGCGTTGTGGCAGAAGAAGCATCTGCGTCTGCGTCAGAACATGATCTTCGCCACGATCCGTGTGGTCAAGGGCTGGGACTTTGATCAGTTCCTGGCCATGGGACCCGAACAGCGCACGGCCATCAGGCGGGCGCTGAACGACGATGCGGACAAATTGCTCAGCGAGGGCGATCCGAACGATCCGCAGCTGCGACGTTTGCGCCGTGAAATGGACGAGGTCAATCGATTGTTCGATGAGTTCGAGAAGCGCGCCCGAGCCGAAGGTAAGCTAGTGGGTGGTAGACACCATGTGTTTGTGGGCGTGGGCGTGGGCGGGGCGAGGGCGTTGATTTGGTCGCGATTCAATTGGCGGCGTTTCGCCAGCTGTCAGCCGATTGTGGTAGAGGCCAATTAAACAACAGTAGTCGCGTTTAATTGAATTGAATTTAATAGTCTCTTCTCTTGGCTTGCGTCGCGCCGACCAGGAAGATGAGCTTAGTCTCTAGTCTAAATTCAAGCGCGACACAATGAAGAAGTTATTCGCGGGTGCCAAAACTCGGGGTATCTCAGGCTTGCTTCCCTCAAACTCGCTTGCCAGACTAACCATCGAATTTCCCATGTTATTTTGCAGAGGAGAGCAAGCAGGCGAGTCGCATCTTCACCGAGGAATGTATTGCGATCAAGAGCAAACTGGAGGACATGGCCCGTGAGTTGGATCAGATCATATTGGCGCCACTGCCGCGTGACCTCGACTCGCTGGAGCATGTGCTCGAGATCCACGCCGACTACGAGCGACGTCTGCAGCTGCTCGAGCCCGAGCTGAAGCACCTGCAGGAGACGTTCCGCACGATTGCGCTAAAGACGCCAGTGCTGAAGAAATCGCTGGACAATCTGATGGAGCTGTGGAAGGAGCTGAACACGCAGAGTGGTCTGCACAAGGATCGTCTGAAGCTGCTGGAGGCCTCATTGGCCGGCCTCGAAGATAACGAGCATGTTATCTCGGAGCTGGAGAATGAGCTGGCCAAGCATCAGGATCTGCCGTCAACGGCCGAGGGACTGCAGCAGGTGTTCAAGCAATTGACGCACATGCAGGACATCATCACACAGCAGCAGCCGCAGATGGACAAGATGAACGATGCCGCCGATCAGCTGGGACGCATGGGCGTGCCCACCAAAGTGCTGGGCGACCTCAAGCGCCTGCACTCGAACGTGGAGCGTCTGAATACGCGCTGGAGTGCGGTCTGCAATCAGTTGGGCGAAAGGTAGGCAACTTGCAATCCACCTGTTTTGTTAGACGACGATGTGCGACGACGCATCATTAATTTTCCACCTTGTGACGCATCATTTTTGTACACGTATTTAATATCGCTATTCACACCAACCATTTGCAGAATGCGCTCATGCGAGACGGCAATCGGGCTGATGAAGAATCTCCAATCGAGCGTGCAAGTCGAGGAATCATGGGTGGATGGCACCACGGAACGTCTATCGGCCATGCCCACAGCGACTTCAGCTTACGAATTAGACGTGAGTACCACCGCCAAATCGCTCAGTATGCATAGTTTTTTGTTTTTAATTCCTTATATAGTCGATTTGATTATTATCATTTGATTTATCATTTCTATGATCAGTTCCTTGATATAGTACATTTTTTTTAGAGGTTTTTTTGCCCACCCCTGTATGAATTCTATTGAGCGCATTTCAGACCCTCGCAATTTAAAGCAAAAAAAAAAAACACAAAGTATATATACATAAGTTATCTTATATAACAGTGTACAGTGAAAGTAAAATCGAAAGCGTAGTATTTGTGTTCTCGTCCCCAACGTTCCCTCGTCCCCGCTCCGCCCAAATCGTAGTTGCTAAAGTGTGAGTTTTTCTTTTCTGATGATGGGTAATGCAAACTCTGGTGTCGGACATGTTTTAAATGTGCGAAAATATCAAATAAATTAGTTCAATTGTTAACTGTCCCCTGTCCGTCCCCCTTGAACTTGTCCTGTACCTGTAAAGTCCGTAGTTCTTGTTTAATCTCAAAAACACAAAACGTAGCAAAATGTCAGTTGCCTGACAAAAAAACACACATAATCATTTCTATATACATATATATACATATATATATACATTTACGATCTCTGTATCGTACACAAACACCTCCCACCTACACACCTGTAAATGTGAACATATTTGTGTACATGTCCCAGTATTCTATTATTATTATTATTACTATTAATTTATGTTTTCGTAGTTTTGAATTCCTTAGTCCCTTAAGTTGCACCTACACATCTATATATACATATGTATATACATATATATTTATCACACTGTCATCGACTATCACCAACATCATACGTAGAATTTTTTGTATTTGTAGTTGACAACTAATTGTATATGTATTTTTGTCTAATTTCTTGTATTTTCACCCCACCACACAAACAATGAAATATTTCACAAAAAATTATCAACAAATCACACGCTATAAAACAAAACAAATAAAAACACGAAACACGATCACGAAAACAAATACCCAATCAATCACTTAAAAATAAAATCTAAAATCAAAAAAAAACTAAAAACAAATGAAAAAAAAAACTGAAATCAAATTATACTGCCCATAAAATCGCTACCAAATTCCCTTCGCCAAAATAAATATACATATAGAAACTGCTCGGAGCTGCTATCGAACGAAAACCAAAAATCGAAAATGTCAACGTGGCTGGAGGACGACTTATTCGTGAAGCTAAGGTAAAAATTCGTATGCCTGCATTGAGAATGCATGTGTTTTATATGCGCTCGGCATAGGACAGAGTTTTTAGCGTTAGCTTAAAGTAATATGGAACAGAAATTATTGAAGAATGGAAGCCCAGAAACCAGTTAATTGAGTAGAATAAGCGTATATTTGATTAATACAGAACAGTTGTGTGAAATTTGAGCACTAAATTGAGCTGGAGAAGAAAACTAATGTAGACTATATACGGCAAATTAGTTCAGCAAATAGAATAACAAATGAAGTAAAATATATTGTCAATTAAGATAGTTTGCTTTAATGCCAAAAATGGAAGATTAATTCCAACTAGTGATGCCAAAAACTAAAATAATTTGAATATGATTATGAGACTGCTTAGCGCATGACACAAGATGTTTAGTATTAGGTTTATTATCTGTGATTAGTTGTGATACAAAGGAACTCAGTCCTTGTCGAGCGCCAGGCTTCTCTTCCTATGTGTGCGTGTGTGCGTGTGATTGTGAATCTTTTCGATCCATGAGATGCTGAGAGCATCACGACTTCTACTTCCTCTCGCTGTCTCTACACACTCTGAAAGTCTTACTATCTATTCTGTCTATTTACACCTAAACACAATATTTAATGCTTTTTACAACAACAACAACAACAAATACTTTTGAAATTGTGGTACAATTTCGGAGGTGACTTTATGTTGAGCTCAAGATTTACGAGTAGTTTAAAACTTTTGGGTACAAGGTGCGTCAATAACACAGCAACCACACACAAAAACTGACAACCAACAAAATATTGACCAACACAACAACAACAACAACAAGAACCACTGACACAAACCAACCAACCAACCAACCAACAAAAGCAATTAAAAAGCAATTGTAATCAGCGTAATTTCTCGTATTGATTAATCAATGAAATAAAAAGCACTAAATATCTACCAAAAAAGAAAACAAACACAATATCGAAAGATATCTACCCCCTCTTAAATTTGTTTAACACAACAAATACTAACATTTAACCGAAATTAACCCAACGAACCTCAACGTCGGCACAACAACACAACAACAACAATAACAACCAAAACAACCACATCATCGACATCGACATCGACGGATAGATTTACGATAGTAAATGTCTGCGCTTTGTGGATTGGTTGCTAGAGGCGCGTCCTTCATTTTCGCCGCCACGCAGGGATCTGCGGCCGGCGGATAGCGATCCGGGTGCCACACAGTATTACAGCCAGCGTTTGGACAATTTAAACACGAAATACGACAGACTGCTGGAACAATTGTCGCAGAGGCTAAAAACTGCAATCGAGGTTAACGGCAGCGATGGTCTGGTGAGTATCTTCGACATATTTGCATGCGAGAGAGCGACTCGAACGCCATCCCGAACCCGGACCCGACAGCACAAAAAAAAATAATTACGTCAGCACGTAAATTTAGATATGTACATACACCGCACCGATATTCAATTGTCGGAAATATCATTACCTACGACGACGCGACTAGGTAATATCAGCCATCTCGCTCAGGCTAACAACAATGAAGTCTCAGGTTCAAGTTCAAAGCAAAACACAACACTGACTGGCAACTCGTTTAATGCTTTCGTTTTCAATTCAAGCTGAGTTGTTCTCAGCACACAGTATCTGTATCTGTATCTTTACGGCTGTATCTCTGTTAGGCTCGCCTTATGCACTGTTATTATTAAATTAACCTTCAGAATAGATACAGACACATGGACAAATAATGACATCAGAGCGGTGTCAGCATTTGAAATGTTGCCCCATAAATCACCACTTGATTAATTTATAAAAACAAATTAAACTATTTTTTTTTTTTTCGTCTATTTTATATTATTTTTGATTCGTGTTACTTCTCGTGACAGTCGTTTGTCGTCTGTGTAAATTGCATACAATTTTGTTTTTATAGCTATAATGCTTGCGTTTTTTGGCCAATTAGGCAAATGAATTCAAGTTTTCAGCAATTAAGCATGCCGTTTGTCAATCTCCGCATATTTCGACTTCGTAGTCTATAAGCTATAAATACTCGGAAATTCAATGAGATAGCGACACGACGTCATCGACAGATCATCGTCTCTGTTATTGTTGCCCTGTCAGCTTTGACTATGTTTGCCTAACTGGTTATTTTTGGAAGAATTAAGAAATTCAATTAAAAATTCAATTTAAGCCAGGCCAACTGGTTTCCAAAATGCTGATTATGACGACTTCAAATATGCAAAAACATCTCCAAATTTCGCACAAGTGTAAATAATTGTTTAAATCGAAAACTACGCCTAATTAGCATAGAGAAGGGCCTTTCAATTGGGGTGAGTAAACTCTAGAGTGCATCTACCAAAAAATATTTGGAATGCCCGCGGCTGTTTTAGACGGTATTGTTTTCGACAGACAAACAAACAAACAGAAGGTGCTAAACAGCAGCGAGTGACATCATGAATATCTATTGCTATTGCCAACATCCATTGCCAGTTGTGAGGTTTAAGTCTTAACTTGATATGCATATAGCATCATAACCGGGGCGTCGAGGCTTGGCATTAAGTGGAGTGAATGAGCACTATTTGCGATTTAGAAGGTTAAACTTTGGACAAAGTAACAAAACAGGTTTCGTTTTTCTTCATTTTTGTGCTGCTAACAAAATCGAAAACAAACTCCAGAATCATACAAGCGGTAGGCAAACTATGTTGTCTTTTGAAATCGTTTTTGTTTCGTTTTTTTTTTTTTTGGCTGTTTTTGTTCTCTTCCGCATTTTATATTCGCTTCTATTTGGGCATTACGAATATACCTTTTGTTAATTGGTTTGTTTTTATCACTTGGAGCAACAGCTGAGCAATTTACCGGCATTTTGTGGCAGCTTTCCGCTCGCACTCTTTTGCTCTCTAACGCTCTCTCATCAACAGCAGCAAAAGCTCGCAAACAAAAAGCTCACGCGCTCTCGCGCTCCCTCTATTTCTCTCTCTCGCTCTTGTTTTACGGGCAAGCAGAACGGGCTGGCGGCTCCGTTGCTTGAATCAGTACCGAGTGCGACGTGGTTGTATAACGACGTGGAAAACAGATTAAACGCGTTCCACGTTTAATTTTTTAAAATAAGTTTTTTAACGTGGCTCTCGGTGTGTGTGCGTGTACGTGTGTGTGTGTCGTGTTGTTGTGCCGTGAAACTACGAACAAAGGCAAAAGGCACAAAAAAATACCTCAAAGGTTGCCCTTTTAGTTGAAAGCAAAAATAACATTTGCAAATTTTCTATGTAAGCGACAAAAACCTAAAGAGAAGTGCCCAAAAAAATTGCCGGCGCGTAATACTCATACGCCGCGTTGTCAGCTAGAAAGTGCGATTGTATCTGTCAATGTGTGTTGATTCTTAGTGTGTGTGTGTCAGTGTTTGTGTCTGTGTCTGAATTGAATACAAAATTCATGCATGTGGCCTGCTTTTATTTATTTAATAGAAATTAAATTTTTTTTTTTTTTTGTCGCCTCCTACGTACCAATCGGAGGCCCAAATTCAAGCGAAATGAAGTCACCGCAATAAAATAGAAGAGAGGCATATAGAAGACTAACAGTCTAATAGCATCGAATACAATTGAATTGAAGTGTGAAAATGGAAATAAATGAGCAATAACAACAGCGAGGACAGCGACAGCAACATCATGCAATATTCGGCATAGCCTTGAACATGTCGCAAGAATCCATATGCTGTATTTGACTGTTTATTTCGGGGTGTTAATGAAAGCAGCCAAAGTAGCGAAAGACAAACTAAAAAAAAAAAAATAAAAAGACACGAAAAATATTATTATTGTTAGAGTTTACACAAGCCGCATGAGTCAAGCGCTTGTTAAAAATAAAAAGCCTTTAACAAAAAGAAGAAGTTAATAATAACAATAATAATGATGCAGCAGTAAAAAAATCAATTAAAAGCGAAAACTCTACGCTCTGCTTAAGGCCCCAATTAAGTGACCATTTGCCCAACTGACCTACACACATACACACACTTTAACTTTAAAGCCAATGTGTCTGTGTATTTGCGTTTTGTTTTTGTGATAGCAAAATTCTATCAGCGCCTGCAATCAGCTGTCAAGGCGCTACGGGGCGTGCCCCTATCTAATCGAAAAGCCGTTTGAGAGATGTAATTCATCATCAACGAAATAGGAGACGTCTGAAGAGTTTGCGGTTTAAACTAGTGACTGATTAAATTCGTTTTCAATACTTGTGCATTTCATACTGTCATTAAATGTATTTGTTTTGTTTTCGTTTGCGGCTTTTCTACGTGTCATCGTGCTTTATGTGTTTTCTCTCCTCCCTGCCCGCTGTTCGTGCATGTCCTCTGCTGCCTGCAACGCAGCTATTTTATCGATTAAACTCGACATACAATTTTGGCCGCCGCCTTAAGACACACACACACATTCATTTCCACATATAGTATGAAGGTATTTTTAGGTATTAGTCGTAGAAAAAAAAAGCAGAAAAATTGTCAAACAAAATGAAAGCGAATGCTGGATGGGGCATGCGGCGTGCGGTATGTGGCATGATGCAGTTCATAGCACTAGCCGGCGCCTTAGTCATTTGCTTGCGCCAAGAAGCGTGTCAAGCGCATTTCATTTAGGAGTCCAGGAGCGCATTCGGGGCAAACTTGATAGACAGAGCGAGAGAGAGAGAGAGAAGAGGAGAAGAAGGGAACGCAAAAAATGTGCTTTAATTACGTCTAATCAGTGTGTTACTGTTTGGCATTATGTATTTGCATATAAACGGTGGGTGCTCGGCGGCAAACTTGTTTAATATATTATATTGAAATTCACTGATGACATCATTACTTGTGCTCATTTCATTGCCGTCTATCTCTCGGTGTATGTGCGTGTGTGTGTTCTGTCTCGGTATTTTTGTTAATTATAATTTATTTGTTGCTTCCACTAACTCTAGGGCGACCTTCGTTAGCATTTTCTTTTTTTTTGTATTTTGTATAAATCTCAATATGCTAAATACATATAAAAGTGATTGTCTAAGCGTAAATAGACTGTGTATTTATTTACCGCTGAGAACTCCATTAACAACTCGATAAAAAAGAAGCATACGAGAAACTGATAAAAACTCTTGTACTGCAGTCATTTCAATTGAGTTGCAGTTTGAAGTAATATGCCACATGCTCTAATTTTACGTGTCTAGAGCGAAGTGAATCATTGACGGATTCGTTGCCCTTTCCCACTCTCAGTCCACTACTGGCGCATAAAGATAAAACTTAATTGCACAGATTTACAGATTGGCAGCGCTCTTAATGTTTTCTGCTTGCCGGCTAATTATTGCTCATCTCGAAAGTTGACTCAACTTGCAGCACTTTGAGAGAGTTTACTTATTCGCAATTTAGTCGTTTATCCATTCATTCGTCCATATGCCGTAGAGCATGCGTATATAGAACGCATGCAGCACGTTCTTGAAAGTCCCTCAAGAATAGCGTCATTTCTATTTTCATGAAGGCTTGCTTTCCGTGTATGTGGTGTGTGTGTGTGTGTCTGCATTTGTCTGGGTAGTTGATAAATATATAAACATATTTTATATGTGCTCGCTGATAAGTCAAGTGTTATATTTACGATTTGCCGGCATTCCAAAAAATCTTGTGCTTTCCTGTGCGTGTTTTTTTTTCTAAAGCGGTGAATGAATTGAGCAGACTGAAAGGTACCTCGAAAATACTCATTCAGTTTTCGATAACAATATTTGGACGAGAACTATTTCAGTCTATAAACTATTTAGTTGTCATTCAAGGAGTGTAGTTAATTCTTGCATTTAGCACTCGCATTTACCGAAAATTCTTATCGTGTAGTCGTTAAGCTTAACCATAAACAATAAGCCACAAAACAGATACAATCGCAGAAGTGAAATCAAGTTTCGAAAGCGAGAAATATAAGTATGAAATGAAATGAATTTCTAATTTTTGTTTGACCCTCAATTGAAAATCTCGCAGTGCATTGAAGAAGCGTCAAACTTAAATCAAGTGCCTAAACCAAAACCAAACGTTACTCAAACTGCTGACTATGACTTTGTCAAATTGAAAGAATCGAAAGCTTTAGCCATGCCTCAGCATAGATCGGGTCGTAAGACGACAAAAAGCAATACCAAAACACAGACCACAACTGTCCATGTGGCAGAGGAAAGTGACTATGACTTCGCGTTCGAGTTTCAGGTAATAAACGAAAAAAAAAAACACCACTACAACCAACAACAAAAACTCCTTTTCATCGTCATCCTCCATTCCCCCGTTCGGTCCACCCCGCTCCAAGCTCTCTCGTAAAATGCCGCTCTGCTAAAGAACGTATTTAAATAATTGTTTGCTAATGTTACACACATTTTTCCGGTTTAGCAATACGCTGAAAGTCTACAGAAACCGCTGAAGACCTTTAGAGTTGACTTCAGTGCGGGCAGCGTGCCAACTGGCGATGGTTACGCTGCACGCCCCGATGATCTCTATACCACCACATATAGCACAACACAGTAAGTTTCTCTCTCTCTCTCACTCTCACTTTATATTCTCGTATTCTTGGCGTTTTGCTAACGATTTCGTGGCCTCTGCAGATTTAGCTCAACGAAAACAACGAAAAGCTCCTCGAAGAGCATCTACAGCAGCGATGGCATCGACTCTGCAGCCAACCAGGAGGTGGACTCTGCACAGCCGCAGTCTCAAATACAGTTCCACGAGATACGCAGCAATCTGAAGCGTTTGCCAGGCAATGGCACCTCAGTGCTGGACATTGCCGGCATACGAGATCCGCGCACTGGTCGCGTTCTCACCATCGGTGAGGCCATCCAACTGCGTATACTTGATGTGCGCACCGGCGAAATGCTGGTGGGTGATCGTCGCATCACTCTGGAACAGGCCGCCGATCAGGGACTGATCGATGAGCAGTTGGCGCGCCAATTGCTGCAGCCTGGCGCTGGACGCGATGGCGCCGGCCGTGAACTGTCGCTGCTCGAGGTGATACAGCGCGAGATTAGTGAAGCGGAGTCGGGCTACGAAACGGCCGAGAAGCGCATCAAGGTAAACAACACAGTCACAGTAGAGCAGTCGCAAACGCAATCGCAATCGGAGGTGACGTCACCTGAGAAACCGAGAAATATTGCCGACGCCATTTATGCGGGAAGTGTGGACGCCAAGACGGGCCTGTATCGGGTGAAATCGGGCCAGACCATCAGCCTGGCGGAGGCCTACGAGCGTGGCTATCTCATCCGGCATGAATCGGTGACAATCAAATCGAATGCGCTGTGCCTCAGCGATGCCATTGCCCATGGTCTCGTGGACACTGCTGGCTGGATCATCGATCGCAATTCCGGCGACAAGTTCCGATTGGACTCGGCGATTGCCAACCAACTGATCGATGCGAGCGTTCGCGAAGTTGTCGATGCCAAGCGCGACGTGAAAATAACACTGCAAGCGGCTTTGCAGTCGGGCGTGTTGAATGCGAAGACGGGTCGTTATGTCAATGAGGTGACCAAAGAGAAGCTTAGCTTCTTGGAGGCGCGCAACCGGCAATTGATCGTCAAGCCGTACACGCTGAAGGACATTTGCGATCTGAATCTGCTCGACAAACAGAATCTGATCACAAGTCCGATGCGTCGCGAGAAGCTGAGCCTCATGCAGGCCATTGAGTCGGGTGTCTTGGATGGCAATCAGTTGAAGTGCATTACCAAACGCAAGGGTGAGTTGATCACACTGCAGGAGGCCATTGCCGATGGCATTGTGCTGCCTGCAGAGTGCAAGTATCGTGATTTTATGACAGGCGAATTGATTAGCATACCAGAGGCCGTCGAACGCGGTCTGATTAGTTCGGTGGCGCAGCGTTCGATATTTGATATTGATGGTTTCAAGGATTTGCGCAGCAATGACTACGTTAGCTTTAATGTCGCCCTCTCGCGCGATCTACTGCGTCGCAAGAGCACGGGCTTTGCCTTAGAAACAGGTCGGGACAGTCTGGTGCCCCTGGAGGTGGCTGTGGGCGAGGGACTGGTTAGACGGGAGGTTTACGAGATGTTTAGTCGCGGCATTGGCGTGCACAATGCCAGCGGCACCGAGCTGAACGTTTTTGACTTGGTCTATCACAATCTGATTGAGCCGAAGACGGGCTACTTGCTCGATCCGAAGACTGGGGAAACAGTGCCTCTGGACACCGCCATCGAGCGAAAGTTCATTACCCCCGAGGGTGCTTTGCTGCTTAGCAGCCTGCTTAATATTACACTGACCACGGAGACTGTGACGCGGACGATTAATCGTTATGTGACCATACGTGCTGGCTCCCAGGAGCCCGGAGACACTGTGCTCCTCACCTTTACGGAAGCCGTTCGACAGGGCTTTATCGACGAGGACCGACAACTGTTCAAGGATCCCAAAACGGGCAATGTGTATTCCGTGCAGCAAGCCCTTAACTATGGTCTGCTTGTACCCGACAGTAATCAGACGGTGCCGGAGCCGACGAACCGCAAAAAGACAAAGTCAACG
The DNA here is from genome assembly GCA_035047445.1 of Drosophila siamana. Lineage (NCBI taxonomy): Eukaryota > Metazoa > Arthropoda > Insecta > Diptera > Drosophilidae > Drosophila > Drosophila siamana. The sequence continues at coordinate 1,117,313 of JAWNPP010000081.1, forward strand.
ATTACGATAGTGACGAAACAAATAATACCCGAAGCCGAGCCCATCAAGCTGAACACACAGCACACCAAGTACGTGGAAAAGTCTGTGGAAATACCAATTTCCCAGGAGCTCATCAAGCCGCAACGCGTCGTCTCGGAGTTTATTAACATGGACAAGAGCAGCTACATCGAACAGAATGTGACAGAGCGACAGATTATGGAATTGCCGCCAGGTGGCTGGCGTCTCAAGGACGCCATTGAGCAGCGTCTCTTCAATCCCGATACGGGTGTATTCCATGTACAGGGCACCGATCGCTTGGTCAACTTTGAGGAGTGCATTGACAAGCAGATCATCAACAACTTGTCGGTGGCGGTAATTGAGCCCAACACAGGCGACAAGCTCTCCATCAAATCGGCCTTCGAACGCAACATTCTGGACAGCTATGGCAACTATACGAACAACAGGCAGCAGGTGATCAGCATGCGCAGTGCCATCGCCGAGGGTAAGATTCTGCTGGAGACAGTGCCGACGACGCGTGGCGCCATCCAGAAGACAATTCTGCGCATCACGCGCGTCAACAATATGCCCGACGTGCTCGAGGTGTCGACACCACTGAAGAATGCGCCGCCTCGTTTTGTGGAGGTCAGCACATGTCAGAGGGAATTGGCTTCACCGGAGCCACTGCAAATCGCGCCGGGCGCCATCTACGATCCGTCGACAGCGCTGGTGATCTTTACACAGAGCGGCGAGACGGAGAATGTTTTTGATGCGGCGCGTCAGGGACTGATCGATGAGCAGCTCATCAAGATCGTGGATCCGACAACGAAACAAACCATTTCCGTCACAGAGGCCATTGCGCACTCCATTTACGACCCGCGAACGGCAACCATACTGAATGCCGAGGGTCAGCCTGTGGACTTGATCACTGCCACCAAGCTGGGACTCCTCACTGTGGTGGGTGCTCCCTTGGTGGCCGCCGAAGGAGCTCTGCGCACCGTGCGCTTTGTCGTCGATCCACGCACTGGCGAACAGATTCCCGTTGAGGTTGCCTATGAGCGTGGCATCGTGTCGCGCGATCAATTGCAGCGCGGACGTTCGTTTGAGAACGAGCCCACAGTCAGTACGGAAGAGAAGGTTGTGGTGCTGCAGAAGATGCGCAAGATTATACTGAAGCCACGCGATGCACTGCGCAAGGGAATCATCGATGAGGAGACCTGTCAGATTCTCGAGGATACGCGCAACTTTACCGATCCACAGGGTGAGGTTGTTAACATAACCGAGGCCCTCAACACGGGCCTGATCGATGGTCGTCGCGGTCAGGTGACCGATCCGCAGGGCAATCGTGTGTTGAACCTGCGACAGGCTGTCGAACAGAAGATTCTGGATCCCGAACAAACCAATCACATTCTCATGCCGCTGGCCAAGAGTCTCTCGGTACCGAAGTTGGAAGCACAGGGTCTCATTGATCCCCAGACACAGACGATTGTGCATCCCGAGAGCGGCTATCCATTGAGCATTCACGAGGCCATCGTGTGTGAGGTACTGGATCCACACTCCAGACTGCAGAAGCCATCAAAGTGCACGCTGGAAGAAGCCATAGAGAAGGGCATTATCGATCCCGATGAATCCACATTTAACTATAATAACAAAACACTCAACCTCACCGAAGCCATTGAGGCGAAGCTCTTTGATGCCAGCTACGACAAGCAAAAGTCGAAGGTCGACATTCCGCCGGTCGGCATGATACTGCCAGTGGCCGTGGAGAAGAGTCTGGTGGAGCCCACGAAGCGTGTGGTGCTGCATCCCAGCACAAAGCAGGCACTGCCCATCAAGCAGGCCATCGACGAGAACTTCATCATGTCCATTCCCTATGCCGCCAAACCGGACGCTATTGAGGTGGTCTCGGCTATGGAACAGAATCTAATTGACGTTGCTGCTCAGACTGTGACGCATCCCACAACTGGAGAGCGTCTGCCATTGCGCCAGGCTCTGGAGAATGGCGTGATTGTTGTCAAGCAACTGTCCGACTTTGTGGTCACCCAGAAACCGATTGCAAAGACAGAGATAATGGAGACAGTACGCGCAGTGCATACGGTGACTACGAAAACAATTGAACTGATGCAAGGCTATGTGCTAATCTCGAACAATGAGGTGCAGAATGTAACCACGGGTGAAGTGTGCAGCTTGGAGGAGGCCAAGGAGCTGGGCATTTTACGCGAGGAGGCTGTTACAAGGGAGACGAAAGCCACGGCTGGCGATCAGCGGAATGTGGATGAGTTGAACGCAACAACACTGCCCACTGCCAGCGATCAGACTATGGTCGTTGAGGAGCGCTCACAGACCGTTGTGGTGAGCTCGGACACGCGGAAACAGGAAATGCAGGTGGTTACAAGCACAACCACACAACAATCCAGCAAAGACATTGAAGTCAAGCCAAGCAAAGAACCATCGAAGACCTTGCAGAATGTCAAGGAGGCTGCCAAGTTGGGCGCTCTAGGCGTCATTGCGGCGCCTGTGTTGGCTGGTGGTGCGCTTGTCAGCGGTGTAAAGAGTCTGATTAAGTCAGCAAAGTCGCCGTCTGAAGAGACGAAATCAACAACCACATCAACAACGACGATTGTAAGCTCAAAGGATGCACAAAAACCAGAGAAACCTGTGGTCAGTTTCGTTGAAGAGCCGCAGAATTCGAAGCCAGCACAAACACAGCCACAGGAGCAACAGCCACAGGCTCAGCAAGTACCAAGTGAAGTTGACAGTTTGCTGCAGGATACTGAGAAGTTTATCAGCTCCACAACGGCCAATTTCATTGCCAACGAAAAATTGCAGCAATTGCCAAAGCAACAACAGCCAGCGACAGTGACAACGGAAGCGAGCAGCACAACAACTGAAGGATTTACAAGCACCACAACGACAACAGTTACAACTATCACTACCTCAACCACAGAGTCCAAGGAAGCAGAGCCCGTTGTGGTGATTCAAGAGGAGGAATCAACCATACCTGCCAAGGAGCAGCAACAAGTGCCTAAGGTAACAGAAATTGAAAAGGCCAAGCCAGATGTTACACAAGTTACCGAAACCGTCCAAACTGTGACCACTACGGAATCAATTCCGATTGCCCCAGAACCCGAGGAACCCCAGGAAGTGGATAAGCCAGAGTCAAAGGTGGATACTCCTAAAAAGCCCGAACCGAAGCCCAGAACAACTGTTAATGAAGAAGTCACTGTATTTGAGCCACCTTACACAGCACCATTGGCGTCATTCGAGCAGCCAGAGTCGCAAATCACACAGATTCAGGTGACTGAAACCGTAACAGAAGAGCCTCAGCAAACATTGACAACAACAAAAACGACAACAACCGTGACGACAACCAAGACCACAGAAGAGAAACCTATTGTTGAAGTCACGGAAACGACTGTGACAAGTGCGTCGAAACCAGAAGAGAAGACGGAAGAATCTACAGCCGTCCAAGTTCCAAGCATAACGGTGGAAGAAACTGAAACACCCACAAGCAACATTATTGTGGAGGAAAGAGTTGTAACCGTTGAGGAGCCTTCATCGACAGAATCTTCAACCTCCATCACTACCACCACTGTAACAACCACAACAGTGACTAGTGAGGAGCAGTTACCAGAGAAAACTGTCACTGTAACAGTGGAGGAAACAGCACCGATAGAAGAAACGATACCCAAGGAGAAACCCGTTGAAAAAGAACCGAAACCGCAGGAAAAGCAGACGGAAGACGTGCCCAAAGAGACGCTGCCTCAAGAACCAGTTGTTTCGGCTCAAACCACAGAAACAATAACCACAGTTACCACAGTAACAAAGGAGCAATCACAACAACCTGGCGCCCTAGAGCAAGTGCAGCCACTCGATAGCACTTCGGACAAACATCAAACTGTTGTCGACTTTATTGCCAACGAGAAGCTGCAGCAGCCAGCGACTACAGGCGGCAGCAACATTCTGCAGAATGTCAAGGATGCGGCCAAGTTGGGCGCCCTCGCTATTGTGGGTGCTCCTGTGTTGGCGGGCAAAGCTTTGGTGGATGCGTTGAGCACAGACAAGACAGCTCAACCCGTGCAGAAGACAACAGAAATTGTGACGTCAACTACAGAGGAATTGTTGCCAGAGAGCGCAACTAGCTCGACTGTTGTCACAAAGATTACGACGACCACAACAACAACTACAACAAGCAGTAGCACAGAGAATACGCCCGATGATGAGGCTAGGGATACAGTGGAGGAGTCTCAGATCACCACCATTGAGCAATCGGGCAAACGCGATGTGCCTTTGACGTTGGCGATCGGTGATGCGATCTCGCAGCAGCTGATTAGCCCCGAGGAATGCCAGGTGATTGTCGATGGAGAGCCACAGGCGGAGAGTGTGGCCACACTTCTCAAGGAGGAGCAACTCAGTCCATTGGATGAAGTGCAGATCATTGACGACAAATTGATAGTGCTGCAACAAGTTAGCTACCTTGTGGATGTAGACACCGAACTGACACCCGAAAAACTATACGAACTAAACATTTACGATCCCGAGCATCAGTACTTCATTGATCCGTCCACGGGCCAGAAGATTTCCTTCCAGACCCTCGTCTTTGAAATGAACATTTTCAATCCGGAAACAATTCTGGTCAAGAACTTTAGCACAGGCAAATACGAAACTCTGACCGCTGCTCTGGAGCGTCCTCTATTAGATAAGCACACGGGGCACATGGTTGATCCGAAAACAGGCAAGAAAATTCCATTCTTTGAGTGCATTGAGCGCCAGTGGATTATCCGTGCCAATCCAGAGGAGCAGCGTCCCGCGCCCATCGAGAACGTTGTTATCGATGCACAGACGGGCAAGGTTGTGCTTGACGATGGTCAAGTTTGTTCCATTGTTGACGCCATCAACACTGGCAAGCTGGACATTCAGTCGATATCGGTGCGCGACCCAGTTAGCGGTGAAGTGATTCCACTGCGTATGGCAATTGAGTTGGGCGTCGTTGATATGCAGGCTGGCACGGTCATCGATATACAGACACTGAAGGAAATACCCATGGAACTGGCATTCCAGTTAGGTTTCCTTGTGCCCGGCGCACGCAAGCCGATTTCCCTTGAAGCTGCCGTTCGCAAGGGTCTTTACGATCCCGAGACTGGTAAACTTTACGATTCCGAGTCGCAGAATCAAGTCGATGTGCAAAAGTCTATAGAAATTGGTCTTGGTTGATCCGAAAATTTCGCTGATTGTTGACACAGTCACCAAGAAGGAGCTGAAGCTCGATTGTGCCATTGAGGATGATCTTGTATTGCCGGCAACTGGCCAGATAAAGGATAATAAGAACAATACGCTGGTGTCCTTTGATGTGGGCGTCCAACAGCGTCTGGTGAAGACCGACAGCGTTACTTGGAGTCTGCCCGAGCTGCTTCAACGCGAATATTACTCGCCCAGCACTGGCAGGGTGCTCAATCCTGTCACTGGCGAGGATATTCTGCTGCAGCAAGCCATTGAAATGGGCTTTGTCGAATTGGATTCGACACTGGTCAAGGATGCCGAGCACGATAAGATTGTGCCCGGCAAGGAGGCTGCCAAATTGGGACTACTGGACACAGTGCGTGGCACTCTCAGTTCGCCCAACATCAGTTTGGATGAGGCGTTTGTCAAGGGCTATCTGATTAGTACCAAGTCCCCTCTATCCCTGGTCGATTGTCTGCTGCGTGGTCTCTACGATCCTTCGACAGCAAAATTCACCATCGACAAGCAGCAGCTTGACCTGAAGTCAGCCATTGCACAAAAGCTCATCAATCCCGAAGAGCTTGTGCTGTTGGACCCGAAAACGGAATCAATCATTTCCCTAAACGAGGCTATTGCCAAGGGCTATCTTGATCCAGTCGGTGGCTTTGTCATCAATCCCTTCGCTTCAACGAAGCTGTCTCTGAACGAAGCGCTCGAGAATCGCATTCTCATTCCACCCAAACGCAAGCGCAGTCTACCCGATGCTGTGTACAGGGGATTATACGATCCCAAGACCGGCCAGTTTAGCAATACAATCACTCGCGAGAAGCTCACAACTGAACGTGCCATTCGCAGGGGAATACTCGATCCCGATTCGACGGTCGTCAATGTGGGTAGTGAGGTTATACCCTTCGGTGTCGCCACCGAAACAGGCATTGTGGACAGCCAACAGGGCACAGTCAGGGACAGCGTCGAGGATAAGCAAATTGATTTCAAGGAAGCCTTCGACAAGGGCGTACTGGTCGAGGCCAAGAAACCTTTGCGTCTCATTGAAGCGGTGGTGAAGAATATCTACGACGAGACCGATGGTCACTTTGTGGATCCCAAGACGGGTTACAAGCTGAACTTTGCCGAGGCGCTCGAAACCAACTTGCTCGATGAGCACAGTGTTCAGATCAGGGACTTTAAGAGCGGCCTGTACAAACAGCTAAATCTGACACACGCCAAGGACGAGGGCATCATCGATCCCCAGAGTTCGAAGCTGCTTTACAACAACCAGACAGTCACCATTAAGCACGCTTTCAACATTGGCATCCTCATGGATGTGAATGCTCCCATCAGTGTGCAGCGTGCCATTCATCAGGGTCTCTTCGATGACCGAACTGGCAAGCTTAGCGACCCTAAAACTGGTCGCAAGATCACTCTGCTTGAGGGTATGCGTAGTTTCGTCATTAATCCCCATCTGCCCTGCTACTTTGACGAGCAGACAGAGCAAATGTTTACTCTCAGCGAGACCTGCCGCAACGGCATTATTAACAGACGCGAGGGCGTGTTTAAGGAGCCGGGCAGCACAACCTTTGTGCCCCTAGGCGAAGCCTTGAGCTTGGGACTGATTGTGGATATTGAGAACGCGGGCTTTGGGCTCTACGAGCTCTTGTCCATGGGCTTCTATGACGTGGCCACACGTAAAGTTCTTCATCCGGTGACGAATCGCAAACTCAATCTGAATGAGGCGTGTGTAGAAGATGTGGTTAGTCTATCCTCAAGCTTGGTGAAACACCATGGCACAGGCAAATACATGCGTCTGGCGGCTGCCCTGAAGGAGCAGCTCATTGATGACACCAAGGGCTGTTACAATCTGCCCGGTGAGCAGTTGGACTTGCAGGCAGCTAGGGCACGTGGTCTAATCGTCTCGAACCGTCGCCTTTTGAGTCTCGAAATGGTGTTGCGTATGCAGCTGTATCGACCCGAAACTGGCAAATTCTGCGATCCCACGACTGGTGAATACTTAGACTTAATTGAGGCCATACATTCAGGTTTCATAGATCCCGCGAGCACTGTCTTTAAAAATCAGCTAACGGGCAAAGAGCTGCCACTAACCGAGGCGATCGAGAACAGCGAGATTGATGTAACAAAGGGACGCGTTTTCGATCCTAAATCAAAGTCCACTTACAACTACGATGTGGCATTCACTCGCGGCATACTCGTAACCGTGCCGCGTCCCCTAACCGATCGTAACGAGGTCGTTCGTCGCATGGACAGCGTCGAGCTGTTGAGTCAGACGCCCGTGAGCGTGGTCATTAGTAAGCCACGCGAAATGTCACTCGAGGAAGCGATTAGGTACAATATTATCGATCCGAAAACGGCACTCGTACGCGATTTCGATAGTTTCAAGTTCCTGCCCTACGCTGTGGCCCAGGAACGCGGTCTAGTCGACGTCACGAAGCGAACGCTCGTGGATCCGAAAGCCTTGTACTTTGCCTTCGATCCCACATTGATTATCTACGTGCGCGAACCGATCACATTTGATCAGGCCGCCGAGTCCAAGGAGTTGGATCTGCAAACCGGAATGCTCAACTATCTGCCAGGCGCCACCGTTAGCAGCGTTGGCGAGGACAGCGCAAACGATTCACTGACTGTTCTCGAAGCACCGAAGGTATACACGCTCAAGGAGGCCGCCAGTGCGGGCATTATTGATCCCGATTCGGCTCTGGTCAAAGATCTGGGCAAGGCGAAGCTGGTGCGTTTGCCAGAGGCATTCCGCAAGGGTCTTATGGATGCCAACAAGGCGAATGTGTTGAACACACAGACTTCGAAGCTCTGCACACTGCAGGAAGCCTACGAGACAGGCCTGATCTGTACGCCGAAACGTTCATTTGGTCTGCTAGAATCGATCACCTTCAACCTGTACAATCCGACCAACGGTTGTCTAGTAGATCCCTTCCAAATGCATCCCGATATCATCAAGCGTAAGAAATACACATTGGCCGAGACCATTACTTCTGGCCTAATCGATCCCTCCTCGACTGTGGTCCGTGATCCCAACACTGGGGTCATCCTTCCACTGGCTGCGGCCATTGCCAGCGGATTAATCGATCCAGTTGCTGGCCGCCTGAACGATCCCAATGAGCCAAAGAATACTATTGATTTGGTGAAGGCGGCCGAGAAGGGTTTGCTCCTGCCAGCCGAACAGCGGGTAAGTTCTCAGTCCTATTTGTTATCTTGTCTCTCTCTCTCCCACTCTTTCTCTCTCTGTCTTCTCTCTGTGTATGTATCAGGTTTTATCACTATCAATTTCCATTACAAAACAATTGGAAATGCAAAAACGAAAACCGAAACATAAATGAAAAATTGAAAAGCAAAAAACAAATTATGAAATTTATACTAAATCTAAAGCTTCGTGGCATGTTTACTTTTTTGGTATTATCTATTATTATAATTTTATGAAATTTATTGAAGAAATTTTTGATTCAGCGCGTGCTCTACTATCTCTCTGTCTCAACGTATCTCTATTTCGGACTAACCCCTTTTTCAGTTCTCAGTTTGCTTCTCATTATTACTTACGATTATTATCATTTTATTTTTTGCCTGCTTAAAAAACGGGCATCATTTCTTATATTGCAGCGCATGGCATTCAGTTTAATGTTCGCTCACAAAATATTACGTATAATTTTCAAATGAGGGCAATACTTCTGCTGATCTATAGCATATCCATACTTTTACATCACACCAACGGTCGATCGAACCGGTTGATCCAAATCGGATCAAATCGAATCAAATCCAGTTAAATCAGATCAGATCAAATCATATATCAATATATCGTATGCTTCATCAATTGCTTGAACTGGCAAACGCAACTCAACTCAACTCCTCAACACGAATGACGTCGGCAATACTTCATACATCTACCACATCTCTATCGATTTGTCTATATACTATATATATACATATATACTATCGCATAAATATATATTCGTACATACCTCATATTTCACACATATACTCTTTCTCTCTCTCCCTCTCTTTCTCTCAAACACATTCACACGCCACTTTCTGTAATTAAACACAAAACTAGGCAGCATTTCCTTTAGGTCTATTGCTAACCCAATAGTAGAACCCAATCGTTGACTATCGTATAGAATTTTATTACAACTCCATTAGTCTTAGGTATTTCTTTTTTTTTTTTTTTTAATTGAATTTTCCTAAGGTAATATTTTGTGCATAGCCCCGATTTTTAGTTAATTATTGCTCATACAAATACAATTGTTTAAATTCCAACTTTTCTACCTATTTTCAGCATATAATTTTTGAAACATATAATTTTCTTAATTATTATATTATTTTGTTTGCAGTTTTAATTTTTGAGTCGAAAACTAAAGACCATAACAGAACAATAAACAAACAAAATTAACACTAACCTCAATAAAACTGAATAATGAAACCAACCACAAAAAAAAAAAAAATTAAAACCCAAACCTCCATTAAACACTGTAGCTAGTTTGCCTATACTAAACAAGTATAAGCTATGTAGTTCGTAGTTCAAAGTAGTGCTTGTTTTTATTTGTTAAGTAGTAAACGCAATATACCTGCCCTTGGTGCTTGTGATGTCTTTCAATTATATTTGCTACTAATACTTATAAACTATAATTTATGCTTAAGTATGTTATGTACCTGTTCCTCTTTTCAACTGGCTTTGCTTGGCTTTGCTTTCGGTTGTTACTATCGTATTATTATTTCAGCTCCGTATGTTTGTGTATGCTCTCTATTCGACTTTAAATATTTATATATATTTTGTGTTCATACTGTATACATATTTTGCCTTTCGATTATACGATGAACATTCCACATGATATATTTATGATGTAAATCAATTTATTCCCCCCCATCATACTCTTGTATGAACTAAAGCTGATCCGTATCTGGCTAAGATATATATTTCGACTTTCGAATTTCTACAAATCTAATAATCGCACTTTCTCTTTGTCCTTTGTCCTCTTTGAATAATGTTTCACCACAACAGCAAGCAGTATTCGAGAAGTTCAACATGTGTGAAGAGAATGTCAACGATCTTCTCAAATGGGTCACATCTGTCGAACAGAAAATCTCAAGCGTTGGGGGACCACGTGAAAAAATCGATGACTTGCGCAATCAAATCAATGCGCTCAAAGTAAGTTATTTATACTTGAACTTTCTCTCTACTTGCACTCTACGTTACCAACTTTCGTCCCTCTTGTAGCAAATCAAGGATGAAATCGAATCCCAGCAGCGTCCAGTGGCCACCTGCCTCGAGCAAATCCGTCAGATTGTGCTCACCGGTGGCGATGTGCTCTCCGCACCCGAGGTGACCACCCTGGAGAACTCTGGTCGTGAGCTGCGCTCCCGTGTGGATCGTGTCAACGATCGCACGCTGCGTTTGCTGCGTCGCCTGGAGGCTGGACGTGATGAGCTGACGAAGCTGCGCGGTGAGCTGGATGTCTTCTCTGATTGGTTGCAGCTGGCTCGTCGCACGCTGGAGGACAAGGAGCGCTCCTTGTCGGACCTCACGCGTCTCGCCTCGCAAGCCGACACCATACGCGAGTTCGTGAGCGATGTGATTGGTCACCAGGCCGATCTGCGCTTCATCACGATGGCCGCGCAGAAGTTTGTCGACGAGAGCAAGGAGTTCTTGGCCGTGCTCAACGATTTCCGAACATCGCTGCCCGAGAGGCTGCCCCATGTGGAGCCGCTGTCCAGTGCTGAGAGTCCCATACGCCAGGAGGTTTCGCTGGTGTCCGCACAGTACAAGGATCTGCTGAATCGCGTCAATGCACTGCAGGATCGCGTATCCGGCCTGGGTGGCAGACAACGCGAGTACCAAGATGCTCTGGACAAGGCCAACGAGTGGCTGCGCAGCGTTCAGCCGCGTGTCTCTCGCATCATCTCCGAGCCGGTGGCCGGTGATCCCAAGGGCGTGCAGGACCAGATGAACGAGGCCAAGGCGCTGCACAACGAGCTGCTTTCCAGCGGTCGACTGGTCGACAATGCCCAGCAGGCGTTGGATAATCTTCTGCGCAGCCTGGGCGGTCAACTGAGTCCCATGGAGATCAATCAATTGGAACTGCCCATTGCTGACCTGAAGAACAACTATCAGCAGCTGTTGGATACGCTCGGCGAGCACTGCAAGACCTTGGACAAGACCCTGGTGCAATCGCAGGGTGTGCAGGATGCACTCGACAGCCTTGTGGGCTGGGTCAATCAGGCCGAAGACAAGTACAAGCTGAATCTGCGACCCGCGTCGCTGATCAAGGAACGATTGCAGGAGCAGATACGTGAGCACAAAGTGCTGCTTGCCGATCTGCAGTCGCATCAGGCCAGCATTGACAGCGTGCAAATCTCGGCGAAGCATCTCTTGGCGAGCGCTTCCAATGCGCGCATAGCCAAGAAGGTGGAGTCCAATTTGAACGACGTGACTGGCAAGTTCGAGAAGTTGTACGACAAGGTCAATAAGCGTGGCGAATTCCTGGACGATGTCTACAACCGTCTGTCCAAGTACCTGGATGACATCAGCAACGTAGAGCAGCGCATGGGCAACCTGCAGGAAGCCCTCGATAGCCGCGAGACCAGTCTGCTCTCCACGGAGGAACTGGCGCGTCGCATGCAGGATTTGGCCCGGGAGAAGGATCAGCTGTCGCCGCAGTATGAGGATTGTGTGCGCAACGGCAAGGACTTGATTGGTCTGCGCGATGTGACCGATACGGGCGCTCTGCGGGATCGCATCAAGGCCCTAGAATCTCAGTGGCGTAACATCAACATCAGTATTGATGAGCGCGCCAAGCTGTCCAAGCAGAAGGCCGAACGTCGTCTGGCCTACGAGAGCCTCAAGGATGATGTGCTGTCCTGGCTGTCAAACACCGAGAGCCGTGTCAACGGACTGGCGCCTGTGGCCATCGATCTGGACAAGATCAAGCAGCAACACGACGAGCTGAAGCCCATCTGCAAGGACTACCGCGACTATGCGCCCACCATCGATAAGATTAACGACATTGGCGCCCAATACGATGCGCTCATTCGACCCGAGAGTCCGTCGCGCAAACGCTCCACATACAGCCCCATTAAGCGGACCAGCCCGCTGCGTCGCATGTCTGGAGACGCCAGAAGCCCCAGCCCAACCAAGGGAGGCATACTGTCGCCACTATCGACTGGTTCCAGTGGATTCGGTAGCCGCAGATCCTCTCAGGATGGCTTCCAGCTGTCTGAGCAGTCCCCGGTGCAGCAGCAGCTGAGCGAGATCAACAATCGCTACGGTCTGATTGGCGTGCGCCTCAACGATCGCCAGCACGAGCTGGACAATCTGAGCGAAGAGGTGCGCAAGCAGTACGAGAACCTGAAGGGATTGGCTCAATTCCTCGATCGCATTCAGCGCCAGGTGCCCAAGGAGTCTGTGTCCAACAAGGATGAGGCCGATCGCTGCATCAAGCAGGCCCGCAAGATCCTCGAGGACATGTACGAGAAGCAGAGTCTGCTGGACACCACCAGAGCTCAGATCAAGGACATCTTGCGTCGCAAGTCCGACGTGCCCGGCGCCGATCAGCTGCGTCAGGAGAACGACAACATCCAGGAGAAGTGGAAGAATCTCAACGATATCTGCAAGAATCGTATTGCCTTCTCCGAGAAGCTGCGCGACTTCCTCGACACGCATGGCAACCTCAAGAGCTGGCTGGACAGCAAGGAGCGCATGTTCACGGTCCTGGGACCCATTTCATCGGATCCTCGCATGGTCCAGAGTCAAGTGCAACAGGTGCAGGTGCTGCGCGAAGAGTTCCGCACCCAACAGCCGCAGCTGAAGCACTTCCAGGACTTGGGACACGATGTTGTCGATCATTTGGCCGGCACTCCCGATGCTCAGGCCGTCGAGCAGAAGCTCAAGGACGTTATCACTAAGTGGGACGATCTTATGGGCAAGCTGGACGATCGTGCCAACAGCTTGGGCGGCGCCGCCGATAGTTCCAAGGAGTTCGATGCGGCTGTCAATCGCCTGCGCGAAGCGCTGCAAAACATTAGCGATAACCTGGACACGCTGCCCACCGATGGTGATCACCAGGAGAACTTGCGCAAGATCGAGAACCTCGAGCGTCAACTGGAAGGTCAACGTCCCCTGTTGGCTGATGTCGAACAATCGGCAACAACCCTGTGCAATATTCTCGGTGATCCCGCGTCGCGTGCGGACGTGAATTCGCGTGTGGCAGCCTTGGAGAAGCAATACCTGGCACTGCAAAAGAAACTGGACACCAAGAAGGCTGAGACCGAGGCCTCGTTGCGAGATGGCCGCCACTTTGCGGAGAACTGCTCCAAGACGCTTGGCTGGCTGTCCGGCGAGCTCTCCAACCTTACCGACCGTCTGCTGGTCTCCGCGCATAAGCCGACGCTGCAGCACCAGATCGACACCCATGAGCCCATCTACCGTGAGGTGATGGCGCGCGAGCACGAGGTGATTATGCTGATCAATAAGGGCAAGGATCTGTCCGATCGTCAGCAGGATCGCACCGTCAAGCGCGATCTGGATCGCATACAGCAGCAGTGGGAGAAACTGCGTCGCGAGGCCGTCGATCGTCATACGCGCCTGCAAACGTGCATGGAGCACTGCAAGAAGTATTCGCAGACGTCAGAGACGTTCCTCGCCTGGCTGCGCACCGCCGAGGATAAGCTCGCCGATCTAACGCCCGGCGTGCTGTCCAAGTCGAAGCTGGAGACGCGTCTGCGCGACCTACAGACCTTCCGCAGCGAGGTGTGGAAGCATTCCGGTGAGTTCGAGAACACCAAGGGTCTAGGCGACACCTTCCTCACAAGCTGCGACATCGACAAGGAGCCCATCAAGGCTGAGCTGCAGGATATTCGCGATCGTTGGGAGCGTCTCAACAATGATCTGATTGCACGTGCCCACGAGATTGAGAACTGTTCACGTCGCTTGGGCGACTTCAACGATGAGCTGCGCAATCTGGATCACTCCCTAGGTCGCTGCGAGGATCGTTTGGCCGCTCACGATGCACTTGGCGGTGCTGCAAAGGACCCCAAGCTGCTGGAACGTGTCAAGGCTATACGCGAGGAACTGACGAATCTCAGCAAGCCCCTGCAATCGCTCAAGGCTTTGGCCAAGGACATCAGTGCCGAGGCGCGTGCAGCTGGCGGTGATGCTGATCATTTGACCAGCGAAGTGGACGGTCTGGCCGATCGCATGTCTGAGTTGCAAGGACGTCTGGATGATCGTTGCGGCGAACTGCAATCGGCTGCCACAGCCGTCTCGCAGTTCAACGAGCAAATGAAGAGCCTGGGCATCGATCTGAATGATCTGGAAACCGAGGTCGAGAAACTGTCGCCACCAGCTCGCGAGATTAAGATTGTGCAACAGCAGTTGGACGATGTCGGCAAGCTGCAGAGCAAGCTGGATCGTCTTGTCGGTCGCCTCGAGGATGCGGAACGTGCTGCCGATGTCCTGGTCGACGCTGGCTTTGCCGCCGACACAACGCAGACGCGCGAGCAAATCTCAACGCTGCGCAAGACCTTGGGACGTCTGGACAATCGCGTGCGCGATCACGAAGACAATCTGCAGAGCACTTTGAAGGCATTTCGTGAGTTCTACGACATTCAGTCGCAGACCCTCGACGACATCAAGGACGTGAGCGATGAGTTCAAGCGCATGAAGCCCGTTGGCTCGGAACTGGATCAGATACGCCGCCAACAGGAGGACTTCCGCAACTTCCGAGAGCACAAGGTGGAGCCCCTGGCTGTCAATGTGGACAAGGTGAATATGGCTGGACGTGATCTGGTGCGCTCCGCTGGCAGTGGAGTCTCCACCAGCACGATTGAGAAGGATCTGGAGAAACTGAACGATCGATGGAACGATCTGAAGGAGCGCATGAACGAACGCGATCGTCGCCTGGACGTGGCCCTGTTGCAGTCTGGTAAATTCCAGGAGGCTTTGGCCGGCCTCTCCAAGTGGCTGAGCGATACCGAAGAGATGGTGGCCAACCAGAAGCCGCCCAGCTCAGACTATAAGGTGGTGAAGGCTCAGCTGCAGGAGCAGAAATTCCTCAAGAAAATGCTGCTGGATCGTCAGAACTCCATGGGCTCGCTGGCCAATCTCGGCAAGGAGGTGGCCAATCATTGTGAGCCCGCTGAGCGTGCATCCATCGAGAAGCAGTTGAACGATCTGATGAAACGTTTCGATGCGCTAACCGATGGCGCGGAGCAGCGCGAACAGGATCTGGAAGAGGCGATGGAGGTGGCGAAGCGTTTCCACGACAAGATCAGTCCACTGGAATTGTGGCTGGACAACACGGAGCGTGCGGTCAAGGCCATGGAATTGATACCCACCGACGAGGAGAAGATCCAGCAGCGCATACGCGAGCACGATCGCTTGCACGACGAGATTCTGGGCAAGCAGCCCGACTTCACCGACCTCGCCGACGTCGCCGCCCAGCTGATGCATTTGGTCAGCGATGACGAGGCCGTCAACCTGGGCGAGAAGGTCCGTGTCGTTACCGAACGCTACACTGGACTGGTAGATGCCAGCGACAACATTGGCGCTCTGCTTGCCGAGTCGCGTCAAGGCCTGCGTCATCTGGTGCTCAGCTATCAAGACCTAGTCGCCTGGATGGAGAGCATGGAGAACGAGCTGAAGCGCTTCAAGTCTGTGCCCGTGTACGCCGAGAAGCTGCTCGAGCAAATGGATCATCTGCTGGAGCTCAACGAGAACATTGCCGGACACGCATCGAATGTGGAGTCCACCGTTGAATCGGGCGCCGAATTGATGAAGCACATCTCCAACGACGAGGCCATCCAGCTGAAGGATAAACTCGACTCGCTGCAGCGACGCTACGGCGACCTTACCAATCGTGGCGGCGATCTGCTCAAGAACGCCCAGAACGCATTGCCCTTGGTGCAACAGTTCCACGAGGCGCACAATCGTCTGGTCGAATGGATGCAGAGTGCCGAGACCGCCTTGGCGCCCAGCGAACCGCGCCAAGCGGACGTTTTGCGACTGGAGAGCGAGCTGTCCGACATGCGTCCCATTCTGGACACCATCAACCAGGTCGGGCCACAGCTCTGCCAGCTGTCGCCGGGCGAAGGCGCTGCCACCATCGAGACCATTGTGACGCGTGACAATCGCCGTTTCGACTCGATTGTGGAGCAGATTCAGCGCAAGGCGGAGCGCCTGCACTTGAGCAATCAACGCGCCAAGGAGGTGACCGGCGACATTGATGAGCTGCTCGAGTGGTTCCGCGAAATGGACACCACGTTGCGCGAGGCCGATCCGCCAGGCATGGAGCCGAAACTTGTGCGCGCCCAGCTGCAGGAGCATCGCTCCATCAACGACGACATCTCCAGCCAGAAGGGACGCGTGCGCGATGTCACGGCCGCCTCCAAGAAGGTGCTGCGCGAGTCGCCGCAGAGCGAGAACACGGCCACGCTGCGCGAGAAGCTCGACGACCTGAAGGAGATCGTCGACACTGTGGCGCAGCTGTGCAGCGAACGCTTGGGTCACTTGGAGCAGGCACTGCCCCTCTCCGAGCACTTTGCCGACTCGCACCAGGGCCTGACCACATGGCTGGACGACATGGAGCAGCAGATCTCGCGCCTGAGCATGCCAGCCCTGCGTCCCGATCAGATCACGTTGCAGCAGGATAAGAACGAGCGGCTCTTGCACTCGATTGCCGAGCACAAGCCGCTGCTCGACAAGCTCAACAAGACGGGCGAAGCCCTCGGTGCGCTCGTTGCCGACGAGGACAGCGCCAAGATCAATGAAATACTCGACACGGACAATGCACGCTACGCCGCCCTGCGTCTGGAGCTGCGCGAACGCCAGCAGGCGCTGGAGAGTGCACTGCAGGAGTCCAGTCAGTTCTCCGACAAGTTGGAGGGCATGCTGCGCGCTCTGGCCAATACCGTGGATCAGGTGAATCAGTTGGATCCATTGTCCGCACTGCCACAGAAGATTCGCGAGCAGATCGAGGACAACGATGCGCTGATGGATGATCTGGACAAACGTCAGGATGCCTTCAGTGCTGTGCAGCGTGCTGCCAACGATGTCATCGCCAAGGCGGGCAACAAGGCCGATCCCGCGGTGCGCGACATCAAGGCCAAGCTGGAGAAGCTCAATACCCTGTGGAACGATGTGCAGAAGGCGACGAAGAAACGCGGCAGCTCACTGGACGATATTCTCAGCGTAGCGGAGCCCTTCTGGAAGCAGCTGAACAGCGTGATGAAGACGCTGAAGGATCTGGAGGAGACGCTATCCTGCCAGGAGCCGCCAGCGGCACAGCCCCAAGACATCAAGAAGCAACAGGTGGCGCTGCAGGAGATCCGACATGAGATCGATCAGACTAAGCCCGAGGTGGAGCAGGTGCGTCGCCATGGCAGCAATCTGATGAATATGTGCGGTGAACCCGACAAGCCAGAGGTGAAGAAGCACATTGAGGATCTGGACAATGCGTGGGACAACATCACAGCACTGTATGCCAAGCGTGAGGAGAACCTCATCGATGCCATGGAGAAGGCCATGGAGTTCCACGAGACGCTGCAGAATCTGCTGAAGTTCCTCACGAAGGCCGAGGACAAGTTCGGGCATCTGGGACCCGTGGGCTCGGACATTGATGCCGTCAAGCGACAGATTGAACAGCTCAAGGCGTTCAAGGACGAAGTCGATCCGCATATGGTCGAAGTAGAAGCATTAAACAGGTAAGCTTCAGCCTAGATTCGCAGCAGTAATTAATAACAATGCTAATACCATATCTATAATATTTCTACGACGTCGGTGTGAACTTCCTTCCCTCGTATATTGCAATTGGCAGAGGTCTAGAAAGGCAAGATAGTTTCCAAATTTCGTACGTTCTATCGTTCGTTCGTTCGTTGTTGTGCTATATATTTAAGTGCCTGGCGATCTTTGAGCTGCGATCTGTGTGATCAGTGTGCTGCGGTCCGATCTACTGCGATCACGCGAACTGTTCCCAGATCATGTTTGCGCATGTTTTCTTTATCATTTGACTTGATTTGATTTATGCCGCAAGCCACGTGGAACATGCAGTTCCACACGTATTCATTTTGCATGATCACCAAAATTGGTCAATCGGCCAGATGTGATTGATGATTGATATTGTTGCGTTATGCCTGCCTCTTGAGCGCCAGCCAAATGATTTGTGTACTAATCCATTGATGTTTGTGATCCTTATAGACAAGCTGTGGAACTGACGGAACGCACTTCGCCCGAGCAGGCGGCATCTATCCGGGAGCCACTGTCCGTGGTCAATCGACGCTGGGAGGCCTTGCTGCGCGGCATGGTCGATCGCCAGAAGCAG
This sequence comes from Drosophila siamana, assembly GCA_035047445.1. Taxonomy (NCBI): domain Eukaryota; kingdom Metazoa; phylum Arthropoda; class Insecta; order Diptera; family Drosophilidae; genus Drosophila; species Drosophila siamana. The sequence goes on from JAWNPP010000081.1 coordinate 1,135,840, forward strand.
CTGGAGCATGCACTGCTCCACCTGGGACAATTTCAGCATGCACTCAACGAGCTGCTCGTCTGGATCAACAAGACGGACGGCACGCTGGATCAGCTGAAGCCGGTAATATTCCAATTGCTTTGCTTTAACATGCATGAAAAATTCATTTTATCGTTCTACACGTAGATACCTGGAGATCCACAATTGCTGGAAGTTGAGCTGGCCAAGCTGAAGGTGCTGGCCAACGATATACAAGCGCATCAAAACTCGGTCGACACATTGAACGATGCGGGACGCCAGTTGATTGAGACAGAGAAGGGTTCGGTGGAGGCTTCGACGACGCAAGAGAAGCTGCGCAAGCTGAACAACGAGTGGAAGCAACTGCTGCAGAAGGCCAGCGATCGCCAGCACGAGCTGGAGGAGTCGCTGCGCGAGGCCCAGGGCTACATAGCCGAGGTCCAGGACATACTGGGCTGGCTGGGCGATGTGGATGCCGTGATTGGTGCCAGCAAGCCAGTTGGCGGTCTGCCAGAGACTGCCACCGAGCAGCTGGAGCGCTTCATGGAGGTCTACAACGAGCTGGAAGAGAATAGACCGAAGGTCGAGACGATTCAGGCCCAGGGCCAGGAGTACATCAAGCGTCAGAACCAGATGAAGGTCTCCTCAAGCAATCTGCAGCACACGCTGCGCACGCTCAAGCAGCGCTGGGATGCGGTCGTTTCGCGTGCCTCCGACAAGAAGATCAAACTGGAGATTGCGCTCAAGGAGGCCACCGAGTTCCATGACACGTTGCAGGCCTTTGTCGAGTGGCTAACGCAGGCCGAGAAGCAGCTATCGAATGCCGAGCCCGTTTCGCGTGTGCTGGAGACCATCCAGGCGCAAATGGAGGAGCACAAGGTGCTGCAGAAGGATGTGAGCACACATCGTGAGGCCATGCTGCTGCTGGATAAGAAGGGCACACATCTCAAGTACTTCAGCCAGAAGCAGGACGTCATTCTGATCAAGAATCTTCTCGTTTCCGTGCAGCATCGCTGGGAACGTGTCGTCAGCAAGGCGGCGGAGCGCACGCGTGCTCTCGACCATGGCTACAAAGAGGCGCGCGAGTTCAACGATGCCTGGAACGGCATGATGCAGTATCTGCAGGAGACCGAGCAGACACTCGACCAGATCATCGAGGAGGCCACCGCCTCCAAGGAGCCGCAGAAGATCAAGAAATACATTGGCAAACTGAAGGAGACGCATCGCCAGCTGGGCGCCAAGCAGTCCGTCTACGACGGCACCATGCGCAACGGCAAGAACCTCATGGAGCGTGCTCCCAAGGGCGATCGTCCCGTGCTCGACAAGATGCTGCTGGAACTCAAGGAGCAATGGTCGCGCGTCTGGTCGAAGAGCATTGAGCGCCAGCGCAAGCTGGAGGAGGCTCTGCTGCTCTCCGGTCAGTTCAGCGATGCGCTCGGCGAGCTGCTCGACTGGCTGAAGAAGGCCAAGAGTCGCCTCAACGAAAACGGACCCGTCCACGGCGACTTGGAGACTGTGCAGGGACTCTGCGAGCATCACAAGCACATCGAGCAGGATCTGCAGAAGCGTGCTGCTCAAATGCAGGGTGTCCTGAAGACCGGTCGCGATCTCGAGCGCTCGGGCAACAATCCAGAGGTGGGACGCCAGCTCGACGAGATGCAGACCATTTGGGAGGAGGTGCAGAGCGCCGTCGCCAATCGCGGCGAACGCCTTCAGGTGGCACTGGTCGATGCAGAGAAGCTGAACGCACGCGTTCAAGCGCTCTTCAATTGGCTGGATCATGCCGAAAATAAGTTGCGCTATGCCAAGAATGCGCCCGACGACGAGAAGGTCTCGCGCGAAATGATGGACATCCACACGGAGTTCATGCGTGATCTGCGTGTGCGCGAGCGCGAGAAGAGCGAAACATTCAAGTACGCCGAAGAGATCATTGCCAAGGCCTATCCCGATGCCATACCCATCATCAAGAACTGGCTGTCGATCATTCAGCAGCGCTGGGAGGATGTTCGCCAGTGGGCCATCAATCGCGAGTCGAAGCTGGAGCAGCACTTGCAGTCGCTCAAGGACCTTGACGATACCATTGAGGAGCTGCTCGCTTGGCTCAGCGGACTCGAGGGCACTCTGCTGAGTAAGTAGCCAATCACTTGAAGTGCAAACTTCAGCACAACTAATTCTCTGCCATCATTCAGATCTGAAACATGAACAACTACCGGACGAGATTCCGCCTGTGGAGAAACTGATTGAAGACCACACAGAGTTCATGGAGAACACAGGGCTTCGCCAATTAGAAGTGGACCGCGCCTGCAAGCCACGTCAACTGCCACCGGGTGCTCGCAAGCCATCGCGCAGCGGCAAGACGCCAGTGTGAGTATTATTTTGCACAGAAAAAGACATTGAATGCTATGCGTATTTACTTCCCGAACTCTTTTTATAATTTTGTTGTATTTATTTTTGCTATTTTTCTTTTTTTTTTATCACAAAATTTATTGCTACAACAAACAAACCAAAAACAAATCAAAACAATCCAATTACTTTCCCCGCAATGCAATTGCACCACACTATCTTGCCTATCGTCTACCCAAATCAAAATACCAAAAACTATATATCCAACACAATTGCAACAACAACATCAACAACAACAACAACTATGTATATATACATATAGTCGTGGCTCCAGTCACGATCTGCGCGAACAGTCGCCCGACGGCACGCTGAGACGTCAAAGGTTTGACAGCAATTTTATGATACTCTTAAAAACAAATCGTAAAACAAAAGAGCAATGTGAGCGAATGCGCTTGCCACATGCCACATGCCCACTCACACATCTAGCCTGGTTTTAGTGTACTTTTTGCCTAACATCTCTGCAACATACAACAAACAACAACAACCGAATCAAATCCATAACCAATAGCTTCGTGTAATAACTCGTTGCTCGTTTAGTTGACACTTGACTTCAAATTGTAAACCAAATTATTCAGACAAAACGCCTATTTTTGTAATATTATTTCCTTTCCCATAAATGCCACTGAAGTTTACACGTAAATTACAATGAAATATAGGACATTTGAATATGCTTATTGATTGATTTAAAATGCTCTAGAATAACATCATAAATTCAATTTAGAATCAAATAAATAATGATTGAAAATATTATTTAAAATATGGTGGAAAGAAATTGAAGTCAACGTTTTAGCTTTAATGTCAAGTAAACGAGTCTACAGTAACTGAAAACTAGCATTCAACATTGTATCCACAGTAGCGCTAAAAATCGCTAATAAGTAGCAACGTTTGCTTCATCAATCGACATTATCTACCAACCATCTACCCGCAACTTGCTCCCCGTCACATTGAATTGTCATAACTCATCGCTGCTGCTATAACTGTTGCTTAATATTTTGTATTTTGATACTTTTAAAAAATAGATGTAAATCTATTCAAAGTACTTTAACTAATCTATTCTCGTTCTCGTTCCTCGTTCACAGCTTCAAGGGCTCTCGCGATCAAGGACTAAATGCACGCAAGGGCAGGTGAGTTATCGTTCACATTGAATTAGCTGATTTGATCTATGTATTGGATCTATGAATGTTCCAAAAATAATAGTGCATGCACCTTCAAAATTCTCAAAAACGAAATTTCCTTTTGTTATATTTTTCTCTTGAAACTTGTCGAATCTTTCGGAACTGTTTATTTTTGGAAATGCTGCGTATATCGAAATGTTATTACTTTGATGTATAAATCTTTTGTATATCTTTGTTATCCAACTTATATATATATTTAATTACTATTGTTTTGTGTATTGTTTCGTTACTTGATCCGTTTACTTTGTATTTTTTTGTCTCTTTTGGATTCTACTTCCATCTTGTCTACACACACGCTACGTAAACGTTGTCTCATATCAAAAAAAAAAAAAAAAAAAACATCTTTGCATTTTGCTGCTTATTTGCTCATATATGTAATATATATACATCGCTACACAGTCGTGTTACGCCCACGCGTGATACGCCCGACAGAGATCGCCTGCCGCACTATGGCCCACGTTTCTCGCCAAGGTAAGTCTATACTCCCCCGTTCTGTCTCCCCCCTCTCTCTCTCACACATCCAATGCAGCTCAAACTGTACTCATTGCATGTGAATCTATCTATAAAGCGAGTATGTATTAAGTATGTAGTTTGTTTGACTTATTCTCCATCTAACTAGCTTTCCTTGTTTGTGTGCTATCTTCTCGCTGGCTTATGCGCTTCTCTAATCCTTTCTAATTTCACACGCAGCTCCACTGGACCCGAACTGGAATTCCGCTCGCCACGCGCTAAGCTGCTGTGGACCAAGTGGCGCGATGTCTGGATGCTCTCATGGGAGCGCCAGCGTCTGCTGCACGAGCATCTCATGTATCTGAAGGATGTGGAGCGTGCTCGCAACTTCAGCTGGGATGATTGGCGCAAGCGCGTAAGTAGATTGCCGCCAGGAACGCATTTCCATATCATTTATCTTCTGCATCTTTTTTTTTTAACAGTTCCTCAAGTACATGAACCATAAGAAGTCGCGTTTGACCGATCTGTTCCGTAAGATGGACAAGGACAACAATGGCATGATTCCACGCGATGTCTTTATTGATGGCATTCTCAACACCAGTAAGTATTCTATGGAGGACATCTTTATGGGCAACATTGAAACATTTTATTTCTGCTTTAGAATTCGACACATCTGGCTTGGAAATGAAGGCTGTCGCTGATCTGTTCGATCGCAATGGCGAGGGTCTCATTGACTGGCAGGAGTTCATTGCCGCACTGCGACCCGACTGGCAGGAACGCAAACCCGCCACGGATTCCGATAAGATCCATGACGAAGTCAAACGCTTGGTTATGCTCTGCACATGTCGTCAGAAATTCCGTGTGTTCCAAGTCGGCGAAGGCAAATACAGAGTGAGTAACAATGATGGTAATTACGTAATTGGATACATATTAATTGAAACGTATATGTCTAATTTTGCAGTTTGGAGATTCCCAGAAACTGCGCCTAGTTCGAATTCTGCGCAGCACTGTCATGGTGCGCGTTGGAGGAGGCTGGGTTGCCCTGGATGAATTCCTGCAGAAGAACGATCCTTGTCGCGGTAAGTACTCCTCTCGAAAAACGCAGTTTACATTCAAACACACACATTTATACACATTTATACACACTCTACTATCTATAATTGTGTTGTACACACACATACACAGACATCACGAAATTTTGTTGGACTTTCATATCCATAATTCGCATATTATTATATTACTCTAGTCTATAGTCTTGTAGTCCACACTGAAACAATACCATTCCCATTCAGATCATGCATTTTGTCTATATACCTAGATTATAAATGATGCATCATACCATTCCATTTGATCATGTCTCACAAATCTCTCTCACATACATACATAATATATACATACAATAATAAACATAAACATCCTAGAAACAGTTGTGCTTAACAACTAATTATTTTATTTAAAAGCTAAATCATATTAATAATACCAAACGGATATGGTCATTTAACCAACAACAAAAAAAAAAAAAATAGTACAATAATACAAAAAAATATATATTAAAATTGTGCCTAAAATATATTAATAGCCAATGAACCTTGAAAACAACAAATACCAATTAAACCTCATTATTTTGTTTGGTCGAAAAGTTGCTTTAAACAAACCATCAACGAAAACCAATTAACAGCGCGCATTTTGTTTTTTGAAGACATTTTTGATAGTCAGCGACAATTTTGCTGCCTCATAATATATACACACAATAACCAAGCGAGATCAACAACCAAAACCAAATCCAAACCTAAATCTTAATCCACAAAAAAAAAAAAAAAAAGAAAACAAGAAACAAAAAACCTTCCCATGCTATATTCTTAGTTGACATTTAGTAATCATACATACCTCATTTTTTTGCTGCTTTATTTGTTAACTCTGCGTATTTATTTACTGCTATTCTATCACATTTTGTATTAAATCTATGGGTTTAGTAACACGCCTACTGGAACGTAATCCTCATATATATGGAAATAAAACGAATTTAGAACATTATATTATTGCATGCTTTTTCTGTTATACTCTGTTGCTTAACATAAGTATAGTGTCGACTATACTAAAATGTAACAAAACTGTAATTGTATCGCTACTGCTGTAAACTCTCCTCATATCATTTCAATGTCGTCCAATTGTTGTTCAAATTTGAATTGTTTTTTTTTAATAATTTTGTATACCGTTTTCGTTTTTACTAATCTGATTTTATGTTTTCCCCCTTTTTTCTTTTTCAAATATATATTTATACGTTAAAAAAATGATACCGATAACGATATGTGCCCGAAAATCTAAAAAAACACAAAACACACCTTGTTATATTGCTCCTCTTGCGTCGCCCGCTCGCCCACGCCAACATTGCACCCGCCTGCGCTAAAAAAAAAACAAAAAAATATATATATATATTTCTATACCACCCAAACTACTGAACACACTGAACCTGAAAAACAAAACTATGTAATTTGCGGTAACAAAACTTTGTTGTTGTTATATGTTCGCCCTGCCACAAAACAAAAAAAAAAAACAAAAAACCGAAAAACAAAACTTGAAAAACCCAACATACCACACCAACATCACATGCGTGTATGTGCTTGCGTGGTGGGTAAATGCAATTATATGTCTGTGGTATCTATCGATCTACCATACGAATCACGTATGTCCGGTAATACCGTAATACCGCAATATATCGGAGCAGCCAAGGGACGCACTAACATTGAGCTACGCGAGCAATTCATATTGGCCGATGGCGTCTCGCAGAGCATGGCCGCATTCACGACCAGACGTTCCACGCCCAATGCTGCCCAAACTGCCAACAGTTCGCAAAATGGCGGCGCCGGTAGCCCCAACTTGCCGCCATATATGAGTGGACAGGGTCCCATCATAAAGGTAAATCAAACAAAAACAAAAACCAAAAAAAAAAAAACAATTAGCAAACGTGGGTTAACAAAAGCAAAAACAAAAAAAATCACTCCAAATATCCCAGACTATATCCCCCCACCAAAGTCCCACAAAATACATACATATGTAAACATTGTACTAGGGTCACTTCGAGGTGAGTTTAGAGCTTCGATTTGGGTTTATTGTGTGTGTTGTTGACAAAAAGCTCGCTGCTACAGTTACAGCTACAGCTGCTGCCGTTGCCGTTGCGTCGCGCCGCTCAGTCTCTTGATTTTTGTGCATGAGAAAAAGTTACTTATGATTATTGTAAAATTGTAATTATTGTTGCTATACTACATGCATATACGTATACGTACATATATCTACATACATGTATTCTAAGTATATCTACTTATTATTATTTATTTGATAATCTCTTTGGTTCGATTAACGTTTGATTTAACGCTAGAAATTTCACATGCAGCTAAAAAAAAATCAAAAATAAAACAAACAAACATAAACAATTACAGTACACCCCAAAAAGCAAATTGAGCTGCTACTGTTATTGTTACTGTTGAATTCATCCTGTCTTTCTGTTTTGTGTGAGGTTAAGTTTAGGTAGGCGGTTATTTGTTGTTATCGTTGAACTGGCCAGAAAGCCAAGACGTTTGAAAGGCTTAAATGATCATATACCGTTTTGTCAGCTGTAAGAATACAGGTCAAATTACCTGGCTAATGCGTTAAAAAACTTCCAATCCAATTTTCTATATATATACAATACATACGAACATCATACCGATACATAGCTGATGAGCACTTGGCCGAATTAATGCCAATATTTGAGAAAATACGTGCACAAGACCAAGTCCCATGCGCCTTTCCCATACACATGGGCGCCGGCGGCACAGTATTTGTGCGCTGCAATACCAGCCGCTCGGTACCGCTGAGTCCCCACGTGCTGCATTGTCATCCAACAACACACTGGGTAAGTGAACTAAAAGCCAAAAAGCTATAACTCTCGAGCAGTTAAAGATCACAGATGCAAGATAAGGAAAGGAGACGAACTGAATGAAACGCAGAGTACAACGGGTTTTTTTGCGGGCAGTGCTTCTTCTTGGATCACACAGTTTTACTAAGCATATATATATATATATATATATATCTATTCCAATAGGTTCGCGAGCGCTCCGTACGCTCGATACCCATGTCGAGGCCATCGCGTTCCTCGCTCTCGGCCAGCACTCCCGACTCGCTCAGCGACAACGAGGGCAGCCACGGAGGACCATCGGGTCGCTACACGCCCCGCAAGGTGACCTACACACGCACGGGTCTGACGCCAGGCGGATCCCGTGCCGGCTCCAAGCCCAATTCACGCCCGCTCAGCAGACAAGGCTCCAAGCCGCCCTCGCGTCATGGCTCAACACTGTCGCTTGACAGTACAGGTAAGTCTACCGCCCTCACAATGGACCTCACCGTCCATGGGAGTAACCCTCTTGTCTTTGTCTTCCTGCAGATGATCACACACCCTCGCGCATACCGCAGCGCAAGCCATCCGCATCGAGCACCATTAGCGGCACAGCAGGCACAAGCACAACACCCCGCCCGGCGCGTCTGTCGGTGACCACTGCCGCCACACCGGGCAGCCGGCTCAATGGCACCAGTACCATTACACGCAAGACCGCATCTGGTTCGGCGAGTCCAGCACCCACAAGGTAAATTCTCTCAGACAAATCTATTATTCATATAACTCAATTGAATTAAATTGGGGGTAGTTGGGTGGGATTTGCGTTACTAGAGTGAACTCATTATTAATTGATTTGATTTATTTTTTGAACTTATATTTTCGGTTTCCGCATTAACTCTTGACTCACACAACAAAAAAAAACAAAATGCAATCAAAACTCATTGAAAAAAAAAACGCTAACTAAAACTTTGAATTGGCATTTATTGACTACAACAAAAAAAAAAACAAAAAAAAAACTTTCATCTCGAAATTTTGCTTGAAATGCAACAACACTAACTGCAACATCAAACAACTATAAAACAAAAAATACCATATATATAAATTGCAACTCGTGCCTGATTCAAAACATACAGCAATGGAGGCATGAGTAGATCATCCAGTATACCAGCACTAACAGGCTTCGGCTTCAAACCCACTAGGTAATGCCCAAAAACAACGAAATTCGAATAATTAAGTAACGTAACAAACATACACTTAACATAACATATTTATAATGATTTATATGCTTTTGTTTTAACGTAATTAAGTAAGGTAGTTTCTAAGATTTAGCTCATCTATCTTGGTTATGGTTTTAATTGCATATTTGCTAACCCCAAAAGCCGCCCATCAAGGATACCGGTTAAGATACCTCTCAACGATTCCAAAACATCATCGCCCACCAGCTCGACTGGCAATCCAAGCTTGGGGTAAAGTTCTTAAACACGAGTGCTGTTAGCACTCCACCTCCTAAGTTATATAAGCACCTCCACAACAACCACACATAGTAGATACTCTTTCAGTTCAAGTAATTATTATTAAAATACTATATATTTGTAAAATTCTAAGTTAATTGCTTTAAGTTAATTATTGTAACCACATCGCATGTCAAACTGCAACAGAACGGAATGATGCGTAACTTTAACTGATGCTTTATGTGGTTGTTAATTTGAATATTGTTACACATTGATTTATCCTCGCGAATGAGATACAGTACTGTATTGATTTGCGAGGAGTTTATTGATATTTATTGTGTTATTCTTTTTTAATTTATGTTACATTTTTGAAGTTTATATTTTACGCATAGTAATCGTAGTCCACTAATCCATATTACTTTTCCATCAATAGGCGCAACATCAGTGGTAGCTCAACTCCGTCGGGAATGCAGACACCACGTAAGACCTCCGCCGAGCCAACATTCAGCTCGACCATGAGACGGACGTCTCGCGGCACGACGCCTACTGAGAAACGCGAACCATTCCGGCTATAAGTCGGCGATTGGACCCGAAAGTTTGAAATGCCAATTATCAATTAATACACAAATTACTAACAATGCACTGAAGTTATTTAACTAATCAACAACAACAAATTGTGAATTACCTGCCTCCTCCCTCCCCCATATCCCGCAACAAGCAACACGCTAAGAAAATGTTACATTAAATTGTAAAAATGTATCACTAGCAAACCAGTTAAAAAATAGAATGAAGAAATATGTTGGTGAAGCATAAAAGACAGAATGAGTGAAGGATAGAGAGTAAAAATGTAGTTTTATAGTTCAGTTTATGAAGCTATCACACAAAGTTGATCCGAAAGAACGCAACCTAATTACGTGAGTACTACTAACTAATGCAAACTTTTGCTACTACTAATATTTAATGCCTATTTACTAGTTATACATATATTTCCAAATTTATAATTTGTATATATAATAATATAATGCAAAATACACTCCAAGTGCTTTAAGGCAATTAAAAGGAATTATTGAAAGAAACAAATATATAAAAAAAAAAACATTCGAATTCAAGTGCCGAACTCTGTACTGCCATTAAATCTCAGCATTCGATTGTGTTCCCAAAATCGCCAGTTTGAGTTCCCTTTCGATGCTGGGTAAGTATGGCAGTTGCAGCTCGGTAAAAAAAGAAGAAAATAATCCCGTTAAAAAATAAAATCTGATTTTGTTGTGTTAACAAATAATAGTAAATGAGAAGGCCACATAAAAGAAGAAATGAGAAAATTATTTAATTATATACTAAAAGTCATTACTCTAAGTTTAATTAATATTTAGTTACTAAGCGCAAAAACCACACACAATTTGTAATGCATAATTATTTTTGATTTGTAAATGCAAATGACAAGAAGAGAAAACTAAGAGAAACAAAAGCGACAACAAATTCAAACGAAATCCCGTTTATATAAATATTGTATAATACTAATACTAAATTATTTTGTTATACGAAACGAGAAAAACATTCAACGTTTTTGTAATACTTCTTAATTAAAACAATTTAAACGAGAAATAAACATTTACAAAAAAATATTAATAACAAAAATGTCAAGTTGTTTTCATTTTTTTTAATTCAGGTTATTACGTTAGCTGATTATATTTTTGAACTTAACATAAATTTGACTCAGGCACTTGTCAACGGATTATCAGGCGAAAATAACGATATTCTACTTTACCTTTTTTGGCATGGTACTCTTTGAGCTACCTGTTATATAATTTAGAATAACAATCAATGGTGCTGAAAGAAATCGAGCAAACAATAGACACATTCTAGTAGTAGTTCGTTTATTGATTTAAGTTTTCCGATTTATTTTGACACAATGAAATTTGGTTTGTTAGTACATCTACGTATTCTTTAGCTGATCCAAATGCTACAAAAACATTCAATTAGTTTAGACATTTAAATACGTGGATGTGACATATAATTGGTAATATTTAGATTGTATTTATATTTGTATTTGTATTTGTATTTGTATTTGTATTATGTATGTATTTGTAATATCGGTTATGTGACTGTCTTTCAATTAAGTGACTAGATTGGCGTGGCAAATGTCAAACCACCTCCAATTCATCTGGATTAGTAATTTGTGCCTAAAAGGTATGTAATTCTTTTTGTGCTACTATAGTCGGCGAGAGGGGGATACAAGAGAATAAGACTGGAGAGAGACATTGAGATAGAGTGAAACATTTATGCTAAACTTCGTGTGCAATTGCAAAATTATGCGTATAGTCAATATCGTTTGAGTAAGTGTGTCGTGTGTAAGTGTACGTGTAAGTGTTCGTCAACGCCAGCGCTGCCAGTTGGTGCTGCTAAATACTTCTAGTTAGTTTGAATGCCCTACATTGTAGTCGTAGCTCTACTTCTATAATATCATCCCGGCATATTGCCGCAAGTCTTTTGTAAGCCATTACAAATACAAGTATCATAATAATAAACTAAATACATACATATATAGATATCGATATACAAATATCAATTGAAATTAGCTAACCCCAGCTCGCTAATGCTAAACTAAATATTCATATTTTCAATACACCTGAACAGGTCGAAAGCCTAACTCAAGTTCACAGAAATTGAGTTTCTCCACGATGGGAGTATAAAAAAAACAAAAAAAGTAATTAACTAAAATCTAATACAAATCGACGTAGAAGTGGCAACGGGGCTGAGGGTTATGCAGATTCTATTGGTGTCCTGATCTTCTTGTCGTTGCTTTTTGTGTAGTCCATTTCCATTATATACTAGCAGCAGGGCAAAAGGCGTGGGTGTGGATGTGGGCAGGGGTACGGTAATGGTATGTGCCTTGGCCTGGTCATTGGCATTGCGATAGTTGACGTCACTGCTGCGTCTTTTGCAAATGGAATCGTTAGCCGCAGCAGCCTGGTGCTGCGCCACTGTCACCTGGCATGCCCGGCTGTGGCAGTCTGAGCCTTTGGTTGCTTGCCAGCGCTAGCATTCGATGAGGCCGGAGCTTGGCCAGAATTGGGCGCACCACTAACTGCACCTCCAGTGCTGTTTGCGTTCTCTGCACGTTCGTTGCGATGATGATGATGATGATGGTGATGATGATGACGCCGCCCGCCACGGTAGTGTCGCCGATTATGATGCTGATAGTTATTGTTGGTTGGCTCCGGCATAATGCGTTGTGTCTCCTGCACAACGGGCGCAAAACTGCTGCTGGCTGGCTTTCCTTGTGTAGCCATGCTGCTGCCAGTTGGCTCCTGCGGTTCAGCTAACTTCTTGGCTGCTTCAGCCTCTTCGCGACGGCGCCGACGTCGTATGTCTTCCTCGGTCTCTATGGCAATGACAGTGGTGCCTTCGGCCTCCACATCAATAATGGCGCCACGGCTCTTCTGCTGCAGATAAAGCTGCGACATGTGATGCTGCATTTGACGCAGCTCCTGAGTCACCTTAAAGTCGGGCGCGTTCTCTAGCTCCGACGGCGGCATAGCACACTTTAGGCTGTCGGCCTCGTCGTGAATATGCTCGCGGCAAACGGGGCAGAGGGCCTGAAAGGCGTCGGCTGTCTTTTGCAGCCAGCCGGGCAGTTTGTCGAACTCCTCCTGGTAGTTGCGACGCAACGCGTTCAGATGGCGGGCCAAGCAGTAGCTGTGCAGATAATGGAAGCACTTGGTGCGTGTAAATTCGTCGCCCTCGCTGAAGCCATACAAGCAGATCACGCACTGGCCACTGGGCAGATTGCTGCCAGTTAGGTGCTCCCGCACCACCTCGATAAGATCGAAGACAACTGGGAACCCGAGTGATTCCTTAATCTTGGCATTGCAAGCGCTCCTTATGGCTTCCAGGCGGGCATCATCCAGTCCACGCGGTCGCAGTAGCTTGAACGTTGGACTCACGTCTGGATAGCCGGGTGGTGGCAGCACCTGCAGTGTCACACAGATGTATTGCTGTTCTTCCTCCTCGCCGGTCAACGGAAGCACGGTCGTCTCGATGCACTCCACAGCGCCGCTGTTCATTGCAATTAAGTTGCGAAAACTTTATCAACTTTTCTACTGGTAATTAGTGTTTTTAGACTTGCCTGCCATTGCGTACGATGCGCACATCATCCATGAGAATCGCCTCCAGGGACTCCAACTCCTCGTCTAGTAAACTGTTCACAAAGAGCTGAATTATTAATTGAACTGACCACAAAACATACTTCTATCTACTCACGCATCCATCTTCGTTGCACTTTTGTCGTTTCCTTCAATCGTTTGCTTTTACTTGTTAAAGAGAGTTTGTTAAATGGTAATTTTAAATACAATAAAAATATCGATTGAGACAAAAATTTTGCGACTGACAACAACAAGAAAATATAGCAATCACCGCGAAACGTGGACGTGGCATTCACAACGAGTTCAAACATTGAGCATGTTGAGAGCAACGACACCTAGCGTTGGTCGGCATTACTAATTTCAATTCTCAGCTGCAAATAATACCCAAATTGAATTCTTATTTGCTAATGATGCCACAAATTGCCTTATTTGCCTCAATTTTAAAGCAAAAATCTTAAATAGGACTCAAATTATTGATTTACTGCGAACCGTTTTCATGCGATTTGTGTTGGAGCATATTCGAAATGGTAATTAAAATATTTTGGTATATTTTTAGGGTGTAGATTAGTATGTTTTAAATTTAGTTGACGTGCAAGGCGCTTAATTTAAATTACAGATATTTGAAGAAAATTACAAACAAATAAAAAAATTTGCTTTAGTGAATTTGTTTTAATATTATGATTTGGATTCCATCAACGAATTTTTCATAATTCATTGTACACAAATATTTAAAAATAATTATCATATTTTTGGCTAGTCCTTAAGAAAAAAATAAAATTATTAATTAATGATATTTATATTTTGTACCCTTAACTCTTCTTGCTTCTCTTGTGGCTAATTTCGAAAGCTATTTCGGCAACTATAAAATCCCCCAAATTGGTTCATACTGTCATACACACAATGGGGTTGTGCTTTGAAGTTTATTGGTTTGTATAATATATTTGAAAATAATTTTCCGCTTTGGATTATGAAAAATTTCCATTACATCCCGTTATATCCTTCGGCGTCAGCGCCGAGAATGCCTAAAATTCTCAATTGGTGGTGGCTTTATGTACGCTTTTCACCACAGCAGCGGATTGCTGCAAGCTTCTCGCACTGCTATCGAGTGAAATCGAATGAATCTAATGCACCACAGAGCATTCGTGGGTTTTTAACGGCGCCAAGCAAATCAGTTTACAACGGAAAGCACAAAGCAACGGTCGTGAGAGTTGAGCAAAGCTCCGCATATAAAAGAGTAAAATCAAATAAAATAATCGCAAATTTTCGTGACAGAATTTTTGGAATTTTTGTGTGTGGTGCAAAGTGCCTACAAAAAAATTCCAACAAGTTTATCTTTCAAAGAGCTTGGCATCTGTCAAAGCCAAAAAGATCCAAAAAAGTAAAAAGCCGCGAGATTGTGTCCTTTGTGTCTGTGTGAAAAAAAATCCGCCCTTAAAGAGCCCTATTGAAGTAAGTGAGCTGAAAGTTTGGTACGTTTCAACTTCGCATAGAAATGTCTGAATTTTTATCCTGACGTGTCCTGCGCACACAGTCCATGCATATATATGCGGTCATACCCTCACGAATACACTACGCACCTAAACACATACATATATATTAAGGATACACGTGCTTCACTCTTAAAATCTTTCGGTTGCATTGCAATTTCAAATCGTATTTCGCTCGACATTTTTCCACAGTCCCCCATTGAAAGAAGCCTACCTTTTTTGAGCATTTGTAAAATGCAAAAATTGGATAAATATTGTAAAATGCATAATCTACAATCAGCGAATATTGTCATGTAAATTATTCGCTGAGTTGCACGTCGAACGTGGTTTTTTTTTCTGTCATTTTTACAGTGAAAATAACATAAAAAATGTATGCATCCATGAGGTAGAAGCACGTGTGTTTTAAAAGCTCAACGACGATAAGTAGTAGCAGCAATAATAACAGTCTGTTTGTTATTAGTGGCAAATTAAATCAGAAATTAATAATAATATCATGTGATTGATTTTTGAATAACCCATAAACATAAACAGATTTCTTGCTGGGAAAAATACGTTGATACAATACAAGCTTTTCACGTCTGCCTTTTCTTTCGCTTCTCTCTCTCTCTCTTCTCAGTTCTCGACTCTGGCATTTTCTCTCTCTATCTCAATTGCTCCTCTCATCTACCCAAAATGTGGTGAAGGGAAACTACATTGAGGCTGGCAATGGCATTGGCTGGGGGTTGTTCTGTTCAAAAGCTCAACCCACATCACACCCTTCCCAATTACCCACTTCCACGTCCATGTCCGTGCCCATAGCCAACGCCATAGCCAAAGCAGCAGCATCCGCCCAACAGGCCAACAGTTGATGCTCTGCCAAAAAACAAGAAAGTGAACTTTGTGCTTGGCTGATTGTGTTTTGGCCCTGACAATTGCCAGTTTTCCGATTCCCATCTTCTCATGCATCCACCCTCTCAGTTCTATCTCCCTCTTTTTCTCTTCCTTTTTGATACTTTGTTGAGAGAGCGAAAGTATATTATGTGTTGAAATTCATCCATTTAAGGCAAAACTTTTATGATGTAAATGCTTCTTATTTTACAAATATAATACTAATATTAAAATAAATCATGTTGGCTGTTTCTTGATGTTTCATTTTTTCGCGTTACTCAATTTTGTTTCCAGATTCCATTATAATTAAAAATATTTTTTCACACGGGCTTAACAAAATAAATGGACCCCAAGAACTGAAATTGTTTCGTTTCCATGTGCTCAAAAATTTTGGGGTAGTTTAGAAATTTTCCATTGTCCCTCAATATGAGATACAATTTCGTAGAAAATAAGTGCAAGTGTTTACATAAGAGTTGAGCTAGTTTGTGCAGACCAGGGATTGGGATGCGTAAACAAAGCGAACTGTAATCCAAAACCACTAAGCGAAACAACTAAAGCAGATAAAAGTGGCTCCAACCAGTCCAGTCCAGTCCAGCTCAGCCTTGGGTTGAGCTTCAGCGTCAGCTTCAAAGACGACTAACAGTGATTCCTGGGAAACCATCGCGAAGTGCAGACGGGAACTTGGCGCAATCAAGGCCACCTCACTGACGCAGACTAAGTAGAAGTGGGGTTTTGTACTTGAATGTGTTCAGCTACATTAACGAAGAAAATAGAATCGGCGCCAATTTCACCTAAGTTCACAAAGGAATGGCGTGTGAAGTCGAACAAGTTCAGAAGCCAACGCTTTCTGGCATTGATTCCCAAACAAGCGAAAATTTGGAAAAAAAAATAAATGCAAAGCGAAACCAATTGGAGCATTGCATTTGCCAAAAATGCGCTTGTTCTGTTGACTAAAAATAGATGTGAACAATTTTCAATTTGAAGATCTTAAAATATGTACTCATATCTACATGCATATATACGAAGAAAATTATTGGATGGTCCAACATGAGTTTGCCGACAATGTTTACAAGTGTACAAATACACTGTACTGGACGGGAGGGGACGGGGAGCTGTAAACAGCAAATCCAAAAGGCCCCATAAAACGTGCAAATCGATGGCATGAATTGAATGCTTTTCATTGGCAATCAAAGTGCATGATTTATGCAGAATTGAGGCTCACTACTACCACACTGCCTATCTTTTTTTTCTATACTGTCTCTTCTATCCCGACTACCTCAATCGATTGGATCGGGTGACACGCCATGTCACACACTACTACTCTAGATAACCCTTCACTCTTCGTGCCCCATGCGCTTCTATATACATATACATATATGTATATTTGTGTGGGCTTTTGTGCTTGGTTTAAAGTGTCAGAGTTAGAGGAATTAGCTTTAAGGCAAATCCCCTTTGGTCTAGCTTTGCTAGAGGGTTGAAATTACATACATATCTATAGCATATCTACCCTGTGGCAACAGTTGTCGAAAGTAAGTGTATTGAGTGAAGCGCATATGTAAAACTATGAACGCATCAAAGGTGAAGCTATTAAAGTCATAAGGGTATATGAGTACAACTACCATATTTGCCGGAATTTTTGCAATTTTTTCCCGCTTAGAGCTGCACTCAAGTGGGTCGTAAAAAACGCCAGTAAACGCGACCTTATTCGATAATATTATCTGTAATATATCGGTACACTTGGGAATCTACTCAATAATTGTTTAATTTTTAGCCTCTTCTAGCTTCCACAATACTTAAAACGATGAATATTTGTATATTTATTTTCTTTGCACAGATTGACTCACTCAATTAAATATTATTATATCAATCAATAAATTTTAAAGCTGTTGTAGATTGACCAAATTTGGAGTCCATTTTAAAGGGTATCTGTCTGCTGTGCATGCTCAATCTGCGCTTTTACAATACTTGTTTTTGAAAAACATTTTGGCACGACGCAATTCCCTTTTGTCCTTTATTCAAAGGTACAAGTTAAAGAGCACCGAAAAAGACACCAACACAAGCCCGCAAATGGCAAGCTTTTGTTCAAATGTCCGTGTGAGTGTGAGTGTGGGTAAGTGTCAATGTGTGTGTGAGTCTGTATGTTATATATGAAGGTAGCTTCGTTTTGGGCGTACTTTGGTAGATTTCCATTAATTTAAAATGTATTTTTGTCTGAGGTCGAAGGCAGCGCGTTCGTCTTGCTCTTGTGAAATTATTTTGTGTGCATTGCTATGCGGTTATATAAGAGTCGTGTAAAACCGCTTGTGTATTGCTAAGGAATCGGGATAACACTTGGGTATATACTACCTAGTAGCCCTAATTGTGCACAATAAATGAATTTGTTGGCCTTTGATTGCTCCCATGGTGGGACTATTATTAAATAATATCCTAAAAAATTGCTAAAGTATTGTGTTGCAGACTACTTACCCACACACACACCCCCACCGCCAAACACCCTCGCACGCAGAAGGTTGCTGTTGACAGGGCCAGGGCCAGTCGTGTCCTGCAAGAGCGAACAAAAAAAAACACAACTGACAGCTTGAAATTTATATATAGACTTGCCGGTTGGAAGCAGGAGGGGGCACTCAGCTAAAAGTGGGCATGGGTCAAATGCCAGGTGCATGTGAAAAACAACAACAAGAATTGCGACGTAGAAAATCAGTGTTAAGCCACAATAACAATAGCAACAACCCAGGACCATGCAGCAGGACTGTTATTTTCACACAACGTTTTACGTAACATAAATTGGATTGTGTAATCAACAAGGCGAGAAAGAGAGTTGGACGACGGGACAGACTGTGAAAACGACGGACATAAACAAACCGGAATCAGCCAACTAACCGAGTAGGTCAAGGGTGGCACTATGATTTAAGGCGGAAGTGTAAGAGATACAATTGAAAGGCAGTGCTTGTCGTTGCTCATCGCGTCTTTTATTTGTGGCTGGGAATATAATTTTGGTTGCAGCTTTGAGAATTTTCACAGTTGTGTCAGTTGATTTGCTAACTAGAATAAATATTTACAATTGCATCCTCGCAGATAAGTGGTTGAGTTCTTGTTGTATGTAGTATAGAAAGAAATACGCAATTGTCACTGGCCATTTGAAAGACAGCCAAAGACGTCATAGCGCATTACGTATACGCCAAGTTGAGCGCACTCACAACTCACACACACTTGCACCCGCATCGCACCAACAGCCCAACATTCACACACTACCCTATGGTTGTATGTAAACGTTCAGTGGCATCAATGAAGCATCGTCTATCGCAGCAGGACGCCAAAAAAGCTTTTTCAGTCAGCTTTTTAGCGGCTGCTCTTTCGCTCTTACCCATTAGTCGCGCCATCCCTTTCCTCTTGCAACGTGTTGTGGTGAGTTTCTCTTTCATTAGTGGCAGCGATGTTCCTTCTTCTTGCTGCACAGCTGCTTACTCACACATGTGTAGAAGCTCTCTTCTATTCGCCGTCGCTCTCTTTCGCTTATCGCCCTTCCCTTATATTCACAATGTAGTTTCCGCTTTGCTGTGGACTTCTGCTGGCGACATTTTACTACGTCAGCAGGCGAGACGAGCCTCCAAGTAAATAGCACAACACACAAATACATAACCATGGGCATGTGTTCGCTTAAATGTATTTGTGTTAGTATTTGTGTGTTAGTGCGTACTTTTGCTTGCTTGCTTTTGTAACGACCTTCTGCAGCCCTTTTTGGGGCTGTTACACTATGCAACACGTAAAGCATTTAAAAGTAAAAGCAAATGTCAATCGGTAGTTTTTCTGTAAGCTTCTAGCATATTTCTTTAAATTTGATGAAGAAATTGATGAAACACTAAGTAGATTGGTCTGCCAATAAAATGGTCTGGAAAGTTGTAGAATAATATAACTTACACTAAATACAATAGTATTTATAATCAGCATAATATAATGATAATACGTTTTAGTAAGGGGTTTAATAGCAATATAATATAATGACTGCAATTAATTTGCAAAAATTCAAATCGTTTAATTTCATTAATAAAATTCTATTTTGTCTCCATCTTCAAAACAAGCTAACTGGTGTCGCTGCTAACTTTCGTAGCAGAATAGATACAAATTAGAAATTGACCGCGTACTATAAGTCACAATACCAAACTGAAAATAGAGTAGAGAATAGTTTTTATTATTATTAGTTTATTGATGCGTCTTTATACCACATATATATACATTCAATAGGTTAACGAGTACAATTACAGTAGCTATTTTTGACAAAGTCAAATCCTACAGAATGATTCATTACTAAATTTTAGAATGACTGGCATTACTATACTCTAACTAATAGGAGAAACGGTGCTTACATAGTTTGAATTAAAATTATAAAACTATAATGCATACTACTTACTATACGCTTCGATATTCGATTAACAAAGCAGAATTGTTGTGAAAATTTACTAAGCATACAAACATAAAGCATGCATACATAAGTCCGATAAATAGCTTAGGCAGCACATTTGTTGCGCGTACATGTAAACTTGTAAGTACATAAGCACTGCATTTTAATTAGTAACGACCTTCTCTTTAGTTGCCATAGAAAAGCTCTCGGCGTTTGGCGAAGGACATATAGAAGATGAAGAGCATATACATATACTTGTTATGTCAGTTTGACATCCTCTTAAGCTCCATCACTGAACTTTATCAAATTACAAAACAAGAAAAGAAAAGTTGGTAGTGAGGAAAGTAAGCAAATAAAATTCCATAATGACTAAACAATTAGGGCACAAATTGAGTTACCTGGCAGTCTATAAACCATCGCAATTCTGCAACCATACCACCACCAACCAACCACTCGAAAGCCAGCTCAAGGACGTCCCACAAAAATGGTTGGTTAGCTCAAGCTTATTTGCATGTAAACACACGTCCACAGGCACTCGCAATGAAACACACATGGACTATAGATACATTATTGATCAAACAAATGGCAGGTTCATCAAACAGTTGCAAGCTGCATGGATACACAGTTCAGATACTGGTTTTAGGAGTGTAAGCAGAATAATTGACAAACTAAATGTGAATAAAATAATCGTTGAACAGTGGCATTTCATGGAAAACAGTAAAGAAAATTCCCATAAATAAAATATTAATCAGTTTTCAGCCAGTTTTGCTCAAAGTTTTCATAGTTTGTAAATTGCATGTGAATAAATTAACTTTAAACTATGGATTTTTAATTAAACTTAGTTTAAATAGGATCCAATTATATTTAGAGACTAATAAGTTAAGATTTCACCCCAATTCGATCTGAAAAAATCTTATGACATTATTTAATGAACTTAAGAATATTTCAAACGACACAATTATGGTATTAAATTAGTCGACAGCTAATTATATTTGTTCATAAAATTTCTATAACGTGCTATCATATGGTATGGTAACTTCCACCTTCCCTTAAGAGGACATTTAAATTAAATGAACCTGTTACTATGTTGTGCATTTACACTGCTCTACATTTGTGAACCTTCAAAAAAAGTTTGAGACATGCTAATTGAGTTCTTTATTATATTTTTGCAGAGAAAAACCAGCACGTTGCAAGAAAAGGGGCAGTTAATTTCCAGCGTTGATGGCTGCCACTAAAATAATTGATGCACCACGCAACGGCCACGAGATGGCGCCGCTGAACACGAGAGCCAGGGGCGATGGTACCCACGGGGTGACCATTGTGTTAACCGCTCCGCAACGCAACTCAGTTCAATCGGTGGATATCCCCGGTGAACCGGACCGTGCCGCCTGGAGTGGCAAGATGCAGTTCTTCCTCAGTATTATCGGCTATTCGGTGGGACTTGGCAACATCTGGCGTTTTCCCTACCTATGCCAACAGAATGGAGGCGGTAAGTAATAAGTAAATGAGTCAAATGTATACCCCATCAACGACGAATATATTGCGTCTATTAGATAATGAATCGTGTGGTGATCAATGCACTTGGTCAGCGCATGGTAACCTGATAAAAGGCCGTTCCACTGCCAAAATCGAAATCCCAAGCACACTTCCAGTAGCCAGTGAAGTCAATATGTCTGGATGATAACGTTAATTGCATTCGGTTTAGTCAATAATAAACAGAGCCGGAATAGATAGAAGAAAGAACTTTATGGTAATCAAAAGCGACAAAACAACCAAACTCCAATGCAGTTCGAATAGCTAATTAATTTGGTTAGCAGAATATATAGTGAGTACTTAGAAATTAGATCTACATTCCGCACTCTATTAAGTTGCGCCCTCTTCACCTTAAGTCCGCTCCTGCTGCATTCGCACATACAAATTCGATATCACGAGCGCAGGCTGAAGCTAATCAAATGCGCTGCTTTGACAATAACATTATGAGATTTAATGTACACTAATTGCAGAGCTTACGAATCGCGAATGTGCCGCACTTGTGCTAGGGTCGAGGTGGGGCTCGGTACCTTTATTGGGCCTGCCGGAAGAGCTTAATTGTGGGCCATGGCCCCGACGCAAACGAGAGGCGGTCTCTGCTGTCAGTCTGTGCTCGTCACATACACCTCGTGTGGCAAGCAACGCATTTTTGTTGAAGGAAGCATTCCGCGCTTCTAATTCAATTACGAATGCATCGACTAAAAATAGTCACTGTTTATACGCACTGCGAATGCTCTTAATGACGTATCAATGACCCGCCAACATGTCGTATGAGTAATGAGTTGATTTCCGTTTGGGCTACTTGCAGGTGCATTTCTGATACCCTTCATGGTGATGTTGATACTGGAGGGTATACCGCTGTTCCTTATCGAGTTGGGCATGGGACAGCGCATGCGATTGGGCGCATTGGGTGTGTGGAACACCATACATCCGTGGTTGGGCGGCATTGGCATCTCGTCGTGCATTGTGACGCTCTTCGTGGCGCTCTACTACAATGTGATTATTACGTGGGTCTTCTACTATTTGTTCAATAGTTTTCGGGTAAGTTTCAGTGCTGATCAGTTTGCTTAGGAGTGCTTAAAGTAAACCCTCTTTCATTGTTTTGCAGTATCCGCTGCCCTGGTCCACTTGCCCCACAAACAGTAGCGGCTTTGAGCTGGAGGAATGCGCCAAGTCGTCGGAGACAACATACTTCTGGTATCGCACCACTTTGGATGCTGCCCCCTCTATGGATGAGCCCGGCGGCCTCAAGTGGTGGATCGTTCTGTGCCTTCTTCTCTCCTGGACCATTGTGTTCTTCATTGTGATGAAGGGCATCCAGAGCTCCGGCAAGGTGGTCTACTTCACTTCCCTGTTCCCCTACATTGTGCTCACCATCTTCTTCATACGGGGCATCACGCTGCGCGGCGCTGGCGCCGGATTGATGCACATGTACACGCCCAAGGTGGAGAAGCTGCTGGAGCCGACGGTGTGGCTAGATGCGGCCACGCAGGTGTTCTACTCGTTCGGCCTGGCCTTTGGCTCGCTGATTGCCTTCGGCAGCTACAATACGCCCAAGAACAACTGCGTCCGCGATGTGCTGCTGGTCTCCGTGTGCAATGCCGTCACCGCCATATATGCGAGTGTCGTCATCTTCGCTATACTCGGCTTCAAGGCCACCGTCAATGTGGATCGCTGTGTGGCCGGGTGAGTTGTGAGCACTGATTGTGACATGGTCTGGGGTAGGGTTTGGCTTCGGCTCCGGTTCTGGTTCTGGGGTCATTGCAAGTTCACTATTAGCACGCATCAACGGGCAGCGGAAAATGGACAGCGTGAAGCAACGCACTGGGCGGGGTCACCGCTAGCAAGTGGAGAGACAGACCATCCAATCTACTCATTGACCAGTTGTAACTGGCATGTGGCGGCTTGTGTGCGAGTACCCATCTATCTATCTTTAGCTCGGCTTTGTTTTGCTTGCCCATTGATAGCCCAATCGATACGCGGTCAATTTGTTTCAATTAATGGGCGCTGCACAGGTTTCTGCATTGCTCTCCCTCCCTCCCTCCACGTCTCTTGCCGCTTCCCACTTCCCTGCATTCCCATCGCCCTCTTTGAGCTATTTACAATTGCTCTTCAACTTTTGTGTGTTGACCCATTGAGCTTGCCCCAGGTATTGAGTTATTATTATTGTCGACTCGATTGCTTTAACTGGTTCAAGCCAACTACAACTGGCCTCTATTTCATTATTGTCTTCTAGAAACACGGAAATACTCGTCAAGCACGATATGCTGCCCTTCAAGAACGCCACCATCGATGAATACAATGCGGCTTTCAGCAAGTACAATGCAACCGAACCCAAAACATTCCTGCTTAATGAATGCAGTATTAAAAAGGAGCTGGACAATGTAAGTAATGGAAGTGATTCAAGATTGAAATCAAATAAATATCAAGGTCAACTCCCAGGGAATAAATTTAGATACCATAAATATATGTAATAAATTAATCTAATGCAAATGTTTAATATAACTTAGTTTGTTTAATGACTTCCAAGCTTATATATCAATCTTGGAGATATTGTTCTAGAATTAATGCACAGTGTTTCATTTTCACGTGACATTTAGCATTCCGATCACAATTTCATCAAATGACGTATTCCAATTAAATTACAACATAAATTAGATTGCTCAAAAACAAAATGATTGTGCTAACGCTGGCATAATTATAATAAGTGTTCCCAAATGACCAGAGGAGAATGTACCATAAGAAATGCATTTATAGTTTCTTTAGTAACTCTGCAGCACTAGCATTGAGCACAAGTTCACAGATAATTGATTACCAGATGATTAAAAAATATCTTTATACATTGTATATTTAATTCTTTTTGCACTAAGCTAGCTGAAAAGCTACAATTTTCACACTACAACCCGACCACTAATTCATAAAGTATTGCTAAATTCCTGCAGTCATGGTTGAAGGGAAAACTTGTAGTTTTTAGTTGATGTTGTGGGGTGTTGAGGAGAGGTTGGTATTTGATGGTGTGATGTTGTTTTTGTTATGAGCATTGATGATTCTGTTCTTGGTGATTTTTTTTAGAAGTGCTTTTTTTTTGTCTTTTCTTGTTTACATCGACCGATTTTTGTCTCTTAGGCCGCCGAGGGCACTGGCTTGGCCTTCATTGTCTTCACCCAGGCCATCGTCGAGCTGCCCGGCGCCCCATTCTGGGCTGTGCTCTTCTTCACCATGCTGCTGTCGCTGGGCTTGGGCTCGCAGATCGGCATTCTCGAGGGCATGCTGTGCACGTTGTTCGACATAGACATCATAAAGCGGGTTAAGAAACAACATGTCACTGGCGTGGTATGTCTATTCTGCTTTATTGTCGGTTTCATCTTCTGCACAGGTGCCGGCGAGTATTGGCTCAAGATGTTTGACTCTTTTGCCGGCACAATCGGTTTGGTTGTGGTCGCCCTAATGGAAATGATTGCCGTCATCTTTATTTACGGACACGAGCGGTAAGTAGTTGTCTCGATATTTTTCTTAGAAATCGACCGTAACTATTTGTTTTCGCTTACAGCTTCACTGAGGATATTTACCAGATGACAGGCTACAGACCTGGTTTATATTGGCAGCTGACCTGGCGCTATATTGGACCGGTCATCATGGTCTGCATATTGGTCTCATCCGTGGTCTTCATGGTCATTCGCAATCCCACATACGGCGCCTGGAATGCCGAACTGGTATGAGAATGCTTTTCGATCTGAGCTAAAAGTATTTATGCTAACTTTTCCTAACATTTGCAGGGTCTTGTTGAGCAAAAGAATTATCCCAGTTGGGTCATGGGCATCGCCTTGGCTATGATTATGGCCGGAGTACTGCCCATGCCTATCGTGTTCCTCATGCGTAGCTTCCAGTGCCTCAAGGTTGATCTGGATATCCATCAGGGCTCGATACGTCGCAATGAGACAACCGCCTCGACCAAGGAGATGATTGACAACGACGATGATGTGAGTATAAGTTGGGTATATTATCTAGTTTGATGGGTGGGACCTGCAATACTTGCATATTCTGTATAATAAAGTAATTCCATAAGTTGTGTTGTTGTCTTGGAGTTAAGCTAAGAATCTCTTTCCAACTACTACTATAAATGTAACTAATTGTGTCTTCTCTCTCACTTAATAACAATTCACTCACACATTTGCGCTTGTTTCTCTATCTACCCAATAACAAAAACGAAAAACAAAATATAAACATGCTTCAAATATTTAATATCAACTATCGACATTCAAAAAACCATTCATCACGCTCAATGTCTATCAGAATTTGAGTCCGGATATGCCACCGCAAGATTCATTAGCGGCGACACGCTTCACAATTGGAGACTTTGAAGTAAGTGCTATGTTGTCCTGTCATCGCCACTTGATCACCGCGTTCATAAGACAGCTGCTAATATCACAATATTCTTCTCGATTTTCTTTTTTCGCCCTCTCTTTTGTGTCACACTCATGCATACAGAACTAGAGCATTAAAAACTCCTAAGCCGTAAAGCAAAACCAAATAATCGAATAACAAAACAAGACATTTTAAGTATCCAACTCGTAAATACCCCAAAACAAAAAAATCCTTACTCAACTCTCTCAAAGTAGTCCCGTTGCATCGCCTGACTCCACGCATTTTGAGGACAATGATAAATTTTACACGCTCCGTCTGCCTGACTATACTGAAGTCGCAAAAAGCTAATTTGATCAACTAATGCTCACTAATTGTTCAACCGATTTGATATAAATCATAAGCAACAAAATATTTTTAAACCAAAAACGCACAGCATATTAACTTTAACTTAACTAGCAAACAAAAAAAAAAACCAAAACAAAACAATCGAAATGCCATTTAAACATAGTTTGAAATAGATGACTTATGAATCTCGTATTGATCGACTAACTGGAATTCGTACTCGTCAGCGCCTTCTTTACAAGAACAAAGACACAAGGATAACAATTATTTACCAGAAGTTAGTTTAGTGCAAATATATAATAACTACTCGAAATCATACTCGAACTATATGATAACAACAAGTTAACTTCAAGTTTAGACAAGGCTCAATGATATTATTTATACTTCGGCTGTGCAGACTGACAGATGTACTAACAGACAAACAGACAGTTAGACATATAGACAGGCGGATGGGATAACCACAGTCAGAAAAACGAGTAGCAACTCTGGCCTAAATATGGTTCAGTAACGCAAACAGAAAAAGGTAAAGTAAATATTGTGAAAATGATCAAAAACAATCTTATGACTAAAAAATATGATTTTTGTTAATATTTTCCATCGTTTTGTTTGTTGTTGCCTTTAATTTCATTGTCTTTGGTACTTGTATTGTCATGAATTTTTACTGAAGTCCCTAAACTGTAGCTGTTGATGGGCTTTTAACCAGTTCTAAGTGCGCTTTGCCCTTTGTTGTATTTACTATTGATGTACTTGAGGTTGGCATATTTTTTGTTAAGACTTTAATACTATATGCATACATCTGTATGTACGTAACAAGTTCTTTTACCTTTATAATTATTTAATAATTTGTAATGAGACTTTTATAATTGACACAAGTAATAAAACGATTATTTGCTTTCTTAGGACGATGAGGAGGACGATGAGAATGATTTCAGCGGGCCAGCGTTGGGTGGTCACGTGAAGACCCAGAGCGACTTCTCCGAGGACGATGAGGAGGATAAGCCTATGACCATGCGCTTAATGATGATGCGTCCAACAGCAGCAGCAACCAAAACAAACCCAACCATGCCCCCCAACAAAACGGGCAGCAATCATCTAAATGTGCCAACAAGCAGAAAGCAGAACTTCAAGAAGGACGCATACGATGTGTAGATAGTGTTGTGTTGCAAGAACGTTGCGAGGTGGCAAGGGTGAGTAATATGTTAGGTGTACGTGCGTATACTTAATGTACTATGTAAATCAGATGCTTATGAAAGCGCTAACCATTTATATGAAACTAATTTAAGTATTTTAATGTAATCTATAATTAATATAACACAACTTAGAGTTAAGCAAACATTTTCAAAAATATAGACAAAAAAATATAATATTGTTAAATTAACACTTCACAAATTACACACACATACACACACATACTTAAACACAATCACAACACAAGGTTACACTATGTACAATGAGCTACAATTGAACTACAAAACGGGTTTGAAGAAAGTTAGAAGTCTTGAAACGGGGATTACATTTATTTTTGTTGCCGTAGCATTTAGTTTAACAAATGTTTAATGCTTTAACTGTTGACCACATTCGTATTTTCGTATGTTTTAAGCCCTATTTACACATACTATATACATATATATACATAATTATATAGATACTATATTCATATAACCAAGGTTTAACCCCAGCCTAGCCACCAGAATTTTAATTGCAATATGCTTTGTAGTAATCCAAAGAAACACTATTATCGAATGCATTTCCAAAGAGTTTAACTCATTATTAGTCTCATTTCTTCAAGTTGAACTTACGAGTATGTATAACACCCAAATATATTCAGTTTAGCTCTACAAAAAATATGATATAAATATTTATATGTATTAACTATTGTAATAATAATAAGTATGACAAACAAGTTGAAATATTAACATGATAAATTCTAGTTCAGTTGTTAAATGCAAAACGATAACCAAAACTATACCAAATAAATTAACGAAACAAAAAAAAACAAAATTCTGGAATAGTACACACACACATACATACAGATAAAATTACGATAAAACGAAGTGTAGAAAACCCAAATGGAATATGTGATATTCTAAATAATATCCTCAAAGTGTAGTCTAAGAAAAAGTATCATCAACCAATTGAGTTTTCCAACACTGTACTGTCACATTGCTTCATTACCCTTAATCTGTCCATATTTCCATAATTCGGTTAATTTTAAGTTTCTTTCACACACCCAACACTGAATAGTGTTATCCTATATTGAAAACAAATGGAAAAATATATACAAACTGCTGTGAATAGTTTTAGTGGTTGTAAAGTTCTATTACAAAACGAAAAAAATGAGAAGCGTTATAAATAAATTAAATAGCTATTAAGCGGCATTAATCTCTGACTAAACTACAGATTCATCTTTCACCTATGTTCGACAACATATTTAACATTCGGTTTCCGCAACAGGTTTAAATACAGACACATATGATTAACCAAAAAAAAATATATATATATAAAAACTCTATTGAATTTCCTATAATCAAAAGAAATGGAATTTTTTAAAAACGGCAACCGATGAAGACAATAAGACAAAAAATGTACTAAGAATACAATGAAATGAAATAAAAATGAAGAACACAATAGTAATATATTACTTATGAGAGAAAATCGAGAACGCTTCGATAGGCACAAGTTTATACAGAGGTATTTTTTATTTCGATTTTGAAGAGATTTTAAAAGCAGTATTTTCCTTTCAGTCAGTAGAATGCTATAGTTGTTCAAGCTGGCGGTACAGTAGTACCTGCCGCATGTTCTATTTATGTACCTTGCGAAGACACTGGTAGAGAGCGCGAGCGATAGATAAGGAGAGTTATTTACGATAGTTATAGCTAAGTATATAAATCTGTTGACAGTAACTGGAAAGAATCAAGGATCTGCACAATTAGGTGTGGATCTACAGTTAACCCTCACATCAAATCTTCTCTATTCTCAACCAATTGATGATTAAATTGTATTATTTAGTTCGCATGATTAAAAATTTAACATTGAAAACCAAATTAAAACTATAAATATTGTATATCAATTATTGTCGTAGTATTTAAGAAACAAGCGAACGATGCGAATAAATGGACCCGTGTAAATTGATTGATTGTATTTAAAGTATCGAGAAATTACTTATGTGAAATATTACTATGATATATATACGCAGGTAATTATTATTAATAAACGTATTTCAAGAATAGTGGGTTAAGTTGAAGAAGAGCAAACAATTCGCATGTGTTTTCTTTAAATTGAAACTCTTCCATTTAGCTTTTTGTGTAACAAAGGGTTTCAGAGCTAGAGCTGATGTGGATATAATATTGATGGCCGTTAAGCCGGATTTTTTAAATTGATATAGCGCCCTCTGTTGTCTCCGTTAAGTTACTTAAACATGAAATGAGCTTTTTTTGTGAGCTTTCAGTTGTATTGTATTCAAAATACAGACATATGCTTTCAGTTGTTTACAATCATAAATCGTTAAAGCCCATAATAAGCAATATTTAAAGTTAAAGTAATCACTGTCCATATTAATATATTTTCTTAAATATGCTATTAATCATATTAATAAGAAACATACGAAATTGCTCAATTGAATATTTGTAAATTAGAGTTTGCTATTTAAACTGTTATTTATTTGCTTCCACAGCAAGTTTTTTTCAAACATTGTGAGATGCTCAATGCACTCTCTTTATATTTATGTATTTTTGGCTGTTATGGCGAAAGCACGGAACTTTGCACTGAGAATAATATTTGTTAAATGCTAAAACCAATTTCAACAGATTAATCTTATCGCTGGGTTCAAATTTCGCTCGCCTAAGTAACTCTGCAACGGTGCAAAAGTAGCTACCGAGTTGATAAAGATCCAAATGGGCGTCATTAGTACATTCATGCCTTCTTTATCCTATTCCAATTCTATAGCTAATTATCACAAGTGCAGCAGAATATTGAACTTGGTTCCCGCACTTGTAACTACAGTTGTTTCAGAAGAGGGGAAAAACATCATAAACAATATTGTGCCATTAAATAATGCGGCAAACGAAAAGAACAATAATAAAATGTTCTTCTCTATTGATTGATATGGGCACCACACGCAAATGCAATGCACGACTAGTGAATTCCCTGTATGCTATTATAATGTTTTCGCTAGTGATCAAACTATCTATGCGCTGGCTATAGCCTACATGAAGATGAACATTTATTTAGGGTGTAGCAAATCTGGGAAACGAACAACGCAAAGATAAGCGAATATTGCTTATGATGCCGCTGCTTCTCTGCTGCGGCTGCTGTTGTGGTCATAGCATAATTCGGGGCGGAGGTCACGACGATAAGGCGGCCAGACAACAGCTGAGATCGGCTGATGAACATTTGTGGCACATGTTGGACCAGACATTGAGTAAGTGCAGCGAATGTCAATTTGGTTTCAGGAGGCGTGTCTCGTCGGCCGAGTGGGATGCATGCGGAGAGCGGCACGTAGCACGTAGCATGCGGCAGAAGGCCGGCAACGTGGGCATGTCTCTTATCTTATCAGCGACGCATATGTTGATGACAGAGTCTGTGACAGTGTGTGGGTGTAAGTGTATTTGGCTGTGCATAATAACAGAAACGGAAAGAGCGAAATAAAGACAAACACAACAGAAACCGAAATCGAAACGAATCGAAAAGTGTATAGCTAAACGTATGTCGCATGGCATGCGATACATCTGTTACTTAAGCCCAACCAGCGCCAGCCATAGAGTTTCAGTTTGGTTTGTTGTGCGGACGCAGCAACAAGTGCCAGCAACAGCAGCAGCGGCAGCAGCAGCAGCATCAATTTCAGTAGTAACAGCAACAGTTGCAGCAGCTGTGCGATTATTGTTGAAGCACAACAAGTGCCAGCAAGTGAGATTAACGTGGAGAGTGAGAGTGCTCTCTGGGGTGCGCGCCACGTTTCTTCAATTAGTTTGTGCAGAGTGCAAGACATTTAAATATAAATTCGCATCAAGACCACAAGTTCATCAAATTAAGCGAAACGAAATAAGTGCATTTAACGAACTAAATTCAATTGGCAAGCACATCGACAACTTTAACCCAGCACAGCTGCAACTGCAACTGCAACGACGACGGCAACGGCCACAACCGAAAGTGAAAGGAAGCGGAAAAAGGGAAGCGGCGACAAGATAAAACGAGAAAACACAAAATGCTACTCAAAGGCATGCACTTACTGCGAAGCGGGTAAGTGCGGGTTTAATCTGATTTCAACAGCGAGTAATAAGCAGGTCATTGCCAGAGTGTGGTTAACCATTTAGAGCACGGCAATAATAGAGCTACGCAGGGACTTCTATTGAGTTATTCGCTGGCATTGCTCTGGTAACTTGTTTTACCCGTTTTAAGTAGATTACAGCATTCTGGTGTTGCAAATAGTTTTCATTGATAATAACCTACCCCAATCAAAGTGCTCTTATCGCTTACAGCTTTTGTAGTTTTAATTTTCCTCCCAGTAAAATTCCACACACAATATTGTATGTATTTTTTATCAACGTGAATGCTATAGTCTACTCCCAAGATCAATGCACTCAGATGAGCAGCAATAACACCATCAACATCGCCATCATCATCACCATAAACAACAACGCCGGCTACAATGTTCTTTAGCACAGTTTCTCTCGATGCTGTTTACACGCGAGCTCTCTCATACTTTTTAGTTTGTTTATAAACAATTTTGACGCACACTACACGCCCCATGCTGAAACTTTTTATCAATGAATTCGCAATCAAACAAAATTGCTCATACGACTTTGGCCGCGCGCTTCAAATTATGCAACACTTTTTAATATTTCTATGTTCACCGTCTAATCATTATCGACTTTGACAGCTTCCTAAAGCTCAAAACTAAAAATTTGCTACTGTTAACAGTCCGCATTCAGTTGAATCACTTAAATACTTGAGGTCAACAAGCACCGAACCAATCATCCGTTGCGATTAGAACCTCAGAGCCCCTTATTTGTGTGCGTATACTTGTTTGCCTTTGAATAAATTGCAGCATAGTTTGCGGCTGACCACTAAATACCTCAATTGCTAGTAATTATTGCATATTTTTGTGGGCAAAAGCTTGCTCTGTAAGCACTTGCCTTGTCCGCTTTGTGTTTCGTTTTCTTTGTTAGCTGTTAATCAACAAACGTCCAACCCCTCACCGTGCCGCCCACGCTTCGCACATTATTTTTGTATTTTTGTTTTGGCTCCGGTTTTTCCTTCTCTTTGTGTAGAAATGTGTGTGTGCATGTATGTATGAGTACGTGTGGGTAGTGAACGATCTCGGTGAGCGACGCGTCGCTCTGCTTGCAGTTGACCAACTGGTTCTGCCGCCTCTCTTTGACTGTGTGCGTTCGAGTATGTGTGCGTATGTCTGTGTATGTTATGTGACGTTGCGGGCACGAACGCAATCAAAACAAAAACAAATCGATGCTTGTGTTGGTGCTGCCTTTGTTTTTGAGGCCGCCTAGCAACAGGAACAACATCGCGCCGGTTGCTGCAAATAAGACAAAATAAAAACAAAAAACAAAAACCAAACCCCAAAAATTGAACTCTCTTTTAACGTGTAGTTACTTGTTTGGCTTGTTGTTAGCTTTTGTTTTGATAGCAGCATTGGAGTGGCGTGTTTTCATTATTTCTTTCTGCCTCTTGGCCAAGTGTTGTTGTGTGCGTGCGCGTGTGTGTGTGTGTATGTGTGTGTGGCCTGACAACATCTCTGGCGCTTTGCATTGTAGGTTTCCTTTGCATGTACAGTGCGCTTTATCAAACTGCAGGCCACGTACATAGGAGTATGTGACATTGTTATTATGACTGCCTGCGCAATCCATTGACAGCTGGCAGCGACGTTATTCTGACACGCTGATGATAACCTCAGACAACCCGACGGCAACAACAGGCCGAGACAACGGCAACAATATCAATGCTTTTGTTGTTTCGCCGCTATTTTGTTAGTCGAGCCCCCCAAGCGAGCGCTTGTAGCAGCCCAATAAACAGAAACACAAATAGAACCTGGCAAGAAAAATAATATTATTCAAACAAAGACAATAATATTTGCGCACCTATTCTCATTGCATGAATGAATAATAATAATAAATATGAGCTACGTAGTTGTAATTACTGTATGACACTATTTATCGAATCGGCCACGCGACTCATCTAATGGGTTCCTCAGAAGTCTTTTTTACGCATCGATCACTTGAAATCGCAGAGTTCTTATCAGCTAATGGTTTGTTTACGAGTAGAACACTCCTATATTTCGATTCGTATCGCCATCGACGGGGCTTTATAAATATTTCAATGCAAGAAACGATAAGATATGTGTCGCTTTGTCGTTGGGTAAACACAAGTTTTTTTGTGATGTGTTGACTGAATGTGAATTTTCTATGACGTGTATTGACTATTCGGTGATCTACTGCGCCACCGTATGCCGTGGAATTGTCTAGAGACAGTCGCAGAGACAATGACATTTACGACATTACAAACGAACGAACATACAATATAGGAAGACTTTAGTCTATAATCTATAATTTGGACTCCACCTACGTTCTATAGCGACGACGATTGTACGCTTATCAATCGGTAAATACCGAGACAGACACACACTGATACTGGACTTTGGTATGGCGTAGAGAGCTCATTAGTATAATCAAACAGAATTTCAGCAGCTATTCAGAGTTCCTGCAACTACCAGTTCTTGCTGGTAATTGAAACTAGTTCTCAAGCATATTATTACGGCGTGCGTCAACTTTCAACACAACTCATTGGCCTTGGCCTTCAATTGGCTTACATGCAATGCGAGTAGGAGTATATAATTGTTATTATTAATTCTCGATGACTAGGACAACATTCCCGAATTTGATGTGTTGCTATCCATCCCAAGCTGGCACTTAATTCGTTATGTGGGGCAGCATTCCAGACAGTCCGATGACCTTAGTCGTGAATTATCTTTCAGACAACTTGTCAAGGATAAATTGCAGCTACGTGAAAGGGATGGGTACATATGTATGTACATATATTTATAGTAATCGAGGCGGCAACTTTTGTTTGTTTTCAGCATAACTACAATATATAATTACGTATGTACACGATAGTTGTTGAGAGCATAAAGAAGTATTGTTGCATC
The DNA here is from genome assembly GCA_035047445.1 of Drosophila siamana. Lineage (NCBI taxonomy): Eukaryota > Metazoa > Arthropoda > Insecta > Diptera > Drosophilidae > Drosophila > Drosophila siamana. Next base: position 1,170,477 of record JAWNPP010000081.1, read on the forward strand.
AGTTTCTGCTGCAATCACGACAGATTCTATCTGTTGATTGTGCAGATAACAATGGTGAAAACTTTCCATAAACCATTTCCATTGCTGTCAGCAGCAGGTGAGGGTTTAATGTGACTAAGTCGAACTAGTTGCGAAATTCCCACTATAGCAGACGTCACAGTAAATCGTACTGTCAAAAATTTACCAGAGAACTAAATAGAGTGAAGTGAAGTGCTGTTTAACTGGAGCCACGCGTCGTCAACAAAGACATTTGTCTGCTTGATCGGTTGATCGGTCGGTCAGTCGGTGGTAACTGGTTCAAACTGGACACTCTCGAAACTCGTTTGCTTGCGATACGCGTCGAGTGCCATTATGTGTTTAGTGCGCTGTGTGCCTTGGCTGTTCGATGGCCAGCTGATAAGGCCTCAAATGATACGCACCTCTAATGAGGAGGCGGTACCCTTAGTCTGTTCGTATTTAGTTGAAAACTAAGGCGCACGGCCAAGGCGAGTTAACGAACCTACCCAGAACTCAAGAACTTTTCGATATTTCCTCTCTTCCATGACTAAAACAGCAACAGTTTCTGTTGCCACGTTCAAATAAAAATACACACATTTCTATGTGTATACGTATTTATTATATACAGCACCTATTCATACATGTCCGTATACATAGTATGGCAATAAATTTTCCACATATACTACATATACACATATATACTATACGAATACACTCGTGCAAATATAGGAGAGTAAAAAACACGCGCTTGTTAATTTTCTGCGTATTTCGCATGAAAATCTCAATAAAAATAAATATATGTACATACGTAGTACAAAAATAAATGTTCCATAGCAATGGCAACAAAGCATCAACCGGCAATCAGATACCCAGCACATTCAGATATCTATAGGGTATGCTGCGTTTGAGAGACATGTTAATGAAATGCAATTAGTATAATTAATATTAAATATTAGAGTGTGTCGCTATATATACGATGCGATTTTTTCGCAGTTCTTTGTTTCTAAAGTACAAGTTCAAAAAGCAGCAATTCTATAAAATCTTTTCTCTATAAGAAGATATATTTCTATTCACAACTGCTTAGTTATTAATTTGTTTTTAAACAAATTTCATTGAAAATAATATTTCAAATACTTTGGTTTTTAATGAGGACCAATCCTTATCTTTTAATCTCTATTAGTAGAACATTCGCTGGGTATATTGCAGTCTTAAGTGTACCTGCTGAGTAGATATTGAATTTAAAGAGCATACAATGCATCGCTGTGACTGAGATAAAAATGTAGTTGCCATTTGTAAATGCCAAACGCACAGAAGAAATTCCCTCTTCTCATCTCAAATCCAAATCCACATTCTCAAACCAATTCCGATTCTCATAGCTCAATGATTATTTACGTAGACAGACCCTGGTCCGTTATCATCTCAAATAGATTCTTGTTCGCCTCGGCGCGTGACAGTCATCAAACATTCAATGGTATTTGCGAAGATGTGTGCCGACTAATTAGTTGAAAGTGATGAGACTGATAGCCAAAATTTGGAATAGACAACACGAGCTCCAACCATTAAACTTGCAGCTGTGGTCAGTTCTTATCATTAGTAAACAAATGCTACATAAATATCTGGCATTAAGAATTCAGCGTTCTGTTTCGTTTTGAGTCCAGCTGAAAACTCCGCCAGACGGTCGCAAATCATATCATGAATAATAGAAAAGAAAACCAAACAAATGCAAATAAGTCAAAAGAAGCTGAGCAAAACAGCAAACTGAAAAGTCAAACAAGTGCTGGTCGCATGACAATAAAAACTGTCAATTTGATTAAAGCGAGAAAACGAACAAAACAAACAGAAATTATTAAAAATTCATATACTTGAAATTAGCAGAATAATTAATTAGCGCTTTTGCGATATGCGCAAATCGAAGAAGGCTAATTCGTCGGCAACATCATTGGTCAAGTAAATGCTTTATATAACCGTTAAAATAATTTGCAAACAATTTCTTTAAATTATTGCAGGAAAAATCAGGTCAATCAGATCAAATTATATTTATTTAATGGAAATATATGCTACCGTTGGGTTTCAATTGAATTCCTTGTAAATAAAATGTAAGAAGAGATAAAATAAGTTTATGATAAGCATATTTCTATCTTTAGTTAATTGTATTGTGCGTTCATTCACTTCTTGAAATTTTTACTATAATTTGATATCGTTCTAGTTTCGATTTGTTTGCGATCAGTGATTTATTTGAGTATTCATTTGCTTTCATATTGACACAACTCTAAAAAGAGCTTTTCTATCTCTTTGTTTAGTTTGCTCTATGCGAGTCTCGATAAACTAGTATCGAGTATACTTATTATCATGCCATAGTCATGCACATAATGTGTGTTAATGACGCTATCCAGGGCAGACATCAGACATCACACACGCCACACACAAACACACACATAGGTACATGCACACACGCACACGCTATCGAGAAGACAAATGCGCAGTTCCGAGACTACGGATAATATAGTTTGGTGGTCTGCCTAACCAAATTAGATTACATAAAACGGCGTGTGACGTCACCAGTGAGTGTGTGTGTGAGACAGAGCGCGAGAGTGCGACCAATTGATTGGACTTTGCACCCCAGCAGCAGCATTGACAATGTAACTGAGAATAAATTGTGTGTGTGAAGCATGTTTGAGTGGCCCAGATATTGAGATATGAACTGATTAACCTCAGAGGCAAACGCGATAAAAGAGTGAGCGGAACGTCAGAACGGGAGGTAGGTGGCAGGGTGGGGCAGCTTATTACAGGACATGTGCAGGGAAGTATTCCAACGCACTCGAGATTAACATCATGCAGTACCATTTGGTGCCATGGCCAGCGCGTTGGTGCCAGATCAGCTGAAGCGAAAGAGAAGCCGAAGCCAGACCAAAACAGAGAGCCAGACAGCGAGACAACGAGAATGGCTGATGAAACATTGCATCATTTCGTTCAGCCGGTTGGCAGTGCCGACGATCGACGCTACACATGCTGAGAATGAAAGTGACGCAGTCGTGACGACGACTTCGCTCTCTATCTCCTCGCTCTCACTCTCACTCTCTCCCCATCCGTCTGAGGCAATTGAAGGTTGTCTTCACTGGGCCGCTGCTCTTGGAATCCCCCCCCAAAAAAAAAAAACACCGAACGCTCTGTTGTTTTACTGTGCAAAAGTCGGAACAAGTTTTTCATAAAATTCGAGGCACAAACTCAAACAAAAAGAAATTAAATTCAAAGGTGTCGACTTGACGATGCGCTGTAAAGAGTATAAGTTGAAGTTTATAAGTGAAGTAAGAGGAATTTCTAAGTAAGAGAATTGCCTTGAAATAAATAATAGCAATGCAAATTATATGCAACTATTTCCAAGCGCTAAGTGTGGTGATTTTACGTGGCTAGTTCTTGGCAAGCACGTACGACCCAACCGCTGTTCTATGTGCACAGGGTATCTGCAGAAAACCTGCCTGAGACAAGCGGCCAACAGCTGATCAGCCAGTTTTGTTATTTTTTTTTTTTTTACAATTGTGTTGGGGCAAACACAGCGTCGTTGCTTCAACTCTTTTCCAGCAGCTGTGCGAGCATACTTAGAATACTAATTGAGGTACAGTTGTGCCCAAGCGCTGTTAGTCGCACAACATTCGACTGTGTGGGCAGTGAACCGAACTGTGCTTTCTGCCTGCATTCAATTGAAGCCACCTCAAATGATCCTTTCCCCTCTCTTTTTGCCTATCTCCACAGACTCATTGTGCCGCCCAAGAGCCGCAACTTTCGTCTGGTCTGCCGTGCGCTCTCCGTGCACTATGGCGACGCCAAGAGCCTGACGCCAGCTGTCAGCGACTATGTGGACAAATGCGTCAATCTCTGCCAGCCGGAGCGCGTGCATATCTGCGACGGCAGCGACGCCGAGAGCAAGCTGCTGCAGAGCCTGATGCTCAAGCAGGGCACCATTGTGCCACTGCCCAAGTACCAGAACTGCTGGCTGGCTCGCACCAATCCCGCCGATGTGGCGCGCGTCGAGTCCAAGACCTTCATCTGCACCGAACGCAAGGAGCAGACGGTGCCCGTGACGCCCAAGGCGACGCCTGGCACGCTGGGCAACTGGATTTCTGAGGCCGACCTGCAGGCGGCCATTGCGGAACGCTTTCCAGGCAGCATGAAGGGCCGCACCATGTACGTCATACCCTTCAGCATGGGCCCCGTCGGATCGCCGCTCTCCAAGATCGGCATCGAGGTCACCGACTCGCCCTACGTCGTCGAGTCCATGAAGATTATGACGCGCGCCGGCGCCAAAGTGCTGCAGCAGCTGCAACAGGGCGATGGCCAGTTCGTCAAGTGTCTGCACTCCGTGGGCACACCGGCCAGTGGAGTGCAGGCGCAGGCCTCCTGGCCCTGTGACCCCGAGCGCACCATCATCCTGCATAAGCCCGCCGACAACGAGATCGTCTCCTATGGCTCTGGCTACGGCGGCAACTCGCTGCTGGGCAAGAAGTGCTTTGCTCTGCGCATTGGCAGCACCATCGCCAAGCGCGAGGGCTGGCTGGCCGAGCACATGCTCATCCTGGGCATCACCAATCCGCAGGGCAAGAAGATCTATGTGGCCGCCGCCTTCCCCTCGGCCTGCGGCAAGACCAATCTGGCCATGATGACCCCCACGCTGCCCGGCTACAAGGTGGAGTGTGTGGGCGACGACATCGCCTGGATGAAGTTCGACTCCCAGGGCGTGCTGCGCGCCATTAACCCCGAGAACGGCTTCTTCGGCGTCGCACCCGGCACCTCACGCGCCACGAATCCCATTGCCATGGACACCGTTTTCCGGAACACGGTGTTCACCAACGTGGCCTCCACATCCGACGGCGGCGTCTATTGGGAGGGCATGGAGACGGCGCAGCTGGCAAACGTCACCGTCACCGACTGGCTGGGCAAGCTCTGGTCCAAGGAGTCCGGCAAGCCGGCCGCGCATCCCAACTCGCGCTTCTGCACGCCTGCCTCGCAGTGCCCCATCATTGATCCCGCCTGGGAGGACAGCGCTGGTGTGCCCATCTCTGCCATACTCTTCGGTGGCCGTCGTCCCGCTGGCGTGCCGCTCGTCTACGAGGCACGCGACTGGTCGCACGGCGTCTTCATTGGCGCTGCGATGCGCAGCGAGGCGACTGCGGCGGCGGAGCACAAGGCCAAGGTGATCATGCACGATCCGTTCGCGATGCGTCCCTTCTTCGGCTACAACTTTGGCGACTACCTCGCCCACTGGCTGAGCATGGAGCAGCGCGGCCAGGTGCCCAAGATCTTCCATGTCAACTGGTTCCGCAAGAGCAGCGACGGCAAGTTCCTCTGGCCGGGCTTCGGCGACAACTCACGTGTGCTCGACTGGATCTTCCGACGTGTGCAGGGCGAGCAATGTTACGAGGACTCACCCATTGGTCGCTTGCCCAGCAAGCAGGCGCTCAATGTGAAGGGGCTGGAGGACTGCGTGGATCTCAAGCAGCTGTTCGAGTTGCCCAAGGAGTTCTGGCAGCAGGAGGTTGCCGAGATCGAGCAGTACTTCGAGGCGCAGGTGGGCGCCCATCTGCCGCAGGCGGTGGCCACTCAACTGGCCGAGCTGAAGGCGCGTGTGGCAACCATGTGATGATATGGGTTCCATAGGTTATTTGCTAATCGTACTTAGTTCAGTAAGCGTCGAAATAAAACGAGCATGAGATTTGGATGTATACAGAGTTCCGAGTTCACTATTGGGAACGGGGCGTGGCCAGAGCTTATCAACAGCTTTATGGCGGAGCGATCAAGCGCGCGAGCGAGCATGATGGAGAAAGCCGTTTTATGAGTCGGAGGCCCGTCCGAAGCTCGCAAATTGGAAATCGGCGTAAACAAGCATATAAACCCATAATCGCGCTAACCTCTCCTATCAAGATCGCAGCGAAAACAAGCAAATAAAATGCTGTCAAAATAGCACAAATTTTAGGCAGCGCATACTTTATATAGCACGGGAACGGGAACGTGAACGAGCCTCGATTTTGAACAAAATAGAAAACCAAAGAAATGAAAACAGGCATCCATCGATAGCCGTCGTTGCCAAGGTCTGATTATCGGCCAAGTCACGGGGTGGTGTGACTCGACATGCACCATAACGCCCGATACAACACACTACGGACAGTGATAAGGCCGAGCAGAAGTAGAAGCACAAGCAGAAGGGTTGCAGATCCGGTTCTCTACTGGTGAAGCGATCAATACAGTCTTTATTTGACGCACTTCACTCAACTGCTGATATGACTGTATTTTCTGTATTTTCTCATACAATTTCGCTGCTCTGAATTTTTGTAGAACTATTTTCGTTTTTATGAGCTTGTCTTTATTACTCGCATTACTACAATTGGTTGTTGGATAAATGTGTGAAAAACGTGTTCCCGAGGCTAAGACGAAATACAAGTTGTTTGGTTTACAAATAAATATATATATATATTATTGTCACGACTATCAAACCTCAACGGATACAAATTAGAATAGATGGAAATTAGGATTAGCTTACTACTTTCAAGGCATGATTTAAGATGGTTAAAGTGGTAATTTCGCAAAAGTCAGCAGAATAAAATTACGTAAACTGTGTTGAGCTTAAAGTTTTGCCTACAATGACAAACAGATTTTAGTAAATAGATTAATTTGTCTATTTTTGCTAATAATGAGAGGCATTTCGTTATTTGAATTAACAACCAATCGGACCTTTTAAATAAAGTCTAGAAACTATACATAATGCCAGCAATACTAAGATCCGGTTCAATGCAAGTTCTAATGCTAAAATCAGAGTTCAGCTCTATATTTAGAATGTGTTTTCCACTGGGAAGCGATGCCGAATCCAGGGGCTTGGTAGCTAGCTGATAGTACGCGTTGACAAATCAATGTAATAAATATATACCCTATATGGCTATATATTTTTCAGAGTAAATATGTCGACATAATATAGATGTTGATTTTTCAATATTGATCGGCCAATCGATTGACGTAAATTCAGAAAATAAAGTCAAGTCATCAATCGGTCGAGGCGTCGCCAGTCGAAGGGGGGAACCGAGGGATATACGTGAGAAGTATGGCAGGGAGGGCAGGTTGGGGTGTGTGTCAACGGAAGCACAAGCAGACAGACAATAATGATGCTGCTGCTACTGCTACTGTTGCTGTTGCTGCTGTTGATGATGATGACGATCAGGCTTATCAAGCTGAACTAGAAAAACAAGTCCATGGTTTATAAATAAACACACGAAAAAATGTCAGCGAATTTTTGTTGCCTTTTTAAGAGACGCGTGGAGGAGACTGGCTGATAAAAAATAAAACCTTTAGCTTTAACTTTCAACTTTAACTTCAATAAGGGAACATCTTCAATGTTGGGTACCCGATGCGATATCCATATCCATTCGGAAGAGCATAGTTCAGTTTTGGGCACCTTCATTTCTCCTTCCACAGGCGAAAGAACACATGATCGAAAGTCATTTGGCTATTATTGGGTACAACATGTCACATGAATAATAATAATGCCAGCCAGCCAGCCAGCAACGTGTAGCTCTCGCCATTCATGGCCTCCAAAGGCGTTTGGCTGATGGCCATGGCCAACATTATAGCGCCAAAATACTAAGAACTCACGCAGAGAAAGAGAGAGGGAGAGAACTCAAGTGAACTGAACAGATCATCAAAATTTCCGTCACCAGTTTCTTTGCGTTTTTAGAAAGTGAAATTCGTTGGCAACGTGTCAACAAACCGCCTGCCATGTGATGTTGCCACACGGGCGTAGGTGGGCGCGTGTTCATTCCAAAGGGAGAGCGGGGGGGAGCAGAGAGCCAAATAGCTATTTATCTATATTAGATGGTTTAAATTTGTTAAAATTCTGATAGAACATTAAGGGCTGACAATTAGCTGGATCCTAGTAACTTAGGACAGTTTTCCTGTAAGCCTGTGCTGAATAAAAGTTTATAAATACTGCCTGACTACTGTATTCGTCAATTGTTTATCGATCAGTGTGTAGGTGTGGATTCCAGACTACTATTTGAATACGACTTTGTGTGTAAACTGCTTGGCAATCGAGTGGCATTTACGCACGCCACTTGCCCGATATCGGGGCAATAACATAAATAAACAAAATAATTAAATTAGCACTGAGCGAAAAAAAATATCAACAAGTCGCTTCAGTGCTTATCATAGCGAACGATGCTTATCAAAGCAAAAAAGGAACAAAAAAGAAAAAGAATTTTCGTTTGGCATCGAAACGGCGCAATGAAAACAGAAAACAAAAATAAATGCTGAAACTTGCCACAGTAGCAACGACAACAACAACGGCACTATTTTACTACGCGCTTTGACTGTTGCCAAGCGGCGAGCAATAACAAACAGCAAATAGCCCCCTCTCGCTTCCACCGCATCCCACATCGTAGGTGAAAAACCAAAACAATCGGCGAGCCTCCCAGCAACGGGCCAATCAGCGCGCCCGAAGCATGACCCGACGCCTCGAAAAAAGCGCATGCCGAGCGATTAGACAAGCGCCGAGCCGATCGCGACGCGAACATGTTCTAGTCGGATCGGGCAGGCGTCAGTGCTGGCGTCGCCGAAGCGTATAAAAGGCCGCTGCAGCTGACAGTTGGCATCAGTTACTCGTGGACTGAGTAAATGGAAAGATCAAGTGAAACATTTAATTTCAGTGATCTGAAAATCAAATTGATATTTGACAAAAAACTCTGGCGAAACATATGAAAGCTAAGCAGCAGCAACAACAAGCCAACAACCACCAATAAAAGGAAAAACAAATACAAACAAATCAAATTGTGATAATTGATAATTGTGATATTAACAAATTTACTGTTTTGCCCATAAAAAAAGCAAATAGAACCACATAAATTTGTGCGCCATATTCCAAAGTCTTATAAAGAAATAATCTTAAACTAAACTAACAAAATGCCTGAGCTCATTGAACAAAGCAAAATTATGTAAGTACGAGTTGCAAGCTAGAAGAAAGAAAGAAAAATCCATGAAAAAAAAAGAAAACACATGTGCAACAAACATACATACACATGCACTACTAGAGACGCATCGAAATCTCTAGAGGTTGCACGCTCATTAAATGACCCAAATGTATTTTTACGCAAATATTTCAGTGCAGCGCAACTGAAAAAAATATTTGCTTAAAAAAAATTGTATTTCCTTGAATTCTTGTGCTAATTTATGAAAACAAAACCTGAATGAAATACTTATAAATTTAATTGTATTCCTTGGCCACACACAATAACCTTTGAAATGAAAGAGAATGAAATTCTTATAAATTCTAGAGAAATATTTTCTTTGCATTCAACAAAATTTTTTTAAATTAAAGCAAAAAACTTGAATGAAATTCTTAGAATTGAAATAGTAATTTTTTCCATTACTATTCACAAGATATTTTTAATCAAAAAATGAAACTTGAATGAAATTGTTATAAATTTAATAGAAATCTTTTGGTTTTAATATCCACTATTAATCACAATAACTTACGCATTAAAAAGAAACTTGAATGAAATTCCCATAAATCAGCTGGACATTTTTTCCTTGAATTTCTCACTGATTAACTCAGTTAATTATTCACAAGCGTTTAAAATACATTTGCCATTCACCAGTCTGACCCACTGACTGATTTCCCAAATGCCACGTCACTGACCCACAAACAACTCAAGCAACTCTCGCTCATCCACCCCCTTCTTTCTCTCTCTCTCTATTTACAGCTCCAGCGCCGCCAACGGTTGCGGTCTGCCCCAGCTGCACAAGCAGCGCCAGGACAATTGTGGCCTCTATAGCCACATCCGTGGCATTCCCACCTCGTACGGCGATGTGAGTGCATTGACTACCGGCGTGCGCAGCTTCGTGGAGGAGGCTATTGCGCTGTGCCAGCCCGACCAGGTGCACATCTGCGATGGCAGCGAGCAGGAGAACAAGATGCTCATCAAGACCCTGCTGGAGCAGGGCACCATTGTGGCACTGCCCAAGTACGAGAACTGCTGGCTGGCACGCACCAATCCCGCCGACGTGGCGCGCGTTGAGTCCAAGACCTTCATCTGCACCGAGGAGCGCGCGGAGACCATTCCCACGCCCAAGGACGGCGTCAAGGGCACTCTGGGCAACTGGATCTCGCCCATCGACATGGAGGCCGCCATCCAGCAGCGCTTCCCCGGCTGCATGAAGGGTCGCACCATGTACGTGGTGCCCTTCAGCATGGGACCTGTCGGCTCGCCGCTCTCCAAGATCGGCATTGAGGTCACCGACTCCGCCTACGTGGTGGCCTCCATGCGCATCATGACGCGCATGGGTGCCGCTGTTCTGCAGCAGCTGGCCAAGAAGGAGGAGTTCGTGCGCGCCCTGCACTCCGTGGGCACACCCGCCAACGGCCAGCTGGAGCAGCCCTCGTGGCCCTGCGATCCCGAGCGCACCATCATCCTGCACAAGCCCGCCGAGAACCTGATCGTATCCTACGGCTCTGGCTACGGTGGCAACTCGCTGCTGGGCAAGAAGTGCTTCGCTCTGCGCATTGGCAGCACCATCGCCAAGCGCGAGGGCTGGCTGGCCGAGCACATGCTCATCCTGGGCATCACCGACCCCAAGGGCGTCAAGAAGTACATCACGGCCGCCTTCCCCTCGGCCTGCGGCAAGACCAACCTGGCCATGTTGAACCCCTCGCTGGCCAACTACAAGGTGGAGTGTGTGGGCGACGACATCGCCTGGATGAAGTTCGACTCCCAGGGCGTGCTGCGCGCCATCAACCCTGAGAATGGCTTCTTCGGCGTCGCTCCCGGCACCTCGGTGGAGACGAACCCCATTGCCATGAGCACCGTGTTCAAGGACACCATCTTCACCAACGTGGCCTCCACCTCGGACGGCGGCGTCTACTGGGAGGGCATGGAGAGCAGCCTGGCACCCAACGTGCAGATCACCGACTGGCTGGGCAAGCCCTGGACCAAGGATTCCGGCAAGCCGGCCGCCCATCCCAACTCGCGCTTCTGCACGCCTGCCGCTCAGTGCCCCATCATCGATGGCGCCTGGGAGGATCCAGCTGGTGTGCCCATTTCCGCCATGCTCTTCGGCGGTCGTCGCCCTGCTGGCGTGCCCCTGATCTACGAGTCGCGTGACTGGACTCATGGCGTCTTCATTGGCGCTGCGATGCGTAGTGAGGCGACCGCAGCGGCGGAGCACAAGGGCAAGGTGATCATGCACGATCCGTTCGCGATGCGTCCTTTCTTCGGATACAACTTTGGCGACTATGTGGCCCACTGGTTGAGCATGGAGAAGCGCGGCCAGGTGCCGAAGATCTTCCATGTAAACTGGTTCCGCAAGAGCGATCAGGGCAAGTTCCTGTGGCCCGGATACGGCGAGAACTCGCGTGTGCTCGAGTGGATTCTGCGTCGCTGCAACGGCGAACAGTGCTATCAGGACTCGGCCATTGGTCGCATTCCTGCCGATGGTGAGCTCAACTTGGCTGGCATGAAGGAGTCGACTGATGTGAAGCAGCTGTTCTCGCTGCCCAAGGACTTCTGGACCCAGGAAGTGCAGGATATTCGCAACTACTTCGAGTCGCAGGTGGGCGCTGATCTGCCCGCCAGCATCTATGCTGAGCTGGATAAGCTGAGTGAACGCGTTGACGCCTTGTAAATGAGTCGAGTTGAGAATTTACTGCAGACATCACAGGAAACCATAAACACAAAACACACAAACAAACACATCTTTACCCGCCCTGCAAACACCTTATAACGTTAAGCAATTAGACCCCATGAACCAAAAACCAATCTATAACCCTTATTACTATATGAATGGCCCCAACTAACTTTACCCACATATACTCTATATTACCCGAAGACTATGCTAACTCCACAATTCTTCACTTAGGTCGTTTCTTTAGCTCTTAAGTCGCGGACTTCCAAAACTATTTATTTTATAAGCACTTGAATAAGTTTACGTTTACATTAAGATAAAGCAAAAACAAAATGAAAACAAATGAAAAAAAAAAACAAAACATAAATAAACCCAAAAGAATTTATTCTAAATATTCATTGTTTGATTTATTTTTTAGCGAATATCCTTTCCAGGAACATATTTCAGACTTCGGTAATAAGAACTATGAGAGGAATGTTTTACATGCCAAAAAAAGAAATCATTTTCCCTCGGTATTTATGCTCTGCCTGTAATTGAATTTTAAGTTTTATTTACATCCTAAAGATTTCGGTGAAGAAAGTTATGCGAAGAACGTTTTACTCGTGAAACATCGACAACAAGGAATCCTAAACTGCCTACAAATGAATTCAAAGTTTTATTTATATAAAGGAAAGGAAAGGAAAAACTTAACGACTTCGAGGAAAATAGTTATAAGAAGAACATTTTACTTGAGACACCTCCACAACAAGAAATCACTATTACAATTTATAAAGTATTATTTAAATTCATCGTAATTACTATGTGGTTGAATAAACTGATTGTTTTCATTTGACATAGCCTTTTTAAATCTTGTGTTTTCTTAACTGCGTGCCTTAATCATGCTTATTCTGAGGGGGACTCTGAGCTCTGGTTCCCATGCTGCTCTAAACGCTATAATAACCAATTTTATTCTAAGTATTACACTTCGCCGTCCAGAATTTTTGAGGTATTTTCTGGGAAAGAGTAACATGATATATCAGGAGATCTGATCTCTGGCCTCTTCTATGCTTATTCATATATCCACGCGCACCTCGACTTCTTGACAACCACTACGCACCACGCACTGCACCGACTGAAGAGAATACCAGGTGACAATCATTTATATAGACAGTTAACATTACAACAGACGTTAACATAAACGGCTCCTTCAAATTGGCGGCTAACATAACAGCATAAGTTAACATGAAAAGGCTCTCTAACATAACAGCATAAGTGAACATAAAAGGCTCTCTCCTATAGGCGGCTAACATAATAGCATACGTTAATATAAAAGGCTCTCTGCTTGACTTACTCAGAGCTCTTTTTCAAGAAGCAGTTAACATAACAGCATAAGTTAACATAAAAGGCTCCCTCCTTGGCTTCCTCAGAGTCTGATCATCTGAGAGGCGTTCATAGCTTCCAGAGCATCCACAGCTGTGCTCAGTATCGAACTTTAATCTGAGATTATTTGCTGACTTGCATTTGGAATCTGCTAGCCCGATACATTTCTCAGAAAGTGATGCCGCAGTAACTGCATAGCGACACATTTTCTGCAATGCCGTAATTTTTCCTATGGGAATTCAATATCATAAATATATCTCTGTAATTTTCTCTGATTGTTGAGCATTATTTGTCTGTCGAAGCGTGTTTATTAGCTTTATTATCGCATAAAAGAACATTTGTCTTTGCAGTTGTCTACTTAAGCCGGATTTTGTAATTTCTACTTGTTTGTTTTAGCAGCAATTTAATTTAGGTTAATATTTTCTTAATCCCAATAATAACAAATAAGATTCAAGTGTTTTTTCAAGAATATTGTTAGGAATTAAAAGTTATTTAAAAAATTTTTTGTTAAAATTAAAATATTGTAAAATGTTTTTTGCCGTGGTTTTTCTTTAATCGCCTTTGAGACTGCTTCATCATTTAAAGATGAAACTTAAAAGAATTGACTAAGAAATATAGCGTTTGAAGTATTGAAAATATATTAACTGTGAACCTTGTTCATCAAAATGGAGCAACTGTAGCCTGATTCTTGTTGGCGGGATATTGAGGATGACAAATTGGTTTTGAAAAGTGCCCCAAAGACACATTGCTTCCAGTCTGGAAGAGCTTTTTGCGACCGACCTGCGGAGCTTTTGGCTGCGGCATCGGTGTCGATGAGGTGCCGAAGTCGCTGTTGCTGTGGTCGTCGACGTCGTTGTCGTTGTCGTCTTCGTCGTCGGTGTCGCGGTTCGTGGCACAGACAAAATGCAGTCGAGTCGACGAGTCGGGCCACAGTTCAGCTCGAGCTACGGACGTGAACTGTCGGTGTTTTTCGTGACCGGCACTTGCAGCACTTGCAACGCGCGGACTCAAACGGAAACGGAAGTGCAGCGAAAGACAAACGGTTAACTGTACAAACTGTTGCTTAGTTCGTCGTAGAGCAGTCTCGAGCGAGAGAGCGAGCAAGCGAGCGGGCGAGAGAGAGAGAGAGAGAGAGAGAGAGGGAGAGAGTGAGCAGGAGAGTGTGTTGTAACGCAATTAAGACAATTAGAAAAGTTAATTTCGGAAATTACAAACAAGCACAATTTGCAAAAACAACCCAGAATGGTAAACATAAAATATGATTTCCGCCTAACTTAAGATTAAGTAAGAGAGTGTATGTGTGTGTGTGTGGGAGTTGAATGTAAGTGTGAGGGTGTGTGAGTGTGTGTGTGTCCTTTGTCTGCTGCTAAGCTGCGATTTGACATGTTGATTTATGCGCTGTTCTTTCTACGCTCCAACTTCTCACTTACGCTCTTCATTTGCATCTGTGTATGTGTGTGTGTGCGTGTGAGTGTGTGTGTTCGTGTGTCTGAGCAGAGACTGCGTGTGTGTGTGTGTCTGTTGGTTGCTGGGATTACGCGTGTCCCTGTTAGCACTTGTTGCGCGTCGTGCGTCGCACAGGACACTCGCTTAATTGCTAATCCTCGCGCCCAACTTTCGCAGCCAGACGCGTCTAATTACACCTAACTTGCCGCAATTGCGCTCCACATCGCGACTCACACACACACACACACCAGACTGCCCTCCACAAATGACGCATTTAAAACCAAATTGCCCGCCAAACTCTGGCATCCCTGATTCCCCTGATTCTGCTCTGCCTTGGCTAGTCACTTAATATGCCATCAACATGAGATTTGCACAAATGGCGCACGCCAAGAATTATGTGTTGCAATAAAATCGATGGGTCGGGGTGCTGTGGGTGCTGCCAGCGGTGCGAGTGGTGCGCGTGGTGCCAAGTGGCTGCCCGGAATCTAATAACTAAGTTGCGAACGTGACTTTTAGCCTAGAATTCTAATTTGCCATTTGCTTTTGTCGTTGTCGTTCTTTCTTTGCTGACCAGTGAGCGAGCTCAGTGTTCAGTGTTCAGGGCTCGGTGCTCAGTGTTCAGAGCTCAGAGGAGGGCCCCAAGTTTGCCCCGCTAAGTAGGCTACACTTTCTTGACGTTGCTTGTATATTGTTTGATCCTAAGTGTTTTATGGACTTTTCTTGTTTATACTGCACACACACACACACACACACACACACACAGACACAAACACCATCAACAACAACAACAACACAAACACAACATATTCATTTTTACAACTAACGCTAATTCGGTGAGGCAAGTGCTGGTCAGAACTTATGCGTTTGCAAAGGAGCCAGCAGTAGAGAGCAAGGACTAAGCATTTAGGGGTGCGGTAGTCTTGTGGTTGCTCGGAAAACATTTATGTTTGCCTGAGTGTAACGTGACGTATACGCTATGTGGGCGTTAAATATGTGCTTAACGGGTGCGGGCATGTAATTAAGCAAAGTTTACCTAAAAGGGTTGAGCTGCTAGCTGCCAGCTGCTGAGACTCTGCTTAGAGTTTTACCCATAAGCTAATAGCTCTTGGCAATGCACTCGCTTAATCATGATAATGATAATGATGATCGGGTTGTTACCGGGAGCAGCAGACAGTTTTGTGGCCACAGGTCACAGACATTTGAACTCGTTGATGAGTGTTCGAAGTGCGAGTATTTTTACACAGTCGTCGTTGCCAATCCCTTGGCATGCGCTCGTACTATATACATTTTTCCTTATCCACAAATCCCCACGAAATCAAATCAGTTTGTGGCCTCAGCTTGTTTGTATGCATAACTTTGAAAAGCAATAAATTTCATCAGCCACCTGAAAAATGCATAAGTTATTGAACTCCAGTGCCAAGAAAGGACTGAGAAATTGCTGGCTTATCAAATATGTAGCAATTATATTGGCCTTGTTGCCTACTGCCTGTTGCCTGCCGCTACCTGCTTGAAAGTCAGTCGCATACGTTTATGCAAAATGCGCATAAATTCCATGTTCAACACACAAACACACACACAGAGAACACAATAGCATAAGCCACGTTGCTAGTCGGCTTTCATATCCCTGTCATGCATAGACAATTCCCGTAATGCCAACGCAAACTGATTCGATTCGACGACCAGCTGAATGCCAGATGACAGACAGAGATGGCCAGATTCCAGATACCAGATGGTAGATAAAGAGTGTGACAGCATGAGCACGCTTCAACCTGACATTTCGTTCGTTTTACCGTTCGCACTGTCCGCAGATTTTTTTCGCCCAACCAAAACTGTTCTGCATGCTACAGTGGGAATACAGGGAGTGGGGCGTGGAGAGATTGGATTGTGAACTTGTTTTTTCTATTCAACATTTGTATGATTATTCCATCCGTGCCTCAATCTCCCACTCAACCGCCCAGTCCGTCTGTCCGTCTGTCCGTCTGTCTATCTGTCCGTCCGTCCATTTGAATGATTGGTTGCGGTGGCAACAGACCAGTTTACGTGATTCCCAGGCACACTGAAACGTAGTTAAATTAATTGAGTGCCATGCTTGACTATAATATACCCCGTGATTGACTCTGGTTTACCTTTCGCCCTCTCAAGGTTCCTTAGCGCCACTTATTTATGTAATGAGAGCAAGTTTAAGACAAATGCCATAAATGTGCTTCTTGGCCCATTACTCAAGTCACAAGTGAGTTTTAACTCTGCTAATTACTGCTCAGTTGAGCAGAGTTTAGCGTATCCTTTCCACCACTTGCAGTTATTGTCGCCAGCAAAAAAAATAAAACGAGCAGACTCCCTGAGGGCAGCCCGTTTAGGGAGTACATACATACAGTATTTTATGCATCGCAGCCAACAGGTAGCGTGGAATATATATATATATTATATATATATACCCGCAGACGGGAGTTTTCGCTTTCATATTATTTGCTTTGCACTATGAGCACGTATCCAGGCAGCCACGCTTTTGTGTCCAACGCAGCGAAGGTGAGTAGGTGACTGGCTATTTGTATACGCTTCGTACCATAGATAACTAAGTGTGGCGATGGGGAAACAAAGTAGAGGGAGAGAGCGAGAGCTAGAGCGCAAGCGATGGCAACAGTTGGGACTCTGTCCATCAGCTTCGCAGTAGTTGGGCAATAAAAAAAAGAAAAAATAGAACGAAGAGACTAGATTTGCGCATCCAAATGCTGGACAATTTTATGGTCGTGTCGCGCTGTTGTTGCACGTTGCACAAGTACTGTGGTTATTTTCTTTTATAGAACTGCCATAAAAGTGTAGCACAAATAGTTTAAGGACGACTTTATGCAACAATCAAATCAGCATGAGCATGGAAATGCCATTGAACGAACATTGAAGTCAGCTGTCAGCTGGATTACAACTTTGTTCAGCTGCGAAAGCTCAACTCAACAGTTCTCTTCTTTCGCTTCAACTGCCACTTGCCACAGCTGAACGCGTGATTTTGCTATTCCCACGCCACGCACTCGATTTGCGCATTTCACAAGCGCAGAACACAAAAATTTGTGCAGCTGAGTAACTTGCTCTTTTAGAAGAATTTAAAGCAGTTCTTGCAGTCACTTAATTTCACAACTCTTTGATTCCAGGCCTACAAACAAAGCTCAACTGATTTACACATAACAAAGTGAAGTTCCAATCACCATTAATCAGATATAGCTACTGATTAATAATTATATCTATGCGGTTTTGAATTATTCATCTGATTGGAGGTTTTATCTGGGTTTGAGTTTTTATCAAATACAGATTTTTTTGTTTTTACCCATTCTAATTTTAATTCAAATTACATTTCTAGTTATTAGTTAATTCTATATGTTCCTTATTTAATTCTTATTAAATTCTGCTTCTGTCTGCTACATTTAAATAAGCAAAGTTTACTATACAATTTAATATATCAATAAACAGCGCAATGAATTCGAAACATGGACAAACAAAGTACGTTTGGTTTTAAAAATAAAATTATTTAATGCAAATGTCACTCGACAGTCTTAGTCAAAATTGCCATGTTTTTCCAACTGGTTTACACAAATAGATCTTGTAGTTTGTTTGAGCTGAAAGTATAAAATTTGTCGAAATAACTTCGCTAACTAAATTGATTTCAATTCCAATAAAAATATTGATATTGTGTGGAAGCAAAACAGACATCATCTAGGTAGATGTAGATGGATTTGGATTATGAAAGTTTTTACTGAAGTCTGCAGCTCAAAAAGTAAACACACACGACTATTTGAGGTAATCACGAGTATAAAACATATTATGCCTTGTTTGTAAGTGTGTCTTATTGGATAATGTGAATGATTGATGGAATTAATTATGTGGAATTAGCTGCACGACGATTGGTTTGGGCGCCAAAGTTAAGTAAATTCGATTCCAGTCGACAAGCTAACAGCTCTAATTGTCTGTCTAACCCGACTCAGGCGCAGACCGAGATCAGGCCAGGATACGAGGAATCTTTAAACTGCTGACAAACTACTTTGCCGTCAATACAACTTGCCGCAACTTTGTGTGCATGTGTGTGTGTGTGTTTATGTGTGGCAGTTTGCGTGTGCGTGGCAGATTGTTAAGCCAGGCAAAAGACAAACATCAAGTTTTATCCCACACAAACACACAGCGGGGCAGCAGCTTGTTGCATGCAGTGTTTGCGACAAAGGGCAGCATTTAAAAGCTGCAACCAAATGCTTAAAGGGCTCAGCCTCTCACAACTCAGTGGGCAGACGTGTGCAGCACGAGAGAGCGGTGGGGAAGGGGGAGGTTATGGAGGTGGCCAGCGGGGCGTGGGGTTCCAACCACAGCCACTTGTGCTGTCAACTTTGTGCAGAATTTCAGAAACAATTTGCTGACACACGCTCGCACACACGCACAACAAATTTGCTAAGCCCGTTAGCCATTTAGGCGGAATTGTGGCTGTCATGCGGGGAGCGAGAGGCGAGCGAGGGGTAGCGAAAGGGGGGAGAGAGAGGGAAGGTCCTCGTTCTCGTCCTCGTCGTCGTGGCCGTGGCCGTGGCCGTGGCCTTTATGTGTTTTGTGTTTTGCGTTTTATTGTAGTTTTCATTATTTTATTAAATTAAGATAAAACCATAAATTATGTTTGCTCGCTGCGGACTTTTAGGCAAATGTATTTATGTGTCTGTGTGTGTGTGTTTGTGTGTGTGTTGAGTAATGGCCCGTAATATTTACACATGAGTTGCGTTCAACTTTCAGCAGCATAGCAGCAGCGAACAGCGCACTAAACTCAACGCATTCCCGGCCAGCCATTGGATAGAATGGCGCAGCAGCAGCACAGCTGGGATGGCGGCGAGTCGCCAGCTGGTGGCCCAGGCAGCGCTGGCGGTGGCGGTGGTGGTGGCCACGGCTACGGCGTCCACGGACACCCGCAGTCCTATGGGCATCCACATGCTCATGGCGGGCACAAGACGCCGGCGCGTGCTGTGAGCAATCCTTTGCCCTACAAGGGCGCCACGCCCAAGTCGCCCAGGTGAGTGAGCACAGACACAGGCACAGATACAGACAGACAGATTGAGCTTCACACACACACACACATTCGGCATTTAGGGGCTATCATCCTGTTCCACCTTCGGTTTACGCCCATTCCGGCTATGGCTACGGCGTCTACGAGCCGCCGCGCAGTCCCAAGATCACAACGACCTTCGCCAACGACAGCTGCGATGAGGTGAGCAGCTCAACGCCCTCGTCCTACTACCAGACACCCACCTCGGGCTCCGGCTCGGGCTCCATGGACGATTCCTGCTCGCTGCTGAGCGGCCACGGACTGCGCAGCCCCAAGTCGCCCTGCAAGTTCGTCTTCGACGCCGTCAGCCCCGGCTCCGGCGCGTGCCTGGATCAGGCGGCGCTGGGCCGCAAGTTTGAGTATTATGAGCCCATCTCGCCCGACGACAGCTCGCTGTACTACGAGCCGCCGAGCTCGCCGCGTCGCCAGGGCTCCAAGAAGCTGGTGCGCTCGAAGCAGCCGCTGGACATGTTGCCGCAGCTGACGACAACGTGCGTGGATGACGTCAGCGGCAGCGGCAAGCGACGGCGCGACGAGTGGGAGCTGCCGGTGATAAGCAAGCTCGAGGCGCGCTGCCTGAATGCGTCAGCACTGGCAACATCCTCGACGGCCACAGCGTCCTCTGTGTGCGGCTACAGCAGCGGCAGCAGCTACTATGGCGTGAAGCGCGACTCGTGCATCACGGAGTGCACCCAGCTGTCGATGGAGTCGGGTGAGTTGACACAGCACACGAGCAGCACGCTGGTGACGACGACAACCACCAGCTTCAGCTACACGGACACCGATGGCGGCAATGTGACCACCGATGAGCCGCCGTCGATGCATCGCCAGCGTCGGCATGCCATCAACATCACCTCGAATCCGGGCTATCAGGTGCTGCACAGCTCGCACTCCACCCTGGATCGCACCTGTTCGGACAGCGTTGTCTCGCTGCGCTACCGCAAGTCCACCAGCGACCTCACCAAGGACACCGAGCACGAGCTCAGCGGCTGCAAGCCGCCCAAACCGAAACGCGAGCCCGTCGAGCACAAGACGCGACGTCGCGGCAGCTCCAAGGGCGGCCTCGCCTACCTGGCCAGTCGACGCAGTTCGCGCGAGTCCATGAAGAGCGCCTGCTCAAACACGTCCATCTTCTCCAATGACGACATCGGCCCGCTGGCCTTTCAGAGCTCGAATCGCGGCCGCCAGCGGCGCACTTCCAATTTTCTCGAGTTGCCAGGTATGTGAAGCTCTTTTAATTTAATAATAGTCTTTGATGTTATAGCAACTACACAATATGCTGCACAAAGCATTCTGAAAGCCTGCAAAGTGGTTAAGCTCGTAAGCGGATCAAGAACTTTGAGTTTCAGTAGCTAAAACAGTTGGACTTAGTGTAGATTAAAACACTGTAAAGTCGCCTCAAGCAATGAAAACATTTGCAAATCCAACTCTGGCAAATAACTTTTGCTTTGCTAGCCATCAGTTTATGTTAATGTTTTTATTAAAACCATTTCGACTCTTGGCAATGCATTTTTGACTACACGTCGCCTCAATTAAACTGCTATTATTGCATTGAAAAATAAACTAAATCACGTCGCCCCAATTAAGCTGCAATTAACGCATTGAAAAATATGTGCAGAAAAAAAATTCATATTTTTTGTCAGTCAGTTCCATGTGGACGTAGAACAAAAAAAGCGTTGATGAAACACACTTTAGAAGAATGTTTGCTCTATAACTTGTGTAATTTGTTTTTTTCACAATTAACGTGCTAACTATTTAAGTCGTTATTAAAGGTTTATAAACTTAACTGTTGAATGCTAGGACTATTAAACTAACTCTGCAGCTGACAGCAAGCACTGTTAATTAAAGGAACAATTTAATGCTGTGAATTTTAAGTTAACAGAACAGTAGAATACCAGGACTGTAAAGCTAACTTTACAGTTAAAAGCGAACACTAGTCAAATTTAAGAAAGAATTCATTAGCATAATGCTGCGTACTGTTATGTTAGCATAGCATCTGAAAGCAAGTACTGTTAATTAAGGATCATTTTAATGCAGCGAATGTTAAATTAGTAGAAAAGTAAAATGCAAGACTGTTAAGTTAACATTGCTCACACTAAGTCTAGTTAAAAGTGCAGCAAAAGAATTGATTAGCATAGCAGTGAACTCTAAAGATGACATTGCAGTTGAGCCCTCAGACTTTTTAGTTTGTTACTCAGGGAGCACTTTCCGCAGTCGAGTAGCTGTTAATCACCGCGAATTTTGCTGTCCCTTGATAGTTCCCGATCATATACGTCCGCGCGTCTGCTCGCTGCCGGAACGCCCGTACAACCCGAGGGCCAGCGATGATCTGTATCGACTGCGCCACTTCTCCATTAGCAAGGGCAACGTCGTCAACTGCGGCGACTCGATCATCTCGCGACGCTCGCGCAGCAACACCAGCGTCAACTCGACCAACAGTCGGGCCAGCGAGCGGTCGCCCTTCGAGGGCAGCTGCTGTGGCGCCGGCTACGCCAACGTGGACTCTCTCCCGGCCTCACCGGACGAATCGGAGAACATGGATCCGCCGCCGCCGGCACGCTATCGCGTCGTCATGCTGGGCGACGCCGGAGTGGGCAAGACGGCGCTGGTCAATCAGTTTATGACGTCGGAATACATGCACACCTACGATGCGAGTCTAGGTAAGTTGAACGTCCACACTAGCTGACTGCCTGCCACTTGGAGACGGAGGAGTCGGATTAGTGGACGTGAGTAGTTTGAGCTACCCCAAGTGTTGAGTGTGGAACCTATGCGTGTTTATGGTCCAATGCCAATCCCATTGCCGCTAGTTTCCGCTTGCGTCTATAGAGTTTAATTCTGATCTGAGTTTTAGACGATGAGTTCGGCGAGAAGACGGTAAGTGTTCTGCTCGACGACGAGGAATCCGACATGGTATTCATCGATCATCCCAGCGTCGAGATGAGCGTAGAGAACTCGCTGTCCACCTACGAGCCGCACGGTTGCGTTGTCGTCTTCTCGGTCGTCGACAAGGGCTCGTTTCGCATCGCCGAGGAGATTATCAATTACTTGTGGCAGGAGAACTACACCAAGGACAAGGCAGTCATCCTGGTTGGCAACAAAGCCGATTTGGCTCGCGCTCGGCTCATCAGCTCACAAGGTAGGCGACGGCAATTGCAATTTTTTTGGAGAGCTTGCGATGAGCGCGTGTCGCTTCGTTGCAGTCAGCGCGTGTCACGCACTCATCGCTAGCCCATGAAATCCTCGACTTAATTATGACGGCTTGATTTCATTCTATCCCCATTCCTCATTCCTCATTCCCAATTTGTCCTCATTCGCCATTCATGTCTCACTCGTCATTTCTGCTTTCTGCTCTACTCTGCTTCCGCCACAGAGGGCAAAACGTTGGCCGCCTCACGCGATGCCAAATTTATTGAGACGTCCAGTGGCATACAGCACAATGTCGATGAACTGCTCGTCGGTATATTGAAACAGGTAAGGCACCAAAACGAATACACAGTGAAAAAAATAACAGTTTCGTAACTTGAGAACGTTTATCTAATGGGCTCTTAAAGTAAGAACACTTTAAGATGAAACTAGTATATCTAAGAATGTTCGAAATAGAAATACAATTCATCACAGTTTAGATATGCACATATTTTTATAAATAAATTCATATCTACGTATGAATGAAAATAGTACAAATGGTTAAGAACTCATTTCTTATACATACAAGCCTAGATACATATATTATATTCATATTTCTTTAATAATTTTAAAAATAATTCTTCTCATAATGAGTTAAAATTTTGAGCTTTTCAAAGAATTTCTAATGGACAACAATTCATTAACTCAACAATACTTATGATCTTATAATTACAAGATTATTAAGAACTTAGTCTTGTTATCAAATGAAATGAAGTGAAGATGAATTTACTAATATCAAAAACTTTGAGTGCCCAACGCATTTTTTTGAGTTAGAATTTTTAGTTCTGTTTAGAACTTTGTTTTTATTTTTGTTTTATCAGTGTACCCGGTGTGATGGTTACGCTTCAGTTGCTGTCCGATCAAGTTGGGGGCTTTGTGGTTATTAAGGTTTAGGTGCGAAATACACGCAACTCATTGATGCATGCGAAAATTGTGCAGGAAATAACTTAAATGGATTTGCGGTTAGTCGTGTCGGCTGAACAATGGTTGTGTGTCGATGTGTGTGGGTAGCCTTGTCAGACCCAAAGGCTCACTAATTAATGGAAATTGCGACAAAATCCGGATATTTAATACTTCTCGCACTTTGTGGGGTTTCAATTTGAATGTGTTTGTGTGTGTATTTTGCAGATGCGCCTCAAGGAGAAGCGCGAAAAGAAATCTACCTCGAAGATGAAAACCTCTCGCACTCAAATTTCGCTACATCTGGCAAAGGAAATCCTACAGAAAATCTGCCTTAGCGACATCTCAAAATCGAAGAGCTGCGAGAACCTTCACGTGCTCTAATAAAACAATCCAATCAAGCAGCAAATCAAATCCTAGAGCGAAACCTAAGATACAAAACGGAACGGAATGGAACAGAACGGAAAGGGAATACAAATATAAATACAATTATTTTGCTAGTATTTTGATGCAAGAAGAACATACATAGAGCCACATATTTACACACAAAACATAGCCCAATATAATATTTATAGATACATATATTCAAAATAGCTACTTCAACGCAGACAAGTATATATACACATAGTCAATGCTCAGCTTGCTAAAACTGTTTTTGATGTTCTCTTTTTAAAGCATTTTTACGAGTATTATAAAGTCGACGAATTATTATGAATGTTGCAAATATGTTACGCCCAATTTGTGTACAACATATGAACGTACGTATGCCGTACTATATAGTCCTATATATGCAGCTAAATGTAAAAATCTATATGTATGTGGGCCCACATGAGACGCAGTGGGCGAATTTCAGCGTGTGTGTGTGTTTCTGTGTGTCTGTCTGTGTGTACATAAAGAGAGGTCATTAAACTCTGACACACAAAAAAAGAGGCCAATAACAATTTGGCTGGGGACCGATAAATATTTTTTTGCAAATAGTATTTAGCATCTGCTTAGCCTGACTGCGAGCTTAATAATAAAAAATGCAAGTTTAGACTTTTTCTAATAAACGAAAACGAAACTGGAAGGTTAGTAATTTGGAGAAATATGACACGACGTTAAGCCATCTGTTTACGTTGTCATGCAGCTGAAAACAGGATCGTTGAATTAGCGGAGAAGTTAAGTAAGTAGGTTGACCGCCGCACCTCGAAAGAACAAACCGAAAAGCAGAGCGCACACAAAACAAAATTAAGAAATAGAACAGCAAAGTCATTGGCATTGTAGACGAGTGAGTATAAATGGCTTGTGTCAGGCCTCCGACGCGCGATTGTTTCTTTTGTTTATGGCGGATGTTTTGATTGGGCTCGTAGTTAAGCCCAGACAGCAATCGAACACACCGAAACGGGAGTTATCGGCAGGGCAAGTGTCTGGCCTTGACGTTGGCACCGCATCCACTTTTGAAGGCAGACCTCGTTGATAAGACGCGCGCTGCGAGACGCGTGTCTGGGCGTGGCACACACACACACACAAACACACACACTCACACACATTCCCCACAATAGATGTCCACATATGTATGTACTCGCAGTTGAATGAAATTCAACACAAACAAACAAGAAAAAAAAACTAAAAATACGCAAAAAAGAATAGAATAAAACCATATAAGTATATGTGTTCCATGCGATTTTTAATATGCTGTCAATTTTTTCGCGAACGTGAACTCAAGAATAGCCCACAGAAATAATGTAGAGAACTATTTTATTAACAATATAATGTTTATAAATGTGTTTTAAGAGTTTACACATACATATATATACATATATATATATATATATGTATATATACATATATATATATGTATATATATATATGTATATATATATGTATATATATATATATATATATATATATATATTAATATAAATATATTATTAATACATATTTATGAAAGAGCTCCTTTGAGTATTTCGAAAAAAGCTAAAAATCTCTTCCAAATCGCAAAGAAAATTCATATCGGAATGACTGTTAAATGTTGACTGTTGTTATTAACTAAGCTTATAAACAAAGTGGTATAATGACATAAAGTATATTTATTAAACTCTTTTAGAAAATACAAGACACCATGCTTTAGGATATACATACTTATATTTACACTATTCTTCTAACGATTTCGAACTCATACGCTTAGCTCTAATTAGAAAACATCTGGCTCTTGGCAAATTACTTGGCTTTCTCTATCCTTCACTCTCCGCCTGCGAGAGCACACTTTTGATTTCTCTTCACTTTTTTTCAGACAATCACACACGCAAACACACACACACACACAGACATGTACCGGCAGGCATGCGAAGAGAACACTTGAGAATTGAAAAAAAAAGAAATAATTTTCATATAAAAAGGGGGAAATAAGTTTTGTTCAGCTCAACTTTTAATTTGCCGCGCTCGCAAATGTGAACAGCAAATAAAATTACGGGAAACACTCACATAACAAAATAACAAAATAGTCGAGAGCAAAGTTAAGGCAGTGCTGAACTTTTTCGCCAAGCAAAATGAATAATAAACAAAAAAAAAGAATAAATTAATATAAACAGGCGTATACGCAATCTACATCGCGCATACGCAGCGTGTGTCATACGTCCAAATGGCGTATTTCAAATGAAATACTGCTATTTATTGCCCACTAAATCGCTATGCATCAAACTAAATGCCCACCGAATTTATTGTGTACTGTTTAATGTTTAACGAATTAATCATATATTAACATACTTTAATCAATTGCATTTGAGTGCAATTCTTGAATCTTCCACGTGCTATCAATGAAGCTTTAAGCTGAGGTCAACCGAGAGCAAGAAGAGTTTCAGCGAATACCGCAAAAGATCAATTAAACGAAAAACAATAATAACAACAAAATCGATTCCAGTATAAAATTGTAAATTGAGATTATTATTATTTGATGGAACTCTTGCAGCTAACTCGACCTCGACCGAAAGCAGATCTGTATATAAATATAAATATATTTTTTCACTGTACACTATTCAACAAATGCAATTTTTGTTGTGACTCGCTTAAAACTCTGTTCAGGAAATCGATGTAATTCTATGCGTCAAATGAATAATAAATACAATATTGTAATAACAACTTTGGATTTGTGTGTTGAATCCAAAAGCGCACTTGTCTATCAAAGTGAAGAGTGCTTTTAGCTATACCAAATAATTGCAAATGTATTAGAATTTAAGAATGTGTTGCATAGTGCAAAAAAAAAAAAAAAAAAAAAGAAGAAAAATAATAATAATGCTGATATCATGCTGATGAGTCTGCAAAAGACAAATGTGTAAGCAGAATAAGTTAAACTATTTGAAAACGAGATAATACGTGCAATCCTGTTGTTGTTGTACATTGTCTCAGTCTCAGTCTTAGTCTCAATCTATATATTGCCCTTGGTCACGGCCTCTGAAGCATTATAAAGGAACAAGCTACAAAACTCTCTAAACTCTGTGTTTCACTTCTCTGCTTGGTTGGTGGTGCGCAGTGTGCAGTGGGTGAGGATAACGCGTCGACTGTTGCTCAGCTGATGCCGTCGACTTGTGGCTCATTAACAGTGCGGAAAGACAAAAGGGAGGCACCGGGAGAGCGGAGAGCGGGGCAACTCACTTTGGGCCACACAGAAACGCGTTAAGTGCCTGATGTCAATCACAGTCGGTTGGACCGCAGGGCCGGCAGATTGTCAGGATTATACGCTTCAGTGCATCCCGAGGAGAGCTCGTTTATTCGCTGTGTCGTTGTCTGCTGTTGTCGCTGTCGCTGTCATTGCTACTGCTATCGCTATTGCTGTTGCTGTTGGCGTTGTCGTTGCCTAGGCAGAGAATCAATCAAGTGCAAAAGTTTCCATAATTAACTTAAAGTTGGCAATGCGAATCGCAGCGCAGCGAATCGCATTGTCTGATTGATGGGATCAGTCAGCAGCGACGGCCTTCAATTGGTCAAAAGGACATGGCATTCATTTGAATTTGCCTGATCTCCGCACCGTCACCTGCCAGTCTCATCATTTTAATGAGCTTATCTCATTATATTTAACGCTTCGCCTTGCCTCCATCGCTTTCAGCAGGACTCATCTTTTCCAGGGAGGCGGCGCGAGGACTTATTATACAAATTGCTAGGCTCTTTTGTCGCTTGAATTTTATTCGTTTTTTTTGTTCGTTTTTTGTTTTTCTGTCATTTTGCGTTTCCTTCAGCCTCGCACTGGCTTCATCTTATTTTGCTGTCATTTACAATTAAGTTTGTTGTTTGCCTTCTTTGCCAGCACAAGGACGATGAAAATAAAACTAATTTAAAGTTCAATAAAGAAAGCGTCAAATGTGTATACTATACATACATACATACATATACATACATATATATACATATATATATATACTGTGTACGGTGTATACATCAAGTGTCCTTTAATCAACGGCCAAGTCATCGTGCCCGTCGTCATGCTCATCATCATTATTCTCGTTGGCAACCAAAACAAATATTGGCATACTTTAAATAATTTATGAATATACGAGCCATTCCCATTGCCATTCACCATTGACAGGGCCAATCGAGGGATTCTGGATTCAAGGTGCTCGCTCGCAACCCAGCACAACGCACCCCCTCGTCGTGGCGGTGTCGTAATTGTAATTGAATAAGTGCGTCAAGCCAGACCAAGAGGGCGCACCCTTACCCGCATCCTCAGCCTCGGTGACGACACGCAAATCGATTAAGAACTTAACAGGGATTATGGCAGGATAACAAGAGCAGCCTTATGTGCTGCAGCCTATAAGGGAAGTGCGCGATTAAAGCCGCACATTTAAGTCGAATAAATTGCAGGTCTGATTATCTTAAGGGTCGGAGGGATGAGCAGGCGTCTTATACAATTTCTTAACTCTCCGGAAATATTCATTTTTATTTTGCAGTTGAAATTAAAGAGGTTCAATCATACCGATGATAACTAGTCAATTCAATGATAATCTCAAGGGACGGAGGGATGAGCAGGCGCCTCATACAAAGTCCTGAGCTTCCGGAAATATTAATTTCTTATTTTTTAGCAGTGTTAATTATAGAAGTTCACTCCAATGCTTAGTATACAATTCAATTCTTCTTGCACAAAACGAAAGCAATTAAACTAATGCAATTTGTGCCCAACACGTTCTAAAGCTCTAACAACTTAAAGCTATCGCTGAAATTGGATTGAATGGTTTAGCAAACACTAAGCAATGCATGACTTGCAGCAACTACCCACATTATTATCACTAAATTTAGTGTTTTCCTTTATTTATATTTTATGGAGTCTGGCGGTTGCCAAAATTAATTATATTTCTATCAATTCACACCCCAAATGAAGAGCAAAATTTGCATATAATAAACACATTTCCACCGTCTCGACTATAGCTTTAAAAATTTCTTTTAGAATGGTGCACTTTAAAAAATTTGCTTTAAACGAAGCAGATTTCGTAGATTTCAATGTGAATTTAGCACCGCTTATCTATTTCTTGTATTGGAAAAGCTTTGAAGCACGCCAGTGATGGTATTTACAGCAGGGCTTAGCCCAAAGTTGGTCGTCATCGTCACCCTTTTGAATGTAATATCTTAAGAGGATCAAAAAGGGATGCTAAATAAAGTACACAGCATTGCGTGAATGTGTGAGTGAGCTGGCAAAGTGTGTGTGGAGAATATGAGTAGTAAACACACGCACTGACATTCTAGCTAGCCAGGAGAGTAAACAGGCAATGCTGCCCACACCTGCACACTCCCACACTCACATACACACACACACACACAGTGTTCACGATTATGAAGAAATATTCGCTGGGAGGCAGCAAGAGTACATTCGGGACTCGTTGCCAAATAAGCTGAATTTTTATAAAGCATACTTTACTTTGCCGACGTCCACGCGCAAATTGCCAAACAAACCACGGA